>CM074280.1:792382-1392382 GCA_037194245.1 Opsariichthys bidens
GATAGATAGATAGATAGATAGATAGATAGATAGATAGATAGATAGATAGATAGATAGATAGATAGAAAGATAGATAGATGTTTTCAAATGATAGAGTTAGGATTTGGTTAGGGTTAGAGTTAGGGTTAGGGTTATGGTTAGGGTTAAGGTAAGGTTAGGGTTAGGGTTAGGGTTAGAGTTACTTACCAAACAGTTCTAATTTTGTTTCATCAGTCCACAGAACACTATCCCAAAACTTCTGTGGTTTGTCCACATGACTTTTGGCATACTGCAGTCGACTCTTCTTATTCTTTGGAGACAGCAAGGGGGTGCGCCTGGGAGTTCTGGCATGGAGGCCTTCATTACGCAGGGTGCGCCGTATTGTCTGAGCAGAAACTTCAGTACCTACATCTGACAAATCTTTTCTCAGTTCCTCAGCAGTCACACGGGGACTTTTCTCCACTCTACGCTTCAGGTAGCGCACAGCAGTCGAAGTCAGCATCTTCTTTCTGCCACGACCAGGTAGTGTTTCAACAGTGCCCTTTGCCTTGAATTTGCGAATGATGCTTCCTATGGTGTCTCTTGGTATGTTTAACATCTTTGCAATCTTCTTATAGCCATTGCCCTTCCTGTGAAGAGTAATCACCTCTTCTCTTGTCTTCCTGGACCATTCTCTTGACTTCACCATGTTTGTAACCACACCCGTAAATGTCTAGAAGGAGCTGAGTATCACAGTCATTTTAAAGCTGCCTAATTGGTGCTTATTAGGCTTTATTGCTGCTCCCTGACATCCACAGGTGCTTTCAATACCTGATTGAAAACACTTCAATGGACCTCTGTTCTTCAGAGTGGTAGTCTTTAAGGGGTTGAATAATTGTGTCAATGAAGAATTCACAAAAGAAACATTTACTACTGTATTACAAAACCAATTGATGTCATTTTAGTTGCATATGCTTCTTTAAGAAGTCCTTGTAGGATTTCATTCTGAATTCAATTACAAATGTACTCTAAAACCATTTACAGCATTGGGGGGTTGAATAATTTTGAACACAACTGTAGATAGATAGACACTTCCTATAACACCAGATGTACTCGTTACATCTGAAGAAGAATGGCGTCTACGCTAATTTTTGTCTCTCTGCTTATCCCGAGGTTTACCAATTAACGTGATTGGCTGGATCCGGGCTGTGTCTGGGTCGGACAGGGAACCTGTGCCTGTGTGCGGCAGCAGTGTGGCCCTGGGGTGTCGCTGGACTATGTGAACTAGCTCATCCTTTTTGAAGACCTTACTGACTCATCAGCCAGTGGCACATATCCCAACAAACCGTCCAATACCAGCGTGGTTAAAAAGATCTTAAACTAGATGGAACTAGATTAAATATTTTGACTGTTGCGATTCCAATGACGGATTAATGACCTGTATCTCTGCCTGAGTATCGGAAAAGTGTTCACTGTTGGCCAGAGGAGAACTGGCCCCCCGACTAAGCCTGGTTTCTCCCAAGGTTTTTTTCTCCATTTGTTGGAGTGTTGGTTCCTTGCCGCTGTTGCCTTTGGCTTGCTTAAGTCGGGGACACTTGCTTGATATTCAGCAGTGTTTTTGATATGCCTGCATTGGCGCCGTTGTATGCGAACTGAGCTGAGCCGGACAATTATGTCACTGTTTTCTGCAGTGCTGCTATAACTAAATTAACTAGACTAATAACTACTGGTATTTGCAACGGAATGAATCAATAATATATAGAATAAGCTGGACAATGACACCATTTTCTTATTAATGTAAAGCTGCTTTGCCACAATTTGCATTGTAAAAAGCGCTACATAAATAAAGATGACTTGACTTGACTTGACTGGGATCTTGATCTTCAGACACCTGATATTGTGCAAATATTTTAAATTTTTTATATTTTATTAAATTGCTTTGGAGTTCTAGATTAAAACAAACACAGTGGATAAATACACAAGAGGTTGTACTTTATTCTTATTAGTGTATGCTGATCTTGGATTAGCCTACCAACAGCATATGAATGTTAAGAGGGATAGTTCACCTTAAAATAAAAATTTGATTGTATTTTTATATTGTTTGAATTCTTCATATTTAAGTGATAATTAATTGTGAAGGTGTAAATGTGAATTTCTAACAACGATGAGTGTGATGCCCAGGGTTTCCAACCTTACCTGGTTAGAGTGAGACTTTCTTGACAGTTGAATATCACTTACATATATATTACACAATAATTATTTTTTTTGTAACAGCACAACCTAATCAGACCCAACAATAAAGAATCATCAAGAATCAACAAATATTCTTTGAAAACATTGGACATTATGCAATATTTTCGGTATTACATATAACAGTTAGTACTTTAATGTACAATTAAACCTCAAGACTTTTCTCTCTTGTTTGATCTCACGTGCTAAAAGCATCTGGGTAGTTGTGGCCTAATGGTGAGGGAGTGGGGCTTGTAACCTGAAGGTTGCTGGTTCAATTCCCACACTGACATGAATGAACAGCACTCTCTCCACCTTCCATACCATGACTAAGGTATTGAGCAAGGCACCTAACCCCTAATTGCTTACCTTGTAAGTCGCTTTGGATAAAAGCTTATGTCGAAAAGCAGATAAAAAAACAAAACTAATATCTTTATATCACTAAAATGAAATAGGAAGCCATTACAGTCCATCACATCCGCACAACACTGACATGACTTCACTTCCAGGTTGTGGAAGCTGCCAATCAGTAGCCAATAATAGCACACCACTGCTAGCCCCGCCCCGGTGAGAGGCTTGTGCCAGAATATCAAACGCAAACTCTGGGATCGTAAACGAAAACTTCAGATGCGTAAATGAAAACTCTGGAAACGCATCTGTAAGTACAGATCAGCGAACGAAAATGGAGAAAACAATTGGCAAAACATGCAGTGTATTAAAAACGAAGTCAAATATTTTGACTTCATATTTATTTTTATTTTACTTATTTTTCATATATTTTTTTTTTTAAGTTTCAAAGACATTTTATTCCGTTTCAATATATTTTTTCGTTATTTTCTTAAAAAGTTACGTTCGTTTATTTTGGCACTGATTCCATACTTCACCCGACCCCTCCCCTAAACCCTACCCACACTCTGACATGGTCAAATCAGGTAACACTCTCAAAAATGCCCCTGTGTTTATGGCCTCGCCAACTGATCTGGTAGCTCCTATCTGGTAACTCCTATTACTGTCCTGCAGAGACCTGTACTTGAATCAAACTGCTAAAGTCACGTGGCCTGTTGAAATTCTGAAACACTTATGATAACACTTACAGCCCCAGCCAACACACCCATGTGGGACCCAGGTGGGTCTGATGTGGGTTGCCTAAGTGGGGCCCAGACAGTTTTGTCCTCGGTTTCCATGTAGGCCCCACATGGGTTAGCCAGATGAAATGAACACTGTGCAGTGTGCACACTACAGGCTGTTAAATGTAACACTGAATCAGTGTTGGAGTTAATGAGATAATGAAGTGATTGAGTGATGACTGAACATTAATGATGAACACCTGCTGTTAACAAGCCGACTCAATGAAGAAAAGATGAACAAGAACAGAAACAGCTTCAGCCAGTCTTAGATGAAATCAACTGAAGATAAATGACATTCAATCTCTGAAGATCTGATTAATCAACTCCACAAACAGCATTACCAGCTTCACTTATTACTGACTTTATTTTCAAATGTTTACAGAAGCTCTTATTGAGAATTAACAGAGGTTTAGATGTTGTTTTATTGGTCAAGAAAAGTAATAAAAAAATAAAAAATGACACCACCATCATGGAGATCAGAATTTGCTTTATTTGGGCTTACTTACTTATGTTAGATTTCTCTCTGTAGTAACACATGCATTGTTATAAAACAGTGATGTCGCTGCCTTTCTATGATGATATAGTTATTGTGAGACTGCATTACATAATCTGATCTTATGTTTAGTTTATAAATTCTGGTTTGACAGCATAGGTGGAAACAGTTATATTAATTAATTTTAAATTGATACAGTTCAGAGAAAGATTGAAACTACTGCATCAGTTTGACACACACAGACATCAAGAATCAGCATATAAATCTCAACAATGGTGATGAAAAAAAAAAAAAAACGCTTCACACTGCAATGCATGCTGGGTATAAACATAGGACAAAAATCCCATCATGCACTGCAGTATGAATAATTATTGTCACCACTGTTGAGGATTGTATGTAATGTTTTCATGTATAAGCCTGAGAGGTAATAGTTGCCCTTTTTTAGCACTGAGCCATTATGGTGGCATCTGTCTTAGATTTTTTTTTAATTTTTTAGTAAATGATGATCAACACATCAAAGAGAAAGAGCTCTTTTTATGATCTTCACTTGAAATGGCTCTCAAGCAGAAAAGTCAAGCTAACCTTCTTTGTTATAATTTTAATTCAGCAATGTATTAGTGTTTGGTGTAAAACACTATTGTAATCAGTCATATGTAAGTCATAAAAGGGTAACTATCCCAACTAAAACAAACCCTGACCACCATGATGGTGGCATAATTTATGACCAATAAAACAACATCTAAACCTCTGTTAATTCTCAATAAGAGCTTCTGTAGACATGTGAAAATAAAGTCAGTAATAAGTGAAGCTGGTAATGCTGTTTGTGGAGTTGATTAATCAGATCTTCAGAGATTGAATGTCTTTTATCTTCAGTTGATTTCATCTAAGACTGGCTGAAGCTGTTTCTGTTCTTGTTGTTCATCTTTTCTTCATTGATTCGGCTTGTTAACAGCAGGTGTTCATCATTAATGTTCAGTCATCACTCAATCACTTCATTATCTCATTAACTCCAACACTGATTCAGGGTTACATTTAACAGCCTGTAGTGTGCACACTGCACAGTGTTCATTTCATCTGGGCTAACCCATGTGGGGCCTACATGGAAACCGAGGACAAAACTGTCTGGGCCCCACTTAGGCAACCCACATCAGACCCTCCTGGGTCCCACATGGGTGTGTTGGCTGGGGCACTGCAGAGACCGATTGGCGACTGACTTGAAGCATTGCATGCCATTAAGAAATTTTGTTTGACTTGAGACATCACCGACACTATGTCATAAAAATTATTCTCATCACTTTATAATAGTAAGGTTGAACCACTGCTAACAGCCTTAAATATTTGTGATTATGTGATCTCTCTTCACTTTGCAAAGACCAAACAGCTGCAGTGAGCTATCTGTGGTTATTTCAATTATAATCAACCCTTACCAGTCCTTCATCTTTCTAAAACTTTAACGATGGTTACATTAGTTATTATCCTTTGTCAGTGTCAGTCATATACAGGCTGACAGTGTTCTGCACGGACCACTACCAGCACACAGCTGTTCACAGATGCACACTTAATTTCTCTGTCTCAGAACACTCTCCAGTCCAGTGAAACCATAACATAAAATGCAACTAAATCTCTCTCCTCAACTGATTTACATCTAATGATAAACAGATGGCATTTTTGTTTATTAAAGCAAACTTGTCAATCAAGCAAGATTAAAACTGCTGTGATATTCACATGTGCCACATCAATTTATGCCAAGGTAGTGGACTGAGCTTCATCAAGACTTCTCCTTCACCCCTTAAACTACCACTAAACTACATTTGTAGCAGCAAATGCAGATCTTGTTATAATCAGAAAATAAGTACATTTTATGTAATGCTTTTTATTTTATTTAAAAGACACCTAAACTAAAATGTGAATTTATACCAGCCAATGCATAAATCTCATAAAAACTTGCCCAGGTTTCATTTAATCCTACAATCAAAAAAAAAAAAAAAAAAAAAAAAATAGGACAATAAAATAATACATTTCTGTTATAATTAATATATATATATAGTACATAGTATATTTGGGTGAGATTCCCCCAAAAGCAGTCAAGCCTCTATAGAGGAGGAGGTATGACTAATCGTACCTAACAGAACACCTTTTCAAAGAGGCAATTATGAAGGACTGCATGGTGCTGTGTGGAGCAGAATACGATTAGATGAGATCTGAAGTTGTGCATTTTGGCACCATCCCAGTGCTGAGTGCTATGTGTTAAATTATACAGACCCAGCATGGTTCCTACGAATGGCTTCATCGTGCTTCTGACATATCATTTGTGACAACAGCGGGGACCTGAGCTTCACCCTAAAGCCCATCTAGGACAGATCAACCAAATGCACAGAGACTAAATGGAGCTCCACAAGGTTTGGAGGGCAAGAGGGCAAAGACGAGCAAGGCAATAAAATAGCCAGTCTATTATATGAATGAAGATGATGGGATCTGAAAGGTCAGATCCAACTCAAATGTCTCAATAATCATAAAAGCCAACACTCATTAATAGGTCTAATGGGGTTAGAGAGAACTGAAATAGACCATATAATGGTCCGGCAAGTTTAGTGGAAAAAATCTCATCCTCAAAAGAGCATAAAAGCACAACTCCTAACTTTAGTTCTGTTCCTTTAGTATCGCCCGCCATCAGCACCTCGTATGTGCATTAGTCTCTCTCTAAGTGCCTTTATGTGAGGTGATGAGTGCAGACTCCTAGAGGAAAGAAATGTTCCCTTCTCTCACCCAGGCCACCAGCAAGTCTAATGGGCCTCACAGGAACATCTCCCAAAACACACACACAAAGTGCAATCAAAATAGCTGAAAGGTAATCCAGCCTCCCTCGCTAACTCTGCCAGCAGACAGGATCATTAGACTACTTAGCAATGATGAGGGATATTTGAGGCACATTTCCCCCACTTTCAGGAAAGATACATTGTCAATGTCAAACGACGACTCCTGCTTCCCACACTCACATATGTCCCATCTGCTGCATGTACACCTATCTATGTACACCTAAGGACTTTGTAGAAAAAAAAGACATAGAGAAGCAAGGATAGTGGTCATAATCTCATCTCCTGGGTTCCTGGGCTCCTGTCATATGGCATAATAGAGCTTTTTGAACAGACCTTCTTAAACAAAAAACATGTTAAGCCTAGTGGGGAAAATAAACATTTTGTGGGTGAAGTCTGCTATAGCCATTAAAGGGTTAGTTCAGCGACCAATGGAAGGGGAACTGGACCAGGGTCATGACATGGCAATGGCAGGCCTGGGTCATAGAGCTGTAGTGAGCCTGGATCGTGGAGCATGGTGACGGTCTGGAGCCAACATGTGTGTTGCCCACACAGATAAAATGGCTGTAGTCATAATAATGGTCGACACTGTATTCTCAGGAGACTCTGGCATGGTGGCCATGATGTGAAGAGGCTCAGGCTTGGCAAATATGACGTGAACAGTCTCCGGCTCAACAGGCATGACGTGAACAGTCTCTCACTTGGCACGCACCATGGAATTGCTGAGTTTCTCCTCCTATATTGCACCAGAGACCAGTGCCCCCCCCCACCACACACACAGACACACACAATTTATATAGCTACAATGACTCAGCAAATTCTGTTGTGCTGTCAGCGTTCCATCGCACACTTATACAGTTTCTGTTTCTGACTAAGTTTAAGAGACATTCACAGCACAGGATAAATCAGTAACACGCATCATTGGCTTATATACCTGGAATCCTCATCGCTGAAGATTCATCACACATCAGAGGACCTGCAACTGCAGCTTAAAGACCAGCTTCACATGGACATCTGAACACCTTCACGAACTGTGGGGATCAACACAGACTGTTGCACTCATCACAATATATCCTTGAAATCCAAATTGGGCAAAATAATTAAGTTTGTTTGTTTATTATTTTGCATAGGCCTACACTCTTTATGTATATCTTTATTTTCTATTTCTGTGATTCAATTGATGGTGAATGTACCCAGTATATCTGAGTGTTAATATTAAGCATCAAAAAGAGTAAAATAGTGAATTTCCAACTATTATAATCCAACTGTTTGCTCTTCATTTCTCTCATGGCCATTGGACATCCAAATGTGGTAATTGACCCTCTGAGACGGTTGACACCGTTGTGGTAATTGGTGCAATATAGTTCCTTTCAAACAACATGAAACTATAAACATGAAACAAAAAAAAAACTAGATTAGACTAAGTTATACAATTAAATAAGACTTACTGAACTTTCTGATACTGATGCTTCCATCATGCTCTGGGGGATGGATAATTAATAAGGTTGCATTTTCACTGTTTTCTAGTTGTATTTACACTGGTTTATCATATTCAAACACTTTCCACACATTTTTACCGTTATTGTGCATTATCTTTGTGTTTGGTTGGGTAACTCACTACCCATATTGTGTAGATATGTTGTCTTACAAAGTGCAACAAGAAATCTGCTGTGTTGTTTATTTAAATGTTTATAAGTACATTTACATTGTTTGTGTAAAGAGTAAAGAGTAATTGCAAAGTAAACTTCAAATGAGTAAATTGAAATTACTCAAACTCTAACTGACTGAGTTAAATGTACTTAATCTCTTTGTTAATGGTGTCCTACCTGCAACATATGTTTTGACGTACCCTCGTGCACCCCGTTCGCACAGACATCATACATCAATCAGCACGTTTCATGCTATGCAGAGTTTATGAAGACAAATGTCAGTCACGTACCACAAACAAGTAGCAGCCAATTTTTACAGTTCCTAACAAATCAAAAGCAGCTTATGCTGCATTCATACCATAACTACCATAATTAATAGATGTCATTCTGTGACATTCTAACCAACCAGAGCTGTTCATGTTCTCAGACTTGGAATTATGTGTTTCCATTTAAACATTATCAACACTGAAATTAAACTGTAGCAGTCAGGTACAAATTGTTTAAATTCATTATCATTGTAATGTTATGTGCTTGCTTGAGACATGAGGTAGTTTAATGCCGTTTCTTGTGATGCTTTGCCGTGAGCAGTTGTTTGTGGCTTTATGTGTTTTAGGGGAGACGTGGTTTTGGAGATGCTCTGAAGGGAGGGTGGGATGTTAAGGTTTGAAAGCTAGCTCACTATTGCTAGCCTCTTAGAAAATTTCTCTTTTAATTTTACATAACTTAGATTTGACTTAATTCCATTCATGTGAAATCTACTTTTAAAACTGCAAAAACTTGCAAAAGAAAAGGAATTAAGTAAATTTTATTTATTGTTTTTATTTTTTCAATGTATGCAATGCTAAACATTTACAGTTTTCACTGTATATGGTATGACAACTTACAGTTAACCAATTACATTTTTACTGTAGCATACTGTAGCATCACAGTGCTTTTGTGTAAAAATTAAAAAGTATTCATTTTTACAGTATTCAAAATGTCTTCTGTTTGACAGAAAAATAAAAAGTCATACAGGTTTTGGCAAGTCATGAGGAATCTTGAACAGTTAGAATGATGGTCCATACTATAATGTTTTTCAGCCCATATTACCGCAAATCTATACAAAAAGCCGGAAGGAAATTGGTTTATGTAAAGGAAGAAAGCAGAAGATATCAAAACAGATTTGTCCTAGAAAAGAGATGGCAAGTAATTGAGCACCATTTTCTGCCATTATCCTTATTTTGCATCAGCTTAACGTAACAAATCATGTTGTTTCAATTAGACGTGCACCCCAGAATGACAAACAAGGACGTCACCTGAGGACACGGCATGTATATTCTTCAGTAACTGAGTTAACCTGCATGTTTGTTTTTTTTCCAAGACTGACTGTTTTATTTTCCATATAAAACCGTGGACTTGTTTCATGCCTAGCCATGAGAGGAGAGCAGTCATGCATTGAGCATTCCATTTGGATTTTGAATCAAACCAGGGCTGACTGTTCATGTAAATGTGGATCTGGGCTCAATTTTACAGTTGCTCCTCTAATGATTAAATGTTCAGAGTCAGCTTAGCAGAGCTGATTCTGGAACAGCCTTTTACCAGGCAGCCTAGACTGAGCCCTAAGGGTCAAGATTCGTCCTCCTCACTGCTCAAGTCCCACTGACCCCCAACCGCATCTTCACGCACAACTGAATAAACAACAACAGGCGAAGCATGCAGACCTAAGCAACACCCCTGTTAATGGGTCTCCTCACTGATCTAAGTGTTTCCCCAGCTTCAGCGATATGCAATGATTTGTGCAATAGAGAGACTTCTTACTTGAACAGGGCATGCTAGGCATTCTAACTGGTTGGCAAAATATATCTGCTCATCATGGGCAAAGCTGTTCATCTGTAATTTAATGCATAAAAAATGAGAGCACTGTGCATTTGTACTAGAAAATAGGCATCCAATTTAGCATTAGTTTGTAAAGTACAAATGAAAATTGATCACATTTAAATGTGCAGAAAAATGTTTACTTTATTCAGTTGCACGTTTTTGAAACACATCTTACAGTCTAACTCAAAAGCCTAACACTCTTGATTTAAATGATTATATTTGAGAAGAGTTCATTGATTATATACAATTCAATAAAGGTTTTACTAATCTCTGAATTACTGTATGCAGTTATCTGCTTATCTCATCCATGAAGATGCAACGATGGAGAACCAGAACCAAGCTGATGAAGCAAGTATTATATATTTCTATTAATATGCTGAGATGGAGGTGAGGAATAATACAACAATTGTCAAATTCATTCAGTATTACTTGACCTAGTCCACCACTATCTCAATTACAATTAAGTACAAATTATTTGTGTTTAGTTGTGTTGTAGGGACTAAAACAGTCCAGTATTTTATAGTCACTCTTATGTTGAAAAAGTGAAGACCCAGGTGAAAAAGATGTAGTCTTAAATGTATTAAAAATATGCTTGAATTCATCAATTAACCATCATTTGCCTGATTTTTTGTTACTGATTTTTAGAGAAGATGTAATAAAAGACAAACTGAAATCTGAGTGCAGAGACAAGTAACGAAGAGTATGTTTTAATGTCGTTTCACCTTGGTTTTTTAATTGTTTACAATTAAACAATTGTTAATTGTTCTGTGTACTTGTCCTAGATGTCCTGGGATACAATATTTTACACCTCCTAATTTCTTTATTTCTTGGCAACAGAGGTGTAGAGAGTGCTTGTTAGCATTATCACAATAGACACATTCATGGTAATTACCCTAGGTTAAAATAAACCACAATTATCAATATACACTGGGTATGGAAAGTATTCAGACCACCTTAAATTGTTCACTCTTTGTTATATTGCAGCCATTTGCTAAAATCATTTAAGTTTATTATTTTCCTCATTAATGTACACACACCACCCCATATTGACAAAAAACACAGAATTCCTGACATTTTTGCAGATTTAATAAAAAAGAAAAATTGAAATATTTAAACACTCATATATTTAACTCAGGTGCTGTCCACTTCTTCTGGTCATCCCTGAGATGGTTCTATACCTTTATTTGAGTCCAGCTGTGTTTGATTATACTGATTGGACTTGATTTGGAAAGCCACACACCTGTCTGTATTAGACCTTACAGCTCACAGTGCATGTCAGAGCAAATAAGAATCATGAGGTCAAAGGAACTGCCTGAAGAGCTCAGAGACAGAATTGTGGAAAGGCTTTTTTTTTTTTTTTTTTTTTTTTTTTTTTTACAAAAAAAATTCTGCTGCACTTAAGGTTCCTAAGAGATGGAAGATGTTTGGGATGACCAGAACCCTTCCTAGAGCTGGCTGTCCGGCCAAACTGAGCTATCGGGGGAGAAGAGCCTTGAGAGAGAGAGAGAGAGAGAGAGAGACAGAGAGAGGTAAAGAAGAACGCAAAGATCACTGTGGCTGAGCTCCAGAGATGCAGTTGGGAGATGGGAGAAAGTTGTAGAAAGTCAACCATCACTGCAGCCCTCCACCAGTCTGGGCTTTATGGCAGAATGGCCCGACGGAAGCCTCTACTCAGTGCAAGACACAAGAAAGCCCGCATGGAGTTTGCTAAAAAACATCTGAAGGACTCCAAGATGGTGAGAAATAAGATGCTCTGGTCTGATGAGACCAAGATAAAACTTTTTGGCCTTAATTCTAAGTGGTATGTGTGGAGAAAACCAGGCACTGCTCATCACCTGTCCCATACAGTCCCAACAGTGAAACATGGTGTTGGCAGCATTATGTTGTGGGGGTGTTTTTCAGCTGCAGGGACAGAACGACTGATTGCAATCGATGGAAAGATGAATGTGTCAAGTACAGGGATATCCTGGACAAAAACCTTCTCCAGAGTGCTCAGGACCTCAGACTGGGCCGAAGGTTTACCTTCCAATAAGACAATGACCCCAAGCACACAGCTAAAATAACAAAGGAGTGGCTTCACAACAACTCCATGACTGTTCTTGAATGGCCCAGCCAGAGCCCTGACTTAATCCCAATTGAGCATCTCTGAAGAGACCAATGTTGTCCACCAATGTTTACCATCTAACCTGACAGAACTGGAGAGGATCTGCAAGGAGGAATGGCAGAGGATCCCCAAATCCAGGTGTAAAAAACTTGTTGCATCTTTCCCCAAAAGACTCATGGCTGTTGTAAGGGAACTTGGATCAATATAACTCAAGGGTGATTGAATTATAGTGAATAAGAACCGATTCAATATATAAATTATTCAGAATTAATATTTAACACTTTCTCAATTATTCGTCCACCGATAAATTGAAGTTAGGGTGTTTTATCAATTCTGGACAGGATATTATCCCGTGGCCAATGGTAATAATGTACAGTTAGGATTAGCTGGAGGTCAGTCGTTGTTGCGTTAGGGACAGCGGTGAATGGATGGTTGGCTTTGCCTGAGCGAGAGCCTCGTGAGTTGGTTGACGGGTAACGTGTTGCTGCGCAACCAAATTTATCTGCGTCTCTTGTGAAGTTGCTGAAGCAACGGACCTTGAGAGGGTTTTCTTAGGCGAAGTTCGACGACGGCTCGTATAGGGAAGTTGATGGATCTTGAAGAGTTCTTGAAGAGGGATATCATGCTGGCAGGACGATGGTGAAGTCTGCACGAATCACAAGGCAAAAAGCAAAGTGAAAATGCATGTCGCTGGGTTTTAACCATGTCCAACCGACCACTCCTTCCGGGTGTTTCCACCAACCAGGTATCATTTCAGTCCTACGCCCAGTTTTCCTGCTCCTGCATGTGATTAGCATAATGTCCATTCTACCGGGTGTGCCCAAACTTCTTAGAGCTTTGGTCAGCATTTACAGAAATCCACTTGCATAGTTTAAATGTGGTGCATCTTATAAACAATATACTTGCTTCAAATTACAGGAAATCATTCATCCATCACACAGATACCAAATAGCATATACTTTCTATAATTGGGGTAGACTTTCCTAAAATCCACCTGTACTAAATATTTAAAGGCGCATAAAGCATATAAAACACACATAGTACATGCATGATGTCTAAGGCTACTTACTAGTAACTTGTCTCCTTACAGCCATCTCGTTTCTTGAGTTAAGTGTTCAGCTCAGTGATGGTTCTTGGGGACCTCTTTGATATTGATATTGAGTGTGAAGCTGTGTTCATCAGTGTTCCTACACTGTATTATATCAAAAGGGTGCTTCTACTAAATATTGAGCAAAGTGTCTGAATACTTAGGACCATGTGATATTTCAGTTTTTCTTTTGTAATAAATCTGCAAAAATGACAAGAATTCTGTGTTTTTTGTCAATATGGGGTGGTGTGTGTACATTAATGAGGAAAAAAAAATCAACTTAAATGATTTTAGCAAATGGCTGCAGTCTAACAAAGAGTGAAACATTTAAGGGGGTCCGAATAATTTTCGTACCCATTGTATAACATGCCCTGTAATACTCACAGGTTGCTTTATTGTTTCAAATATCAATATCTGTGATTTTTTGATTGAACTCTACTCACTGTAAGTGTTGTTGTTGGGCTTCTTAACTTCATGTTCATTGTAACTGTATAGTGACGACAAACAAGAGGATAAAAATGGCTTGCCAAGCTTGATGAGGGTATAGTCAAAAGGTAAACTGAGAAGTCAATGAAATTCTAATGAATATCAATGCAAACTATAGTACTTACTATACATTCAATGTATACATTCTTCTGGCGCCGGTGCGAGCTGGCTGCTGACTGCAACAGCTCTTACCCCTTTTGCCTTCTTTTCTCCGTTTTTTAATATTTAAACATTTTACTTCTGTATATTTTTGTACATATCTTATTTAATACTCCAGCACTACATTAGCCAGCCACTTTTCACGGACTTCACTTTGTTTTTGGTCACTTTACAAATCACAATGTGCGTCGGAGCCCGTGCGTCCATTGTTTACAACAGGGAACAGTTGATCGCACTGAGGAGCGTGGTAATGTTCCCTCGGGACAAACATGTGATCCCCGCGGAGCTGCTTAGGAAGACTCGTTGAGGACGCCGCGCGGAAAGGAAAAGAAGAGACGCTTTATACCTGCTCTCCCCTCCGTCATCATGGGAAATGTGAGATCTCTTCCCAACAAGACAAGATCGACGAGTTGGTGGCGCTTACCCGACACCAGCGGGAGTATAGACAGTGTTGCGTCCTTGTGTTCACGGAAACCTGGTTAACCCCTCACAATCCAGACTCTGCCGTTACATTGGATTATTTTCATCTGCTCCGGGCGGACAGGACAGAGGACAGCGGTAAGAGGAAAGGAGGAGGTCTGGCTGCGTTTGTGAATGAGAGATGGTGTAAACCAGGACATTGTATAGTGAAAATGGAAATGTGTAACAGGAACATTGAACTGTTAGTGGTTAGCATGAGGCCATACTATCTGCCACGGGAGTTCACACATGTTATTGTGATAGCTGTGTATGTGCCCCCCTCTGCTAATGAGGACACTGCCTGTGATACACTGCTCTCTGTTACCAGCAACCTGCAGACACAGCACCCACAGGCTCTCTTCCTCATCTGTGGGGACTTCAACCATGCACCCCCCTCCATTATTTTATGCCAACTCCAAGGAGGCTTACTCCCCATCCCCCCTTCCTCCCCTTGGCAGAGCTGATCACAACATTGTCCATCTACAGCCTGTGTATAAAATTGTAGTGCACAGGCAGCCTGTGGAGCCACGTGTGGTGAAGAGGTGGACTACTGAGAGCGAGGAGGCTCTGAGGGACTGCTTCGACACCACTGTGTGGACTGAGCTCTGTGACCCACATGGGGAGGACATCAATGCGATCACAGACACTGTAACGGGTTATATCAACTTCTGTTTTGAAAACACTGTGCCCTCCAAAACGGTTCGGTGTTTTGCAAACAATAAGCCGTGGATCACCTCTGATATCAAAGCTCTGCTGAAGGAGAAGAAAGGAGAGCTTTCAGGTCAGGGGACAGGGAGGAGCTCAGAGCTGTACAGAAGGAGCTGAGACGGAAGATCAGGGAGGGCAAGGCCAGCTACAAGAGGAAGATGGAGGAGCAGCTGCAGCAGCAAAACACCAGGGGGGTGTGGAGGAGCCTAAAAACCATTTCAGGCTTCAAAGCACCCCACTCTCAGGCTGAGGGCGACATGCAATGGGTTAACAACTTGAACCTTTACTTCAACCGGTTTGACCAGTTATCCCCTGCTCCCCCCATGCAGCTGCTCCACACCTCGTCACCTGAACAATGCCACACTCCCCCAGCCCTTCACACCTCTGGCCCCACACATCTCACCAACTCATCACTGTCCCAAGGACTCACCCACCCCCTCAGCCCACCCCTGACCTTCACAACGGCCCAAGTGAGGAAAGAGCTGAGAAGGATCAAAGCACGAAAGGCAGCTGGACCAGACAGCATCAGCTCCAGGCTGCTGAGATCCTGTGCAGATGAGCTGTGTGGGATCACTGGGCACGTCTTCAACCTGAGCCTCAAGTTGAGGGTGGTACCACAGATATGGAAGACCTCCTGCGTAGTACCAGTGCCCAAGACACCGCACGCTAGAGATCTCAGCAGCTTCAGGCCAGTGGGCTTCAGGCCAGTGGCTCTCACATCACATCTGATGAAGACACTAGAGAGACCGGTCCTGCACCAACTCCGCTCTGTGGTGAGCTCAGCGATGGACCCGCTGCAGTTCGCCTACCGACCTGGGATCGGAGTGGACGATGCTGTGATCTTCCTGCTACATCGTGCTCTAAATCACCTGGAGAAGCCCGGCAGCTCTGTGAGGATTCTGTTCTTTGACTTCTCCAGCGCATTCAGCACCATTCAACCGGTGCTTTTGAGAGGCAAGCTCGAATTCTGTGCGGGAGGTTGGTGACAGAAGGGTTCTAGCAAAACTGTCATCTATGCTGGACCATGAGTCTCAGCCCCTGCAGGACACACTGTCAGCTCTGCAGAGCAACTTCAGTGACAGATTTCTCCACCCTCGGTGTGTGAAGGAGAGATTCCGCAGGTCTTTTCTTCCTGCTGCAGTCAGACTGTACAATAAACAATAAGCACTGCTAAACTATAACTTTTTTTTTATTCACTTTTGCAACATTTTTCACAGATATTGAGCCATTTCTTTTGTGAATTCTATTCTGTAAATTTATTTAGTTTTCAGTTTTTATATTAGTGTGTACTACTTTATACCATGTACCCCTGCTATTGCTAAATGCAATTTCCCCACTGCGGGACAAATAAAGGTTTTACTTACTTACTTAATCATAGATACAAAGATGTTATTTATTGGTTAATTTTAAATATTTGTTTCCCTTTCACAGATCCTGTGATAAAGTAGCCTTCAAATACTACAGTGTCTAAATTGCAAGCCCTCAGTTGCAGAAAATACAAGTCAAGTCAAGTCATATTTATTTATATTGCGCTTTTCACAATACAGATCGTTTCAAAGCAGCTTCTCAATGATTATAGGAAAGTTAATGGACAGAGATTGTTTTGGCTTTACAGAAGATAAAGTAGGTTTTTGATTGAATCACTTCCGCTGTAGAAATGATTAATTATTAACTTAAGGGTTGCTTAAATGACACCTTTCCAACTGAAAACCAAAGACCTTTAATGCGTTATTGCCGATCATGTACATGTTTAGTCTATAGGTTTGTGCATTTGAATGTGTACATGCACAGACACATAGTCCTTTTTTTCAAAGTGATATTGCCAAATTTTATGGTCCGCATAATACAGAAAAAATTGTCGTGTCCGTGGATCTATGCAAACTCGAATAATTCTGATAACGTTTTATCAATACATAGGGAAAGGAAAGGGAAGGAGACCTTCACAGAGGATAGTTTAGTTGACACTTCCAGGCTGTGTTGTCGTTGAGTCTAGGTGCAGGTCTTTCATCTCATCAGGATATGGCCTGTATCTGGCAGACCACGGCATACTTCGGGATAAACAGAGAGAGATGCCCTTATTCTTATGATTCTATTTGAGTACATTAGGTGTTATGGGAAGTGTTCCCTAATTTATGCAACCTAACAATTTACATGATTTTAATTATAGAAGTAGATAATGTGTTATTTGCATGCCAGGTTAAAGAGATGCATTTTTAGTCTAGATTTAAACTGACAGAGCGTGCCGCTTCCCAAACAATGCTAGCCAGACTGTTCCAAAGTTTATGTGCTAAAAAGGAAAAGGATCTACTGCCTGCAGTTGATTTTGATATTCTGGGTATTATTCACTGGCCTGATTTCTAAGATCTAAAGTCATGCTCAAAGAAGTGAAGAAGATCAAACTCTTCTGTTTCTTTGTTTGGTTCAGGAATTTGCTTGTTTAAATTTATTTAAAAAAATTTTTTTAAAAAATGCACTATTCACTTCTGTATTTTATTTTTGAGTGACTTTTTTCCAGAAAATTTAATTGTAATGCTAATTTTTAGTAATACATGTATAACTAAAATATTTTTTCATTTATTAGAATGTATTTTGGTAAAAATATTGCTGCTGTACTTCATGTACTGTAAGAATATATATATATATTTTTTTTTATTTAACCTTTATTTAACCAGGAGAGTCCAACTGAGATTAAAAACCTCTTTTTCAAGGGAGTCCTGGCCAAGAGGCAACAACATTACACAATTATAAACATACAAAGAAACATTTAAATAACACAGGTTATGAAAAACAAATTATGCTCATGTATTGTATCTGCCAGTTCTGGTGAAAACCAGGGATTTTCTCATCCCTTCACTCTGCATTTCCTTAAAGGGGCATGCTTGTTTACAATTTGCATAAAACTTTCCTTAAAAAATGTCAAAGCTAATTCTACATCTGGTAGTAGCCCTATGTTTTGTCATTTCACCATTGACAAATCATGATGAAAATATTTTTAATGTACATTACAATATATATTACATCAAAGTTTTCTAGATTTCAAAGTGTGTGTGTGCATATACTGAAAAAAGCACAATAAAACAATGCTTCAAATTTACTCTAACTGAACTTCAAAAAGTATTAAAAGGACATTTTAAAAGTACATGTATTTAAAGAAATACACTTAAATTGCACTAAATGTATTTAAGATTAAAATATATATTTAATATTTTGCAAATAGCTTAAAATTGAACTTAAGTACATCTTGAAATAAATTTTATTATACTTAAAGTTGTTTCAAAATAATACATTTAATATGCACTTAACATAGTATAATTTTAATATATTAAGTGTGTCTTAAAAAAGCACAATTTAAATATATTTCCTTTTCACCTGGGGATTTCTGTGTCATCTCAGACTGGTTGCTGGCCCCTGACTGGCTACCCTTATGAAAATATCGTGGCTCCGCCATCGCTGCTCATATGCAAAGGAGAGAGAGAAAAAATTATATTATTAGTGACAATGGAAATTCCCCCATAACGCCCTCCTGCCATTACCAACGAGTTGTCTCATATGCAAATATATCAAGCGCTCATAAAAATCTCCATCTACTTAATATTAGAGTTTGCTTTTGTCAGTGATAATGAAAAAAAAAAATACAGTTTAAGAAAATATGATTAAAATACAATAAGAAAAATGCTTGATATTAGAATGAAATGACTAAAAAAAGAAAGGAGAGAAAAAACATAAAAAAGTAACACTGATCTGAAACCAGAGAAGAAATTATTAAGAAATATGCATTGTGCAATAAAAAAGTAAAGTAAACTCCAAGTAAAGTTATGTCAGAAAGTCTCAAGCAATTTGTCAGTATATATATATATATATATATATATATATATATATAAATGGGTTTTATGAAATTTATATTAATGGTACATTTATTAAATAAATGTAGGCCTATTTTAAATGCATTTTGGTAGATTTTTTTCGCTAGGGCAGACTCTGGATCCATTGCCTCTGACATATTTTCTCATCTTCACGCACTCGGAAACTTTTAAGAAAATCCAGTCTTTTCAAGTTTTTTTAGATGATGCTATATATATATTTTTGTAGATGAGACTTACTTTTTTTTTGCAAACCAAAGAAAACAAAATATGAAGTGAAACATCTACAGGTGCATCTCAATGAATTAGAATGTCATGGAAAAGCTCATTTATTGAATTTATTTCAGTAATTCAAAAATTCACTAAAATTATGAAACTTGTCAAGTCAAGTCATCTTTATTTATATAGCGCTTTTTACAATGCAAATTGTGGCAAAGCAGCTTTACATTAATAAGAAAATGGTGTCATTGTGCAGCTTATTCTATGTATTATTGATTCATTCCGTTGCAAATTTCAATAGTTATTAGTCTAGTTAATTTAGGTATATCAGCACTGCAGAAAACAGTGACGTAATCGTCTGGCTCAGCTCAGTTTGTATACAACGGCACCAATGCAGGCATATCAAAAACACTGCTGAATATCAAGCAAGTGTCCCCAACGTAAGCAAGCCAAAGGCAACAGCGGCAAGGAACCAAAACTCCAACAAATGGAGAAAAAAACCTCGGGAGAAACCAGGCTTAGTCGGGGGGCCAGTTCTCCTCTGGCCAACAGTGAACACTTGTCCGATACTCAGGCAGAGTTACGGGTCATTAAACCGATTTGGAATCGCAACAGTCAAAATATTTAATCTAGGTCCATCTAGTTTAAGATCTTTTTGATCACGCCGGTATGGGACGGTTTGTTGGGATATGTGCCACTGGCGGTGGCAGTCGGTAAGGTCTTAACAAAGGATGAGCTAGTTAACACAGTCTCCGCCGACACCACAGGGCCACATTGCTGCAGCACACAGGCACAGGTTCCCCGTCCGACCCGGACACGGCCCAGATCCAGCCAATCACGTTAATTTGTAAACCTCGGGATAAGCAGAGTGTAGCAACTTGCTCAAATGGATGAAATATATTCACAACCGAATCACAACACGTTATGATTAATCGTGAATATGAATCAACCACGAAGGGAATTAGGTATATATCGATAATCAATTACAATGAATTATAATTAATCATGAACATATATGATCTAAAATTATTTCTAAGTTTAGAATTAATTTAGAAAGACTGGTTTGTTTTGTCCAGCAAAACTATCAGTCCGATTTTCTTATCAATTCTAGAAAGGAAGTTTTCTTCTCTGGCCACGAAAAGGAAACTTATTCTAGTATTTAAAAAGCATAAAGCTAGCGAAATCAAACGTAAAAGTGACTTGGTTCATGTATGAGTTACCCAGAGACAATGAATTGTGTGAATACAAGGTGTTTAATATATGAATATATGATGTATATATACACGAATACATATAACTAAATCTAAGCAAAGCATACAGTAAGATAACGAAAGAAAAGAAAGGAAGAGTTGATCAAAGAAAGCAAAATTACAAACAGTTCAACCTTTTGAGAGCCAGCAACGAAATCACTTCAGACAATAAAGTTAAAGCGCATCGAAATTAATTCGGATACTTGCATTTGTACTTTGTGCTGTGGTGAATGCCGTTCAAACTTCCGTGCGGAGCTGGAGTTTCTATTGGTCTCTTCCTGAGGTGATTCTTCAGCGGGAATTTCAAAACGGAATTAACTGTTTGTAAAATGCCGGAAAATAAAAGAGGGAAGGATATCTCGTCTAAGATGAAAACGACTGAGCGTGGATCCGCTCGTGTTTAGGTGTTATAAAGGTAACTCCAGTCACACCCATTCTGGGCCGTACGGACCAATAGGGAACATGGACTTTTAGCGGGAAAACTTTCCTTTGTTTGTTTTTATGGCCTAATTTGCATTATCTACAGAGGTGCTTAAGCTGGGTTATTTTCCCTCCAAAGTACCTTAAAAGTAGAATAATGCATATTATCACAATAAGACACCAATATCTAGGTATGAAATTAACAGAGGAACGTTTTGAATCCAAGAAACGCATGTTTCGGACTCTCTTTTAGGGAGTAAATGTTCTTACATTCAAATATAAGCATTTTACAGTGAAACTAACACAACTACAAGATATAACTAAGTGGGAGTAATATAGACATGCATGCAAAAAGAAAAGCACAGGAAAAACACTTAGGGAATATTCATATTTTGATGAATGTCTCTATGTGTGTGCGTGGAATTCATTTCCCTGGTCTTGTGAGGGACAAAGAATTTGGTGTGAGCTGATTAGTATCTCTTTGAAGATGGGAGACCTCCAAAGAGATTCTGCCTTGCCTCACACCTCGCCACTTAAAGTGTCACTTGTCCGTGGGGGGACCAGGACATTCGGAGCCGACTAAGATTTACTTATGCAACTCAAAGAGTTAAAAGCTTTTCTTAAAACCTAAAATGAATTGGTCGTTCATGATCCGGTCCAGTCCAGACGCTACAAGAGAGACAAAAAATTAGCGTAGACGCCATTCTTCTTCTGATGTACATCTGGTGTTATAGGAAGTGTTCCCGGTTCCGGCTGACCTGATCTATGCAGCCTAACAATCCTTTAACGGATATGAAGACAAAAGTTTATAGTGCGTCATGTGTATGCCAGGTTAAATAGATGCGTTTTTAGTCTAGATTTAAACTGACAGAGTGTGTCTGCTTCCCGAACAATGCTAGGAAGATTGTTCCAGAGTTTAGGTGCCAAATAGGAAAAGGATCTACCGCCTGCGGTTGATTTTGATATTCTAGGTATTAACAACTGGCCAGAATTCTGAGATCGTAATAGACGCGAAGGACTATAATGCATTAAGAGCTCACTCAGGTACTGGGGAGCTAAGCCATTTAGTGCTTTGTAAGTAATTAGCAAGATTTTAAAATCTATACGACGTTTAATAGGGAGCTAGTGCAGTTTTGACAGAACCGGGCTAATATGTTCATATTTCCTGGTTCTAGTAAGGACTCTAGCAGCTGCGTTTTGGACCAGCTGTAATTTGTTTATCACGCGAGCAGGGCAACCACCCAATAGAGCGTTACAGTAATCTAGTCTCGAGGTCATAAACGCATGAACTAGCTGTTCCGCATTTGTCATTGAGAGCATATGTCGCAATTTAGATATATTTTTAAGATGGAAGAATGCGGTTTTACATATGCTAGAAATGTGGCTTTCAAATGAAAGATTGGTATCAAAGAGCACACCCAGGTTCCTAACTGACGAAGATGACTTAACAGAGCAGCCATCAAGTGTTAGACAGTATTCTAGGTTTTTATGTGCTGAAGTTTTTGGTCCAATAATTAGAATCTCTGTTTTTTCTGAATTTAGTAGTAGGAAATTACTAGTCATCCAATTTTTTATATCAGCTACGCATTCTGTTAATTTTGAGAATTGGTAGGTTTCGTAAGGGCGCGAGGAAATGTAGAGCTGAGTATCATCAGCGTAACAGTGAAAGCTAATGCCATGCTTCCTAATGACATCTCCCAAGGGTAGCATGTACAGAGTGAAAAGCAACGGTCCTAGAACTGAGCCTTGTGGTACTCCATATTTAACTTGTGATCGAAATGACATCTCTTCGTTTACTACTACAAACTGATAACGGTCAGATAAGTATGATTTGAACCATGCCAATGCAATTCCACTAATTCCAGCATAATTTTCTAGTCTATTCAAAAGAATATTGTGGTCGATTGTGTCAAAAGCAGCACTGAGGTCTAGTAACACTAATAGAGAGATACAACCATGATCTAATGATAAGAGCAAATCATTTGTAACTCTAATGAGAGCAGTCTCAGTACTATGGTACGGTCTAAATCCTGACTGGAAATCCTCAAAGATACCATTTCTTTCCAAGTAGGAACTGAGCTGAGATGATACTGCCTTTTCGAGTATTTTTGACAGAAAAGGTAGATTGGAAATCGGTCTGTAATTGACTAATTCACCAGGATCAAGTTGTGTTTTTTTAATAAGAGGTTTGATAATAGCCTGCTTAAAATTTTTTGATACGTAACCTAGTGATAAAGATGAATTAATGATCTTAAGAAGAGGATCTATGACCTCTGGAAGCATCTCTTTCAATAGCTTAGTCGGTATAGGGTCTATCATACATGTTGTATATTTTGATGATTTAACAAGTTTAGACAATTCTTCCTTTCCTATAGCAGCGAATGAATGGAATTTTTCCTCAGGGATACAACAACCCACTGTCTGATGTGATACTGTAGTAGACAGTTGCATGGCTATAATTTTCTCTCTAATGTTGTCAATCTTGCAAGTAAAGAAGTTCATAAAGTCATTACTGCTGTGCTGTTTGGAAACATCAGAAGTTGAGGCTGTATTTCTTGTTAATTTAGCCACTGTATTAAATAAATACTTAGGGTTGTGTTTATTTTCTTCTAAAAGATTTGAAAAATAAGCAGATCTAGCGGTTTTTACAGCCTTTCTGTACTCCATCATTTTCTCTCTCCATGAAATCCGAAAAACTTCTAGTTTTGAATTCTTCCAGCTGCGCTCCAGTTTTCTGGCTTCTCTCTTAAGGGCCCGAGTGTGCTCGTTATACCATGGTGTTGGACTAATATCCTTAATCTTTTTTAAGCGCAAAGGAGCGACAGAGTCTAGAGTGTTCGAAAAGAGAGCGTCAATAGTTTCTGTTGCAACATCGAGTTCTTCTAAGCTGTCTGGTTTGCTAAGTTGATGAAACTGATCAGGAAGATTATTTATAAAGCAATTTTTAGTGGTAGAAGTGATGGTTCTAACATATTTATGGCAGACAGGCGGTTTTCCAGCCTTGGATAAATGTAGCACGCATGAGACTAGATAATGATCTGAGACGTCATCGCTCTGCTGCAGAATTTCAACGGCATCAATATCGATTCCATGTGACAATATCTAAAGTATGATTACGACAATGAGTTGGTCCTGACACGTGTTGTCTAACTCCAATAGAGCTTAGAATATCTGTTAGTGCCAATCCCAATGCGTCTTTTTCATTATCTACATGTATATTAAAATCACCAACAATAAGGACTTCATCCACAGCCAGTACTAACTCCGATAGAAAATCAGCAAATTCTTTGATAAAATCTGTATGGTGCCCTGGTGGCCTGTATACAGTAGCCAACACAAATTTCAAATGAGAGTTGTCACTAACATTATATAAACTTACATAGAGCACCATCACTTCAAAAGAGATATATTTGAAAGACTTTTGAGTAATACTGAAGATATTACTATAGATTACAGCAACACCTCCCCCTTTACCTTTCTGACGAGGTTCGTGTCGATAATAGTAACCTTGAGGGCTAGACTCATTTAAAGTAATGTAATCGTCTTGTTTTAGCCAGGTTTCTGTCAAACACAGCACATCTAGGTTATTTTCTGTGATAATATCATTTACAATAAGTGCTTTTGAAGAAAGTGATCGAATATTCAGCAACCCAAGCTTTATCATTTGTTTATCTTTATAATCTCTGTTTACTACTTGTTGAACATCAATTAAATTATCACCCGTAAATGGGTTTGGAAGTTTTCTGTATTTATTAGTTCGGGGTACAGACACAGTCTCTATCTGATGATATCTAGGTGAAAGAGTCTCTATGTGTTGGGATTTATCTGAATTCTGTGACGTGAGACAGCTAGCAGACGGTCGGTTTAGCCAGTCTGTCTGCTTCCTGACCTGGGCCCCAGTTAGTCAAGGTTGAGCTCTAAGACTATGTGCCATTTTACTAGAGAGAAGAGCAGCACCACCCCAGGAGGGATGAATACCATCTCTTTTCAACAGGTCAGGTCTGCCCCAAAAACTTTTCCAATTGTCTATGAAACCTATATTATTCTGTGGACACCACTTAGACAGCCAGCCATTGAGTGATGATAGTCTGCTAATTATCTCATCACTCCTACGAGCAGGAAGGGGTCCAGAAAAAATTACAGTGTCTGACATCATACGTGCGATTTCACACACCTCTTTAATGTTAATTTTGGTGATCTGCGCCGACGTGAATAACAATCTTAGAGTATTTACGATTAGCATTAGCCAGCACTTTTAAATTTGCTTTGATGTCAGGCGCTCTGGCTCCCGGCAAACATGTGACTATGGTGGCTGGTGTCTCTATTTTCACGTTCCGTGTAATAGAATCGCCAATAACTAGGGCACTTTCAACAGGATTCTCAGTGGGTGCGTCACTGAGTGGGGAGAACCTGTTTGATGTTCTAATCGGAACGGAAGAGTGGTGTTTTTTAACACGACTAGGCCGCCTCACAGTCACCCAGTTGCCCTGCTGCACGGGCTCTACAGCCGGAACCGAACAATGTACGGAGTTCACTAGGCTAGTCGCATCCAAAACAGTATCTGAAGCCCTTGCATTCTTACTATCCTCAATTAAAGTTTGGACGCGTGTCTCTAATTCTAAGATTTTCTCTGTCAGCCTGACTATTTCCCTACATTTATGACATGTGAATCCTTCATCGCTGACAGAAAAAGCTAAACTATGCATGTGACAGGCAGCGTAAGTAACAATGAAAGGAGAAGATGACATAGCTTACCGTGTTTGTAGACCGATCCGACTTACCAGATGTTTGATATGAATTTGAAGAAAACGAGAGCGCGACAGAAATGACGGTGGGCACGGATAACACAAACTAGCGTAATGCTAACGCGTTGTGATGGTGATTTAGATTAAAAGATTAAAAACTAGCGATGTCAAATTAATGTGATAGGCAATATTAGACAATATCAGATATATAGTGAAGATAAAGTAGACAGCAAACAATGACAATAAATAGATTCAAATAAAGCTATGGAGCAACAGACTCAAACAATTCAGCAGCGAGGCAGACAGAAGCAATCGATCAAGTCTCGCGAGCCCTTGTGTATTAAATGAATTCAATGCACACAGACTGAAGTAGTTTAAGTCTTTGGTTCTTCTCATTTTAATTAGTTCTTTTAATTGTGATGATTTTAGCTTACATTTAACAAAAACCCACCAATTTACTATCTCAACAAATTACATAAATTTTAATTAAAATGAGAAGAACCGAAGACTTCAGCCTGTGTGCATTGAATTTATTTAATACACAAGTTTCACAATTTGAGTTGAATTACTGAAATAAATAAACTTTTCGACAACATTCTAATTTATTGGGATGCACCTGTAGTTTGTTTTTGCTAACAGGTGCTGTGAGGGCAGAATTTCCAAACAAAACTTTTGCCTATGTCACAAATGTAACAATGAGCAATTTGGAAATAAAATGATTTAATTTGTTAATGATTTAAGTACAGTAATTAATTTTTTGCTGAATCCTCTGTTGACCTATGAGTAAATGTACAATTCAATTAATTGAATTTGAGTTCTATTTGAGTTCTACTAGTTGAGTATAAACATTTACAATTACATTTACATTTAGTCATTTAGCAGATGCAGACGCAGGGATTCTGCGTTCCTGATGAAAGTAGAGAGATCATTCCACCAGCAGGTATTGGCCTAGATGAGTGGTAAAAAAAAATGATCATGAAGTAAGTTTTATACTTATGACATCTACCTTGTCAATAATTAGCACATATTGAATATCAGGTAGGCTATTGTTTAATTCAATTCAAATTTATTTTCTTGTAATGCCACGCCAGCAGAGGGAGCCCTCACCTGAAAACTGACTTTTCACCTCTCCCTCTGCTGCCAAGAGTACGCATGCCACAGTCCAGTGCGAAGGATTGACAGTTTCACTGCCTTACAGAGCGTTTCCCATGTTACCTTGCCTGCTACCACTGTGTATGACCTTGCCTGTTTTACCTTTTTCGTCACTTGTTGGATTACCCCTTGTGTTTGTTTGCCAGATTGGATTTATGGTTGTGTTTGGATCTAAAGCCTGTTTAATGACCTACTTCACGAGTTTACATTTACATATAATTAAGAAGAGTAAAGGTTTAAGCGTATTTGGCGTGCTGTCCAGGAGGAGGGTTCCGAGCTCGGAATTTTGGCCCGAATCCAGAGTACTCCCCCAAAAAGCAGAAAAGCAAAGGACAGCCGCCAGACTGAAAACCCCCCAAAAGACGCAGAGAATTGGCGGCTGGCGTTTCGGGGAGCCTGGTTGGATCAGGAAAGCTATGATGCCTCTGTTTGGAATGACCAATCAGAAGAATTCTCACATCGTCTGATGGGAGACCAATGCTCACTGCATCAGTGTGAGTGAAGAAGGAAAGGACTGAAAAGAGCAAGGTTGTGTTGCATGCGGAGGCAGCCTCACGCTTGCTTGCGCTGCTGGAGCTGCAGGCCACTGAAAAGGAGAGGAATTAGCTGTAGTCGCAGGAAAGTGCAATGCCTGAGACGCCAGTGCAGGCATCCTCGCGCTAGCAACTGCTGCGCGAGCTGGAGGCCACTGCGAAAGAAAGGGGTTAGAAACAATGGCAGAAAAAACTATGCAGTTAAGAGTGGGCCGGCGGCCCAGCTACATATAGTGCTGCAGCAGGAGAAGTAAAAGGCTGTGCCGAAGCAGGAGGCACGTGTGGCTCTGTGGCAGGGGAATCTGGGGTGCGTCCAAGGCTCGCTGAAGGTCTACCCCTGTGGCCTGACGCTCTTAAGGCACCGGATCTTGTGCGGGAGGAAGGTGGTGATGTTGGCAAGGAGAAATCGTGGCCCCGTGGGATTTGGTCTGCCTATTAACCCCCTTGGAGGCTGGAGTGGACTTAGGAGTGAGGTTTGCCAAATGCAAGGTAACATAAAGCTTGTATAAATCCGCTTTATTCATCCTGCGTGGAGGTTGAACGTTGGAATTAATCAATGGTTGCCTTAAACTTAGAACGGTCCACTTTTCAATGAGCGGAATCGTTGGCACAGCTGAACGATAAGAGGATGCCGGGGAGGGAACTGGAATTCTCGCTGGTGGTGGTGAGGGTAGGCCTCTGCGTCTTGGCGAGCGAGCGGCTGCACGAGCAGGCCGACGCCTATGCGATAAAGCCTGGGGCTCTGTGGCGGTATCAGGGGAAGACGAAGTAGTCCTGGGGCCCACCGATTGCGGCAGAGGATCTGGAGAAAATGTGGAGTCGTCATCTGGCGGGAAAGAGTTGAATTTGCGACATCTTTGCGATAGTCAAAACCAAATGCTGGTAAACTCTCAGACGAACAGAGGTAAGTCAGCTGTATTTATACCTCTTATCATTGATTGAGTTGATTAACTGAAAGCTCTCCACTTGTGCTGATATGGTAATTATTATTATTATAATTATCTGCACCTGATCCTCCCCGAACTTTGTTAATTAAACATCATGTCTTTTGGATTACCCTTGTGTTTGTTGCATGTCTGGACTGCTCTTACGTTTGCGACCCATTGCCTGGGGGGTATTCCAAAATGCAGGTTATGTGACATACATGGGTAAGTTTAGGGTAAGTAGGCGGATAACCTCAGCTTTCATTTCCAAAAGCGGAGGTAAGTTTCAGGTATGTTAGCTCTGAACGAAACCTGCTCTGGGGCAGGTTTAGTTCGTTTCAGAGCGGTGATGGAGCATGGCATGCCCTTTTGAAGACGATCCAGTGGATGTGAAGCACAGATTATACGGAATCTTTCCGCCGTGAGAGGGTGAATAAGACCATAATGTGTTTTTGTATCCAAATGGATATTTGCGGGAGAGTTTACCGTTTTTCCCCCCTATTTTCAAAAAAAGATTCGTTAATTTATTTATCTCAAATTTTTCAGTTGAATTGACAATTAAACATTTAAGATGACTTTGGCAAATCAGTGAATGCAAACAGAGACAGATACTGCAGAAGTGGAGGAAATGAGGGACGGGGGGGAGTCTATTAAGAATAGGCCCGCCTCAAATATATAAATATATAATCTATAATTTTTATAAACTCACGCATTTACTCTGTTTGTTATTTTTTTCTAAGCCAACTCTCTCTCTTTTGCTGATGCTGCAGTATTGCTTTTTTAGTTATAATGGGCTTATATTCTTCATAAGCAAGCATTAAAACCTCCAACTCCATCTCACTGAAGTATGTCGCACGTCTTTTTGTCTCCACGCGTTTCCATGGTACTCCTGAAATCGGCGATCCATTGAAAATGCATTAACTCTCGCATTAACTCTCGCTTACCAACAGGAGGTTGATTGAACTTAACTACCTCCTCACAGGTGTTTTGGAACCAACATACCTAGAGTAAGCAAGTTTTGGGTTAATCAACCGAGAGTTCAGGTTATATGTGACGGTGAGTTAACCTTCCTTTCTGGAATACCCTGTTTATCTATTTAAGTGTATACCTGTTATTCTAAATAAACTTCTGCAAAAGGATTCCGACGCTGCCTCTGCCTGCATTTCTACAGCCCTTTGACAATTTTGCATGGCTACAAAGCAGATTTACACAGGCCTTCATACCGAAAGTATGATAAATTATGACAATTAAAGAAAACAATCATACAGTCAGTTTGAAATGGTGAAAGAAATTCATGTACTTGTTTTTATCAGCAGTTTTATTACTTTAGTGTATTCCTAATACACTCCAAAGCACATAGGCTGCATACACAAAATACAATTTTTCCTTTAATGTTATTTTAATGGCCTGTTGCACTTTGAAATATGGACTGCAGCAGCCCTTTTAGCTGTCAAAATATTATGAATTAATCATTATTATTATTAAACTGATCATGACCAGTCCCCAAAAACTACAAAATACAAGACTGGGTCAAAAGTTAAAATGTGAAACAAATTCAGAAACATTAACTGCACGAAAAGTAAACCATTTCAATTCTCGCAGTCACAATTTTAAATCCACAGCATAATGCCGAGACTGCTAAACAGCCAAATAATTTCATTGCGTTTTACGTCAAAGTTGTTGCCAACATTGAGAGCTGTAGCACGAAGAGATGATGGTTTAATTGCATCCGCACACACTGAAACACAAGTGTTTCTGCACGTTAGTGTGCACAATTTTCTAACAACGAACAGAATTAGTCAGACACGGGAACAAGAAGGTATGCGTGTTAATCAGTGACTTTTATTGAACAGATGGTAAACAACAACAGGTATAAGCGGTATGGTATGGTGAGACCTCTAAATGCTGTGACCAGGAAGTGACTTAGCTGTGTGATTTTAATCCGGTGTCCGTGTGCTTTGCAGAGTGGATGACGGCAGTCCCCAGCGGTTCGCGCCCCGACGTGCCTGAGCAGAAGGTAGCAGAAATATCCGATGAAGAGCAGAAGGCAGTGTTAAGTAGCAACAGGGAAGTCTGGGGTGCCATTTTTACACGAGAATCAAGACACCACAGTGAGTGTGTGCGGGCTTTCCTTAAGGTGTGAGATTGTTGAGTGAATGCAGGTGGCAGGTGATCTAGTAACTCCGGTGGATAGGGATCAGTGTGGGTGGAGCTGTGACGTGCTGATGATGGTACGGTGTGGACAAGTACCCCCCCCCCCCTCCATACTGGCGGCTCCTGACGTCTGCGCCCCGGGTGACGACGACGGGGACGGCCCTCGTCCACGGGGGTCCTGGTTCGGCCTGGGAGTGATTTCCTGATGGTAGGCGATTTGAGGAGAGCCGGGTCAAGGGATGTCCATCTCGTGGCTACCCAAGAAATCTCTCCTCGGGTTCCGAAACCCTCCCAGTCGAGCGCATCGTACTCCAGGCCGCGCCTCCGCGGCGTCGGGAATCACGAGGAATGGTCCGTTGACCTGATAGATGGTTGTCGGCCATCGGCCCAAGGTCCCTGGAGGAGGTGTGAGGAGGGTACGGCAGGCCACTTCTCATTCCGGTTCTTTTCTGTGGGGGGAAAACCATAGGTTCAGTGACGGGTTTGGAGCAAGGATACATGGAATGATGGAGAAATACGATACGAGTGGCAGGGAGGTTTGAGTCTGTGAGGTCCACCTTCGTTTCAGCTGCCTCTGCATTCGGTGAAGGGACCTATGTAGCGGGGACTCAGCTGTCTTGCAGGGCAGGGCGTAGAACCCCCCCCCCGTATGTCCCCTTGTAGAAAGCCACACCGGCTGTCCAGGTAGGGTAGACCGGTGTGGGTCCACGGCGCCTGTTTGGCCTGTTGTTTGGTCGTCTACGCACTATGCGGCCCGTTCTAGATGGTGACGATGACTGAGTCCCACCAGACACCTCTCGCTCTCCATTGGAACCAGTTCAGATACCGCAGGTACACTCAGAGGGTTCTCTCCCGACCAGGGGAAGAGTGTGGTTGGTAGCCCGAGTACGCCACTTGAACGGTGTTAATCACCGTAGTGGACTGTTGCAGAGAAGTTCTGGGCGTACTCCGGGCCCAGGAGAAGGAACTGGCTTCCAAGATGGCTGATCCTGGTGGCATGTAGGATCGGCAAAGGTAAAAAAAAACCTCCCAAATCTCCTGGATGCTTCCGTTCTGTCTGGCCCGTTGTGTTTGCGGATGGTAACCCGGAGGAAAAGGCTGATTGGTCACAGCCCAGAAAGACGGAAGAATGATTCGCCAGAACCCCTGGAGATGAATTGGGGCCCTCTGTCCCGATATCACATATCCTTCTGGTAGGCCGGAAGTTACGAAAGAACATTCTGGAAGAGTCAATTCGGCTGGTCCCCCCTTGAGGGCGCGGTAGGGAGGGAGTCCCTTGAGAAAGGGATCAAGCTTTGCACATTTTTTGAGAAAGCGATCGAGACGAACGACTAGGGATGCTGCCATGCTTCTCTTTTTACTGTCTGGTGTAGGTATCCGAGGGGAGGTAGGTCCTGTGAGAAAAATCGATACCACACGTGGGTCCAGGTCGGTGAGGTATGGGAAGAGGATGGAGCTTTAGCCGGCGGGCAACTGACGTGGAGTGTTGGAGATGGCACAGGACAGAACATCCTCCTCACGAGAACGGGAGACATCCTGGGCGATGGGAGGGCCACCAGTAGCGTTTGTTGGAGGAGCGAGAGGGTCCGCTTTGCTACCTGGGTGTCCAGAGCGCCGGGAGACGTGTGTGAACGACCTCCGAAGATGGAGCTGACCGGCAGGCGGGTGGAACGTAGGTCAGCCCCAACCGGAACCCCGCGCGGAGCAGGATCCGTCTCTTGAGCCTTGGCGGGATGAGCTCGTCCCACTCCCATTTGAATGGGACTCACGATCATAGGCTGGAGGGAGGGATAGGTTTCAGGTGGATGAGCGTCTTGGGTAGGAGCATAGAGCCGGGATAAAGGAGCGTCGAGCAGGCCTTGCCCTATTCTTCTCACCCCACTCGGCGGTAGTGTTACGAGTAAAATTGAACCTGGTAAAGAACAGAGCCCAGCGGGCCTGGCGGGGTGTTGAGTCCCGTTTGGCGTCTCGGAGTGTAATCCAGGTTTCGATGGTCGGTCACAACAACAAACGGGTTGTTTTGCTCCCTCCAGCCGAGTGTCTCCACTCCTCGAAGCGCCAATTTAATGGCCAGGAGCTCTCTGTTACCCATCGTCCGTGGAATTCTGCTCCGCCGGGGGTCAGTTTGTGAGGCAGTAGAAGGCACATGGATGGAAGATCGAGCGGGGTTCCCGCTGCCGCTTGTGAAAGGATGTGCACCGGACCCCCGTTTGGGAAGCATACTACTTCCACCAGGAAAGGCAAGTCGGGAATTCGCGGGGTGACCGGAAGGATCAGGTGCCCTGTAATGAAGGCTTTTCTTTAGGGTTGACGGAACGCTGTGGCTCCTGCTTGGGTGGTTTCCAGGACAGAATGACTTTGGGGCCACTTAACGGAGCAGTTGGAGGTGGAGTGGCGATGCTGATTTGGCTGTAGTTATGAATGAACTTGCGGTAGAAGTTAGAGAACACCTAAGGAATCTGTGCAGTTCCTTCACAGTCCTGATGGGCTCCCGGCCATTCCTGGATTGGACACCACACTTCCTCGTGGTCCATCCGTATTCCGTCGGGGCTTGATGTTGGGTAACCCAGGAACTGGATCCTCAGGCAGATGGAACTCGCAATTTCTCCTGTTTTCAGGGTAGAGGCGATGGCCTCCGGAGCCGGTGTAGGACCTTGGCGAACGTGTTCCCGGTGTTCTGACTGGACCTGAGAGTAGATGATGACATATCGTCGATATAATACGAATCACGTAACTTGTGGGAGAAGGTTGCTCGGAAGATCTCATTCATGTAGTTTCTGGAACATCCGACGGCGAGTTCGCCCAGGCCGTACGGCATTGAACGAGATACTCGTAATGCCCCGATCGGAGTTACGAAAGCCGTCTTCCCACTCGTCTCCCAGATCTGATGCGAATGAGATTGTATGCGCTCCAGCGGAGGTCCAGTTTGGAGAAAACCGGTCCCGCTCCCCGGAGATTTGTTGGTTCCAGGGCTAGCCGGACCAGAGGAAGGGGGGTTACCCGGAACTTTGACAGTTTGGGCATTGAGTCGACGGTAGTCGATACAGGGCCTCAAGCCTGCCTGCCGTCCTTCTTAGCGACGAAAAAAAAACGCTTGAAAGCGGCAGGGGAAGTTGGAAGGCCCGGTTTTAAACCCTTGCTTGGAGCGCCTCGGTGGATATACTCAATCCATGGCCTTCCACTCCGTGATGGACAGAGGGTAGAATCTTTCCCTTAGGGAGTACTGCCCCCCAGGTAGCAGGTCCGATGGGCACAGTCCCATGGCCGGTGTGGCGGTAGTTGGGGTGGCCAGCCTGTATTTTGCTAAACACATCCCTGGAACGCCCGGTAGTCCCTCAGGAAACGGTGGTCCGTGGGCAGTACCTCAGGAACCTCTCCCACCGAGGTGGAGTTGAGGTGGAGAGCCGGAGTGGAGGAAAGAGCAGTCTTGGGACGGAGGGACCAGATTTTCCATTTCGAGGGGTAGGAGACAGGATTGATGACAACGATGAACTCCACTTGAAGGATCTCGCCGTGTGTTTCGCAATCCACCATATCCGCGGATTGATGCTCAGCCAGCCACGGGCGCTCCCAGGATGATCCGCTAGATGTCCTGTGGTGGTGATTCCCCCGCCCCACTATCCAGCATCATGAACGCGATCCTTTCCCGATTGAAGGCATCCGATGTGCTAGCGTGAGCGTTGTGGACGATGAGAATGGTGGTTGAATCCAACCCCTCGGCCCAGTGGTTTTCCCAGGATGGTGTGGGCGATCCTCATGGTGGGTGAGTTGCTACGAGTCGTTTCAGATGAAGAGATTGTGCAGTGAGTATTGACGAGAGATAAAGTTCCCCGCAGAAACCGGGATGAGTCGACTAGGGCCTGTGCTGAAACATAGGACTTTGCTCGATGAGAAAATATACAGTTGGTTCTAATAGATGTGAGACTTTAGGTTGTACTTGAATCCGTACTCACCACAGGCCGAGGGGGACGGACAATGCCGGACAGTTGAGGCGTTGATGACCATTACCACCACAGTAGAGACATAAGTGATTATCCAATCTTCGTTGGCGTTCAACGGGTGAGAGGTGATAATGGTCCACGCTCATGGGTTCAGGTGCTGGAAGTGCGGCTGGCCGACTGGTGGACGGGGACTGCAACCCAGGTGGAGGACTGTCGCAGGCGGTGAGGCGTTGTGAGACCCTTACCGTCTTTTGAAGGAAGGCCTCTAATCCCATAGTGTCGTCATAGGTGACCATAAGCCGACGTATCTTGGGGTTGAGGCCTTGACGGTAGGCCGTGAGCAGAGCAATCTCGTTCCACCCGCTATTGGAGGTGAGGGTTCGAAACTTCAGGGTGTAATCGCCCACGGTAGACTGGTTTTGGCGGAGATGGTATAGTTGATCCGCCACGGAGAGTGACGCAGTGTCTTGGCCGAAGACTTCTTTGAAATGTGTGGTGAAAGCGACAAGGGACGATAATACAGGAGCGTTGGACTGCCAAAGGGACTGAGCCCACCGTAAACGCTTTGCCAGTGAGCAGATTGACCATGAACGCCACTTGCGCTCTCTCTGACACGAAGAGATGTGGCTGTATCTCGAAGTACAGAGAACACTGCATAAGAAATCCGTTGCAGTCCTCCGCCTCACCAGAGTAGGGCGCTGGCCGGGCCACGGGACAGGCAGAGGCAGCTGAGGGGACAGACGAAGAAGATCCAGGTTGCGGTGCAGGAAGTGGTGCGCGACCGGCTGGGACTGCATCGGAGAGGGTATCCGTGGTGCTGGTTGTTGTGTTCGTCTGCATCATGTTTGCGGTCTGATCTTCTGTCAGACACGGACAAGAAGGTAATGCGTGTTAATCAGTGACTTTATTGAACAGATGGTAAACAACAACAGGTAAGCGGTATGGTTATGGTGAGTCTCTAAATGCTGTGACCAGGAAGTGACTTAGCTGGTGATTTAATCCGGTGTCCGTGTGCTTTGCAGAGTGGGATGACGGCAGTCCAGCGGTTCGCGCCCACGCCTGAGCAGAAGGTAGCAGAAATATCCGATGAAGAGCAGAAGGCATTGTGGTAAAGTCATAGCAACAGGGAAGTCTGGGGTCCATTTACGACGAGATCAGACACCACAGTGAGCGTGTGCGGGCTTCTTAAGGTGTGAGGTGTGAGTGAATGCAGGTGCAGGTGATCAGTACTCCGGTTATTGGGATCGTGTGGGTGGAGCTTGACGTGCTGGTGATGGTGACGGTGTGACAAGAATACAGTTTTGTGTGGTTCATATGGTGGCCCAACAGGTAAAGCGACAACATGACAACGACTCGGGTTCAATTCCTTCCTGTGCTAGTTTCTGCGTACAATATATATCTGTTCTCACTTGATGTTTTCATTTTGAAATGACATTTTTCAATCAAGTAACCCAATAAAACATTCCTGTCATGCTTTGCACCGGAGTGAATTGGGAGAGTAAATGTTGAAATAAAGTGTTGTTTTATGCATTTTTAGCAAGATGATAAAATGGAGACTTCATAATGTTTAATGTCCTATTATGTTGGTATTTAAAAATATCTGTTATTATGTCAGTGTTTACCATTGTGGTGAAGTGTTCACCTTGTGTTTGGGTTGAGGACCTACTAACAACACTTGTAATTGCTTTAATGATAAAAACAACCACAGCTATAGTGCTTTGGATTGGATTGGACCAGTATCATTTCTAGACTGCCAAAACTGAACATCACATGTGTGAAAAATAGTTATACGTAGTGTGTTGCAAAGCAAATCAATTTATTTCCTTTTTTTCAAAGCTGATGTATTTTGCTTGCTTTAAAAGTACTGTCTCTTGTTATTAAAGTCTTTTTCTGATGCCATTCATTCATTTTTTAAGCCACGATTAACTATTCTGCACTGTTACTTAAATTCAACTCAAAAAAATTAAAGCAACATACTTTTTGTAAGTTTAGTGAATTTTGGTATTTTGAGTTCGTAAAACTCAGTATTATGTATTTTACCGTATGCTAAAATATGAAGTAGAGTCTACTAAATAAAGCAAAACATTTGAGTTTAACCATTGTGACAAGGAGTAGCATATTGACCAAATCATACTTAGTTAAAATAAGTAACATTTAAAATAAAAAATTTAACTTTTTGATTTTAATTAATTAATTTACTCTCATTAATTTAGACAAATTATTTACATTTTTCAAACACTTTTATCCAAAGCAACTTACAAGGGGAGAAATTATGGGGTCAGGTGCCTTGCTCAATAAAAATGGACACTTTAGTCATGGTATCGAAGGTGGAGAGAGTGCTGTTTATTCACAATCCCCACTTTCAATTCTTGCCGGCGTGGGAATCGAACCGGCAACCTTCCATTACAAGCCCAACTCCCTCACTCACTAGGCCACAACTACCCCTACCTTATTCAATCTACTTGAAATAATTAGTTAGCATTGCCATAACTTTAATAAATAAGGAAAGAGAGATATTCGTTTCCAACGCTCTATAACAGGTGCCATATACAAACAATTGGGTGCACTTTAATGTTAATGTAACACAACAATGGTAATGTAAACATTTTAAGATTTAAATTTACAGAAACTGCTGACCATCTTTAAGTGCTGCATAGAACACCTTCAAAGTGCAATCACGTTGTATAAAGCCCTCAAAAACTCCACAGAAATCCAAAACTGGTCGCGAGCGGTACAGGTGACAACGACCATTAACGATCACGTTGTCATGCAGCATGTGGGGGGGTCGTGACATTTTGCTTTGGATATAAACACTTAAATAGAGTTTTGCAGAAGCAAAACTATTGTGCAGTTCAGTAAAATCTTTTTTTGATAGGTAATAATAAGTTACAAAAACATTCACACTTTTTACTTATGTAAAACTTAAATGAATACAAAAAGAAAAGGGAATCAATTTATTGGAAGAAATATACTTTTTAAAATAAATTGATACAGTGTAGATTAAGGCCCTATCCTGGCTTGATTAACCCTGTCTGGGAAACTGCCCCAAAGTGTATAATTTAAGAACAGCTCTCATACCTTTTTTTTAATGAAAGCCTTCTATGAAAAGGTTGAGCTTCAGCAAATACGTTGACCTAGTACATTCAAAATAAGAATTCCACCCTTGTCCCAGTTCAGCCACCAGTCCAGTCTAAGTAATCCTCTCTCAGACAGCGGATTAAAGTATATTATTTGGGGCACCTATGGGTAAAACATCCTGGTTAATCTCTATACAGGGATACATTTCAATGTCCTTACAAGGAATGAAACTTGCATACGTCATTCTTTATGTGTGTGGAAGAGATTTGAAATCTCAGAATTAGATTGGAAATACCTGATTTGCACTCACCCTGTTTAGCTTGCATAATGCCCTAGGAAGGACTCTGTCCTCGTTGAGGTAAACATTGATTTTTTTTTTTTTCTCTCACGTTTGAATGGGTCACTACATTATCTCAAATCATCCACAGCAGAATTTATAAAGAAGACTGTCCTAGTTTCTCTTCTGAAGCCAACATAATGGCATAAAGAGACAGAGGGTCAAACACATTAAATGTTTCTGCGTGAGAGAGAGAGAGAGAGAGAGAGAGAGAGAGAGAGAGAAAACAAACAAACAAAAACAAACCAAAAAAAAAACAAGCAGAACCTTCTGCACACAGAGGTTTCTGTAGGTTCATAAATCTCCAGTTTGTCCTGTCACTAAGGACCAATTGCACTTCCATGGGAGAATGCTTAGAGAGAAATAGGGGAGAAGTAAAGGGAAAAAGAAAGAGAGAGAAAGAAGACCTGTAAATAGCTAAATCCTCTGCAGGCTCACTGTGGTGTAATTTGGTTTGCTCCCCAAGGACAGATTCACTAGCGCAAGGAGAGAAAATGAGATTAAACAACATGTACTATTAAATCTGACGACACGGGGGCTTATTCAGAGCAGACACCAAATGCTGTCTTTTTCCTATTCTGGACACAAAGGAAAGGGCAAAAACGTTTATGGAGCATGAGCTGGGTTTGCTTTGTCATCTGACCTGATACACATGTACATGATAAGGGTTTGCCTAAAATGCAAAGATGAATGAGGAGAGTTTGAGCAAGGCTTTGTGCTATTTCTATTTGATCTTCTCTTTAGATGAGTTTTTTTGCTTTATTGCAGGATGCTTGATCTCAACTTTCGCCTTAGGAAAATCAAGCCTTACAAATTGATAATGAAAATCATCGACAACGAATGTTATTATCGATTAGACAGTCTGCCCACCGTGCACAGAAAACTTCCACCAGTCGCGTCAAAATTACAGCACTGAATCAGGGATGCAACTAACGATTATATTGATAATCAATTAGTTGGCAGCTTATTTCTTCAATTTATTGGATTAAAAAGCCCAGTTTTGTTTCCTTTATTTTTATTGACAAAACACACCACATCCTACCCAACCTTGTCCTTCAAACAAATTGCCAACTGAATGATTTTAAAACATATAGTGAATGTATGTGGTGGATAAAGTACTTGAAAGCCATACTTGAGTAAAAGTATAGATATCTTGCCAGAAAATGACTTTGGTAGAAGTTAAAGTCACTGTTTAGAATAGTACTTAAGTACAAAACATATCACACACTTTAAATCTTTTACTTAAGTATGAAAAGTATTTTTTATACATACATTGAATATACTTAAGTATTGAAAATAAAAGTACAAGTAAATGCAAAATACAAAAGGAGCAGAAAATATTATTAAAAAATTGTTCTATACACAGCATGAGCAGCAAGATTGTGTTCAGTTTTAACTTTCTTTCTTACATTTTGTTTGCTTTGAATTGTAAGTTTTGAATATAAAAAAAATTCTAATATATTAATTATACCTTGATCATGTTAATTCATAGTCCATTATAACTAATGTAAGAGGCAACTTTAAAATGTTAAAATGTAAATGTTGAACTATTTGTTATGTTTCTGTCAGCTGCATGATTAGGATGCAATTCGAAAATGCAACTTCGCTGGATAATGCATAAAAAATGTGTATGTAAACTAATGCAAATATATGGTAACAATCGAGACATTAAACAGTTGGTGTTTTTGTCACATTGTTTTAACCGCTTGAAACACTAACGTTAGCATACTCTCAGTCTCAACAGCAAACATACTGCTGTTCTCTCCTAATGCAGCATCTAATCAATCAAGATCGGTAATGGTGAAACCCCATCTGCAAGTATTTCATCGGCTAGACAAAGGTATTCCAGGAAATCTGAATTTACAGTTATGAATTTATCACAACACCAGGGGCCTCATGTGCAAAGACTTGCATTGAATTCATTCTAAAACACTGCATACGGAGACGAAGCTGTAAATGTGCGTACGCACAAAAAAAAATCAAATGTACAATTAACATAAAATTGAGCGCACGTGCACGAGCGCAACACCTCACCCAGTCTCCTCCCTTAATTAAATCAATTTTAATATAATGAATCCACTTTGGCAAAAGCACGCAGCAAGAAACAAAACTTTACAGAAAGTGAATTAGAGGTGCTACTATCGGAGGTAGAAACGAGGAAAAATATTTTATTTGGAACTCTGTCATCCAGAATTAATAACAAAAGAAAAAAAAATTGAGTGGGAGAGTACGGCTGAAGCCTTCAATGCGGTGGGATCGGAGAATCGCACTGTGAATGACCTCAAAAAGAAATGGTCAGATATAAAGGTGGAAGTTAAGCGGAGAACTGCTGTGCACCGCCAAAGTGTGGGCAGAACAGGCAGTAGTACAGGGGGCGATGAATATACACCCTTATTATGGGTGACACTTTACTCTCTGGAATAGTGTCTGTTGCTGTTGGAGACTCGGATTTACTACCGGACTGTCACGAAGGTAACTAATTTCTCATTTGTTTGCTTAATTTTGGTACACTTATCTTACCAGCCTGCATTTAATTTTAAAATAAATGCAATGTAGCTGACCAAAAGTACACCCGAGATTTTTACGTATCCATTGCATTTTTGGAAAATTCGTATACCTATTTATAAGGAACAGACTAAAATCACAATTAACATGTGCCCGTATTTATTTGGACTCATATGGTACTACAGCAGGAACGTCCACTGGCACGTTCTCGAAGTCCGCCCCTCCTGAGGAGCCAATGTCCATTGTGTCCGGCATCTCCAGTGTCAACAGTGCTCCCTCCAGCGCTCCCCCCAGGGCTGAGGCCCGTTCGTCTGGCCGTGTCTTGACGCATGCTGTTCTCGAGTCACAACAGCAAATCGTTATGGCCATCTGAGAAATTAACAGTCACCTGAAAAATAGCACTGACGCACACACAGACACAAGCCACTCATTAAAAGAATTGGTCAAAAAATGAACTTTTGTCTCTGATTACCATTTATATTGTCGCAATCACATGTTGTCGGGCCTGAATGGCTTGTTGGTTGGGCTGCAGAAACCTGGTGACCGAGTGCGAGAATGGGGATCATTGTATTTGTCATCAGTTTGTGGGTTGGTGGGTTGGTGGGGGGGGGGGGGGGGTTAACAGGCACTTCTTTAGTGAATAACGGTGGTCTCCTGATGGGCAGTTGAATAATTAAACGAAAGAAAAAAAAATAATAGAACCATAACTTTAAATGCATCACTCACCAAGAAGCCACCCATTGCACACCCTGCCAGCTCGGAGCCTCATCCCAACCATGCTCTTTGTAAGGATGTATGAATCATGGGTTGACCCAGGCCACCTTGCCACAGTATTTGTTAGGCGCATTTGTGCATCACATATTATTTGCACATTTATTGAATGGAAATGTTTCCAATTCACATATGCAAATTCTTCTTCAGATGGTGCCTCTATAGCAATGTGTGTGTAGACGATCGCTCCGATTACATTAGGAAAACGTTTAATGTTTTTTCTTAATGTTTGGCTGGTCAACTGCATCGTTTGGGAACCTTATATACCTGGTAGACATGCGGATGATCCCGTCCCATACCGCTGGCATTGCGCGGCTCAAAGATAACTGGCTTATTCCTGAGCGATCTGTCAGTTCCCTTTGGAAAGAACCGGTTGCCAGGAAACCAAATGTTGTCAGCACCTATAAGGGAATGGGTATTGCGTGGCTCCTCACTGTCTCTCTCTCCAAATTTGGACCCAACTCAGCACAGAGCTCCAAGAGGATAGCCCTTGGAAATCTGAAACGGCTGATAAGCCAGTCATCATCCTGGGCCAGAAAATCATTGTGGCCCCTAAAAACTCGTTCTCTTCAGATTCTGCCATTAGCAATGTCCTCTAATAAGGCCAACGCTGCTATTGCCATAGACTAAGGGTTGTATCAATTTGCACAAGCTTTTATATGTTCATACTTAATTGATAAAATATCCCAATAAACCTAATGTGACAACAGTATGTCAATTATTTAATAAATTGCAAATTTATAGCAATACTTCTCACAGGTAATTCGTAGTGTAATGTTTGCAACTTCCCTTCATTGCCTATAAGAGTCGCCAACGGACAAAAATCATGAGAAATGCATGTATGAGGAACGCACATTCTCGCGTTAATTTCACTGTTAGGACATCTGACCGTGAGCGAGAAAACTGGTGAACGCAAAGTTTTTGTGCGTACGCAGCGTTGATACATGAGGTCCCAGGTTTTGAAACATCAACACCTGGTTTCACAGACAAGATTTAAGCTAGTCCTAGTCTAAAATGTATGTTTGAGCTGTTTTAACTGAAAGCAACTTGTACTGACATATCTTAAAATATGTTTTTGTCAGTATTTTATCTCAAGATGTACACCAGTTTTTTTTTCTACTGAAAACCTAAAAAACTACTTAAATGCCCTAATTGAACTAAGGCCTAATCCTGGCTTAGGCTAAGCCCCGTCTGTGAAACCAGGCCCAAAACTTTCAGCAAGATCACCCAGCAATAAATTAAAACATAGCTTCATAGAGTCATCAGGAGCTGATCCCAAGTGTGTAGCTGGAAGCTGTTGCTGTATGTATTGGTAAGGTGCTTGACAACTGAATGGAATACATCCAATGTCAACGCTGTGTAAAGTTGACAAAGGTGGTTGTTTCTAAGCAGAGTTATGTACAGTGGTGCTGGCTCAATGGATTGTGTTCCCATTTCAGATGTTATGTAGGCGGCTTCAGGTTGTGATTTTGAAGCGTAATTGTGGTCAGAGACAGATGTATCCTCCAATTGTGTTTCAGCATCACAGTTCATGTGATCATCCTCACAGTTGTCTACTGCAGCACTAAGTGCATCTGTGGAAATAATATAACCATTTACATGTACATTTATTTATTTGGCAGAGGCTTTTTTCCAAAGCAACTTTCAAGTGGAGAATACAACAAGCGATTCATTGTGAAGAGGCAAATAGACAGAGGAAGTGTTCACAATACAAGTTTCAGACATTGCTCAGAGTAACATAAGCTAGAATAGAGTTTTAAAAAAAAATTTTTTTTTGTGAAACATAACCATAAACATATTTTTAAATTAGTACTTAAAATACATCATAATAATTTACATATGATGGCACCCATACCGAACAGTGTGTGAGATGCATTAAAAACGAGACAGTATACACATAATCTCTAACTCTAGTGTTAATATGAAGGTCAGCATCAATCTCTGAATGAGAGACTAATCTAGCAGGCCTGCTAGCATCTGCAGTCTCTGTAACTTACATATATAATGTACGCTATTGTAAGATTGTAATGTACCATAATATCTTGTACTATCGTAAATATGAAATATATAGGTGGGCAATGGCAATCATGCAAGATTTGTTGTATTTTCTTAACTGCTTGTTACTAATCTTAAACGTATTCATAGAACGGACTTCACAAATATAACGTTAGGCTAACAGGCACATAGCTTGCTAATTTAGCTTACCCGAATCTGACAACCTGTTCAGCACCCGGCGTGACTTCTCTACCAGAACATTGCAACCAAGCCATTTCTCGGGGTAAGGGAGTTCGTCAGTCAGCTTCCAGTCCATGAAATGCGAACACACATAAGGGCGCTTGGGTGGGCCCTACGTAGGAGGCGACGTTCTCGCGGCCTTGCGCAACGTTCCTAGAGCACACGTATATATATACAGATATATATATAAATATATATATATATATATATATATATATATATATGTTAACAGAATGCTCAAAATTCTCATGAAAATAATAATAAGAAATAAACATATATATATATATATATTTCTTATTATTTTCATGAGAATTTTAAACATACATATATATGAAGAACGTTGGATATAGTGTTTTAAACCAATAAGAAAGGTCTTGTGCGGCGTATGCCCCAATAGCGGGAGAGGAGGGGCGGGACATCTATCCCAGCATCCGTTGATCCAGACTGACTACATTTGGCGGTCTTTTCCCCCAACACCACCCCGGCTAGCAGCAGTTTTTATGGTTTTTGATTATCTATCAAGTTATTTTAATAAGCACGTTTTGTGAAACGTTATTTTTCTGATAATGAAGCAAACGTTGAAGTTCTGTTAATGAAGGTAATGTCGTGACCACACTTTCAGAAACCAAAGTCAGCTTTAAAGTTATCAACATGAGAATTCGCATCTGTTTTTCGTAAAATGTGGTTCTACAAAATGTATGTTTACTTGTTTGTATAGGGACTGAAACGTTTTTACAGCAAGTTAAACACAGTTCTGTCGTCCTGACAAAACGTAAATGATTTATGTATGAGCAGCTTAACCGTCTTACAAATAAATCCATATGAATATTGCAACCGTGGCATCAACATTATATTGCATTTTTCATACCAAGGCATATGTCTCTTGGAAAGTGAAGTTTTCTATTCTCTGAGATTTCAGCTGCCAGCTCATTTCGAAGAATACAGTTCATTTTCATTTGATTTTTCATCATTTAGCAGACGCTTTTATCCAAAGCGACTTACAAGGGGAGCAATTAGGGGTCAGGTGTCTTGCTCAAGGGCACTTTAGTCATGGTATTGAAGGTGGAGAGAGTGCTGTTCATTCACAATCCCCACCTTCAATTCCTGCCGGCGTGGGAATCGAACAGCAACCTTCTGATTACAAGACCGACTCCCTCACCACTAGGCCACAACTATCCCAGTTCAACAAGAGTAGCTCACATTAGACATTTTATAAACACTTAAAAAACACTTTTATAAACACTTGCTACTTTTAATTTTAGTTGGCTAATAGAAAGTGTGATTGCACTTGTCTGTCTGTCTTGTTTTTTTATTTATTTATTTATGCTTATACATTATGCTTTCCCCCACACAAGACCAGGGACAAGAAGTCCACGCACACACATAGAGACATTCATCAAAATATGAATATTCCCAAGTGTTTTCCTGTGCTTTTCTGTTTGTATGCATGTCTATATTACTCCCACTTAGTTACATCTTGTAGTTGTGTTAGTTTCACTGTAAAATACTTATATTTAAATGTAAGAATATTTATGCCCGAAAGAGAGTCCGAAACGTACGTTTCATGGATGCAAAACGTTCCTCTGTTAATTTCATACCTAGATATTGGTGTCATTTCGTGATAATATGCATTATTCTACTTTTAAGGTACTTTGGAGGAAAAAGAACCCAGTTTAGGCACCTCTGTAGATAATGCAAATGAGGCCATAAAAAGAAACAAAGGAAAGTTCTCCCGCTAAAAGTCCATGTTCCCTATTGGTCCGTACGGTCCAGAATGGGTGTGACTGGAGTTACATTTATAACACCTAAACACAAGCTAATGCACGCTCAGTCGCTTCATCTTAGACGAGACATCCTTACTCTTTTGTTTTCCGGCATTTTACAAACAGTTAATTCCGTTTTGAATATGCCCTATTGGAGCAATCGACTGCACACATGTGCATATACAAGCACCTCGTGAGAATGAATGGGAGTTTATAAACGGAAAGGGGAGGCACAGCATCAATGTCTAACTTGTGTGTGATGCTGACCTCATCATCACCAACTGCATTGTCAAGTGGCCTGGCTCTGTCCATGATGCACGCATCCTGAGGTAGAGCACTCTATATAGAGACCTCCAAACCAACCGACCGGATGGCATAATATTAGGAGACAGTGCCTACCCACTCCTACCATGACTGATGACTCCTTTTCTAACAGCAAATACACCGGCGCAGGCACACTTCAACACTGCTCATTGCAGAGCAAGATGTGCAATTGAGCGTTTAAATGGAATTCTTAAGAGGCGCTTTGCATGCCTTAACTACCTGAGAGCGGAACCACAGAAACCATGCAACATAACCCTTGCCTGTATTGTCCTGCACAACATCGCTGCTAAGCGTAATATCCCTCTCTGTGCTGACAATGATGCACCTGAGCCCCTTGGAGACTCTAACCAACCTCCTGCATTCTGCCAGAACGAGCAAACAGGACATGCAACAAGGGACACAATAGTTAGACACTATTTCTGATTTGGATTTGTTTTGGATTTCAAAAATCAGTGATTGCCATTCTTTGCATTTTTTTGGTTATTCTGTAATCATTGCATGCATCACTAATAAATATTCTAAAAACATAAATATTTTCGATTGTGATGAATATATATATATATATATATATATATATATATATATATATATATATATATATATATATATATATATATATATATAAATTAGTGACAGAATAAATTGTATTGTTTTTGCTCAATTTTGACAGCTGTTTGGGGGATTATTTTATGAGGCCAAACTCTTTCTACTTTGCTGTAGGTCTATACTGAAAGGCTGAATATGTTAAAGCCTACCTAATCACTGTAGCCTGACGGATGAACAAATAAAATTAAAACCTTATGAATAAATAGGATATCTTGTAAGATACTGCATGATCCAAATATAGTATTATTTGATACATTTTTAAAGTTTTCATTACATTTTGGCCATGAAATACACACTGAATCCACCCATCTGATGGGATCAGTTTAATTGATCAAAGTGATCAAAATTCTACAATAAAGTTCTGAAAAACCCAAACTAAAGGTTTGATCCGGATCAAAACCAAGATTGGATTACTTGATCTAATCCGATTATGTATCCGTTTTTTCTTTTGAAAAACAAATGTTCAAGATTTGATCCAATCCGTTATCCAAAATCCTAGTGGATTACTTTTGAAAAACCGGGCACAGGTGACGTCCTGACACCAGCGGGGACGTTCTAAGAACGTGCTGGGAACATTACCAGGTGACGTCCTGACACCAGCGGGGACGTTCTCAGAACGTGCTGGGAACGTTACCAGGTGACGTCCCGACACCAGCGGCGACATTCTCAGATCGTGCTGGGAACGTAAAATTTCTAGCGGGGGCACTTCAAGTTTGGTGCCTTCAGCCATTGCTGAAGCACCTGAACTTCTCGTCTTAAGGTGGTGGGTGTAAATTGTAAAGTGCACCGCAACACTCCGACCACTTCACATTGTGTTCATAACATAACTTGTGCAATTGTTCTCTCCTCTTAATCCAATAGTTATGGCAGCCCCTAACAGAGCATACAATACTTGACATATTTGCTTTCTGTTATCATTTACAGTTACAGCTATAGGCTTACGGCTAGCAACTAGCTTAGTCCCTCTTGGCCAAAAGTAAGATTACAAAAAAGAACGCAATGATGTCACCCTTGTTGTTGTGAAAAATAAGGTGAATAGCATGCTGCGTTGTTTTTATAAGTTTTAAATGTTTTCTGTATTTTTATAGCACTAAAATGATACAGATATTTACAGATAGATACTCCAAAACAAACAATAACAAAGATAACTGATGGATACTTTATGATATGATATGATATGATATGATATGATAAATGATATGATATGGTATGATATGATTGTCACGGAGTCAGTTAACACGCCTACCACACCGTCAGCACCACGATCACCATCACCTGAATTCTACTCACCTGCACCTGTTCATCATCACCTGCACTCTCCTCAAATACATAATACATAATAAGTCAGTTCTTCGTCTGGTCCTGCCTATGTATGACATTACAGACTCTCCTGGATCGACTTACTCACCAACCTGTCTGCCTGTCCGCTCGTCTGTTCCTGTGGTCTTCATCTCGTCCTTTTGTCTTTGACTCCGTGTTCATTCGTCTCGTCATCCCTCCCCGTGTTTCATCTGTAATTCAGGACATTGACTGTTGCTAGCACAGCTAAGTTGCCTTCTACTTTCTTGGACTGCCGTAACCCCCTGCTTATCTGTTCATATTCTTTTGTCTGCTAGTAAACATTGTTATACTCACCATCATTCCCTGTCTGTCTCTGACAGAAGACCAGACCGCACAGTGCAGACAACACCCGCTGAAGCCAGAGGAGAACGATCGGGTGACTGGTTCACAGAACCTATTCAGGCCATTCGCCACTCTCTTCTGGTAACATCTACTTCGTCAGCTGCCTCTGCCTGTCCCATGACCTGACCAGCGTTCTTATTGCAACGCTCACACTACTTTGAAATGCAACCACATCTGTTTGTCAATGACAGAGCGCGTGTTGCGTTTATGGTGACTCATCTCTCTGGAAGAGTGTTGCAATGGGCCCAGGCGTTGTGGATGTCTAACGCGGAAATAACAACCTCACTCACAGCCTTCACAAATCACTTTAAAGAAGTTTTTGGCCAAACTGCTAATGCACTATCCATCTCCGATCAGCTCTTCAATATCCGCCAGGGCTCGGAATCCGTGGGCTAGTATGCTCTACATTTTCGTACCCTCGTGACCGCGAGTGGCTGGAACAAAACCGCATTATTAATAGCGTCCCGTCAAGGATTAAATAAGTATATCCGTCAGGTCATGATAGTGTATGACGACGTCATTGGGTTGGAGAGTTTTATTCAAAAGGCCATTCGCATCTCCCAACGCTATACAGCGTGTGTGCCCATTTCACCTGTTTGGCAGCCTCCGCCTCCCATTGCATCCTTCGCACCTCCAGTACCTGAACCCCTGACCATAGACTCCTATTGTCTCACTCCTGCTGAGCGTCAACGGAGACTCAGTCATCGTCTCTGTCTATATTGTCAGGGAGAAGGACATCGACTCGCCCATTGCCCTGTGAGACCTCCTTGGCCCGCGGCGAGTACGGTACAAGTTTATCCAAAAATTTCATATTTAATTCGAACCACAGTATATGTCCTCATTCGTGATACCTATGATTCAGCGCCAGCACTCATCGATTCGGGTGCCAGAGGCAACTTAATCTCCCACCAGTTCCTTCAGACACTCCAACTTCCCCGGAAACACTGCATCCAACCACTTAGAATACAAACCATCCTAGGAAAACGGCTGGGCCGAGGCCAGGTGAACCATTTCTCTCAAGTCAAGTCACCTTTATTTATATAGCGCTTTTTACAATACAAATTGTGGCAAAGCAGCTTTACATTAATAATTGGCAAATAATTTTGGCTGCACAGCAGCTCCCAAAGAAAATGGTTATTGTCCAGCTTATTCTATATATTATTTATTCATTCCGTTGCAAGTGTCCCCAACTTAAGCAAGCCAAAGGCAACAGCGGCAAGGAACCAAAACTCCAAAAAATGGAGAAAAAAACCTTGGGAGAAACCAAGCTTAGTCGGGGGGCCAGTTCTCCTCTGGCCAACAGTGAACACTTGTCCGATACTCAGGCAGAGTTACAGGTCATTAAACCGATTTGGAATCGCAACAGTCAAAATATTTAATCTAGTTCCATCTAGTTTTAGATCATTTTGATCACGCCAGTATGGGACGGTTTGTTGGGATATGTGCCACTGGCTGATCAGTCGGTAAGGTCTTCACAAAGGATGAGCTAGTTCACACAGTCTCAGCCGACACCCCAGGGCCACGCTGCTGCCGCACAAAGGCACAGGTTCCCCGTCCGACCCGGATACGGCCAATCACATTAATTGGTAAACCTCGGGATAAGCAGAGAGACAAAAATTAGCAAAGACGCCATTCTTATTTAGATGTAACGAGTACATCTGGTGTTATAGAAAGTGTTCCCGGTTCCGGCTGACCTGATCTATGCAGCCTAGCAATTCTTTAACGGATATGAAGACAAAAATTGACAATGCGTCATGTGATTGCTCCCGTCTGCCTCGCTGCTGAATTGTTTGAGTCTGTTGCTCCATATAGCTTTATTTGAATCTATTTATTGTCATGGTTTGCTGTCTACTTTATCTTCACTATATATCTGATATTGTCTTATATTGCCTATCACATTAATCTGACATCGCTAGTTTTTAATCTTTTAATCTAAATCACCATCACAACGCGTTAGCATTACGCTAGTTTGTGTTATCCGTGCCCACCGTCATTTCTGTCACGCTCTCCTTTTCTACAAGTTCATCAAACATCTGGTAAGTCGGATCAGTCGACAAACACGGTGAGCTATGTCATCTTCTCCTTTCATTGTTACTTGCACTGCCTGTCACATGCATAGTTTAGCTTTTTCTGTCAGCGATGAAGGATTCACATGTCATAAATGTAGGGAAATAGTCAGGCTGACAGAGAAAATCTTAGAATTAGAGACACGCTTCCAAACTTTAATTGAGGATAGTAAGAATGCAAGGAATTCAGATACTGTTTTGGATGCGACTAGCCTAGTGAACTCTGTACATTGTTCGGTTCCGGCTGTAGAGCCCGTGCAGCAGGGCAACTGGGTGACCGTGAGGCGGCCTAGTCGTGTTAAAAAACACCACTCTTCCGTTCCGATTAGAACATCAAACAGGTTCTCCCCACTCAGTGACGCACCCACTGAGAATCCTGTTGAAAGTGCCCTAGTTATTGGCGATTCTATTACACGGAACGTGAAAATAGAGACACCAGCCACCATAGTCACATGTTTGCCGGGAGCCAGAGCGCCTGACATCAAAGCAAATTTAAAAGTGCTGGCTAATGCTAATCGTAAATACTCTAAGATTGTTATTCACGTCGGCGCTAATGATGTCCGACTTCGTCAGTCGAAGATCACCAAAATTAACATTAAAGAGGTGTGTGAAATCGCACGTATGCTGTCAGACACTGTAATTTTTTCTGGACCCCTTCCTGCTCATAGGAGTGATGAGATAATTAGCAGATTATCATCACTCAATGGCTGGCTGTCTAAGTGGTGTTCACAGAATAATATAGGTTTCATAGACAATTGGAAAAGTTTTTGGGGCAGACCTGACCTGTTGAAAAGAGATGGTATTCATCCCTCCTGGGGTGGTGCCGCTCTTCTCTCTAGTAATATGGCACATAGTCTTAGAGCTCAACCTTGACTAACTGGGGCCCAGGTCAGGAAGCAGACAGACTGGCTAAACCGACCGTCTGCTAGCTGTCTCACGTCACAGAATTCAGATAAATCCCAACACATAGAGACTCTTTCACCTAGATATCATCAGATAGAGACTGTGTCTGTACCCCGAACTAATAAATACAGAAAACTTCCAAACCCATTTACGGGTGATAATTTAATTGATGTTCAACAAGTAGTAAACAGAGATTATAAAGATAACAAAATGATAAAGCTTGGGTTGCTGAATATTCGATCCCTTTCTTCAAAAGCACTTATTGTAAATGATATTATCACAGAAAATAACCTAGATGTGCTGTGTTTGACAGAAACCTGAATAAAACCAGACGATTACATTACTTTAAATGAGTCTAGCCCTCAAGGTTACTATTATCGACACGAACCTCGTCAGAAAGGTAAAGGGGGAGGTGTTGCTGTAATCTATAGTAATATCTTCAGTATTACTCAAAAGTCTTTCAAATATATCTCTTTTGAAGTGATGGTGCTCTATGTAACGTTATATAATGTAAGTGACAAATCTCATTTGAAATTTGTGTTGGCTACTGTATACAGGCCACCAGGGCACCATACAGATTTTATCAAAGAATTTGCTGATTTTCTATCGGAGTTAGTACTGGCTGTGGATAAAGTCCTTATTGTTGGTGATTTTAATATACATGTAGATAATGAAAAAGACGCTTTGGGATTGGCACTAACAGATATTCTAAGCTCTATTGGAGTTAGACAACACGTGTCAGGACCAACTCATTGTCGTAATCATACTCTAGATCTAATATTGTCACATGGAATCAATATTGATGCCGTTGAAATTCTGCAGCAGAGCGATGACGTCTCAGATCATTATCTAGTCTCATGCGTGCTACATTTATCCAAGGCTGGAAAACCGCCTGTCTGCCATAAATATGTTAGAACCATCACTTCTACCACTAAAAATTGCTTTATAAATAATCTTCCTGATCAATTTCATCAACTTAGCAAACCAGACAGCTTAGAAGAACTCGATGTTGCAACAGAAACTATTGACGCTCTCTTTTCGAACACTCTAGACTCTGTCGCTCCTTTGCGCTTAAAAAAGATTAAGGATATTAGTCCAACGCCATGGTGTAACGAGCACATTCGGGCCCTTAAGAGAGCAGCCAGAAAACTGGAGCGCAGCTGGAAGAATTCAAAACTAGAAGTTTTTCGGATTTCATGGAGAGAGAAAATGATGGAGTACAGAAAGGCTGTAAAAACCGCTAGATCTGCTTATTTTTCAAATCTTTTAGAAGAAAATAAACACAACCCTAAGTATTTATTTAATACAGTGGCTAAATTAACAAGAAATACAGCCTCAACTTCTGATGTTTCCAAAAAGCACAGCAGTAATGACTTTATGAACTTCTTTACTTGCAAGATTGACAACATTATAGAGAAAATTATAGCCATGCAACTGTCTACTACAGTATCACATCAGACAGTGGGTTGTTGTATCCCTGAGGAAAAATTCCATTCATTCGCTGCCATAGGAAAGGAAGAATTGTCTAAACTTGTTAAATCATCAAAATCTACAACATGTATGTTAGACCCTATACCGACTAAGCTATTGAAAGAGATGCTTCCAGAGGTCATAGATCCTCTTCTTAAGATCATTAATTCATCTTTATCACTAGGTTACGTACCAAAAAATTTTAAGCAGGCTATTATCAAACCTCTTATTAAAAAACCACAACTTGATCCTGGTGAATTAGTCAATTACAGACCGATTTCCAATCTACCTTTTCTGTCAAAAATACTAGAAAAGGCAGTATCATCTCAGCTTAGTTCCTACTTGGAAAGAAATGGTATTTGTGAGGATTTCCAGTCTGGATTTAGACCGTACCATAGTACTGAGACTGCTCTCATTAGAGTTACAAATGATTTGCTCTTATCATTAGATCATGGTTGTATCTCTCTATTAGTGTTACTAGACCTCAGTGCTGCTTTTGACACAATCGACCACAATATTCTTTTGAATAGACTAGAAAATTATTCTGGAATTAGTGGAATTGCATTGGCATGGTTCAAATCATACTTATCTGACCGTTATCAGTTTGTAGTAGTAAACGAAGAGATGTCATTTCGATCACAAGTTAAATATGGAGTACCACAAGGCTCAGTTCTAGGACCGTTGCTTTTCACTCTGTACATGCTACCCTTGGGAGATGTCATTAGGAAGCATGGCATTAGCTTTCACTGTTACGCTGATGATACTCAGCTCTATATTTCCTCGCGCCCTGACGAAACCTACCAATTCTCAAAATTAACAGAATGCGTAGCTGATATAAAAAATTGGATGACTTGTAATTTCCTACTACTAAACTCAGAAAAAACAGAGATTCTAATTATTGGACCAAAAACTTCACATAAAAACCTAGAATACTGTCTAACACTTGATGGCTGCTCTGTTAAGTCGTCTTCGTCAGTTAGGAACCTGGGTGTGCTCTTTGATACCAATCTTTCATTTGAAAGCCACATTTCTAGCATATGTAAAACCGCATTCTTCCATCTTAAAAATATATCTAAATTGCGACATATGCTCTCAATGACAAATGCGGAACAGCTAGTTCATGCATTTATGACCTCGAGACTAGATTACTGTAACGCTCTATTGGGTGGTTGCCCTGCTCGCGTGATAAACAAATTACAGCTGGTCCAAAACGCAGCTGCTAGAGTCCTTACTAGAACCAGGAAATATGAACATATTAGCCCTGTTCTGTCAAAACTGCACTGGCTCCCTATTAAACATCGTATAGATTTTAAAATCTTGCTAATTACTTACAAAGCACTAAATGGCTTAGCTCCCCAGTACCTGAGTGAGCTCTTAATGCATTATAGTCCTTCGCGTCTATTACGATCTCAGAATTCTGGCCAGTTGTTAATACCTAGAATATCAAAATCAACCGCTGGCGGTAGATCCTTTTCCTATTTGGCACCTAAACTCTGGAACAATCTTCCTAGCATTGTTCGGGAAGCAGACACACTCTGTCAGTTTAAATCTAGACTAAAAACGCATCTATTTAACTTGGCATACACATGACGCACTATAAACTTTTGTCTTCATATCCGTTAAAGGATTGTTAGGCTGCATAGATCAGGTCAGCCGGAACCGGGATCACTTCCTATAACACCAGATGTACTCGGTACATCAGAAGAAGAATGGCGTCTACGCTAATTTTTTGTCTCTCTGCTTATCCCGAGGTTTACCAATTAATGTGATTGGCTGGATCTGGGCCGTGTCCGGGTCGGACGGGGAACCTGTGCCTGTGTGCGGCAGCAATGTGGCCCTGTGGTGTCGGCGGAGACTGTGTTAACTAGCTCATCCTTTGTTAAGACCTTACCGACTCATCAGCCAGTGGCACATATCCCAACAAACCGTCCCATACCGGCGTGATCAAAAAGATCTTAAACTAGATTAAATATTTTGACTGTTGCGATTCCAAAACGGTTTAATGACCTGTAACTCTGCCTGAGTATCGGACAAGTGTTCACTGTTGGCCAGAGGAGAACTGGCCCCCCGACTAAGCCTGGTTTCTCCCGAGGTTTTTTTCTCCATTTGTTGGAGTTTTGGTTCCTTGCCGCTGTTGCCTTTGGCTTGCTTAAGTTGGGGACACTTGCTTGATATTCAGCAGTGTTTTGATATGCCTGTATTGGCGCCGTTGTATACAAACTGAGCTGAGCCGGACGATTACATCACTGTTTTCTGCAGTGCTGATATACATAAATTAACTAGACTAATAACTATTGATATTTGCAACGTAATGAATCAATAATATATAGAATAAGCTGCACAATGACACCATTTTCTTATTAATGTAAAGCTGCTTTGCCACAATTTGCATTGTAAAAAGCGCTATATAAATAAAGATGACTTGACTTGACTTGACAGGCCAGCTGGTACCACTCCCAGACGCCCCTGGTCCCATCTCGGAATCGATGTCATGACTGATTTACCTCCATCTGATTCCCACACCTGCATCCTTGTCATAGTCGACCGGTTCTCGAAAGCATGCAAACTCATTCCCCTAAAAGGACTTCCCACTACCTTCCAAATCTCTTCCAACAAGTGTTTCGGCACTTTGGTTTGCCTGAAGATATAGTCTCGGGCCGAGGTCCCCAGTTCATTTCCTGACTATGGCAAGCATTCTTCCAACTCCTTGGGGTCTCGGTCAGCCTGTCATCCGGTTACCATCCGCAAACCAACGGCCAGTCTGAGCGGAAGATCCAAGAGATCGGGAGATACCTGAGAGCATACTGCCACCAGAATAGCTGGAGCCGATACCTACCCTGGGCTGAATACCCACAAAACTCCTTTAGACATTCCACCACCGGTCTCACTCCATTTCAGTGTATTTTCGGATAACCGCCCCCATTGTTCCCTTGGTCCAGGGAGCCATCAGAGGTTCCAGCTATTAACCCTCTGAGGTCGGCCGTCACGCCCGCGTGATTTACTCACTTTTTTCTTGTCAGTGTGAAAGAGACTCAAAATGCTCCGTCAATTTTGAACATACAATTAAGAGATATATACCATTGCAATCTGTGAAATGTCTACTTTTACTTGTGCACTCTCATAGTAAAAACAAACTGTTGTGCTTTTTGCAAAATAAACAAAACTAACATGATGCGTGAGCTGCGATCTCTCTCCGAAAATCCATTCTGATAGTCATAAGAAAATGAACGGTAACTTAGTGAATACTATTCACACAAATATGAAACGCATGTCTAAATAAACGTTGAAATGTCAGGTTTTAAATCATGTAAGTCAAATCTAAAACAAATATTCTCTGTTTATGTAATCTGTTTGAAAACGGAGAGAAATCAGTCGCTCACGAGCCAGCTCATTATCTGTAATGTGACCACGCCCACGGAGAGCGCGCGCTACTTTTGTAATATTTTTCGCTCAGTTTTGGTTATCTATGATGTGATTCAGAGCGAATATATTTTATATTCTTATATATTCTTTTATATTGTTTTATATATTTTTATTTATCATGCAATAATACGGCCTTGTGCCTAATACAGATGTTTGTGAATGCAGGTGTAATGTTTGAAATGCACTAAATAGGTGCGATCTATATTGCCCATCAACAGATACTCGCTGTCTGCGGCCAATTAATAGATATTTGATCGGCCTATGGCCCATCATCAACAGATATACATGCATTGTGCGTCGATACCCATTAATTTACTTTGGACAATGTATGAATGTTGTAGGAATGTTGGAACGGTTGTTCGTCGGGCCTGTGTGCATTGCAAAGCAGTGCATGGAAAAAGGCTGTTAACACCATGGAAATGCCAGGCATGCAATGTTCACTTATGTCATCAGTTGAACAGGTTTTCTAGAGTGGCACAAAGATGTGCATGCTCTGTTGACCACCTCCCACTGACCATTGGACTGCAAAGATCATTGGTGTCCCTGTGTAGTGGGTTTTCTTCTGCGTTGTGTTTATTTTTAAGGGTAATGATGAAAGAGCCCACACAGAGATGCAGTTGAACAATTTCTCTTTAGTCACTTCAAAGTCACGGTTTCTGTGACAAAACAAAACAGACACCATCAATCCATAAACACATCTGGTCTAGTTGTGCCTCTCTCCATGACATACAGCGAAAGAGAGCGTATAACGTACGATAACAATTATAGAAACAAATACAATAATAAAAGAAAAGGAAAACAGAAAAATACGAAGTATGAAAGAATAAAATAAAAATATTAATGAAACATTTACATACCTGTGACAAAACAAAACAGACACCATCAATCCATAAACACATCTGGTCTAGTTGTGCCTGTCAATCATCACAATGTCTCAATGTAAATCCATATAAAAGAAAATGCATTTAACCATAGCATAGATCATTAAAGATAAACAAATACATCACACATTTATGAATGTTTCTCATAACTCATGCTCAGGTAACAGGAATGAAACTCATAACTTCATAGAATGCATAGAAGAATGTTCTATAACGAACCGCGATCAGCATATCGCACGTGCAACAGCGACCATTACTGAACTTTATAAATCGATTAAGTGTGCTCTTAAAATGTTCATGCTTCAGATTAACAACCTCTGATTAAAGAGAAGTTATTAAACAAACACATTTTACACAGAGAATCCCTAAACAACAATTGCTTAACACAATTCAAGCACTTTTTCGAAGAGCTAGTAAAAACATACCTCTCTCCATGACATACAGCGAAAGAGAGCGATTGGCGCGCGGAAATTGCATCAGCTTTCCCCTCACTCTTCTGCATGACGTCACTTACGTACAGTGCTTTCTTAACTTTTTACATCTTAATAAATAAATCAGTAAAACAAAATCCCAAAATACAGATATACAAATATAAAGAAGTGAAAATACTTTGTAAATTATAAGCATATTATGATCACATGACAATAGATCCTACTTTTCTTCAAATACAAATTTCAAAATAAAAGATCCCAAAATTAATGGTTAATTCTCATTTCAATAATCTAGTGTAACAACATACACTCGTTACATCCACCCCCACTGTTTTACACTAGATTATTGGACAGGTCCACGACTTGACATATTAAGTGATGTCATTTCACATAAACCACTTTAGGTTATACAGCTTTAAAGCTATCTTGTTAAAGATTCAGATAAATCAAGGGTAGCTAATCCCCAATCTACCATTTGACAAACCATGCCATTTACATAGTCTCATTTATGACATACACCAATAATCACTCTCCATGCTTATTGTCTTAAGCAAACTCATGAATCTTCAAAGATGATTCCACCCATTAATAGTTGACAGGTGTACATTCAGTCAAATACACTCAGAAACAAAAACAAAAACAAAAGAAACAAATTCAAACTTCCAGCACTGGATATACTCTTTGAGTTGACATTGTCTGTATCAATCTACTGACAGGTCTAATAAATCTACCAAATCTTGTGCATTTTCTCTGCTGCTCATCAGATTCTTTTGCAACATGACAAGAATCTGCACCATGTTGAATCGAACTCACAGGTATCTCCTGTACTACTGTTGAAACAGCACAATCCAGATCAGTAACAGACATGCCAATTTGGGATACAGAGTCTTCATTCTGAGTATCTGATACAAGAGATATCTCCGTATTCGATGTAGGGCACAAAGACCCAGAAGGATTAGGCAAACTTTCAGAGATGTCTGGACACTCCACCCCTTCAATCTGTTCAGTTTGTTGCCCCACCTCAAGATCATACATCCCATGCTCACCACAGTTAATCACATCATTTTTCAATTCACCATTACCCATTCCTGCAACTTCGTCTAAATCGACAATCCATTGAGAGGTTCGGTCCTCAGCATCACTTCTATGACAGTCAGTAAGTGATGAATCACAGTTTGAACTCCAGTCGCACTCCGAAGTCTCAGAATCACCCCAAGCAGGCAAAGGTAAAAAGTTTACAGGCATTAACAGATTTCGATGAACAGTTTTGACACGACCATTTACAGGGTGGCGGATCTTGTATGTGTTCAAGGAACAGTTCTTACTGACCACAATATACACTGTGCTTTCCCAACGATCTGCTAATTTCCTTTTTCCCTTCTCCCCTTTGTTTGCAAGTAGAACTCTATCGCCCAACTCCAGTGAATGACCCTTGCACTTGCGATTGTAATGGTCAGCCTGTTTGTTCTGCTGCTGACGTGCATTTTGTTGTGCAAGTGACATTGCCTCTCTTAACTCCTTTCCAAGAGACTGGACATATTTACTCACATCAACAGTCCCCCCGTCCAAAATGACACTCTCAAACAAAACATCTACTGGCAATCTCGGGGTACGGCCAAACATCAAAAAGAATGGTGGGTAGCCAGTCGTCTCATGCCTAGTGCAGTTGTATGAGAAAGTCAGTGTGTTCAGCATCTGAGGCCAATTAGCTTTAGACCTCGGAGGCAAGGACCTGATCATGTCACCAAGCGTACGATTAAACCTCTCAGTTTGACCGTTACCCATAGGGTGGTAGGGCGTGGTATGAGATTTGGCAACACTTGATAATTTCAACATTTCTGCAATCAGAGAACTCTCAAAATTCGCACCCTTGTCTGAATGGATTCGGCCTGGGAATCCATATATACAAAAGAAATTGTTCCACAGAACACGGGCAACAGACTTTGCAGTTTGATTCGGACAAACATACGCACATGCAAGTTTTGTGAAGTGGTCGGTAACTACCAACACATCAACTGATTTGTTATTGACATCCTCAGCCGACCAAAAATCGATACAAACCAACTCAAGCGGTGCTGTTGTTGTTATCGACACAAGCGGCGCTCTGGCCTCAGGCTCAGGAGTCTTACTCAACACACATCTCTTACATTGCGTCACATACAGTTTTGTGTCTTTCTCCATAGAAGTCCAGTAGAATCTTTGTCTTGCTAACCAAAGTGTGCGGTGCTGGCCCTGATGACCTGCGTCATCATGTACCCCTTTCAGGACCAAACCTCTTAAAGCTGCCGGCACAACATACTGAAAAGTCTTTTTCTTGGTCGTTGGATTCTTAGACACACGGTAAAGTACACCTAGCCTGATTGTGAATTTGCCCCATTGTCTGAGTGTTCGTACAGTTTCCTTTAACTCATGACCTTTTTCTCTCCTAGAAGGCCGTCTACCTCGCTCTACAAAGAACCTCACCCTATCGATGACTGGATCATGACGTTGCTTGTCAAGCAAATCTGCATGGGTAAGTTTACTAAGTGGACACTGCACCGCATCCTCCAAACACCTCAAATGCTGTACATAAGCAACTGCTCGAACAGCTGCACCTTCCTCCCAGTGACAGTGTGAACGAAGCACAGCTGACTTCTCCTCACAGGATACTTGACACCTAGCATAACTCTGAACCAGATGAGTGATCTCATGACACGTCTGTGCTCCAGATATATCCTCTACAGCCTCCCTATCTGTAAAGTCACAGGACAAGTGAAACATGCCCTGTACCTGCTCAACCTCAAGTGCCTCTGCTTCATGCTTCAGGATGTCATAAGGTGTTCTGGTAATTCTGTGCAAGATCTTGGAAGTAGCAAAAGGTTCGCGGCTCAAGGCATCAGCCACTACGTTTTTCGGACCAGGTATGTATTGTATGTCAAAGTTAAAGGGAGCTAACTTCGCAACCCACCTCTGCTCACAGGCATCAAGTTTCGGTTTGGTCAAAATATACTTGAGTGGGTTGTTATCCGTCCAAACCGTAAACCTGTGCCCACGAAGCCAGTGGCTGAATTTATCGCATATTGCCCACTTCATTGCCAAGAATTCAAGCCTGTGAGTTGGATACTTAGACTGAGCATGATTAAGGGACTTTGATGCAAAAACAATTGGCCTTGCAACCGCATAACCCTCCTGAACTTGGGAGAGCACGGCCCCAAGCCCGCTTGTTGAGGCATCAACAGACAGTATAAACGGTTTTGAAAAGTTGGGATGGGCAAGCATAACTTGCTTTACCAGTGCGGTCTTCAAATTTTCAAATGCACCCAGACATTCCTCTGTCCAATCATCAGGAGTAAGCCTTCGGCCAACCGACTTCTTTCCTACACCTCTTACCTTCCTAGGTCTTTTCTGACCAGTCATGAGTTGAAAAAGAGGCCTTGCCATCATGGAGCAATTCTCAATGAAGTGCTGATAATATACAACCATGCCCAAAAATGACCTGATTTTACTCACAGATGGAGTAACACCATCAGCTTCCATCAGATCTTTCTCCGACACATTCACAATAGCCTCTACCTTCATTGGATCACTAGCCACACCCTCCTGTGAAACAATGTGGCCCAAAAATTTAACTGACCTCCGCAAAAACATACACTTAGAAGGTGACAGTTTCAAATTGTGATCCTTGAGACGTTGAAACACTATTTCCAGCCTCTGCAAGCTTTCTTCCTCTGTCTTACCGAAAACTAACAGATCATCCAGATAACAGAGGAGACTCATGAAGTTTTGATCGCCAAAAATAGTTAGCATCATTCTCATGAACGTAGCAGGACTGTTGCAAAGACCCTGCGGTAAACGGTTGTACTCATGCAACCCAAGAGGAGAGCTGAAGGCTGTAAATCTCTTATCCTCCTCATGTAAAGGAATGTTGTAGTAACCGGATGTTAAATCCATGGTACTAAACAAAGCATCCCCCCCCAAAGCTGCTAGCACATCCGCCTGGTGAGGAAGAGGGTGTGCGTCCTTCACCGTACGAGCATTCAGCCACCGAAAGTAAGTGCACAACCGCAAATCACCATTCTTCTTCCAAACCAACACTAAAGGTGACGCAAATTCACTGGATGATTTCCTGATGATCTCTTTCTGTTCCATTTCATCAAGTGTCTCCCTCAACTTGTGATAGTGTGCTGGAGAAAGTCTACGATAAGGTAAACGAAAAGGTCTGTCGTCCGTCAACCGGATTCGATGACAGAACCCCTTTGCTTCACCACAATCCAATGAGTGCCTAGAGAAAACACACTCATACTTCTTTATGAGCTCCACGAGCTTGTTTCTCCAAAAAGGCGACACCTCACAGTCATTCACATTCAGATCTTTGAGACCCAGTTCATCCAACCGCTTGTCACAGACATCCCTAACGCCAGACACTGAGCTCTTTGCTGATAAGCTACCGCAACTGCCACTGCTCATGGCCACATTCTGGTAAACTCTCTGCTCTGGTATATGATCAAAATCTTCCAAAGCAATGCACGGGTAGACATCTGCCAGTTTTGCATTCCTGCGCAACACAATTTCGGAATTTGTTGGGTTTATTATTTTCACTGGGAGCCAACCATCACCCCATAAAGGTGAAATCACTCTACCAACAAGGACGTTCCGGTGCACACAGCGAGAGGTACTTGGTTCAATCACAACCGTGCTGCCCACTGAGAGTTTCAACCCTGGTGGCAGACGACCCCAAACTAGGTGCTCACTCATAGGCTGCAAGACAATTGCAGATTTCGACTTTAAAGTGCCCACCCTGTCAGGAATCGTACTACCTCTCCACCTCTCAATGCTTGAAAGCATTTGCAGAAATTGACAATCTTCACTTAGAATTGATTGGTCTGGTTTATCCAGAACTCTCCAGAATCCCTCATTCGACTTCATTTCTCTGATCAGAGGTTTCAACACATTCGTTCCAATAATAAGCTGATCCACTTGTCCACTGACAATAAGGACTGGAACACTAAAACTGAACCCATATACCTCAATTTTCAGATCACACATACCTTCGGGGCTAGTCTGTTTCCCACCACATCCAACCAAAACGATGTCTGATGAGGAAGATAACTGATCCAGGACTCCGGCTTCTATCAGTTGAGGTACCACATCAGCACTCAAAGTAGTTGCCATGGAGCCACTGTCCAGCATCCCCCTCAGATGAACTTTGTCCTGTACCAAAACACTTGTATAAAACAGACTGTCATTTTGTGCTGACCGAACAGTATTTTGAAAAATCACAGTTTTGTCTTTGCTTGCACTCTCACAATAAAACGAATAAACAGACTCAATATCGTTATCCCAGGAGGAACTTTCATTTTGCCCCACATTGCCCTCCCTCCAATGGAGGCTTTCTAGTTTCCCTGAGACGCTTCATCCCCACGTCTGCCAGAGTTCTCCCTGGGCACAGGCATCTCACAATTGAAACTCCTATGCCCAGACGAAAAACACTTAAAGCAGAGATTGTACATCTTACAATGGGCAGTAGTGCTGTGATCTTTGCTGCTACAAACTCTACATTCACGGCCCTGTTTGTTGAGGTTCTTGGACCAACCACCACGCACAGACTGGGCATTGCACACAAGAGCCTTTTCCAACATGGTCAAGACTTTGTCCAGAGTGCCACTATCTGTTGCCGGTGTGGCCGTAGCTGACCTATGAGCAGACAAAGAAGGTGAATCATCAAGAGACTCAAGAACTTTGGCTGTTTGTTGACGCATAACTCGCTTTGTTGCTTTCTGTTCTCTTAGCATCTCATCCAACCTCTCTTGGACCTCAGAAGCGGTCCATGACTGTGCAGATTTGCTTTTAAACACTAAAGACAGTTCCTTATCAGGACAGTGTCGAATAAACATTACAGCTAATTCTCTACTTCGATTTTCCAAGGTTCTGCCCTCCTCCCTAAGGCTCTGCTCAGCCATTTCTGCTGCTTTGTTCAACCTTATCCAGTAATCCAAAGAACTCTCATCGGGGTAAGGTTTCACAGAGTAGAAATCAGCTAAAGGCATTCCTGAGCTACTGGAGTCACTGAAATGATGTCTCAATACTGTGAACACAGCATCTACGGTTGGGGTTACTGTTCTGTTACTCAGCCAAACCTTTATGATGTCTCTAGCCCTCCCCATTAGTCTATTTCAACCCTTCCAGAGTCTGCCACTTCTTTTTTGTTAAGATACACTCGCATCAATTCCTCCCACTCCATCATGGAGCACTTATCTGTACCATCTCCACGATAATATGGCGGTGCAGTTACCTCGGACTTCAGTACCAAATTTAACTTGGAAGCATCTATAATGGTTGCATTGGACACCTTAGTGTCAGAAATTTTTGTGGATTCCCCAAAATATCCACTAGATGGCATACTTGAATGCCCAGGTTGCAACAGACTGTCCCTGATAGCTTCGCCAATTTCAGATCCAATTTGTCTAACGAGGATGCTCATTTCACTTGAGAGTCCTGATTCAACTCTGGTAAACTCTGGGTTGCCAGGTTTTGAAACTGGACTACAGCACATGTCAGGTCTTATATCAACTGATGGCCTAAGTGCTCCACCCCTCCCGGTGCTTGAATACTCAGGACCCAGAAACTGAAACCCTTTGTCAGGCGTGGCTAGTAATGCACCCCTCCCTCTACCAGCCATCATCAGACGGTGTTCAAATGCTAACCTTTCTTCCTTATCTGTCATTCTGAATACCCCTGATTACTGTTACACTCTTACGAATAAGTTTGAGGAAAAAGAAAAAAACAAACAAACAAACAAAAACTAGCTTCAAAATATAGCTACAATGAAATGTCCAATAAGTCTATTGCAGAAAGAATCGTCCCTTCAAAAAAATAATCAAAAAGTCCAAACCAGTGGCTGACGAACCAAATAGATCATCCCACGACGATGTCGACACAGTTCCAGCGAAGACGTTCACACTTGCAGCGTCCCAGGTGATCAGTAACCGGCCGGCAGATCACCGACGACGATGACGACGACGACGACGACAGTCCCAGCAACGATGTCCACGCGCGCAGAATCCCAGTCGATCAGCAACCGTCATGCGGATCCGTGATGACACTGTCCCCACAACGACGTTCCTACTTGCAACATTCCCGGTGGTCAGCAGCCAGCAAACCAAACGACGAGTCACGGCACCAATTTGTAGTGGGTTTTCTTCTGCGTTGTGTTTATTTTTAAGGGTAATGATGAAAGAGCCCACACAGAGATGCAGTTGAACAATTTCTCTTTAGTCACTTCAAAGTCACGGTTTCTGTGACAAAACAAAACAGACACCATCAATCCATAAACACATCTGGTCTAGTTGTGCCTCTCTCCATGACATACAGCGAAAGAGAGCGTATAACGTACGATAACAATTATAGAAACAAATACAATAATAAAAGAAAAGGAAAACAGAAAAATACGAAGTATGAAAGAATAAAATAAAAATATTAATGAAACATTTACATACCTGTGACAAAACAAAACAGACACCATCAATCCATAAACACATCTGGTCTAGTTGTGCCTGTCAATCATCACAATGTCTCAATGTAAATCCATATAAAAGAAAATGCATTTAACCATAGCATAGATCATTAAAGATAAACAAATACATCACACATTTATGAATGTTTCTCATAACTCATGCTCAGGTAACAGGAATGAAACTCATAACTTCATAGAATGCATAGAAGAATGTTCTATAACGAACCGCGATCAGCATATCGCACGTGCAACAGCGACCATTACTGAACTTTATAAATCGATTAAGTGTGCTCTTAAAATGTTCATGCTTCAGATTAACAACCTCTGATTAAAGAGAAGTTATTAAACAAACACATTTTACACAGAGAATCCCTAAACAACAATTGCTTAACACAATTCAAGCACTTTTTCGAAGAGCTAGTAAAAACATACCTCTCTCCATGACATACAGCGAAAGAGAGCGAGCGCGCGGAAATTGCATCAGCTTTCCCCTCACTCTTCTGCATGACGTCACTTACGTACAGTGCTTTCTTAACTTTTTACATCTTAATGTAAAAAGACCCACAATCCAAGATGGCAGCATGTCTTTTGTCTGTTAAATGTTTGTCTCCGTTTTGATATTTTTAAAGGTTTTTAAAAATATTTTATTATCTTTTTGAACACGGCAGTCAGTATTTTATGGATTATTTGACAAACATATGTGGATTATGAGTTTTCTTGAAATTTGAAGACGACATCCCGCAGGGCTAACTGGCCTGAGCCTGTTACAGTTTGTTACATCCTCCTGCAGCTCATCGGCCTTAGCCTGAGTCTGCTTCAGCCTCTTGCAGCCAACCAGCCTAGGATCTGAGCCTACTACAGCCTCCTGCAGCTAACCAGCCTGGATCTGAGCCTGCTACAGCCTCCTGCAGCTAACCAGCCTGGATCTGAGCCTGCTACAGCCTCCTGCAGCTAACCAGCCTGGATCTGAGCCTGCTACAGCCTCCTGCAGCTAACCAGCCTGGATCTGAGCCTACTACAGTCTCCTGCAGCTAACCAGCCTGGATCTGAGCCTACTACAGTCTCCTGCAGCTAACCAGCCTGGATCTGAGCCTACTACAGTCTCCTGCAGCTAACCAGCCTGGATCTGAGCTTGCTACAGCCTCCTGCAGCTAACCAGCCTGGATCTGAGCTTGCTACAGCCTCCTACAGAAAACCAGCCTGGATCTGAGCCTGCTACATCTTCTTTCAGCTAATCGGCCTGGACCTGAGTATTCCATTCTGAGGTCTGTGCCCCTTACTTCTTTTAGGGCTAAAAGTTTAAGATAATGGCCTTATTTACCATTTTTATATGCCTATTGGGCATTTGGGATCTCGGCACGAGCAACAGTTCCTGGACACATTGGGGGAGAACTTTGAACAATCACCTCAATTTAAAAAATATTTGTTACAGAGGCACTTGCTCTATGGCTTGTATAAATCCAGAGCAACTACTGATTCGATTTGATCGTGATATAAACTTTTTGCCAGCTCTGCCCAGAGACTTACCTAAACTTCAATGCATTTTTGCTTTGTATAACTATCTCACTTGTTCACTAAATGAAGGAATTTGCCTGGCTTCTACGCATCAAAGAATTGAGTCAAAATCAAATGTGAAACAAAGATTGTTGATTGTCTTACTTCTACTTTTGTCTGGAAATGTGCAACCAAACCCTGGCCCTGAGCTGCTATGCCAGACTCCTTCTGATTTCAAGTCTTTGTCTGGTCTCAAATATGTTCATCTTAATGTGCGTAGTTTACTACCAAAGATGGACGTGGTTAGAATTTGGGTTAAATCAACAGGTGCGGATGTTGTTATAATTTCTGAAACTTGGTTGAGTAAATCTATTACTAATGAAGACATTAACATACTTGGCTACAATGTTTATCGTACTGATAGACCAAAAAAAGGCGGCGGTGTAGCTATTTATGTTAAATCAAGATTTAATACCTCTATTGTTTCGTCCCAATCAATTTGCAAACAAATGGAATTTCTGGCCTTGAATGTAGAAATAGCAAAATTTCTTTCTATTTCTGTTGTTGGATGTTATAGGCCTCCTTCAGCTTCAAAAGAGGCACTATATTCAATAAAGAATCTATTGGCTAAATTGAGTTACACCGAACTACTAATAGCAGGAGATTTAAATTGGGACTGGCTAAATGCAAGCTCTGATGAATTTAAAAGGTTTTGTGACTCTATTAATCTTACCCAGTTAGTCCACCTACCCACCAGACCTAATCTCAAGAGTCCAGAAAAGTCCACTTTGATTGATTTGATTTTAACAAACGTGCCTCATAAGTTCTCTTCTCTGGGTGTCTTCTGTAATGATTTAAGTGATCACTGTGTAGTTGCTGCCTGTAGAAATACTAAAATTCCAAAATGTAAACCACGCGTTGTCTGTAGGAGGAATCTTAAACATTTTAATGAACAAGCTTTTCATCATGATTTGTCAATGGTGAAATGGGAAAAAATAGGGCTACTACCGGATGTAGAATTAGCTTTGACATTTTTTAAGGAAAGTTTTATGCAAATTGTAAACAAGCATGCCCCTATAAGGAAATGCAGAGTGAAGGGACAAGAAAATCCATGGTTTTCACCGGAACTGGCAGATATCATACAAGAGCGTAACAGAGCATGGGTCAAGGCAAGAAAAACAGATTCTTCCGATGATTGGTCTGTTTTCAAACGGCTTAGAAATAAATGCACTTCTCTTATTAAAAAGGCCAAATCTGAATACTTTTTGTCTGTTACCACTGAGAACCTCAATGATCCACAGAAATTCTGGAAAGTGATTAAGTCTCTTTCTGTGCGTAAAATTTATCAGGTTCTTCCTACATTTGTTTTTAAAGATTCAGTACCAGTTTATGATAGAAGTGAGATCTTGAATTGTTTTAATGAACACTTTTTATCATCAGGTTCCTTGTTTGACACTGCAGGAACTTCCTTGATGAATCCTTGTAGAGAATCCCCAATGTTTTCTGGAGACCATTTTAAATTTGCACCTTTTACTATCCATGAAGTGCACAAGGCTCTAAAATCATTGGATCACAGAAAACCCCCTGGACCAGACTTGATGGAGCCTTACTTTTTGAAGTTGGCAGCAGATTTTATAGTAGAGCCACTTTCAATTCTTTTTAATCTTTCAATCAAAACCAAAGAAATACCATCAGTTTGGAAATCAGCTTTTGTTCGACCTCTATTGAAAGGAGGTGATCCAGCAGTTGTGTCTAATTATAGACCAATTTCAAATTTATGTGTTTTATCGAAAATTCTAGAATCTCTTGTCTGTGATCAGCTGAAAGAGTTCCTGTACTCAAATGACATCCTCTCTAAATTTCAATCAGGCTTCAGAAAAAAGCACAGTACAATCACTGCTACTATGAAGGTGATGAATGATATTATTGTGGCACTTGATAAGAAACAGTTCTGTGCTTCACTTTTTTTAGATCTGTCAAAAGCTTTTGACACTGTTGACCATGCTGTTTTAAAGAATCGATTAATTTGCTCAGGATTGTCAGAACATGCAGTTGCATGGTTCTCAAATTATCTGAATAACAGGACTCAATGCATTAAATATGAGGGTCTCTGTTCTGATTTTATTGTTGTTCGTAAAGGGGTGCCACAGGGCTCAGTTTTGGGGCCCCTCCTATTTATCTTGTATATCAATGACTTGGGTCAAAATGTTTCTGATGCTAACATGCATTTTTATGCTGATGATACAGTCATTTATTGCTATGGATCATCCCTTACTCTGGCCATTGAAGCCCTCCAGAAAGCTTTTGTTGCTGTCCAGCATTCACTTATTCAGTTAAAACTAGTTCTTAATGCTGACAAAACTAAGCTAATGTTGTTTTCAAGTTCTAAGATGGTGCCTCAGACTGTTCCTGTAGTGTCCACTCTTGAAGGGAATGTCATAGAGCTAGTTCATGAATATAAATACCTTGGTGTCTTGATTGATGACTCCCTCACTTTTAAACCTCACATAGAAAAACTTGTGAAGAAATTAAAACTTAAACTGGGGTTTTTCTTCCGTAATAAATTGTGTTTTTCTTTTGAAGTAAAAAAGCGCCTTGTCACAGCAACTTTTTTATCTGTTCTAGATTATGGTGATCTTTTTTATATGAATGCTTCTTCTTCATGTCTTCAAATGGTGGACACAGTTTATCATGCTTCTTTGAGGTTCATTACTAATTGTAGAGCCATGACGCATCATTGTGAATTGTATTCACGAGTGGGATGGCCTTCTCTGGCCATTAGGAGGCAGGGACATTGGTATACTTTTATTTACAAAGCTATACTTGGATTACTGCCTCCGTACATTTGTTCTTTAATCACACAGAGAAGTGTTGACTCTTACTCCCTGCGATCAAATGATCAGCTGTTGCTCTCTGTTCCTTTTGTCCGCACTGAGTTGGGGAAGAAAGCCTTTGTCCACTCAGCTCCTTTTGCTTGGAATATGTTGCAGAGGGACTGGAAACTGACTGAGCTCTTATCCTTGAATGCTTTTAAAACTAAGCTGAAAGCAATGGAGACTGCCTCAATAATGTGCAATTGCTTTTCATAACCTGTGTTATTTTAATGTTTCTTTGTATGTTTATATTTGTGTAATGTTGTTGCCTCTTGGCCAGGACTCCCTTGAAAAAGAGGTTTTTAATCTCAATGGGACTCTCCTGGTTAAATAAAGGTTAAATAAAATTAAAAAAAAATTAATAAATAAATCAGTAAAACAAAATCCCAAAATACAGATATACAAATATAAAGAAGTGAAAATACTTTGTAAATTATAAGCATATTATGATCACATGACAATAGATCCTACTTTTCTTCAAATACAAATTTCAAAATAAAAGATCCCAAAATTAATGGTTAATTCTCATTTCAATAATCTAGTGTAACAACATACACTCGTTACATCTGTGCCCTCCATCCCAGACATTTTCCTTGCATGATGCTCCGTGTTATTCAGCATGGATGTGTTAGGAAAGATTTTTATTCTGAATAAATGCTGTTGTTTTTAACTTATTATCGATCAATAAATTTTGAAAAAAGTACCACAACTGTTTCCAACATTGATAATAAAGCAGCACATTAGAACGATTTCTGAAGGATCATGTGACACATAAAGTAAATACAATAAAACAGATTAAATTCTGTGATTCTCCTAACATTCTTAGTTCAAGATGCTTCACAGCTTTGGCCTTTGAATGGGCCATTAGCCACTGGGGGAGTGTCTTTTGTCTCCCCTGGTGTGAATTGCTAATGTATTCATGGCCATCACCACTCCCACGCATACAGCAGTGGTGACACAAAAACTGATTTACAAAATTTAAATCATTATATTGTTGTTTGTGTTGAAGCATTCAGAATGATTTCCACATCATTGTGTAGTAAAAATTCTAGCCTACAAGCTTGATAACTCAAAAGTCTTGTGAACAATTATTCAGTATGTGTTTTATGGCCTTATTGCAAGGGCATTTTTTTTTTTGCCAAAACTTACTAACCACGCATAATGTTTATTTTTTAAAAGATGCAAACATGTACGTCTATTTTGCTCACATATTATTGTAGCAGAGTTTGTGCTGAATACAGCAAAATTACATGTTGGCCAATAGTATGTTATAAGTGGCTGAAATAAGCACAAATGTCAGAGCATGTAAAACTACTCCAGGACCCCAAATCAGCCTCAGACTCCAGAGGGTTAAAGACTGGTTCTAACAGAGCGACTGGGAGTGTGGGACTCAGATCATGTTCATCTCCAACGGGAAGTACGAAGACACAAGACTCAAGCAGACGAGCGTCACTTGACAAGGACGAAAACATCTACCAAGTGCGAACCATTGGACCCGAGGAAAGATCATGGGTTCCTCGTGATGACATCCTGGATCCAACGCTACTTACCCAATTCCACCATGACCTTCCTAGCCGACTTGCCCCCGGAGGTCGTGGCCGTCCCCGTCGTCGACAAGGGCGGTCATCAGGAGCTGCCTGTGGAGGAGGGGGGTACTGTCACGGAGTCAGTTAACGCGCCTACCACACCGTCAGCACTACGATCACCATCACCTGAATTCTAATCACCTGCATCTCTTCATCAACATTCATTCCCTTCAAATACGCACCTCTCAAGTCAGTTCTTCGTCTGGTCTCGTCTATGTATGACATTACAGACTCTCCTGGATCGACTTACTCGCCTATCTGTATGCCTGTCTGCTCGTCTGTTCCCGTGGTCTTCATCTTGTCCTGCTGTCTGTGACTCCATGTTCATCTGTCTCGTCATCCCTCCCCACGTTTCATCTGTAATTCAGGACTATTGCTAGCACAGCTAAGTTGCCTTCTACTTTCTTGGACTGCCGTAACCCCCTGCTTATCTGTTCATATTCTGTTGTCTGCCTATAAACATTGTTATATTCACCATCATTACCTGTCTGTGTCTGACAATGATATGATATGGTATATGGTATATAACTACAGTTGAATGTAAATAGTTAACTGAGTAAAGTGAGAAGTAATAGTAAATAGTTTGTTGTATATAATATATATAGGAAATAGTATATAATAGTATAATATTGTCAATAAAAAGTATACAGTAAATAAAATAGTAATGAATAGTATAATTATATATTAGTATAAGTACAAGTCAAGTCAAGTCATTTTTATTTATATAGCGCTTTTTACAATGCAAATTGTGGCAAAGCAGCTTTACATTAATAAGAAAATGGTGTCATTGTGCTGCTTATTCTATATATTATTCATTCATTCCGTTGCAAATATCAGTAGTTATTAGTCTACTTAATTTAGGTATATCAGCACTGGAGAAAACAGTGACGTAATCGTCCGGCTCAGCTCAGTTTGTATACAACGGCGCCAATGCAGGCATATCAAAACACTGCTGAATATCAAGCAAGTGTCCCCAACTTAAGCAAGCCAAAGGCAACAGCGGCAAGGAACCAAAACTCCAACAAATGGAGAAAAAAACCTCGGGAGAAACCAGGCTTAGTCGGGGGGCCAGTTCTCCTCTGGCCAACAGTGAACACTTGTCCGATACTCAGGCAGAGTTACAGGTCATTAAACCGATTTGGAATCGCAACAGTCAAAATATTTAATCTAGTTTAAGATCTTTTTGATCACGCCGGTATGGGACGGTTTGTTGGGATATGTGCCACTGGCTGATGAGTCGGTAAGGTCTTAACAAAGGATGAGCTAGTTAACACAGTCTCCGCCGACACCACAGGGCCACATTGCTGCCGCACACAGGCACAGGTTCCCCGTCCGACCCGGACACGGCCCAGATCCAGCCAATCACGTTAATTGGTAAACCTCGGGATAATCAGAGACAAAAAATTAGCGTAGACGCCATTCTTCTTCTGATGTACCGAGTACATCTGGTGTTATAGGAAGTGTTCCCGGTTCCGGCTGACCTGATCTATGCAGCCTAACAATCCTTTAACGGATATGAAGACAAAAGTTTATAGTGCGTCACGTGTATGCCAGGTTAAATAGATGCGTTTTTAGTCTAGATTTAAACTGACAGAGTGTGTCTGCTTCCCGAACAATGCTAGGAAGATTGTTCCAGAGTTTAGGTGCCAAATAGGAAAAGGATCTACCGCCTGCGGTTGATTTTGATATTCTAGGTATTAACAACTGGCCAGAATTCTGAGATCGTAATAGACGCGAAGGACTATAATGCATTAAGAGCTCACTCAGGTACTGAGGAGCTACAGTCATGACCAAAAGTTTTGAGAATTACATAAATATTAGTTTTCACAAAGTTTGCTGCGAAACTGCTTTTAGATCTTTGTTTCAGTTGTTTCTGTGATGTACTGAAATATAATTACAAGCACTTCATACGTTTCAAAGGCTTTTATCAACAATTACATGACATTTATGCAAAGAGTCAGTATTTGCAGTGTTGGCCGTTCTTTTTCAGGACCTCTGCAATTCGACTGGGCATGCTCTCAATCAACTTCTGGGCCAAATCCTGACTGATAGCAACCCATTCTTTCATAATCACTTCTTGGAGTTTGTCAGAATTACTGGGTTTTTGTTTGTCCACCCGCCTCTTGAGGATTGACCACAAGTTCTCAATGGGATTAAGATCTGGGGAGTTTCCAGGCCATGGACCCAAAATTTCAACGTTCTGGTCCCCGAGCCACGTAGTTATCACTTTTGCCTTATGGCACGGTGCTCCATCGTGCTGGGAAATGCATTGTTCTTCACCAAACTGTTGTTGAATTGTTGGAAGAAGCTGCTGTTGAAGGGTGTTTTGGTACCATTATTTATTCATGGCTGTGTTTTTGGGCAGAATTGTGAGTGAGCCCACTCCCTTGGATGAGAAGCAACCCCACCCCACACATGAATGGTCTCAGGATGCTTTACTGTTGGCATGACACAGGACTGATGGTAGCGCTCACCTTTTCTTCTGCTGACAAGCCTTTTTCCAGATGCCCCAAACAATCGGAAAGGGGCTTCATCGGAGAATATGACTTTGCCCCAGTCCTCAGCAGTCCATTCACAATACTTTCTGCAGAAGATCAATCTGTCCCTGATGTTTTTTTTGGAGAGAAGTGGCTTCTTTGCTGCCCTTCTTGACACCAGGCCACATAGGAGTCTCTATGTGTTGGGATTTATCTGACTTCTGTGACGTGAGACAGCTAGCAGACGGTCGGTTTAGCCAGTTTGTCTACTTCCTGACCTGGGCCCTAGTTAGTCAAGGTTGAGCTCTAAGACTATGTGCCATATTACTAGAGAGAAGAGCGGAACCAGCCCAGGAGCTTGCCAAAAACTGCCCCAATAACTTTTCCAATTGTCTATGTAACCTATATTATTCTGTGGACACCACTTGAACAGCCAGCCATTGAGTGATAATAGTCTGCTAATTATCTCATCACTCCTATGAGCAGGAAGGGGTTCTGAACAAGTTACAGTGTCTGTACGTGCGAGTTTACACAGCTCTCTAATGTTAAACTCCGACTGGCAAAGTCGAACACCATTAGTGCCGACGTGAATAATAATCTTAGAGTATTTATGATTAGCATTAACAAGCACTTTTAAATTTGCTTTGATGTCAGGCGCTCTGGCTCCCGGAAAACATGTGACTATGGTGGCTGGTGTCTCTATATTCACATTCCGTGTAATAGAATTGCCAATAACTAGGGCACTTTCAACAGGATTCTCAGTGGGTGCGTCACTGAGTGGGGAGAACCTGTTTGATGTTCTAATTGGAACAGAAGAGCGGTGTTTTTTCCCACGACCAGGCCGCCTCACGGTAACAAACTTGCCCTGCTGCATGGGCTCTACAGCCGGAACCGAACAATGTACAGATTTCACTAAGCTAGTTGCATACAAATCAGTATGCTCAATTAAAGTTTGGATTCGTGTCTCTAATTCTGAAAATTAAAAAATTGAAAGCAGAGAGTAAAAAGAGATAGAGCAACAGTAACAACCTTTTATCCCTTCCTTGACCATGTGACTTGTGGTGATTAGTTGTTGTTATTGTTATTGTCCCCTAGATGGCAGTAGTTACCAAATATATAACCAGCAGATATTCAAGAACGTAGTGGAAGTAATAAAGAAAAAACCAAGTGAGTGGAAGTTCACGGCTGAACAAATAAAGAGGCTACACGCCAGTATATATAGTTCTTTCAGAGTGTTTATTGAATGAACACCACATGGTACCAGGAGTACACTGTCCTGTGATACAACGGAGATGGATGCTGTTAAACCACCGGAATCTTTGAAACTCACCGGGAATGTTGATAGCAGCTGGCGGACGTTCAAGCAACAATTCACGCTATACATGCAAGCTGTTGGTCTGGCTGATAAGTCGGATACACGAAAAATAGCGTTGCTCTTGACAGTTGCTGGACCTCAGGCAATTGAAGTATACAATACTTTTGCATTCGCGGATGCTGCGGACAGAGAAAAATATGATGAGGTCGTGAAGAAATTTGACGAGCACTGCTCACCAAAAAAAAATGAAACATATGAGAGGTATGTGTTTCGTTCACGCATCCAATCACAGGGAGAAAGTTTTGACTCATTTTTGACTGATTTAAAGCTAAAGGCAAAAACGTGCAACTTTGGAGTCTTAACTGAATCAATGATCAGAGATCAAATTGTTTTTGGAATTCATGAAAAGAAAATAAGAGAAAGACTGCTCAGAGAAATGGAGCTGACATTAGATGGTGCTGCCAAGATTTGTCATGCGAGCGAACTTGCTTTGTTACATTCTAGAACTTTCGGTGATAAAGGAGCCGTCACTGTTGCTGACAGTCCAGTAGTCGGCGCTGTTACTCATAAAATGAAAAGACTGGGTACAAAAGCTGCACCAAAGGCAGGCGCAGATTCATTCTGCTGTAAACGATGTGGCTCAAAGCATCAGCCTAAGCAATGCCCAGCGTATGGAAAGCGATGTGCAAAATGCAAAGGCATGAACCACTTCGCTAGGCAGTGTTTTTCCAAGAATAAAACAAAGCAATCAACAAATGTGCATGTTGTAGAAGAGACTGAACTAGCAGAAACTTTCTTTGTGGGCATGATCAATGGTGACACAGAAAGTATTCAACAAGTATCCGAACCAAATGAAAGAAATGTCTCGGATGAGAACTGTGTCTCTAAAGACAAATGGATTGTGTCACTACAAGTCAATGGAACTAATGTGCCATTTAAACTTGATACAGGAGCAAAGGCCAATCTCATAAGCATAACTAACATAAGGGGAATGAAAATAAGGCCCAAGATAAACAGAAACCCTGTGTCGCTAAGAACCTACAATGGACAAGAAATAAAGACTCAAGGTGTCTGCAGACTCAAAGTATGTGTCAAAAACAAAACTCATCACCTGCTCTTTGTTGTTGTCCCAGATGATCATCAGTCTCTCCTAGGTGACAAAGCCTGCGAGGAATTAGGACTGGTGAAAAGAGTATATTTTATCAACAGTCATAATGCAACAGCGACACAAAAGGAAACTACAAATAATATTGTTAGTAGATTTGATGATGTTTTCAAAGGACTGGGAGCTCTACCATTCATTTACAAAATTCAGCTCAAAGAAGATGCTCACCCAGTTATACACGCTCCAAGAAGGGTTTCCGCACCACTGAAAGAGAAACTAAAAAAGGAACTTGATAAAATGATAGCTCTTGGAGTAATTCAGAAAGTGGAGGAACCTACAGACTGGGTAAACTCAATGGTCTGTGTTAAAAAGAAAAATGGTGATCTGAGAGTATGCATGGATCCTCGGGACTTGAATGCAAATATAAAAAGGGAGCACTACCAGATTCCAAAGCGTGAGGAGATCACAAGTGAAATGACTGGAGCACAGTTCTTCAGCAAGTTGGATGCTTCGCAGGGATTCTGGCAATTGAAGCTTCATGAAGACAGTACAAAATACTGCACGTTCAATACACCTTTTGGACGGTATTCATTTCTACGTCTGCCCTTTGGAATAATTTCAGCCTCAGAAATCTTTCATCGTGCCATGGAGCATATCATAGAAGGACTGGAGGGAGTTCGTGCATATGTCGATGACATAGTGGTCTGGGGATCATCATTGCAGGAACACAACCAGAGACTTCTCCTGCTACTTCAAAGAGTTCGGAAATATGGACTCGTCTTTGGATTTGAGAAATTTCACAGCTACGTCTATGGCTTACCATCGTTCACAGCAGAAACGGATCATAAGCCTTTAATTGCGATCATCAGAAAAAATCTGAATGAGATGTCGCCACGCATCCAACGTCTAATGATGAGACTGCAACGGTATGACTTTGAATTAGTCTACACTCCAGGGAAATATATAGTTCTAGCTGATGCACTATCTCGTGCACCATCTACATGCAAATCCTCAGCAATGAGTTCCACAGAAGATGATGTGAAACTGCATGTGAATCTTGTTGTTGAATCTCTTCCAGTGTCTGATCTGAAGCTCAAGCAAATAGCTGAGGAGACCGCAAAAGATCCAGTTCTACAGGCTGTGATTGAAAGTCTGAACAATGACTGGGTCAAAGGTTCCTGCTCACAATTTTTTAATGTCCGAGCTGAGCTCAGTGTGGCAGATGGTATTCTTCTGAGACGTGACAGAATAGTTGTTCCACAAGTGCTGAGAGAAGAGATGCTTTCCAGGATACATGAAGGACATCTTGGAATGGAGAAATGCAAAAGGAGATCCAGGGATTCAGTCTATTGGCCTGGAATAAATTCTGACATTGAGAAAATGGTCAGTACATGTGAAGTTTGTCTGAAACATCAAAGCAAGCAGGCAAGAGAACCCATGATCACAACAGACATACCTGAGCATCCTTGGCAGAAAGTGGGTACTGATCTGTTTCATTTCCATGGTAAAGACTACTTGCTAGTAGTGGATTACTTTTCTAGTTTTCCGGAAATAGCCCTGCTGTCTAACTCCTCAAGTGCATGTGTGATTCAGCAGATGAAGTCAATTTTCGCCAGGTATGGCATTCCTTTTGTGGTAGTGAGTGACAACGGTCCGTGCTACAGTTCAAAGGAATTTCATGACTTTGCTGCTCATTATGATTTTCAACACGTGACTTCGAGTCCCCATTATGCTCAGTCTAATGGAAAGGCAGAAAAAGGAGTGCATATTGTGAAGCAATTGCTCAAGAAAGCATCAGAAGGCAAGTCAGATCCATATCTAGCTCTTCTGAGCTATCGAGCAACACCTTTGGAACATGGTGCATCTCCTGCAGAGCTCCTAATGAATCGCAAGATAAGAACGACGCTTCCCTACAGGATTGGCATGAAACACGATCTGATCAGTGCGACAATTAGGCAGAAACAGAAGGCCCTCCAAAAGAGACAAAAGACAAACTATGACAAACAAACAAAAATTCTGAAAGCGTTATCAAGGAATGACATTGTGAGAGTGGAAGACACAAATTGTTGGGACAAGAAAGCTGTTGTTTTAGGAGAAGTGTGTCCAAGATCATATGTTGTCAGAACAGAGAGTGGGCAGATTCTTAGGAGGAATCGTAGGAGTCTTCTTAAGACTCAAGAAACGAGCCAAACACTGGCTGACAAGGAAGAAGTTTTGGATTCACCTGAAGATGTAGCACCACCAAGCATTCAGTCCTCTTCATCGTCTTCCATTCCCCAGGACAATGGTCATTCTGCAGAAACAAATGACTCTCCTTTGTTAAGAAGATCATCACGTATCATTAAGAAACCTGATCGACTTAATTTGTAAATGACTCTGCCCAATTGCATTTGCAGTTTACTAAACAAATGCAGTGTTGTGAATTTTCAGTTTAGTGGCAGAGTTCTGTGTTACATTACCTCTGTTGTTTTAGGCGTTTAAGTTTGTTTTTTTTTACTGAAGGAAGGGGGATGTGGTGATTAGTTGTTGTTATTGTTATTGTCCCCTAGATGGCAGTAGTTACCAAATATATAACCAGCAGATATTCAAGAACGTAGTGGAAGTAATAAAGAAAAAACCAAGTGAGTGGAAGTTCACGGCTGAACAAATAAAGAGGCTACACGCCAGTATATATAGTTCTTTCAGAGTGTTTATTGAATGAACACCACATGACTCTAACCCAAATGTGAGATATTCAAACTGACCAATCAGAAGTAAAACCTCCCCCACTGTACTGAAGGTGTGACAATTCTTATACCTCCGATGGACACACATCTTGGCCTACAGGCCTTGATCATTATCAGCACCTTTGTGTCTTCCAAATGGCCCTTGTAGAAAGAGAAAGGGGATTGAAACAGCAAAGCAAGCATGTCTTTGTTAATTTTTCTTTCCAAAAACTTCTTTCCAAAACATTTAAAAATTAAACTATTCCAAACTTTTAAGCATATTTAATGTATATTAAAAAATAAGTAACTTTGGTTTGGATTATTCAGCAAAACTTACTGGCTCCAACATCCCTTTTTGGCAGTGTGGACCATTAATCAACAGCATCATTGTGTCAGTCCGTGCACAGTGCATTAAAGCGGCTTCTTCCTGTCTTACCCCTGACAACTACCTTTACGGGTTATTAATCAATTCTCATTCTGTATCACTGTCTGTTTCTTTCTTCCTCAGGCAAGCTGACATTATACATTGATGTAAAAATTATTAACCGGTTCCAGGTGTTATTTTCTCCAACTGATCACTGTCCAGATCACATATTCTAACAGCAAAGTCAAACTCAGAGTGAAAGAGTGATCATTTATCAGCAGAACACCACACCACCACTAGCCAAACATGCTATCTGTCACACAGACCATCACACCCTCATTATCTATCCTTTCTACCTGAATAATGGCAGGGCCAGGAGTGAAAAACACTGATCCAGCACATGCTAAAACAATAGCAGCTTCAACTGTCATTCTCAAAGTGAAACCCATAATCCCAGGGTGAGAGCCAGACCCTCCTGCCTGGCTGGAGATAACAATTGTGACAAGCTCCAGTAAACCTGGGCCCTGCAGAGGGACAACACAATCCAGCATGTCTCTTACCAGCAGAAAGCAATAAAGAAAGTTTAACATGTCAGTCATGGAATATTTATCAGTTTACACACACTGATCCTTTTCAGGAACACAATGAGATTGTCTCACCATATTGTTTTGTTGTCATCCAGTTTGTCATATTATGTTATCTCACTGACTACATCTAAATCATGTTTGTTGTCTTACCACATGCTTCCTGTTCTTTACCCGTTTGTTGCTTTTATAGAGCTCAACGTGTCTCTCTCTTAATCTTTGTCCTTCTGTGTATTTCCATTTCTGTTTCCCTCCTTTTCTTTCAGTTCCCAGCAGGGGTATGATTTAAGTTGCTTTGCTTTGTCTCAAACAGTGGTGGTTCTACACGGAGGCCTAGGGAGGCCCGTGCCTCTGTAGAAATTTCCATGGCCACCCCTGTGGCCCCCCCTGTGCTGACCAAAAAATAAAAATAAAAAATGAATTATGACTTTATTATGATTTTACACGCGAGCGCCAAAAGCGGAACTAACGTAACGGAACGTTCTATACGGGTAAATTAGAGCGGGCGCCGGCCGCGTAAGTGACTCGTATCTCGTAAGTAACTGGTTGTTCCTGCACAATGTTGTGATGTTAACCACGTAACTTCATCTGTCTTGGCTGTTGCATTGCGATAACATACATTTGAGTAAAGTAATCAACAGGTTATTATTGCCCGTGTTAAGTAGAGAGGGATGGTTAGGCAACGAAATGTAATGCACGTTTTTTTTCTTTCCGATAGTTATCTTGAAACGAGGAAAGGACATAGCGTCCTTTTTTGTTAACAAAATCAATATTGTCAATATGGATCTAATGTTTCTTTTTTTAAAGTAAATTCTAGGCCTACATTTTTGAAATACATGCAGATATGCTCTACCAATCAAAAGTTTGGAAACTGTACTATTTTGGTTGTTTTTGAAAGAAGTCTCTTCTGCTCACCAAGGCTGCATTTATGTTATTATAAATACAAAAAAGCTCTAAAATTGTGAGATATTATTAAAATGTAAAATAACTGTTTTTTATGTGAATATATAGTAAAGTGTAATTGTGATCAAAGCTGAATTTATCATCATTACTCCAGTCTTCAGTGTCACATCATCCTTCACAAATCATTGATAATAATCATCAACATTAATAAACCTACCTTTTTTGCACCTGCACTCACTCTTGTACAAATGTTGTACAATGTTGTAATAAATGTTTATATGATTGTAAAGTAAAGAAGTTAATAATCTTTAAATATAATTTGTTACCATTTTTAATGTGCCCCTCTGGTTAAACACTGGCCCCCCCTTGGCCCCCCTAGTAAAAATTGTCTAGAACCGCCACTGGTCTCAAATATATTAAACTGAAATCCCACAGATAGCATCTTAATTCTAAAAGATGTTAATGGACTGTGACTTTTTGATGTTTGAGGCTTTCGCACATAGGATATAGTAGAACCTTTTTTAAGGTATACAAGATTAAAATCAGCCAGAACGTGTTTAGATGAATTGGATATTCTGCTTGTGTTTTTGTAAAGCCTTTGTGGTACATGCTTGAGTAGGATTTGTTTATCTAAGATTTTAGGAGGCCTGTCACGGTTATGAAATTTGACTTACAATTAAATGTCTAAAAATAATTGTGGTTATGTTGATTAATTGCCGGTTTTAGGGCTTTGTCATACATTTTTGTGTGCTTCTGTCATTAAATAATTGTGATGAATTTAATAATTGGCAAGTTAACACCTTTTATATATGAAAGAAATCATAGAAAAGGCCATAAAATGTTTCATTCATATACTGAACTAATGCTCACTTTTTTATTTGTTATTTGCACAATCCAGAATCCATTTTTTAAATACACACTACTTCATTATACCACAACATATCAATAATTGTCATGACTGGCGAGCCAGCGGATAAGATCCAAGTGCAGACTTTATTTACAAAACATAAAACAGTCAGACAGGTGTCAGACAGGCGATGGTCAAGGAAACAGCAAACAGTAATGGCAGGGAACAGGCAGGCTCGTAGAAAGAAAACAGGCAACAGGTCAGTAAGGCAGGCAGCAAGGGTCATAAACGATAAATCCGACAAGGTTAAAAACAGGAAGACAAACACTGGGAAATAACGCTCAGAACTGCACCAATAGGAAACAAGACTTCGCAAATGTGTATGTGTGTGTGTGCTAGGCTTAAATATGGTTCTGGTAATGTGCTGGTGACGTGATCAGTGACAGGTACAGGGATTTTGAGAAATGTAGTCGGTGTCTGTGAGTGAGTGAATGGGTGAGTGAGTGAGTGCGTAGTGGAGTACCCTCTAGAGTTTCCAGCGGGCACTTTAAATAACAACCATAACAATGATAATATATAAATGAAAGCTCTTAACTTTTTCTAAAGTTAATAACAATTTCTGTCCCTTCCATGATTAAATATCTAAAGTTCATTTAGAACTACGGTTAATTTCTCTCTAATGGAGAACCCTTCGGTAAAGCTTTGTTCAGTACTCAATTATCTACTGTTCTAGGATGCCTCGACCTTTTTCCCCTTCTACATACTGGCCTTTCATTCAGAATTGGGGTAGCAACCACTGCAGCTGAGGAATTTCAACATCAGCCATCAAGCCCCTGGGAAGATGGTCTTCCTCTGCTATTGAATCATACATAAGACCAGATTCCAAACCATCCTCGAAGCTCAGCAAGCTCTCTCAAGTTACAATTAAGATAATTTTATGCAAATACTGGTGGTGGTGTGCGTTCTCTCACTTATTAATCATTAATTTAGTTTAGTTCGTCTCTATAGTTTTCAAGTTTCTGCGGACTATTGTGGACTCCTTAGGTGGCCTCATACACCCACTTAGGCTCATAGTCACTTGTTTATATGTTGCTAATGTGACTGTCTGCACATCAGTGTTCAAAGCTGTTGTGTCTTTGTGGCCTAACATGGCCTTCGTCGCCGTTCAAGCCTATAATGTCTTTGTGGACTAATTTGGCCTTTGTCGCCGTTCAAGCCAATATTGTCTATGTGGCCTAACGTGGCCTTCGTTGCCGTTCAAGCCTATATTGTCTATGTGGCCTAACGTGGCCTTCGTCGCCGTTCAAGCCTATATTGTCTATGTGGCCTTCGCCGGCGTTCAAGCCTATCGTGTCTTTGTGGCCTAACATGGCCTTCATTGCCATTCAAGCCTATATTGTCTATGTGGCCTAACGTGGCCTTCGTCGCCATTCAAGCCTATATTGTCTATGTGGCCTAACGTGGCCCTCATCGCCGTTTAAGCCTATATTGTCTATGTGGTCTAACGTGGCCTTCATCGCCGTTCAAGCCTATCGTGTCTTTGTGGCCTAAAGTGGCCTTTGTCGCCGTTCAAGCCTATATTGTTTATGTGGCCTAACGTGGCCTTCGTCGCCGTTCAAGCCTATATTGTCTATGTGGCCTAAAGTGGTCTTCGTTACCGTTCAAGCCTATCGTGTATTGTTGCCTAACGAGGCCTTTGTCCCCGTTCAAGGCTGTCTCGTCTATGTAGCCTAACGTGGCCTTCGTCACCGTTCAAACCTATCGTGTCTTGTGGCCTAACGAGGCCTTTGTCCCCGTTCAAGGCTGTCTCGTCTATGTAGCCTAACATGGCCTTCATCGCCGTTCAAGCCTATTGTGTCTTTGTGGCCTTAGTCGCTGTTCAAGGCTGTCTTGTCTATGTGGCCTAACGTGGCCTTAGTCGCTGTTCAAGGCTATCATGTATACGTGGCCTAACGTGGCCTTAGTCGCTGTTCAAGGCTATCATGTATACGTGGCCTGACGTGGCCTTTGTCACCTTTCAAGGCTTTGTGTATATGTGGCCTATTGTGGCCTTTGTCTTTGTTGATATTGTTACCTCTTCTCTTTTCTCCTTTCTTTTCTTTGCTTTCTCTCTCACCACTCAGTGGTATTCATCCCTCCTTGCCTTTTCTTACGCTATGGTTAAGTGGCCTTTTCCACTGATAAGTACAGGTCTTTATAAGTCAATAATTTTTGTTTTTCTGTTTCAGGAACTACAAGAATCACTACTGCCATATTTCCATTCCTCTCACAGTTCTTTGGGGGGTAAGCTCAGTCACAGGATAAATTCTCCTTCACCATTTCTGGGGGTCGGCTACGCCCCTGCCTTCATCTTTAGGCAGGAAATGTAGAGTCCGCAACCCGCAGGATCTAAGCTACGGACGGGGCCTACGCCAAAGAACTTTCTTACTACATTTGCTTGCTGATTGTTAATAAATATTATTGTTATGTTATCTTACCTCCCGAGTCTTCCTGGTCGAAATGAAAGCTCTAGCGCAAGTTTAGGTCTAACCAATCATTATCCAACACTTGTAGTATATAAGATTGGTACTAACACATGTCTGAGTTTGCAGATGCTGACTTCAACCTTTACCTCCACCCCCCCACCAGCACCAGGATGGTCCCTGTCCATACCTCCGGGGGGTCGGCTACGCCCCTGCCTTCATCTTTAGGCAGGAAATGCAGAGTCCGCAACCCTCAGGATCTAAGCTATGGACGGGGCCTACACCAAAGAACTTTCTTACTATATTTGCTTGCTGATTGTTAATAAATATCTTTGTTACGTTATCTTACCTCCCGAGACTTTCTGGTCAAACCATAACCTATGGCAAAAAAAATAAACTAAGTGTATAATTCAGCAGCAAAAAATAATTGAGGTGTTTTTTTGATGCAGAGTAATTTTATAAAATCTAACATTCAAATATTCATACATTCAACAATGTTTTTATATTTATGAATATAGATACACACAAATAATATACAATTAAAATATGCTTATTTTAAATAAATTGTGCATTTTCTTTTAATGGGGCAAAAAGAGTGGTGTGAAAACGTGTTTGCCACCTTCCTGATTTCTTTTTTTTTTCTTTCTGCAAGTTTGTCACTTAAATGTTTCAGATCATCAAACAAATTTAAATATTAGTCAAAGGTAATACAAGTAAACACAAAATGCAGTTTTTAAATGAAGGTTGTTATTATTGATGGAAAACAAAATCCAAACCTACATGGCCCTGTGTGAAAAAGTGTTTGTCTCCTAAACCTAATTACTGGTTGGGCCACCCCAAACAAGCGTTTCTGATGACTTGCAATGAGTTTTTACAGCGCTGTGGAGGAATTTTGGCCCACTCATCTTTACAGAATTATTGTAATTCAGCCACATTGGAGGGTTTGAACATGAACTGCTTTTTTAAGATCATGCCACAGCATCTCAATAGGATTCAGTTCAGGACTTTGACTAGGCCCCTCCAAAGTCTTCCTTTGTTTTTCTTCTGCCATTCAGAGGTGGACTTGCTATTGTGTTTTGGATCATTATCCTGCTGCAGAACACAAGTTTGCTTCAGCCTGAGGTCACGAACAGATGGCCTGACATTTTCCTTCAGGATTTTTTGGTAGACAGCAGATTTCATGGTTCCATTTATCACAGCAAGTCTTCCAGGCCCTGAAGCAACAAAACAGCCCCAGAGCAGAGACAGGAGGGAGTTCAGCGCCCTGACAGCTTGGTGAATGAAGCTGTCCTTCAGTCTGCTGATCCTTGTATGGAGACTGCGTAGTCTCCTCCCTGATGGCAGCAAACTAAAGAGGCTGTGTGACGGTGGGTGGGGTCACCAGCAATATTGAGGGCTTTGCAGGTGAGGCGAGTGCTGTAGATGTCCTGGAGGGAGGGGAGAGAGACACCAACGATCTTCTCAGCTGCTCTCACGCTGAAGTGTCTTTCGGCAGGACGCGTTGCAGGCGCCATATCACACAGTGATGCAGCTGGTCAGGATGCTCTCGATGGTGCCTCGGTAGAAGGTGCACATGATGGGGGCTGGAGCTCTGGCTCTTCTCAGTGTGCGGGACCATCACAATATTTTACTGTTGGTATGATGTTCATTTTATGAAATGCGGTGTTACTTTTACAGCAGATTTAATGGGACACACACCTTCCAAAAAGCTCAACTTTTGTACAGAGTACAAAATCATAACGATGTTTTCTGGCAAAAATGAAACAAGCCTTAATGTTCTTTTTGCTCAGCAATGGTTTTCAGCATGGAAATCTGCCATACAAGCCATTTTTGCCCAGTTTCTTTCTTATGGTGGCATCATGAACACTGACCTTAACTGAGGCAAGTGTTCATGAGAACTCCGGCGATGGTATGCGCCGTGATTGGCTAGTGGCAGAGCCTGGCAGATGACACTTTGTGCAGAATGCTGTGCATAAAGTTACATTGCACAGAGCTGCCCAAGTGTACACTGAAAAGTTCACAGCACAAAGTGAAAAAATGTCGAGCACACAAATCATAATGTATATCTGTCCAACAGTTTATTGATCATTTGTTTCTTCACATTTTTAAATTACAATTGTTGTGTGTTTGATGCCAATTCATTGTAATTGTGCTGTGAGATCTAACAGACACCCAGTAGAGAGTAGGCAGAAACAGCAATAAACTCCAGCAAAATAAATAATTTTATGCAAATCCACAGCCCTTTATCTACAGATCAAGCAATATAATGGGAATATATCGATTTGAATGAATTTATGACTCATGAACATCGAGTTGTCTCATCAAGGGATTCATTCATTTTGGGTTGACCACGCATGCACAGCATCCTATAGGTTCCGTACAGGAAACAGAATCGATTAGTTCACCTTAGTTAGTCTTCGGGTTCGAGTTGTTCGTTCATCCTGTGACACCCCACACTCAAAAAAATATTTCAGTCTAAACATAAGTTTTATGTAATTTAATTACATACCTATTTTCCATCCATTTGGATTGCATAGTTTTAAAATAAACAAACTAATAAACTTAATGTGATTCATATTTGTCAGTCATATGTAAATGAAATTGGTCAGATTTATGTAATAGTTCACAGAAAAATGCCCAGATTAATGAACACTGTATAGTGGTCATGTGTGTGCGCACTACTGAGTTAAAGTACCATTGAAGCAGTGTCAGAGTTAATTAGATCATTAAGTGATGATTGAACATTAATGATGAACACCTGCTGTTAACAAGCAGAATCACTGAAGGACAGAGAAACACAAGAACTACAACTGACTTCAGCCACAGCCTTCGATGAAATCAACTGAAGATAAAAGACATTTAATCTCCCAAGATCTGATTGAACAACTCCACAAACTCTACAAAACTTTCCCAGCTTCAATCACTACTAACTGCACTAACTTTATTTCTTTCATACGTCTACAGAAGTTCTTATGAGAACTAACAGGTTTAGATGTTAATGATTTATTGAATTCATTTGAAGTTACCATCTTTGAAGTCAGTGTTGGCTTTAAATGGGGTCTTGACTTAATTGAGTGTTGTTGAAACACTTTTGTTATGGCATATATGTCAAACAAATGTTTGATCATGTGATGATTGTTGAGTAGTGGTGAAGAGAGTCAACATTTGGTAATCTGTTCTCATTTGGAGTTTAAACTTCGATATGGGTGGTGCATTACAGTAAAACTGTGATTCTATGGTGTGAGACTCAACAATGTTGTAACAGTCAAATAATATACATTTCTTAAAAATTTGTTTGTGCACAATAAAATTTCAGTCTGCATGCATTGGAGCAAGAGACCCTTTTTTTTAAAAACTGTTTTTTAAACCTTTGTTGTGATTTTTACGGTGATTCTTGATGTATGACAAGAGAATGTATGACCAGGTGCTGATGGTTAAGCAATGATTATGAGTTATTATTTAGTCTCTGATGAAATGGATGATGCGTTATTAGCTTTGTGGTATACGTTATAGTAAAACAGTGTTGTGATAAACTGCTATGAAATGTTCAACATCGTTCTGACTCATACAAGTAAAACCAGTTTGTGCCAAAAAAAAAAGGTTGTACAGAGATCAAGAATCAACGTATGAATTACAACAATGGTGACAGGTTAAAAAAAAACTCTCACTCCAATGCATGCAGCCTGAAATTTTATTGTGCAAAAACAGATTTAAAATATATATATATTATTTGATTGCTACAACACTGCTGATTCTCAAACCATAGAATAACAGTTTTACTGTAATGCACCAGCCATTACAGAATTAAAACTCTGGATGAGATCAGACTATCAAATGTTGACTCTCCTCACCACAACTCAAACAACAACACATGATCAAACATTTGTTTAACATTTGTGCCAGTCTAAAAGACAACAGACAAAGAACAGCTAACATAGTAAAGTCAAGACACCAAATAAAGCCAACACTGAACTCAAAGATGGTAACTTCAAATGAATCTCAAATCATTAACATCTAAACCTGTTAGTTCTCATAAGAAATTATGTAGATGTATGACAGAAATAAAGTCAGTGTAGTTAGTAGTGAGTGTAGCTGGGAAAGTTTTGTAGAGTTGTTGGAGTTGTTCAATCAGATTTTGAGAGATGAAATGTCTTTTATCTTCAGTTGATTTCATCGAAGGCTTTGACTGAAATCAGTTGTAGTTCTTGTGTTTCTCTGTCCTTCAGTGATTCTGCTTGTTAACAGCAGGTGTTCATCATTAATGTTCAATCATCACTTAATGATCTAATTAACTCTGACACTGCTTCAATGGTACTTTAACTCAGTAGTGCGCACACACATGACCACTAAACAGTGTTCATTAACCTGGGCATTTTTCTGTAAACTATTACATAAATCTGACCTATTTCATTTACATATGACTGACAAATATGAATCACATTAAGTTTATTAGTTTGTTTATGTTAAAGATATGTAATCCAAATGGATGGAAAATTGGTATGTAATTAAATTACATAAAACTTATGTTTAGACTGAAATATTTTTTTGAGTGCATAAGGATATAATGCAGTCTGTTCTGGAAAGATTAATTCACTTCCCGAGTGTTCGGGTCAGAGTCATTCATTCTTTTGTCAACTGGAGTACACAGTAGTTTATGACATTTATAGGCAAATCTAAAAAAGTGAATGAATATTGAATCTATTAATACACTTTGCTCCAATGGAAGCCTACAGCTCTACGTCTTTCAACCAGACATTGCTATTCATTGGAAACGTCTAGTATAGATGTGAATCTCTCATTTACATTTAGATTAAAATTATAACCAAGCAACTTAAGCAGGCTACGCCCAGTTGAGTTGTATTACACTTCTAGTACTAATTTACAAATCGGTTATATAAGAAACATATTTTTTCCGCATTGCCAAGTAGCAGTGCAAATAACCAGTAGAGTCAGAGATGGTTTGTTCTATCGGTTGAGTGATTCTAACTCTATTCATCAGACTCAGGAAATAAACTTTAGGCACAAGTCTAATATATATTACTCATGCAAGAAAGGTTATTTGCAGTTGGGTCTAGGGAATTAAATGTTTTATGTTTTTCTGCAACCAAAATTTTATCTTGAATGAATATGCCTTCAACTGGCATATTCATACAAGACCAGTCTTTCATAAGTACCATCACAAATTTCACCTTGGAAAACTGCTAGTGACCTGTATGAATATTGTAACAAAAGCATCTACCTACTCTATAATTCACAGTCCAACGTTGCCAGTTTGACTCTGAATATAATTACTGAGTTTAAGCATGAATGAAGTAGACTTTTAATTCATAACATTCAGACAGTACATCAAATGTGTTGTGACAGAGAACACCTATGGACATGGAAGTTTACACGCCAAGAAAATGCATTAATCACATTTAGGAAAATACTCAAAAGGGAATTTTTGATTATCATTGAAGGGATATAACAACATATTACCAATGCATTACAAATACATTTAGAAAAAGAAAATCAAGTATATAATTGATTCAAATAATCCTATCATGTTATTGAGTATTGTCAAGGACAGTTTTTTTACATGTTGTATTTTGTTGAGGTTGATTGTTGATTTTATTTCAAAAGTATGTTGATGCTTAATATTTAATTCATTAATTGTTTTTACATTTAAAGTATTTATATAAAAAATTTATTTTTTTTTACTTCCATGTCATGGTTTCCAATAAAACTTTTTCATTGTTACAAAAAAAATATTTCAAATGATCTATTTATACATTGATTCTATTGAAAATACTTATATTGTAAATTAACCTACAGTCATGGCCAAAAGTTTTGAGAATTACATAAATATTGGAAATTGGAAAAGTTGCTGCTTAAGTTTTTATAATAGCAATTTGCATATACTCCAGAATGTTATGAGGAGTGATCAGATGAATTGCACAGTCCTTCTTTGGCATGAAAATTAACTTAATCCCAAAAAAACCTTTCCACTGCATTTCATTGCTGTCATTAAAGGACCTGCTGAGATCATTTCAGTCATCGCCTTGTTGACTCAGGTGAGAATGTTGACGAGCACAAGGCCTCATTATGTCAGGGTGATTGGGTTAGAATGGCAGACTTGACATGTTAAAAGGAGGGTTATGCTTGAAATCTTTGTTCTTCCATTGTTAACCATGGTGACCTGCAAAGAAACGCATGCAGCCATCATTGCGTTGCATAAAAATGGCTTCACAGGCAAGGATATTGTGGCTACTAAGATTGCACCTAAATCAACAATTTATAGGATCATCAGCAACTTCAAGGAAAGAGGTTCAATTCTTGTAAAGAAGGCTTCAGGGCGTCCAAGAAAGTCCAGCAAGTGCTAGGATCGTCTCCTAAAGAGGATTCAGCTGCGGGATCGGAGTGCCACCAGTGCAGAGCTTGCTCAGGAATGGCAGCAGGCAGGTGTGAGCGCATCTGCACGCACAGTGAGGCCAAGACTTTTGGAAGATGGCCTGGTGTCAAGAAGGGCAGCAAAGAAGCCACTTCTCTTCAAAAAAACATCAGGGACAGATTGATCTTCTGCAGAAAGTATCGTGAATGGACTGCTGAGGACTGGGGCAAAGTCATATTCTCCGATGAAGCCCCTTTCCGATCATTTGGGGCATCTGGAAAAAGGCTTGTCAGGAGAAGAAAAGGTGAGCGCTACCATCAGTCCTGTGTCATGCCAACAGTAAAGCATCCTGAGACCATTCATGTGTGGGGTTGCTTCTCATCCTGCTCACTCACAATTCTGCCCAAAAACACAGCCATGAATAAAGAATGGTACCAAAACACCCTCCATCAGCAACTTCTTCCAACAATCCAACAGTTTGTGAAGAACAATGCATTTTCCAGCACGATGGAGCAACGTGCCATAAGGCAAAAGTGATAACTAAGTGGCTCTGGGACCAGAAAGTTGAAATTTTGGGTCCATGGCCTGGAAACTCCCCAGATCTTAATCCCATTGAGAGCTTGTGGTCAATCCTCAAGAGGCGGGTGGACAAACAAAAACCCACTAATTCTGGCAAACTCCAAGAAGTGATTATGAAAGAATCTCCTCTGGCCAACAGTGAACACTTGTCCGATACTCAGGCAGAGTTACAGGTTATTAAACCGATTTGGAATCGCAACAGTCAAAATATTTAATCTAGTTCCATCTAGTTTAAGATCTTATGATCCCACCGGTATGGGACGGTTTGTTTGGATATGTGCCACTGGCTGATGAGTCGGTAAGGTCTTAACAAAGGATGAGCTAGTTAACACAGTCTCCGCCGACACCACAGGGCCACATTGCTGCCGTACACAGGCGCAGGTTCCCCGTCCGACCCGGACATGGCCCAGATCCAGCCAATCACGTTAATTGGTAAACCTCGGGATAAGCAGAGAGACAAAAAATTAGCGTAGACGCCATTCTTCTTCTGATGTAACGAGTACATCTGGTGTTATAGGAAGTGTTCCCGGTTCCGGCTGACCTGATCTATGCAGCCTAACAGTCCTTTAACGGATATAAAGACAAAAGTTTATACTGCGTCATGTGTATGCCAGGTTAAATAGATGCGTTTTTAGTCTAGATTTAAACTGACAGAGTGTGTCTGCTTCCCGAACAATGCTAGGAAGATTGTTCCAGAGTTTAGGTGCCAAATAGGAAAAGGATCTACCGCCTGCGGTTGATTTTGATATTCTAGGTATAAACAACTGGCCAGAATTCTGAGATCGTAATAGACGCGAAGGACTATAATGCATTAAGAGCTCACTCAGGTACTGGGGAGCTAAGCCATTTAGTGCTTTGTAAGCAATTAGCAATATTTTAAAATCTATACGTTGTTTAATAGGGAGCCAGTGCAGTTTTGATAGAACCGGGCTAATATGTTCATACTTCCTGGTTCTAGTAAGGACTCTAGCTGCTGCGTTTTGGACCAGCTGTAGTTTGTTTATCGCGCGAGCAGGGCAACCACCCAATAGAGCGTTACAGTAATCTAGTCTCGAGGTCATAAACGCATGAACTAGCTGTTCCGCATTTGTCATTGAGAGCATATGTCGCACTTTAGATATTTTTTTAAGATGGAAGAATGCGGTTTTACATATGCTAGAAATGTGGCTTTCAAATGAAAGATTGGTATCAAAGAGCACACCCAGGTTCCTAACTGACGAAGACGACTTAACAGAGCAGCCATCAAGTGTTAGACAGTATTCTAGGTTTTTATGTGCTGAAGTTTTTGGTCCAATAATTAGAATCTCTGTTTTTTCTGAATTAAGTAGCAGGAAATTACTAGTCATCCAATTTTTATATCAGTAACGCATTCTGTTAGTTTTGAGAATTGGTAGGTTTCGTCAGGGCGCGAGGAAATATAGAGCTGAGTATCATCAGCGTAACAGTGAAAGCTAATGCCATGCTTCCTAATGACATCTCCCAAGGGTCGCATGTACAGAGTGAAAAGCAACGGTCCTAGAACTGAGCCTTGTGGTACTCCATATTTAACTTGTGATCGAAATGACATCTCTTCGTTTACTACTACAAACTGATAACGTTCAGACAAGTATGATTTGAACCGTGCGAATGCAATTCCACTAATTCCAGCATAATTTTCTAGTCTATTCAAAAGAATATTGTGGTCGATAGTGTCAAAAGCAGCACTGAGGTCTAGTAACACTAATAGAGAGATACAACCATGATCTAATTATAAGAGCAAATCATTCGTAACTCTAATGAGAGCAGTCTCAGTACTATGGTACGGTCTAAATCCTGACTGGAAATCCTCACAGATACCATTTCTTTCCAGGTAGGAACTAAGTTGAGATGGTACTGCCTTTTCTAGTATTTTTGACAGAAAAGGTAGATTGGAAATCGGTCTGTAATTGACTAATTCACCAGGATCAAGTTGTGGATTTTTAATAAGAGGTTTGATAATAGCCTGCTTAAAATTTTTCGGTACGTAACCTAGTGATAAAGATGAATTAATGATCTTAAGAAGAGGATCTATGACCTCTGGAAGCATCTCTTTCAATAGCTTAGTCGGTATAGGGTCTAACATGCATGTTGGTGATTTTGATGATTTAATAAGTTTAGACAATTCTTCCTTTCCTATAGCGGCGAATGAATGGATTTTTTCCTCAGGGATACAACAATCCACTGTCTGATGTGATACTGTAGTAGACAGTTGCATGGCTATAATTTTCTCTCTAATGTTGTCAATCTTGCAAGTAAAGAAGTTCATAAAGTCATTACTGCTGTGCTGTTTTGAAACATCAGAAGTTGAGGCTGTATTTCTTGTTAATTTAGCCACTGTATTAAATAAATACTTAGGATTGTGTTTATTTTCTTCTAAAAGATTTGAAAAATAAGCAGATCTAGCGGTTTTTTACAGCCTTTCTGTACTCCATCATTTTCTCTCTCCATGAAATCCGAAAAACTTTTTGAATTCTTCCAGCTGCGCTCCAGTTTTCTGGCTGCTCTCTTAAGGGCCCGAGTGTGCTCGTTATACCATGGCATTGGACTACAGGGAGTGCAGAATTATTAGGCAAATTAGTATTTTGACCACATCATCCTCGTTATGCATGTTGTCTTACTCCAAGCTGTATAGGCTGGAAAGCCTACTACCAATTAAGCATATTAGGTGATGTGCATCTCTGTAATGAGAAGGGGTGTGGTCTAATGACATCAACACCCTATATCAGGTGTGCATAATTATTAGGCAACTTCCTTTCCTTTGGCAAAACGGGTCAAAAGAAGGACTTGACAGGCTCAGAAAAGTCAAAAATAGTGAGATATATTGCAGAGGGATGCAGAAGTCTTAAAATAGCCAAGCTTCTGAAGCGTGATCATCGAACAATCAAGCGTTTCATTCAAAATAGTCAACAGGGTCGCAAGAAGCGTGTGGAAAAACCAAGGCACAAAATTACTGTACTGCCCGTGAACTGAGAAAAGTCAAGCGTGCAGCTGCCAAGATGCCACTTGCCACCAGTTTGGCCATATTTCAGAGCTGCAACATCACTGGAGTGCCCAAAAGCACAAGGTGTGCAATACTCAGAGACATGGCCAAGGTAAGAAAGGCAGAAAGTCGACCACCACTGAACAAGACACACACGCTGAAACGTCAAGACTGGGCCAAGAAATATCTCAAGACTGATTTTTCTAAGGTTTTATGGACTGATGAAATGAGAGTGAGTCTTGATGGGCCAGATGGATGGGCCCGTGGCTGGATTGGTAAAGGGCAGAGAGCTCCAGTCCGACTCAGACGCCAGCAAGTTGGAGGTGGAGTACTGGTTTGGGCTGGTATCATCAAAGATGAGCTTGTGGGGCCTTTTCGGGTTGAGGATGGAGTCAAGCTCAACTCCCAGTCCTACTGCCAGTTTCTGGAAGACACCTTCTTCAAGCAGTGGTACAGGAAGAAGTCTACATCTTTCAAGAAAAACATGATTTTCATGCAGGACAATGCTCCATCACACGCGTCCAAGTACTCCACAGCGTGGCTGGCAAGAAAGGGTATAAAAGAAGAAAATCTAATGATATGGCCTCCTTGTTCACCTGATCTGAACCCCATTGAGAACCTGTGGTCCATCATCAAATGTGCGATTTACAAGGAGGGAAAACAGTACACCTCTCTGAACAGTGTCTGGGAGGCTGTGCTTGCTGCTGCACGCAATGTTGATGGTGAACAGATCAAAACACTGACAGAACCCATGGATGGCAGGCTTTTGAGTGTCCTTGCAAAGAAAGGTGGCTATATTGGTCACTGATATGTTTTTGTTTGTTTTTTGAATGTCAGAAATGTATATTTGTGAATGTTGAGATGTTATGTTGGTTTCACAGGTAAAAATAAATAATTGAAATGGGTATAAATTTGTTTTTTGTTAAGGTGCCTAATAATTATGCACAGTAATAGTCACCTGCACACACAGATATCCCCCTAAAATAGCTAAAACTAAAAACTAAAACTTCCAAAAATATTCAGCTTTGATATTAATGAGTTTTTTGTGTTCATTGAGAACATGGTTGTTGTTCAATAATAAAATTAATCCTCAAAAATACAACTTGCCTAATAATTCTGCACTCCCTGTAATATCCTTAATCTTTTTTAAGCGCAAAGGAGCGACAGAGTCTAGAGTGTTCGAAAAGAGAGCGTCAATAGTTTCTGTTGCAACATCGAGTTCTTCTAAGCTGTCTGGTTTGCTAAGTTGATGAAACTGATCAGGAAGATTATTTATAAAGCAATTTTTAGTGGTAGAAGTTATGGTTCTAACATATTTATGGCAGACAGGCGGTTTTCCAGCCTTGGATAAATGTAGCACGCATGAGACTAGATAATGATCTGAGACGTCATTGCTCTGCTGCAGAATTTCAACGGCATCAATATCGATTCCATGTGACAATATTAGATCTAGAGTATGATTACGACAATGAGTTGGTCCTGACACGTGTTGTCTAACTCCAATAGAGCTTAGAATATCTGTTAATGCCAATCCCAAATGTATATTAAAATCACCAACAATAAGGACTTTATCCACAGCCAGTACTAACTCCGATAGAAAATCAGCAAATTCTTTGATAAAATCTGTATGGTGCCCTGGTGGCCTGTATACAGTAGCCAACACAAATTTCAAATGAGATTTGTCACTTACATTATATAACATTACATAGAGCACCATCACTTCAAAAGAGATATATTTGAAAGACTTTTGAGTAATACTGAAGATATTACTATAGATTACAGCAACAGCTCCTTCCGACGAGGTTCGTGTCGATAATAGTAACCTTGAGGGCTAGACTCATTTAAAGTAATGCAATCGTCTGGTTTTAGCCAGGTTTCTGTCAAACACAGAACATCTAGGTTATTTTCTGTGATAATATCATTTACAATAAGTGCTTTTGAAGAAAGGGATCGAATATTCAGCAACCCAAGCTTTATCATTTTATTGTCTTTATGATCTCTGTTTACTACTTGTTGAACATCAATTAAATTATCACCCGTAAATGGGTTTGGAAGTTTTCTGTATTTATTAATTCGGGGTACAGACACAGTCTCTATCTGATGATATCTAGGTGAAAGAGTCTCTATGTGTTGGGATTTATCTGAATTCTGTGACGTGAGACAGCTAGCAGACGGTCGGTTTAGCCAGTCTGTCTGCTTCCTGACCTGGGCCCCAGTTAGTCAAGGTTGAGCTCTAAGACTATGTGCCATATTACTAGAGAGAAGAGCGGCACCACCCCAGGAGGGATGAATACCATCTCTTTTCAACAGGTCAGGTCTGCCCCAAAAACTTTTCCAATTGTCTATGAAACCTATATTATTCTGTGGACACCACTTAGACAGCCAGCCATTGAGTGATGATAGTCTGCTAATTATCTCATCACTCCTACGAGCAGGAAGGGGTCCAGAAAAAATTACAGTGTCTGACATCATACATGCGATTTCACACACCTCTTTAATGTTAATTTTGGTGATCTCCGACTGGCGAAGTCGGACATCATTAGCGCCGACGTGAATAACAATCTTAGAGTATTTACGATTAGCATTAGCCAGCACTTTTAAATTTGCTTTGATGTCAGGCGCTCTGGCTCCCGGCAAGCATGTGACTATGGTGGCTGGTGCCTCTATTTTCACGTTCCGTGTAATAGAATGGCCAATAACTAGGGCACTTTCAACAGGATTCTCAGTGGGTGCGTCACTGAGTGGGGAGAACCTGTTTGATGTTCTAATCGGAACGGAAGAGTGGTGTTTTTTCCCACGACTAGGCCGCCTCACGGTCACCCAGTTGCCCTGCTGCACGGGCTCTACAGCCGGAACCGAACAATGTACGGAGTTCACTAGGCTAGTCGCATCCAAAACAGTATCTGAAGCCCTTGCATTCTTATTATTCTCAATTAAAGTTTGGATGCGTGTCTCTAATTCTAAGATTTTCTCTGTCAGCCTGACTATTTCCCTACATTTATGACATGTGAATCCTTCATCGCTGACAGAAAAAGCTAAACTATGCATGTGACAGGCAGTGCAAGTAACAATGAAAGGAGAAGATGACATAGCTTACCGTGTTTGTAGACCGATCCGACTTACCAGATGTTTGATGAACTTGAAGAAAACGAGAGCGCGACAGAAATGACGGTGGGCACGGATAACACAAACTAGTGTAGTGCTAACGCGTTGTGACGGTGATTTAGATTAAAAGATGAAAAACTAGCGATGTCAGATTAATGTGATAGGCAATATAAGACAATATCAGATATATAGTGAAGATAAAGTAGACAGCAAACAATGACAATAAATAGATTCAAATAAAGCTATACGGAGCAACAGACTCAAACAGTTCAGCAGCGAGGCAGACAGAAGCAATCGATCAAGTCTCGCGAGAGCCCGACTGAAGGCAGGGGTGTAGCCGACCCCCGGGAGGTATGGACAGGGATCATCCTGGTGGTGGTAGGGGGGGATGGAGGTTAAGTTCCACGTCAGCATCTGCAAACTCAGACATGTGTGAGTACCGATCTTATATACTACTAGTGTTGGATGATGATTGGTTAGGTCTAGATTAATAGTGGCGTAGCATTTGAGTCTTCCTGACAGAACTTGCGCTAGAGCTTTCATTTTCACTATTTGAGTGCTTATATTGACTAGTGATTTGTCCTGGATCAGTGTAAATAAACAGGAGGTAGAAAACTGGCAGGTAGATTCCTGCCAAAAGGAAAGAAGCCAAAAAGCAATGACAAGGACAGCAGAATAAGACCCTGACATTAACATAATAGAAATCTGATACACAAGTCTATAGTTAGTGGCTACAAGATCTACACTCCCAACAGATAGCATGCTGTGGAGAGACACACCCATATATTCTGGAAACATGCACACACATAGAGCACTGAGAGCTTAACATGATAGCCTGTAATTAGACAGGACACAAAGGTCAAGGCCAAAATCTAAAACAAAACATAATTCCACAGCCAAAATAAACCCTTCTTACTTTGCCTCTCCTCTTCAGCTTCTTCCACTCTTCCTTCCCCATAAATGCTATGTAATGAACAGATAATGAATGATTATGGACAAAAATACTGTGATAATTTTTTTGGTCATGTCACCCAGCCCTACTTTTAAACTGATGAGGAGTGATATCAATCGTCACCTAATGTTACAAATAGCTCCAACCAATATACTGAAAAACACATATATGGAGGATAACACTTCCACCTGTCCTTCACAAGACTTTGAAAGCGTTGCAGTGTTGACTAAGTGATATATTCAGTTAACCAGATTTTTAAGTAGTGGTTTATCTTTTGACGTTATGGCAGTCATTGATCTACATGAATGTGACGACGTATGTGAAATGAAAATGTCACCGGTTATTAGCAGCTAATTGCTGAGAACTGATCTTTCTTTTCAGAGAATCAATCTGAAATACGGGTCAGTGAAATGTACTGAGAGAGAGAGAGAGGGAGAGAGAGCGCTTACAAGCATTTTGGTGAAGCCATAGGGCTTTATTAAAGAGTCAAACATCTCAAGGTCGGTGGCTGAGAGTAGCTGGAGAGCTGCAGTGCAACAGAGGCCACAGGTACCGCCTATTACATCACCCAACATCCATAGTAATCCTCACAATCACAGAAATGATTGTGACTAAATGATCTGATGATTACTATTGTTTGCCTAAGCCTAAAGCCTAAAGATTATTCACTCTGGGTTGTTGAGTAAAACCTGTCCGCACTAATCTGAAAGCAATTTTTCAAAACATTATAAAATCCAAGTAAATTCTGACTACTTTTGTGATGGAGTTTTGCTGATCCAGTCTGATCTAATTGGTTAGGAGGATGAAATCTGGAGTTTCAAACAAACAAGCAAACAAACAAAGCTATACTATCAAAAGTCTGGGGTCAGTAAGATTTTGTTATAGAAATTTATACTTTCTACATTGTTACAAAAGATTTATATTTTAAATATTATTGTGTTCTTTTTATGGCCGCCACTAATGGCTTTTTATATTGATTAATTTATTGATTTAGCTATTGACTAATTTTCCACCAAAATTCAACCATTTTTCTTAAGAACATTTTATTTAACTTTCAACTTTGGCATTCAGGAGATCAGTATAAGCTGCAGTCAATTGTGGTGAACAGTCCTTTTGCAGGAATTCAGTCACATGGCTTTGCCTACAACTGTAAATATTTTTTTTTTTTAAAACAACTAAATTATATACAGTGGGTACGGAAAGTATTCAGACCCCCTTAAATTTTTCACTCTTTGTTATATTGCAGCCATTTATTAAATGTTCATTTTTTTCCCTCGTTAATGTTACACACAGCATCTCTTATTGATAGAAAAACATAGAATTCTTGACATTGGAGGACTTGCTGGACATGGACTTGATGTTCCTTGAGAGATGTGGAATAAATGAGAATATCATCAATGTATACAATGACAAACTGATGAAGGAAGTCTCTGATATCTCATTCATATAATTTTGAAATATGGCTGGTGCATTAGTTAGGCCAAACGGCATCAACTGATATTTGTAGAGGCCTGAAGGGGTAATGAATGCCATCTTCCATTCATCCCCCTCGCGAATCCAGATCAGATTGTAAGCCCTCCTCAGGTCTAGCTTTGAGAAAATGTGAGCTCCTCAGAGTTCCTCCAGGGCTTCTGGAACCAGAGGAAGAGGATAACGAAAATTTAGCATATGGGAGTTCAGAATATGGTAATCGATGACCTCAAGCCCCCATCCTTCTTGGCAACAAAGAAGAAACTCGAAGCGGCAGGGGACACAGATGGTCGAATATACTCCTGTTGTAATGCCTCCGCAATGTATCCATGGCCTTCCATTCCAGGATGGACAGAGGATACACTCTATCCTTAGGTAGAGTTGCCCCAGGTGGCATTCGGGCTTTCATATGTCTTGCACTGAGGAGAGGCTTCCGTCGGGCCACTCTGCCATTAAGCCCAGACTGGTGTAGTGCTGCAGTGATAGTTGACTTTCTACAACTTTCTACCAACCGCTTGCTGAATGCTTGATATTCTGGTGGTATCTGCACTTGACAGGTAGTCACTGGACTCTCTACAGAGGTTGAGATGATTTGAATGTTTGGAAAGACCGGTTTGGAGTTGTCTGAGAATGGTTCGTTGCACATTAACAAACGCAGGCATAGATAAATCTAACCGTTACAGTGGTTCTCAATTCCAGGCCTTGCCGTGACCCAATTTCTCTTACTTCAAAAAGTATTTGGGGCAAGTCACGTCACATCTAAACACGCGTGGAAAGCGCAACCACTCCACTTTCTCTTTATTTCCAAAACGCTTGGCACTCCCGTGGTGTCTGTCGTTGCTATGCAACCATGAACTGCGCTCTCCAAAATGACTACGAAGTATCAGCAAAGGATTAATTGATTTATAGCACTTGCATTAGCTTTACTACTAGATATGGAGATGAGAAATAAAACCCTGCCCTGTACAGCTATGATCAGCAGTTCGGCTGAGCTTTCGATGTTGTAACGGAGAGGCCAAAGCTGATCGGTTGGTTCTTGAGGCATTCTGGAAAGTTGAGATGTTTTCATCTCGCCACAGCATAGGCGCGCCTGGAAAAAACGAGCACGCCCGCTCCGCGATGTGTGAACAGCGCCTTTAGCAGCTTTAAAAGACAGCTGATTTTAAATGATGGCCAAAACTTTACTGCTGATTTTCTTGAAGCTTTATTGATCATCCACTACGATGAAATGGCCTTTTTTAACTTCAGAAATTACCGTAAGAGCTGAATAGAGTACAAAGACTACGTATAAAAGTCTTATCATTTCACATCATTATCTACACACACAAAGAATCACACAAAGTACTCAACATAACTAACAGCATACAGATACACACCTTTTGCCTTTTCGGGGGGTGCTTAATAAACTGGAAAACTTTATAAATTAAGCTTTTAAACTAAGATGAACCATTATAATGAGCGCGCTCTCCCGTTCACTGCTGTTGAAAACTTTTTACTCCGAAAACAGCAAAACCCGTCAAAATAAGAGTCCTCGATTTTAAGACAGACAGTGCAGACCCAATACATAATTAAACCCACAAAATAATCAAAAATAAATTACAAGAACAAATTAGAAAATAAATTACAACAAGGTCTGTGACACCCTAAAATTATGTTTCCTCTTCAGATGTTCATGCATCGAGCTTGTACTGCTGTGGTATGCCAACGAGACCAGAGTGTACAAACCACCTTTTTATTATAAGCTAATCTGAAGTACTCCCTTACTTTAGACCCCTTCGGCCTTTGAAATCTTTTGCTTACAAACTCGTTTGACATCGCACTCGACTCCACTTCACTTCACCCGCAATCCTTGGAAACTCTGACGTGATGCCCGTAACGTTAGCATACTAGTGTGGAGGAAACGGTTGTTATTTTAGTCAGTGTGAAAACAAAATTGAAAAGGTAAAATAATTAAAATGATCAGTCAATTAGAAATATCGACTTCGACTAATTATCAGCGTCGACGATTATATCTATCAGTTGCGACAGGAATTGTTTCATCAAAGAATCCTGAAAAAAATAGCATGAATACTATGAAAATATTAAGTAGCATAATCAGCATATTAGACTGATTTCTGAAGGATCATGTCATCCTGAAGAGAAGACTCAAGTAATGGCTGTTGAAAATTCAACTTTGCCACAGGAATAAATTATAATTTAAATTAAAGCTACAAGCTACGATGAAAGGGCCCTCACACTCGTGCCATACCCGTGGCTTTAGGAAAACACAGCGGTGTATGGTGGGCAATATGCATTTAAATATACAATAAATATAGGAAGACTACATCTTTCATTTGTATTTGCCACACGTCCACCTAGTACAATATGACTAAATAAATTTTGGCTTGTAGATGTTTTCAGGCCAGGGCACTTATCAAACATGTGTAGTTCGAGGTAGATTGGACTTTGTATGCTTGAGTTCCAACAACTTCCTATTTCATGATGATAATAGCATTCTTTAGCACTCAGCTAAGTGTTGTTAGCTTGTTTTAGAATGTTTGTGGCATGTTTAGCACTCAATTACATATTTTAGTATGTTGCTAGTTAAGCACTGTTAAACCATGTCCCTTCCTGTTGCCAGTGGGTGACACTTTTACTATAATTTAATATTGTCATGTAGATGTGTTCAAGCCAGGACTTTTATAAAACATGTGAAGTTTGGGGGAGATTGGATATTGCATGCCTGAGTTACAACAACTTCCTATGTTGTGGTATTAATCCAATACATTAGCACTTAGCCAAGTGTTGTATGATTTAACATGTTTTTAGCATGTTTGGTACTTCATGGCTTATTTTCGTGTGTTTCAATTACAGAGTAAAGCATGCCATTTCCTTATTGACTTAGAAATAGGTGTTTCCCAGGTTATTTTAATTTGCTTCTGTACTTTTCGGGTGCGGACTGAATTCGTGGGAAGCAAATATGTTCTGGTGTGCTGGTGGAGGAATGGAGTCTCCCTTGTGGCTGAAGTTTGAAGGCGAGCAAAGACTGTAGAGTCGTTGACTAAACTTTGCGGCAAAACTTTACAAAGAACACAAGACTCAACGGAAATGGAAGGCTTGAATGAAGTCATTTTTCTTATTTCCATCGCTTTGCCTTTAGCATCTGCTCGTCTTGTCGTCTAGTCATTGTCCAAATTGTCTTTGTGTAATGATTTTTTAAATTGAAGTGTTTGTTCAACCTCTGAGGCATTCTGACTCATCTGTTTCAGAGGTGGCTAGGATATTAAGATATTTTTTTTTTTTCCTTTTTAAGTTTCAGACATGCATACTTGGGGCAGAAAACACAAAGAAAAATGGAGAGAGAGAATGATTGAGTACAGAAAGGCCTTAAAAACCGCTAGATCTGCTTATTTTTCAAACCTTTTAGATGAAAATAAACACAACCCTAAGTATTTATTTGATACACTGGATAAACTAGCGATAAATACAGGTTTCCAAATAGCACAGCTGTAATGACTTTATGAACTTCTTTACTTGCAAGATTGACAACATTAGAGAGAAAATAATAGCCATGCAACTGTCTACTACAGTATCATATCAGATTGTAGTATCCCTGAGGAAAAATTCCATTCATTTGCTGCTATAGGAAAGGAAGAATTGTCTAAACTTGTTAAATCATTAAATCATAAACTTGTTAAATCACCACTTCTTTACTTGCAAGATTGACAACATTAGAGAGAAAATAATAGCCATGCAACTGTCTACTACAGTATCATATCAGATTGTAGTATCCCTGAGGAAAAATTCCATTCATTTGCTGCTATAGGAAAGGAAGAATTGTCTAAACTTGTTAAATCATCGAAATCAACAACATGTATGTTATATCCTATAAAGAGATGCTTCTATAGGTCATAGATCCTCTTCTTAAGATCATAAATTCATTTTTATCACTAGGTTATGTACCGAAAACTTTTAAGCTGGCTATTATCAAAACTCTTATTAAAAAACCACAACTTGATCCAAGAGAATTAGTCAATTACAGGCCGATCTCCAATCTACCTTTTCTGTCAAAAATACTAGAAAAGGCAATATCATCGCAACTGTGTTCCTGTTTGGAAAGAAATGTTATCTGTGAGGATTTCCAGTCAGGATTTAGACCGTACCATAGTACTGAGACTGCTCTCATTAGAGTTACAAATAATTTGCTCTTATCATCAGATCGTGGTTGTATCTCTCTATTAGTGTTACTAGACCTCAGTGCTGCTTTTGACACTATTGACCACAACATTCTTTTGAATAGACTCAAAAATTATGTTGGCATTAGTGGAATTGCATTGGCGTGGTTCAAATCATACTTATCTGACCATTATCAGTATGTAGTAATAAACGAAGAGATGTCATTTAGATCAAAAATTCACTATGGAGTACCGCAAGGCTCAGTACTAGAACCATTGCTTTTTACTCTGTACATGCTACCCTTGGGAGATATCATTAGGAAGCATGGCATTAGTTTTCACTGTTACGCTGATGATACTCAGCTTTATATTTCTTCGCGCCCTGATGAAACCTACCAATTCTCACAATTAACAATGCGTAGCTGATATAAAAAAAATTGGATGACTAGTAATTTCCTACTACTAAATTCAGAAAAAAAACAGAGATTCTAATTATTGGACCTAGAATACTGTCTAACACTTGATGGCTGCTCTGTTAAGTTGTCTTCGTCAGTTAGGAACCTGGGTGTGATACCAATCTTTCATTTGAAAGCCACATTTCTAGAATATGCAAAACCGTATTCTTCCATCTTAAAAATATATCTAAACTACGACATATGCTCTCAATGACAAATGCGGAACAGTTAGTTCATGCATTTATGACTTTAAAGCTAGATTACTGTAACGCTCTACTGGGTGGTTGCCCTGCTGACTTGATAAACAAACTACAGCTGGTCCAAAACATAGCTGCTAGAGTCCTTACTAGAACCACGAAGTATGACCATATTAGCCCATTTCTGTCAACACTGCCATGGCTCCCTATTAAACATCGTATAGATTTTTAAATCTTGCTAATTACTTACAAAGCACTAAATGGCTTAGCTCCCCAGTACCTGAGTGAGCTCTTAATGTATTATAGTCCTTCACGTCTGTTACAATCTCAGAATTCTGGCCAGTTGTTAATACCTGGAATATCAAAATCAACCGCAGGCGGTAGATCCTTTTCCTATTGGGCACCTAAACTCTGGAACAATATTCCTAGCATTGTTCTGGAAGCAGACACACTCTGTCATTTAAATCTAGACTAAAAACGCATATCTTTAACCTGGCATACACATGACACATTATCAGTTTATGTCTTCATATCCGTTACAGCATTGTTAGGCTGCATAGATCAGGTCAGCTGGAACTGGGAACACTTCCTATAACACCAGATGTACTTGTTACATCAGAAGAAGAATGGAAGAAGAAGAATATGCTAATTTTAGTCTCTCTGCTTATCCCGAGGTATACCATTTAACTTGATTGGCTGGATCCGGGCCGTGTCCGGGTCGGATGGGGAACCTGCACCTGTGTGCGGCAGCAGCGTGGCCCTGGGGTGTCGGCGTAGACTGTGTGAACTAGCTCATCCCTTGTGAGGGCCTTACCGACACATCAGCCAGTGGCACAGATCCCCAGCAAATCGTCCAATGCCGGCAAGATGAAAAAGATCTTAACTAGATGGAACTAGATTAAATATTTTGACTGTTGTGATCCCAGAACTGAGCTGAGCTGGACGATTACATCACTGTTTTCTCCAGTTCTGATATACAAAAATTAACTTGACCAATAACTATAGATCTTTGCAACGGAATTAATCAATACAAATATATAGAATAAGCTGGACAATGACACCATTTTCATTGGGAGCTGCTGTGCAGCCAAAAATTATTTGCCAATTATTACTATAAAGCTGATTTGTCACAATTTGCATTGTAAAATGCATTACACTAGTAAAGGTGACTTGACAAGAAAATATTTTGAAACTGTTGGCATATATGTCACGATTGTCAGCTGGAGTGCCTGGAAAACCCACTAGAGGGCACTCCACTCACTACTCTTCACTCATTCACACTCTCATTTCATCTCACGGACTACATTTCCCATTAGCCCCATACCCAATCACTGATTACTGCACCTCATCACCCACACTGTCATGTGTATGTCATGTAGTTCTGTCTTGTCATGTCTAGTTCTAGTCTTCACCATGTCTAATTAGTTTAATGTCATCACCTGTTTCCATTTAGCCCTTGTCATCTGTGTGTGTATTTAAGTTCCTCCCTTTGTCTCCTTCATGGTCTGTAATTGTTTGTGCATAGCACACTGTGCCTTCTGTTATCCGTCATCTGTATAATAAACCATTCTGTTTATTATCTAGCCGAGTCTCCTGCCTTCTCTATGGTGACACACACCATATATAAACACCATTCACACATCACTCCCTGCGAAGTCTTGATTAGGTTCCCTGTCAATTCCGAGCATTATTACCCGTGTTTGATTTCCTGGTTTAATTTTGTCTGTTTTCCTGTTCTCTGACCATTCTCTGCCATCCTCATTGGATTTACTGCCTGTTATTCTGGACTGTTTGATTATTGCTGCCTGTATCGGCCCCTTTGATACAGTCCATTCCACGAATGCTCAGCAACCAACAGTTCAAGCCATGCCTGCCCAGCAGCCAACGGTTCAAGCCACGAGTCACATCAAGTCACGTCTGCCCAGCCTCAGACGACCCACGTCACGCCTGTCCAGCTGCCAGTGACTGCTCTCATCACGCCTGCAATACCTGAGCTGCTAGAGGATTCAGCTCGGTCCATGATGGCTATGGCCATTTTATGCATGGACAGCACACATATCGGGTCCAGCTTTGGACCTGCCCCAAGAGGGCACTCCCGAATCAGTCCCTGAGCACGCCAGTGCAACCAAAGAGGGCGCTCCCGAGTCAGTCCTTGATCATGCCAGTGCAGCCCAAGAGGGCACTATCGAGACAGTTCCTGAGCCTGTTCCGACAAACCAGGAGGGCGTTTTAGCAGGCCCCGACTCAGGTCCCATCCCATTTCCTGAGACCCTGACGGAGGGTCCTGACTCCAAATCTGAGCCTGACCACTCTGACGTAATCCGTCCTGCCACCATGACAACAGAAGTTGTCACTGAACTTTCTGTCTATCCTGAAACGATTATGGAGATTGTTCCCACTTATTCTGTCTGCCTTGAAACTACCTCGGAGGTCGTTGCTGAACTTTCTGTTAGCTCTGAACTTTATGTCTGCCCTGAAGTGATCATGGAGATCACTCCTGAACTTTCTATTTGCCCTGCAACTGTTACAGAAACAGTACCTGTGTTCCCTGTCTGCTCTGACACAACCATGGAGGTAATCCACAAACCTCTAGTCTGTCCTGAAAGGATCACGAAGATCTTCCCTGAGCTTCCTGTCTGCCCTGCAACGACCACAGAGGTCACACTGAAACTCCCTGTCTGTCTTGATACAGCCACGGTGGTCACCTATGAATCTCCTGTCTGCCTTGAAGGTCCACGAAGGTCATCCCTGAATTTCCTGTGTGTTCCGACACGACCACAGAGATCGCACCAGAGTTCCCTGTATGTCGTAATATGACTACGGAGGTCATCCAAGAACTTTCGGCCTGTCCAGAAAATAACCATGCAGGGCTTCAACAAACTTCCTTTCTGTCCTGATACAACCACATTGGTTATCAATGAACTTCGTGTCTGCCTAGATATAACCACACAGGTAATTTCTGAGTCTCTTGTCTGCCCGAACACAACCAGGGAGGTGGTTCATGATCTGTCCACCGGCCTTTACACGACCAGTCAGGAGGTTCTAGCCAGAACCCTTGAGAAGTGTGTCCAAACTCCTTACTGGTCCTATTACGGCACTAGCGGTCAATACTAACCTTTCTTTCTTTTATCTTTAAGTTATCTTTCAGTCATCACCCACTCCATATATAAACACCATTCACACATCACTCTCCATGAAGTCTTTATTAGGTTCCCTGTCAATTCCAAGCATTATTACCTGTGTTTGATTTCCTGGTTTGATTTTGTCTGTTTTCCTTTTCTCTGACCATTCTCTAGCTGCACCATTGGATTTACTGCCTGTTATTCTGGACTGTTTGTTTATTGCTGCCTGATTCGACCCCTTTGCCTGTTAATTGACTATGAACCAGCTTGCCTCTGATATTCTTGTTTGCCACTCTCTGACCTTGCCTGTTATTACCATTCTGTGTTTTAATAATAAATCCGCTATTGGATTTCATTCCATTGACTCGCCATTCATTGCATAATGAAACAAAAATTGCTCAAGTCAACAGATTTTTCTAACAGACAATTCTGCCATCTTCCTAAAGTAATTTTCTCCCCTGTAATTTGGCTCCAAATCTCAAGTGAAAATAGTAATTTTACCCCTCTCTAGAAAAGTGTATTACTCAGTAAATATACATTTGTGATATTAAAAACTTTGACTTTCATCAATGTAATATATATGTAACCCCAGTAACAATACCCACTATGTTAAAGCTGGGGCCTGGGTAAGTATTTATTTTACTGTTATACTAATTAAATTTACATTTACATTTAGTCATTTAGCAGACACTTTTATCCAAAGCGACTTACAAGTGAGGAAAACAAACAAGCGATTCTTCATGAATTGGCAAATAGCACAGTTAGTGCTCACAATACAAGTTTCATACATTGCTCAGTACCATAAGTTAGAGTAGGAAGGGAAAAGGGAAGGAAAGGTTTTTTTTTTTATGAGGGGATCAAGTTTTCACGGAAGAGATGAGTTTTCAGCTGTCTCTTGAATATTGCCAGGGATTCAGCGTTCCTGATGAAAGTAGGGAGATCATTCCACCAGCAGGAAGCAGTGAAGGAGAATGTTCTGGAGAGTGATTTTGTGCCTCTCTGTGACGGTACCACAAGCCTACGCTCCTTTAGTGATTGCAGGCTTCTGGTGGGGACGTAGTGTTGTAGCAGTGTGTGGAGGTAGGAAGGTGCAGAGCCTGTGGTGGATCTGTAAGCAAGCATCAGCACTTTGAACTTGATGCGAGCAGCAAGGGGTAGCCAGTGCAGAGAGATGAAGAGGGGCGTGACGTGGGCTCTCTTAGGCTTGTTGAAGACAAGACGTGCAGCAGCGTTCTGGATCATTTGAAGGGGTTTGATTGCACTTGACGGCAGACCAGCCAGAAGAGCATTGCAGTAATCAAGCCTTGAAATGACCAGGGCCTGGACAAGCAGTTGTGTTGCGTGCTCAGTCAGGAAGGGATGGATTTTCCTGATGTTGCGAAGTGCAAATCTGCATGACCGCGCCGTCTTTGAGATGTGGTCTCTGAAGGTCAGTTGGTCATCGAAGATAACTCCAAGATTTCAGGCCGACTTTGATGGGGTAATGGTGGTTGTACTAAGCTGTATGTTGATGTCATGTTGTAGAGTAGTAGTGGCAGGGAAGACTAAAAGCTGAGTCTTTGCCAGGTTGAGCTGCAGGTGGTGTTCTTCCATACACGTGGAGATATCCGCCAGACAGCTTGAGATCCGTGCAGCTACTGTGGAATCATCTGGTTGGAAGGACAGGTAGAGTTGTGTGTCATCAGTACAGCAGTGGTAGGAGAAATCATGTGCCTGTATGATGGGACCCAGTGATGTAGTATAAATGGAGAATAGGAGGGGACCAAGAACTGAACCCTGAGGGACCCCAGTGATCAGTTCATGAGGTTTGGATACCTCTCCTCCCCAGGCAACTCTGAAAGACCTACCTGTGAGATAGGACTCAAACCACTGAAGTGCAGTACCTGAGATACCCAGTAATAGTCATATATTCTTTCTCTTTCCTTCAGCAATAATAAAGCAAGTCTTTTTTTTAAATTTTGACTTCAATAACCCAATGAATTCAGTAAAACAATATAGAAAGTAATAAAATGTTTAAACAAAATATTTTAGGGAATTTGAAAGATATACAAATGGCAAATTAAACTATATCCTTTTAAAGAAGTGACAATATGTAATAACTTAATAACATCACATAGTTGTGATGCTATGTCCTTCGTTGCCAGATGAACTCCGGGCTTTTCCGGTCACTCGGAGCGCTATCTATTTCGCCTCTTTACCGTTGAATCTCGATCCAGCTCTAGTCACCACAGAAGCACATGGGATGAACACGCTGAGTGTAGCCTAATCCGTGCTGACTATCAACAATACTAGCTAAATACATTTCTTATAGCAAAAATACAAATCCCTAATGCGGATTCACTTCAGATGTTTTGGATTTTCGTGAAGAAAATCCTTTTTGTTTTCGAAGTAGCGTTAAACACTATCTTCCACCTCTCGTCTCTCCTTTCTCCTTCTTAGCCACACCCCTCTCCTTCAATGCCCCCCCAGTCCAGAGCCAATTAATGCCTGCCTTGTGCTTTGAATATTTTTTTTAATTACAGAATTCATATCTTCTCGTTTTATTTGTCTTATCTTATTAGTTCTGTGTATAGAATGAGTAAGATATGGCTAATTAATTTTTAATTACTGTAGCTTTATTACATTCTCCCGCGATTTGCGAATCTCAAAGTATCGCGGTACGTGAGTGGACGCTCTTCTCGTTCTATTTTACGCGCTGAATAAACAAAATGGACATTCGTCATTTTTTTAATAAATCCACTCCTAAAAGTGTGGAGTTTTCTAATTCTACTTCAACTATCAATTCCATTGCTGCTAATACTACCACAGCAATCGAGGCCGCATCAGAGAACAACGCCGGTTCTGCATTAGGTAAGATATTGTAATGTCTGAAGTAGTTCTATGACAGTTCAAGGGAGGCTCTGTTTATGAACTTTAATCGGAACGAAGAAGAACATTCTGTTCTATTCGCTATTCTTTGTATAAAGTCATTGTTCATTGTAAATGTATTTTATATGTAGAATGTATGATATATATATATATATATATATATATATATATATGATATATATATGTATTATATATAAATATGATATAAAAAAAATAATCTGAGCTCGTGGCCTGCTGGCCTGGTAGGTACTCGCAAGTCAACTTTACAGGATGAAAATCGGTCAACAGCAGATAAGAGAACTTACAATGATAATGATGATGACAACAATACTGATGACCAACTAGTGAGTACTAGCAGTAATTCTGACGAATATTTTACACTTGAAGATGACCGAGCACTCTGGCCAAAACATCTCACTTACAAAGAGCACTACTCAATGGTGCAGAGAGGCCCAGTCCAGTACAGAATTTATCCTAAAATTCAAGAGGGCAAAGATTTACAAGTAGAATCTACTATCTGCAAATGGAAAATGGAAAAAATATACGGAGGTCCTGGCTCGTGTACAATGAAGGAAAAAAAAAAAAAAACGACTGTGTTATGTGCTTTTGTTTTCCATCTGTTTGGTAACAGAGACAAGGGAACTCAACTAAGTGGGGATGGATTCAATAACTGGAAAACTCTTTCAGTCCATTTGAAACAGCATGTGAGGTCTAACAACAAAAGTCAGTTTGGTTGGCAAAATGCTGGATTCAGAACTCTATTAAATCCACAAGCAATACCATTCTAGCCTCATCCCTCAACCTCCAAGGCACCAGTAGTTCAGGATGAGCTCAGCCTTGCTCAGGCAATTGCAAGCTCACTTACCTTAAGCTGTCTACCTGTCTCAGACCCAACTACATTTACTGGTGACTCCTTAAAATTCATAGACTGGAAAATATCCTCTATATCTCTCATTGACCAGAAGCCCCTCCCAGCAGTGAAAAAAATGCTCCATCTAAAGAGTTATCTTGCTGGTGAAGCGCACAAAGCTGCTGAAGTATTTTTCTACCAAAATTCAGAGAAGGCATATCAGGGTGCCTGGGCAGTCTTACAAGATAGGTATGGAAGCCCATTCATTGTCCAAATTGCCTTCAGAGACAAGCTTATGAAGTGGCAGAAGATAACTGCAAATAACCCTTTTGCACTAAGAGAGTTTGCAGATTTCCTTCAAGGTTGTGTTGAGGCCATTCCTCATGTTAAGGGCTTGAGTATTCTAAATCATTGTAAGGAAAATCACAAGCTTCTTAAAAACCTGTCTGAGTGGATGATACGCAGATGGAGACGTATTGTTGTGGAAGAGCTAGACATCTGGAGAATATCCAAGTTTTATGCATTTCACAAAGTTCATGAAAACCGAAGCTCACATAGCTTGCAGTCCCATTGCCTCCCTCTTCTGATGAATGTTAAAAACACTCAGTACAAGCATTCAAATGAAAATCTCCACCTCAGGAACACTGTAAAAATCAAGGCCACAGCCAGCTTGTTTAGTTTGTAAAGACGAAACACAAGACTCCAGAAAAGAAAGCTGTCATTCATGACAACAACCTGTGTTTTGGGTGTTTAAGAAAGGGACACGCTACCAAAGACTGTAGAAGGAGTACATGTGGTCGACGTCATCCAATCTGCTTGCACATAGAAAGAAACAGAAACATTGTTGAATCGGCAAGCAAAGCTCTCCCCAGCAGACCATGCAAGCAAGGAAATCCACAAGGAAATGACCCATGCATGTTTGGACCACCTCTAGCATTGTTCCAGTTCGTGTATCATCAACAACGGTGCCCCAGAAAGAAATTCTCACTTACGCCCTACTCGACACACAAAGCGGCTCAACTTTTATCTTAGAAGATTTGGTCACCGAAGTAAATGTTAACACTCAAGTCAGTGCAACTTACACTCAGCACAATGACGGCCGTCAACACAGTCATAGCAAGCAAGACTGCCTGTAGTCTACAAGTTTGGGGACTCAACTCTGAAACAGCAAACCAACACACAAGACTTTATCCCAGTCGAGAAGTGTTACATCCGTACTAAAAGTACAGTCCTCCAGTGGCCATATTTGAAACATCTAATGAACAAGTTACATCCACTCCAAGATTGTGAGATGGGACTGCTAATTGGTTACAATTACCATACTGGCTCCCTTGGAGGTCATTGCAGGTGACAAAAATGAACCTTCCGCCCAAAGGACAGTGCTTATAGGGTCAGCTAATCCCCACTTGGATAAACAAGGAAATGAGAGCTTTGTGCATCGCGTTGCAGTGAAAGAGGTGCCAGTGGCCACCAAGGTGCTGATAATACTAGAATCAGATTTCAACGAGAGGAGCATCGAGGACAGGTGCATGTCGCAGCACCTTAATGATAACATTAAGCAGAAAAGGGATGGACATTTTGAGATCCCTCTCCTTTTCAAGGGCAGTGGCCCACTGGTTCTACCAAACAATAAGAAGCTGGCTACAGCCTTCAAGAAATTATCAGAAAAGGTGATGCCGAGCTAACCCCACCCTTTTCTGAGGGAGAGACTGTGTGTCATGGGGTGTACAACCCCAAGAAACCAGGCAAACTAAGAATCATGTTCGATTGTTCAGCAAAGTTCCGTGGGATCTCTCTAAACGACACTCTACTAACAGGCCCTGACCTAATTAACTCTTTGGTAGGAGTTCTTTGTGGCTTTAGAAGGGAAACAGTTGCTGTGCTTTGTGACATCGGAAGGATGTTCCACCAGATCAGAGTCTCACCCGAAGTTTGCAATTACCTAAGGTTCCTCTGGTGGGAGGGTGGACGGTTGGAAACAGAACCACGGGAGAATAGAATGACAGTCCACCTTTTGGGGCAGTGTTCACCCCTGAATGTGCCAATTTTTGTCTTAAATATCTGGCACAGCAACACAAGGTTGACCACTGTACAGCTTCAGTATTTGCGGAAAAGAACTTCTACCTGAACAATGGGTTAACCGGTGTTCCAACAGTCAAAGAAGCAAAGGAGCAAATAGTCGAAGTACAGGAACTGTGCAAAGGTGCACGTCTACATCTGCACAAGTTCAAATTAAACCAAATGGAGCTCCTCTCCTGTGTAGCCTCCTCAGAAAGGGCAGTAACTACTGATCCTCTCAACCTTAACCAAGATGCAACCTCAGAGGAACACATACTTGTTACACATACACATACACATACACATTTCTAGCATATGTAAAACCGCATTCTTCCATCTTAAAAATATATCTAAATTGCGACATATGCTCTCAATGACAAATGCGGAACAGCTAGTTCATGCGTTTATGACTTCGAGACTAGATTACTGTAACGCTCTATTGGGTGGTTGCCCTGCTCGCGTGATAAACAAATTACAGCTGGTCCAAAACGCAGCTGCTAGAGTCCTTACTAGAACCAGGAAATATGAACATATTAGCCCTGTTCTGTCAAAACTGCACTGGCTCCCTATTAAACATCGTATAGATTTTAAAATCTTGCTAATTACTTACAAAGCACTAAATGGCTTAGCTCCCCAGTACCTGAGTGAGCTCTTAATGCATTATAGTCCTTCGCGTCTATTACGATCTCAGAATTCTGGCCAGTTGTTAATACCTAGAATATCAAAATCAACCGCTGGCGGTAGATCCTTTTCCTATTTGGCACCTAAACTCTGGAACAATCTTCCTAGCATTGTTCGGGAAGCAGACACACTCTGTCAGTTTAAATCTAGACTAAAAACGCATCTATTTAACTTGGCATACACATGACGCACTATAAACTTTTGTCTTCATATCCGTTAAAGGATTGTTAGGCTGCATAGATCAGGTCAGCCGGAACCGGGATCACTTCCTATAACACCAGATGTACTCGGTACATCAGAAGAAGAATGGCGTCTACGCTAATTTTTTGTCTCTCTGCTTATCCCGAGGTTTACCAATTAACGTGATTGGCTGGATCTGGGCCATGTCCGGGTCGGACAGGGAACCTGTGCCTGTGTGCGGCAGCAATGTGGCCCTGTGGTGTCGGCGGAGACTGTGTTAACTAGCTCATCCTTTGTTAAGACCTTACCGACTCATCAGCCAGTGGCACATATCCCAACAAACCGTCCCATACTGGCGTGATCAAAAAGATCTTAAACTAGATGGAACTAGATTAAATATTTTGACTGTTGCGATTCCAAATCGGTTTAATGACCCGTAACTCTGCCTGAGTATCGGACAAGTGTTCACTGTTGGCCAGAGGAGAACTGGCCCCCCGACTAAGCCTGGTTTCTCCCGAGGTTTTTTTCTCCATTTGTTGGAGTTTTGGTTCCTTGCCGCTGTTGCCTTTGGCTTGCTTAAGTTGGGGACACTTGCTTGATATTCAGCAGTGTTTTTGATATGCCTGCATTGGCGCCGTTGTATGTGAACTGAGCTGAGCCGGACGATTACGTCACTGTTTTTTGCAGTGCTGATATACCTAAATTAACTAGACTAATAACTATTGATATTTGCAACGGAAAGAATCAATAATATATAGAATAAGCTGCACAATGACACCATTTTCTTATTAATGTAAAGCTGCTTTGCCACAATTTGCATTGTAAAAAGCGCTATATAAATAAAGATGACTTGACTTGACTTGACAACATCCCAAACCAGCACTTCCAACACGTTCACCAAAGCCGTTTCAGTAGTTCACGCGTCGCTTCCGGCAACAGCCCCGGCTTCTCCTTCGTCGTTTCCAGCTGCCTTAGCTTGTCCCGTGGCCCGACTAGCGACATACTCAGGCGAGGCGGAGGATTGCAACGGGTTCCTCTTACAATGCGCGCTATTCTACGAGATGCATCCGCATCTCTTCGTCACGGAGAGAGCGTGGGCGGCGTTTATGGTAAATCTGCTATCTGGAAACGCCCTGCAATGGACACAAGCGATCTGGCTATCAAATGCCACAATCCTCTCTTCGTTCTCCGCTTTCACAACTCACTTCAAGGATGTCTTTGGACAATCCACCTCTACCCTCTCTGTGTCAGATCAGTTGTTCAACCTCCGTCAAGGTTCATCTTCCGTTGGCGATTACACCTTACTGTTTCGTACCCTAGCGGCGAACAGCGGCTGGAACGAGATCGCCCTCCTCACAGCCTACCGTCAGGGGCTTAACTCAGAGATTCGCCAGCTGATGATAGTCTATGATGACAGAATGGGACTTGAAGCTTTCCTACATAAAACCATACGTGTTTCACAGCGATTCTCTGCCTGCGGCGTCACCCGACCCGTTGCGCAACCTCCGCCCGTCAGCAGGCCAGCCGCCCCTCCAGCACCAGAACCCATGAACATCGTTCACTATCGATTAACCCCCACGGAACGCCAGTGTCGGATTACACTCCGATTATGCCTCTACTGCGGAGGAGAAAGTCATATCATCATGAACTGCCCAGTCAAACCCCCTCGACCCGCGGTGAGTACAATCCAGACTTTTCCTATAGTCTCCCATCTGATACGTACTACAGTATACTTCTTAAATCGTAACTCTTATAATATAATCCTGGGACGCCCGTGGATGGCCGAACACAACCCAAGGGTCGATTGGAACACTGATGAAATCCTCCAATGGAGCAAACACTGTCTCCACTCCTGTATCACTCCTGTCACAAAGCTCCCTAGCTCACCTTCTGCCAAGTCCACCCCGGTCCAAGTTAACTCCACCTCCGTCGAAAGCCCCAACACCACTAAGGAGATCACAGTTCCCAATGAGTACCGGGCGTCCCAAGACATCTTCAGTAAGTGGCTGGCGACGCAATTACCACCACATCGGCCATGGGACTGTGCTATAGACCTGCTACCTGGGGCTACCCTACCTAAAGGTAAAATTTACCCCAGTACTTACAATCGCCCATCTGTTTTGTCCAAATGTTTTGCTAATTTAATAGTCTGGTTCAGATGAATAATGTAAATAGTACAAAATATTAAGGAAAACAATCCGTACGCTGACAACACCGCAATTTCGTATGAACACACACAGCGAACTCACAATAAACACAAATAAACGGAATCATGATTCACACGCAATCAATATTACCTTAAAAGTAAGTTACAGTAGTAGTTTTTACACTTGTAAACTCGTCAAATCATTCAACACTCTCCTACCGCATACAGCTGTCTCACTTCTAGTTTGCCTATCTCGCCTTTTCCTTTTTCTTATCCAAACACTCCCGCCAACAGCCACTCAAAAAAACCTAACACATAGGCGCGGGCAGGACTTAACTCTCTTGAACCAATAAAATAATGAAAGACCTAACTTGTAGGTTAAAACCACGTTTTTCATCTGTGTAAAACAATCTAACTTCATATATGTTTGCGTTCTTAAAGGCACACACTATTTATTTTATATATCATTATATAAAGCACTAACCTCATTACCTGTAGAATATTTTTCTACTGGGTTACACTTAAATGGAAGACGTTTTGGACGACCAGAACCCTTCCTAGAGCCGGCCGTCCAGCCAAACCGAGCTACCGGGGGGAGAAGAATCTTGATGAGAGAGGTAAAGAATAACCCAAAGATCACTGTGGCTGAGCTCCAGTGATGCAGTTGGGAGATAGGAGAAAGTTGTAGAAAGTCAACCATCACTGCAGTCCTCCACCAATCGGGGCTTTATGGCAGAGTGGCCCGACGGAAGCCTCTCCTCAGTTTAAGACACATGAAAGCACGCATGAAGTTTGCTAAAAAAAACACCAGAAGGACTCCAAGATGGTGAGAAATAAGATTCTCCGGTCTGATGAGACCAAGATAGAACTTTTTGGCCTTAATTCTAAGCGGTATGTGTGGATAAAACCAGGAACTGCTCATAACCTTTCCCATACAGTCCCAACAGTGAAACATGGTGATGGCAGCATCATGCTGTGGGGTGTTTTTTCAGCTGCAGGGACAGGACGACTGGTTGCAATTGAGGGAAAGATGAATGCAGCCAAGTACAGGGATATCCTGGATGGAAACCTTCTCTAGAGTGCTCAGGACCTCAGACTGGGATGAAGGTTTACCTTCTAACAAGACAATGACCCTAAGCATACAGCTAAAATAACGAAAGCATCGCTTCACAACAACTCCATTACTGTTCTTGACGGGCCCAGCCAGAGCCCTGACTTAAACCCAATTGAGCATCTCTGGAGAGACCTAAAAATGGCTGTCTATCAACGTTTACCATCCAACCTGACAAAACTGGAGAGGATCCCCAAATCCAGGTGTTAAAAACTTGTTGCATCTTTTCCAAAAAAAAACTCATGGCTGTATTAGATCAAAAGGTGCTTCAACTAAATACTGAGCAAATGGTCTGAATACTTAGGACCATGTGATATTTCAGTTTTTCTTTTTCAATAAATCTGCAAAAATGTCAAGAATTCTGCGTTTTTCTCTCAATATGGGGTGCTGTGTGTACATTAATGAGGAAAAAAATTAACTTAAATGATTTTAGCTGCAAATGAAATGAAATGGCCGCAATATAACAAAAAGTGAAAAATTTAAGAGGGTCTGAATACTTTCCGTACCCACTGTATGATTCCCATCTGATTGATTTAAATCAGTGGTGGAGTTGAAGACGACAGTTCCCATAATTCAAGCTACGCCATTGTTGTTGTTTTGAATGTACATCCTCTATTTTTGACTAGCCCTCCATTTTACATATTGCACCTTTAAAATAAATAAAAGACTGAGTGTCACAGTAGCAAAAGCTGTTATCACAAAACCTCATGTGACCAATTCTAAATATGACAGCTGTTTGAATATAGGGTGAATCTTTTCAGTGGCATTGATTCCAGAATTATTTTTTCCATTCATTTCTCCCAAAGGTTTTTTTTTTTTTAAGTCTTTGTTGAAGTGCTATCACCATGAACCAAGCAAACCAGCTATGAGGTCAATCAAAACATTACAACCTTTGATTTGAAGCAAAAAAGTATTTAAAAGCTGCAAATGAATCCTCACTCTGCTGACTCATCATTACAGAATACTTCGCCAAACAACGATCCAGCAGTCCTCACTCAACTCTCTACTGAGTTATCTGCGCAAGCTCAAGAACTAACCCTGCATCATCACCAACTCAACCACCTCACCACGCTCACAGAGGAGTTGGTTAAAACTCTACAAGGACTCCGACTCACTCCTTCCGACAGTCCTACCGGTACTGTGATGCCCACCATCGTTAATGCTACCAGCAGTTTAAAACCCACGCCTGGCCTTCCCCGAGAAATTCAATGGTAATGTAACTAAGTAATCCAACTAAGTAATCCAACTAAGTGTAAGGGATTTCTACTACAATGCTCATTATTCGTTAATCAACAGCCTGTATCCCACGGATTCCAGTCGGATTTCCTTTGGTTGTTCACTGCTCACCGGTAGATCGTTTCGACTGGGTTACGGCGATGTGGAAGGAGGATAAACCACCCTTTCCTACATTCACATTATTCCTCAAGCGGTTTCGCGAAGTCTTCGAACACCCTTGAGGAGGTAAGAGTGTGGGAGATCAACTACTTATGCTGTGTCAGGGTGAAGAATCTGTTGCTCAAACAAACTGGGTAGAGGACACATTAAAGTTGCTGTACAGGAAGGGTTTAAGTGTGGCACTTCAAGCCTAATTAGCATGCCGCGACAAAGGTCGCTCACTGAACAATTTCATAGAACTGTCTATCCAAATTGACAATTTAATTCTCTCACGCCGGCCCTTTAGAATCACTTTTACAGAGACACAAACCCTTGGTTCGGAACCTATGCAGCTCAGGCACACTCATCTGACACCGGCTGAGCACGAGTGCCGCATTAAACAACATCTATGCATGTATTGCGGCCAGTCTGGACACTTGAAATCCTCATGTCCCATTCGACCCTCCACATCATCCACTACCAAATCGGTGAGTTCTAACTCGTCATCCTCATGTATTAAAATACCATTAACACTTTCCATTAAAGGGAAAACAGTGGCTACACATGCTCTCTTGGACTCAGAAGCTGCGAGGAATTTTATGTCATACGAGTTTGCTAAGATTCATAAATTCACATTATCTCCATGCGATGTTATCTCTCTTAACAGTGGAAGCATTAGACGGGCATCCTCTGGGAAAAGGAAGCGTCACTCAGATCACTGAGGAGATAAATATGAATGTTGGAATCCTGCATCATGAAATCATCAGATTCTATGTAATTCACTCACCCCATAACCCTCTCGTTCTAGGCCTACCCTGGCTATGCCGTCATAATCCACACATTTCCTGTAAGGAGGAACAAATTCTACAATGGGATCCTGCATGCTATGATCAATGTTTAACCCAGGTTCAACCGTTATCACTACAGGCGGTCACCATCAATGAGGAACCTCTCCAAATTCCCGAATTACCATCCAAGTACCAAGTACTCCACAGTGACTGTGCCGTCTATATTCATTCACCTTTGGGAAGAATATTCCTCTTGTCACAACCTGAGTCTGATGCAATGAAAAAACATATCGAGGAAGAACTGGCCAAGGGATTTATTCGTCCTTCTACCTCTCCTGCCTCGGCTGGCTTCTTCTTTGTTAAAAAAAAGACGGTAGTTTGAGACCTTGCATTGATTATCGCGGCTTGAATGACATAACCATTAAATTCAGATATCCTCTCCCACTAGTTCTCTCTGCTCCTGAACAGCTCTGATAAGCTAAGTATTTTACCAAATTGGATTTACGTAGTGCCTACAATTTGATCCGCATCAGAGAGGGGGATGAATGGAAAATGGCCTTCTCCACTTCATCTGGGCACTACGAATATTTAGTCATGCCGTTCAGCCTGTCCAACAGTCCGTCTGTTTTCCAATCTTTTATTAATGATGTGTTTCGGGACATTCTCGAGAAGTGGGTAATAGTATACATCAACGACATCCTAATCTACTCGAACTCTTTAGAAGAACATGTAAAACATGTAAGGTCCGTTTTCCAGCCTCTAATTCAATATCAGCTCTACGCCAAAGCCGAAAAGTTCCATCGCACCTCGACATCCTTCCTGGGGTACATAATCAGTCGCGAGGGAGTCACAATGGATGAACATAAAGTAAAGGCAGTGCTGGATTGGCCACAACCACACACCCGTAAGGAATTACAGCGGTTTCTTGGCTTCGCTAACTTTTACAGACGTTTCATCAGAGACTATAGCACAGTTGCCGCACAGATAGGAGTTTTACTTACTCAAACATGTTCTAAGGGCAGAAAGGAAAATGATTGGTTTACAGATTCAACCAATGAAATTGAAGCAGAGTAGAGGTGGGGCGGGGTCAAGCCGTTTGAAATTTTAGAGAGAACACTTCAAACTGATGCTACTCGGAGAGCGCATCTAATGTAAGGTAAGTGAATTTTGTTATAAATTTTATTAAAATTCAGATGATTGATAAACATTAAAATGCAAAGAAACATTCCTTATATCCTTATAGTATGAATTTAGATTCGGCTCCACGTCAACAGCACCAATGCTGCCATTGTGAAAATGGGGTAAATAGATTTTATTTTAATGATAGCATTAAAAAAAGGATATATGAAGCCAATATGCTACGACAGAACAGGCTCAGATCTCCGTGACATTATACATCTCCCGCTGCATGCAAGAAGTGGTTGTGCTGTTATTATTAGTAACGTTAAACTATGCCTGTCGCTGCTCTCAGGGCTGCAGTACTCAATAGAGTATTCGTATCGCTTATTTTTAATGAACTATGGCTGCTGTGAGGGAAAGAAGTACTCAAGTTATGTTGTTGTGTAAATTTCACTACTCCTTGCTCTTGAACGAACACACATACACACACACACACAATCCGAATGATATTAAAATACCCGTCTCGATCTATACAAATTTCAGATGTTTCATCATATTGGTTCTGTGATCTCCTGCATTAGTTCTGTCTATTTACTGACCGCAGCCTTAAAATATCTGTCACTATTTGTAAAACAACAAAACACAACTACGCGCTGCTCTCCGAGCTGGAGATAGGTTCAATACTAACTTATTAGGTTCATATTGCTGTTATTTTAGTGTACTATATGCTGCTCTCAGGGCTGCAGTTCTCAATAGATTCATTTTACTGTGTTATTTTAGTGTACTATATCCTGGTCTCAGGGCTGCAGCACTCAATAGATTCATTTTACTGTGTTATTTTAGTGTACTATATGCTGCTCTCAGGGCTGCGGCACTCAACTGATTCATTTTACTGTTTTATTTTAGTGTAGTATATGCTGCTCTCAGGGCTGCGGTTCTCAATAGATTCATTTTACTGTGTTATTTTAGTGTACTATATGCTGCTCTCAAGGTTGCGGTTCTCAATAGATTCATTTTACTGTGTTATTTTAGTGTACTATATGCTGCTCTCAGGGCTGCGGCACTCAACTGATTCATTTTACTGTTTTATTTTAGTGTAGTATATGCTGCTCTCAGGGCTGCGGTTCTCAATAGATTCATTTTACTGTGTTATTTTAGTGTACTATATGCTGCTCTCAAGGTTGCGGTTCTCAATAGATTCATTTTACTGTGTTATTTTAGGGTACTGTATGCTGCTCTCAATGCTGCGGTTCTCAATAGATTAATTTTACTGTTTTATTTTAGTGTAGTATATGCTGCTCTCAGGGCTGCGGTTCTCAATAGATTCATTTTGCTGTTATTTTAGTGTACTATATCCTGCTCTCAGGGCTGCGGTTCTCAATAGATTCATTTTACTGTGTTATTTTAGTGTACTATATGCTGCTCTCAAGGTTGCGGTTCTCAATAGATTCATTTTACTGTGTTATTTTAGGGTACTGTATGCCGCTCTCAATGCTGCGGTTCTCAATAGATTCATTTTACTGTTTTATTTTAGTGTAGTATATGCTGCTCTCAATGCTGCGGTTCTCAATAGATTCATTTTACTGTTTTATTTTAGTGTAGTATATGCTGCTCTCAGGGCTGCGGTTCTCGATAGATTCATTTTACTGTTATTTTAGTGTACTATATGCTGCTCTCAAGGCTGCAGTACTCAATAGATTCATATTGCTGTTATTTTAGTGTACTATATGCTGCTCTCAGGGCTGCAGTACTCAATAGATTCATATTGCTGTTATTTTAGTGTACTATATGCTGCTCTCAGGGCTGCAGTATAATAGATTCATATTGCTGTTATTTTAGTGTACTATATGCTGCTCTCCGGGCTGCGGTAGTCAAGTCAAGTCATCTTTATTTATATAGCGCTTTTTACAATGCAGATTGTGGCAAAGCAGCTTTACATTAATAAGAAAATGGTGTCATTGTGCAGTTTATTCTATATATTATTGATTCATTCCGTTCCAAATATCAGTAGTTATTAGTCTAGATAATTTATGTATATCAGCACTGCAGAAAACAGTGACGTAATCGTCCGGCTCAGCTCAGTTCGCATACAACGGCGCGAATGCAGGCATATCAAAAACATTGCTGAATATCAAGCAAGTGTCCCCAACGTAAGCAAGCCAAAGGCAACAGCGGCAAGGAACCAAAACTCCAACAAATGGAGAAAAAAACCTCGGGAGAAACCAGGCTTAGTCGGGGGGCCAGTTCTCCTCTGGCCAACAGTGAACACTTGTCCGATACTCAGGCAGAGTTACGGGTCTTTAAACTGATTTGGAATCGCAACAGTCAAAATATTTAATCTAGTTCCATCTAGTTTAAGATCTTATGATCACACCGGTATGGGACGGTTTGTTTGGATATGTGCCACTGGCTGATGAGTCGGTAAGGTCTTAACAAAGGATGAGCCAGTTAACACAGTCTCCGCCGACACCACAGGGCCACATTGCTGCCGCACACAGGCAGAGGTTCCCCGTCCGACCTGGACACGGCCCAGATCCAGCCAATCACGTTAATTGGTAAACCTCGGGATAAGCAGAGAGACAAAAAATTAGCGTAGATGCCATTCTTCTTCTGATGTAACGAGTACATCTGGTGTTATAGGAAGTGTTCCCGGTTCCGGCTGACCTGATCTATGCAGCCTAACAATCCTTTAACGGATATGAAGACAAAAGTTTATAGTACGTCATGTGTATGCCAGGTTAAATAGATACGTTTTTAGTCTAGATTTAAACTGACAGATTGTGTCTGCTTCCCGAACAATGCTAGGAAGATTGTTCCAGAGTTTCGGTGCCAAATAGGAAAAGGATCTACCGCCTGCGGTTGATTTTGATATTCTAGGTATTAACAACTGGCCACAATTCTGAGATCGTAATAGACGCGAAGGACTATAATGCATTAAGAGCTCACTCAGGTACTAGGGAGCTAAGCCATTTAGTGCTTTGTAAGCAATTAGCAAGATTTTAAGATCTATACGATGTTTAATAGGGAGCCAGTGCAGTTTTGACAGAACCGGGCTAATATGTTCATACTTCCTGGTTCTAGTAAGGACTCTAGCAGCTGCGTTTTGGACCAGCTGTAGTTTGTTTATCACGCGAGCAGGGCAACCACCCAATAGAGCGTTACAGTAATCTAGCCTCGAGGTCATAAACGCATGAACTCCCAAGGGTAGCTCGGTACTCAATAGATTCATATTGCTGTTATTTTAGTGTACTAAATGCCGCTCTCAAGAATGCGGTACTCAATAGTTTCATATTGCTGTTATTTTAGTGTACTATATGCTGCTCTCAGGGCTGCGGTACTCAATAGATTCATATTGCTGTTATTTTAGTGTACTATATGCTGCTTTCAGGGCTGCAGTATAATAGATTCATATTGCTGTTATTTTAGTGTACTATATGCTGCTCTCAGGGCTGCGGTACTCAATAGATTCATATTGCTGTTATTTTAGTGTACTATATGCTGCTTTCAGGGCTGCAGTATAATAGATTCATATTGCTGTTATTTTAGTGTACTATATGCTGCTCTCAGGGTTGCGGTACTCAATAGATTCATATTGCTGTTATTTTAGTGTACTCTATGCTGCTCTCAGGGCTGCAGTATAATAGATTCATATTGCTGTTATTTTAGTGTACTATATGCTGCTCTCAGGGCTGCAGTATAATAGATTCATATTGCTGTTATTTTAGTGTATTATATCCTGGTCTCAGGGCTGCAGCACTCAATAGATTCATTTTACTGTGTTATTTTAGTGAACTATAGCATATAGTGCACTAAAATAAAACAGTAAAATGACTATTGAGTGCCGCAGCCCTGAGAGCAGCATATAGTACACTAAATAAAACAGTAAAATGAATCTATTGAGTGCCGCAGCCCTGAGAGCAGCATATAGTACACTAAATAAAACAGTAAAATGAATCTATTGAGAGCCTCAGGGCTGCGGCACTCAATAGAGTCATTTTATTGTTTTATTTTAAAGTTAAAGAAAGAAAGTTAAAGTTAAAGAAAGTAAGGGATGCCAGAGTCATTCAAGAGGTCATACCTTTTTCTGCGGAGGAGACTGATTTCATGCAGGGTTACATTAATAAATTGGAGGAGGAAACCAAAAGCACCTTCAAGTCCCCTGTGTCCAGGGGCGTATCAACCGGGGGGGGTGGGGGGGACACGTCCACCGCACTTTTAGAAACAGGTGATTCTATCCCCCGCCTTTTTTTTTTTTTTTTGACCCAGCGCCAATATTTTCGCCCGTGTTCTCTGATTTGTTACTTAGACTTGAGTGAACTAACATTCAGCCAATCACAGCGTGAATCATCTCTTGGGCGTGTCTGTCATGAGCTTCAAATCTTTTGTTGCTCTTGTGAATTTTCGGTCGTTCAATTACTTTGCTGTTTGGCTGTCTGGGGTAAAATGCACCCCAGAAAAAAGCAGCGTACGATTACATCCTTTTTTCAAACACACACTGTAAGTATGTGTTACAGTATGTCGTGACGACATGAATCACACGATAAAGTTTCAATGTTATGATTTAACCTACTGTAACATAGTAAGACGTGTAAGACAACAGAATCCGTACGGACCTCTTCACGTCACGCCGGATTGTGCCGAGTGTGTGTTAAATGCTTTCCTACTTGTCACTTTGGATAACTTCGTCTGCTGAATGAGACATAACAGATTATTCCAAGCAGGCACACAACATCATAAAACGTTGATATTTGGTTAAATTTCAGTTGCGACGTCGGGTGACCAAAATTCAATGTAAATTCAACGTCTAATGTCAATGTTAAATTGATGTCCGATACCGAGGTCAGCTGACGTTGAGATTTTGTTGTTTTTGTTTTCGTAGTACCATGACACAAACACCGCTGAATAGTGTTGCTGTGTGTCATATACACAAGGAAAAACTGGATCAATTAGCGAGAAAAAATATTGCTCAACAATTTGTGGCCTGCAAGGAAAGCCGAAAGATTCAGTTTGGAGGTTTTGATTAAAAATCTTACTTCAGTTTTGAAAATATTAAAATGTAAATACACTGATTTAGGTTGTATTGATATATTTTTCATAAAATGTCTGTTGTATAAAATTACTGTAGATGTAATCTGTATACTCATTGAACACTTTTTTGTTGTCCAACTGTTATGAAGTAAGATAAAAGTTATTGTTCAAGTGTAGTTTAACTGAAATATGCTAAATACCATGAAATAAAGTATAGATGTCCACAGTGGTCTCAAAGTCCCAAGTCCTGCAGTATTTTTATTTTTAAATTTTTAGTATGACTTCACAAAAATAAGTTCCTGTAAGCTATTATGGCATGTTCCCAAAAATGCCACTTGGCTGCTGTAAAATGTCAATTGGTATTCTATTCAGAATGTATTATAAACATCACCTTTGGGTCACATCACCATACAGCCCCCCCACCCCCCCCCCCCACGCCCCTGCCTGTGTCTACTCATCAAGACTACTTTTACTTTGCATGTGCAAGATCGACCAAAGCAAGTGGGAAAAGCAAAGGAGAACCTACAAAGACAAGAGCTAATTCTTGCAAAGCTTACGTGTCATTTAAAATAATCAAAGATGGTAGTTTTAAAGGTGCTGTGGTCAACAAAATGCTTCAACACAACGGACATGATGTGTGCATGAAAGAAGAGGGCGTAAAAAATTGCATTGACCCAGAGTTATTAACCTTCATTGAAATGTGGCTTGATCAAGGACTGTCAATTTCAGAAACACTTTTAAAATGCGTGGACTGGGCAGAACGTCAAGGACATATCGACAAATATAATTGGCGATATTATGTAACACCTGAAGATATACGATTGATCAAGAAGACCAGTAATGCTCTTAGTTTTCCTGATGCGAAAGACTGCATTGGTGTGGACAAGCTGGTCACATCGGAGCTGCAGGAACACATTTGTTACTACCAGCCTTTGAGTGAAAATCAACCACTAATAATTGTAGTGCAGAAACCCTGCCAAAAGAATATACTTAAAGAACATCTCCATACCATGGTATTCATGGATGCTACTTATAAAGCCATGACATCATATGGTTATGCATTTTATGCACTTATTCTGACCAACAGAATTGGAAGAGCAGTCCCATTTGCTTACTTTATTATTAGTGAGGAATCAGCGGACATACTTGCTCCAAAGCTTGCAAATCACAACCCTGGATTTCTTCCCAGGTAAGAAGTTAAAAACATAGTAGAGTTAGTAGTAGTTTGGCTGCAAAGTGTGCTGATGTATTGAGGTACATAGAAATCTGTGTAAAAACATTGCTATTGGATGAAACACTTGCTTAAAGGCCGCACATTGTAAACTACCTTTTTACTAAAGCTGTTCATTTTTTCAACTCTACAGACGTTGACGTATCGTCATTCATTCTCAATTCCTTATTATGTAGGTCGATAATGATTGACCGGAACCTTAAGGAACTCAATGCCATAAGAAGAGTTTTTCCAACAGCCAAGGTTCTTCTTTGCTGGTTTCATGTACTCCAGGTAGGTTTATTAAACCTTTTGTACTGGAAAAAAATTTCGGGTCTTTAATTGGCAGTATTGAGTTAAAATAAAGTCACAGACCTATTCATTTTAAAAAATAAAATTTTAATTCAAATGTCATTAATGACTACAGCTTTTGAATGTTTTTGTAGGCCGTACATAGGTGGATGGTTAAAAGAGATGGAGGGAACTTGCCTGTGAAGCAGTGGAATCTTGTGATTCAAGCAATGGTGGCAATGAAATCCTGTTTAACGGTAATATTTTTATATAATAAAGCCCTTTATTTTTTAGAAATAATTTCAGTACATGGAAATTAATTTTGAGTTGTTTACTATGGATTTCAATGGGATTGGTCAAGTTTATGTGTATTATGATTTTTAATTAATTGTTTTTTCAAAATGTTCCCACAAAAAAATTCTAAAGATTTTTTCCACAATAGAATTTGGAAGTGTTTTGTACCCTAATAAGTTTCATTGCATGAAAAAAAAAAAAAAAATCTTCAATATATATTGTGTTCTACTGAAGAAATAAAGTCATGTAGGTTTGGAATGACACAAAATGACAATTTTCAATTTTGGGAGAACTATCCCTTTAAATGTGTATAAACTTAAAGTGGTATAACTTTACAATGTTGAGTCTTCTTTACAGGAAGAGGAGTTCAACAGCATGTCATCCAGAAAGTGTGAAGAGCTCGATACATGAGCTCGTCTTGGTAGTTCTCATGTATCAACTTACCTCAAGAATCAGTGGATTTGTTTTGGTGATTTATGGTCCAATTTCAGCAGGTCATTTTATCACCATAACAGCGAAAACCAACAACAAGGCAGAGAGGTCAGACACTAAAATTGTAACATCATACCCTCAATTCACAATTTAAATAACATGATATCAAGGACAAATATTCATTAAGGATATTTTAAGTTTCTTAACTTCTGTACACAGATTTTTTTCTTACAATGAAGTACCAGTTCTTTAAGGGAAGAATAAACAGCAGGATTGATCAGCTTCTTCTCTTGCTGTGTGGTGATGTCCAAAAATATTACAGGTAAATATATTTAGCTGTATATAGTTCAATGTATAACTTTTATTATGGTGGTAAATTGTAATTGCCAATTACAGAAATCATGTGACATACAGAATCATGTGATATTGCATAGAGCTTACCTCTGGCCACTACCTGTTGCCATCATCAGCTTGTTTGGAAAAGCAATTTGCTTTTTTTCAGTCATTTCATGTTTTACCATTTCCTAACTTGTTTAGTTACCTGGATGACCTCACGGAAATTGGACGAATCAAAGGAGCAAACACTGAAGAGACCACTAGTGCCACCCATTCTATGATTGCAAAAGGCCTGGGTGCAAAAGTGGAGATAAAAAATGGAGTGTGTTTGGTTCCACCTGACACAAGCATACAATGTCACAGTGTGGACTTGGTCATGCACAAATGAGATTGCAAAAGATTCCAGTGTGGATGTGTGTGCAAACACTTAATTTTTTCACAGAACATTGCAGAGAAACAAGGACTTATAATTCAAGATCTTAGAGCAGAAGTAGCAAAAAAAAAAATTGTTGACAGTAAATCCTACCTCAGGGTCAATGAAAACCTTACTGTCTATCATTTTGATGGGAGTGTATAAATTGCAAGTTGTAACCAAAGGGACCAAATTTTGCATATGCATTGCAAATAGCCATGGAGAGGTATGTGTATGTATATTGGTTCACAACATTCTGTACCCAACATCATCTGAGAACATATCTGATGATTCACACTGCTTTAGGTCCAGTGAGAGAAAAAAAGTTACACTGCAAGCCATGCTTACAGATCTCCATGAGTGGAGCAAATCAGAAAAGTTTTGTGAGGATAATGAATTATACATGTTAGTTGAAAGAGCACAGTTTAGTAAACTGTCAAGACAAAGAAAAGTGGCTGCACTTCATAATTATCGTAAAAGGGTCAAAAAATCAAAAGATGTACTTACTGTACCCTACATGGTCAAAAAGAAGAAAAAACGTGTTTGATCTTATAGCGAGATAAGAAATGTTTCATTGATGAAACAATCACTGTTTGCTTTTCCTAGCCATTCGTGTCTCTGTGTTCCTTAATCAATCAATTAATGTAAAAGTGCCATTTATTACGGCAGGACCAAGGCCATGTGTTGCCAGGTGTAACGGCTCACTCGTGGTTTGTGCTAGGAAGCATGGAGATGAAGGACAGATGAATATCAAATATTTTATTTACACAAGACAGGATTCAATACAGGTAACACGAGAACGTAACCTTAACGAAGAACCAGGACAGGACTGACACAGAGGGAATTTATACAGAAGAGAACAGGAGGATAATGAGGATCGCACAGGTGACAGACATGATTACAAACAGGACAAAGCTGACGACGATGGACTAATAACGAGACAGGCACATGGTAAAACAAAACAAAACAAAGATCACATGACGGATGACAGAACCGAACTCAAAACAAAGGGCACATGTGAGGATGACGGGACTAAACAAAGAACATGTGACAAATGACAGGACTGGGGAACAGAATAAATAGATAAACAGAAGGACATGGACACGATTATGACAGTAAGCGGGCAGCCTGGAGGCCGTGGTCAGGAATAGGCAGTTCAGGTGGCCTCCAGGGTATCTCTAGGATCTCTAGGGCGCCATGGCGGGTCTGGGAGTTCCGGCGGCCATGGTGGAGTCCAGGGCAGAGTCACAAGTGAGGCTGTGAGGTCAGGCGGCCATGGAGGAGTCTAGGGCATAGTCACCACTGAGGCCGTGAGGTCAGGCAGCCATGGAGGAGTCCAGGGCAGAGTCACCGCTGAGGCCGTGAGGTCAGGCGGCCAGGCGGCCATGGAGGAGTCCAGGGCAGAGTCACCGCTGAGGCTGTGAGGTCAGGCAGCCATGGAGGAGTCCTAGGTGGAGTCCAGGACTTGGCCTCCTTCCCTCTGGCCACCGTGGACGGAGCCACTGGGCCCCCCCCAAAAAAAATGTTCAGGCACGTTGGCTCGGGCGCTGGAGGATCTGGGAGCTCTAGTAATTCTAGTAGGTCTGGGAGCTCTGGCAGCTCTGGAGGGTCTGGGAGCTCTGGAAAGTCTGGGAGCTCAGGAACAAGCGCAGGAGATGGCTCATGGGCTGCGAGCGTTGAATACGACTCATAGGCAGCGAGCGCTGGAGACGGCTCATGGGCAGCGAGCGCTGGAGACGGCTCATGGGAAGCGAGTTTGTTTGTTCTCTTGTTTGGTTATATGTGTATGTTGTTCTCTCGATCCTGGATTATTAATAAACCTTTATAATTGTGGATCGCCGTTCTCACCTCATCTATCAACAACAGCACATAGCAGTATGGGAGAGGCATAGAGCATTTCATTTAAATTAAAAGAAGTTATAAGTAATTATTATGTCTATTGATTGATAAATGCATTGCGGTTTTCTTTGTTTGTATCAGTGTCAATATACTATACGAATCAACACACAAATCACATAGTTCACTGCTGTGACATTAAAACCACAGATTTTTTTTTTTTACAATGGTTAAAACCTTCCACAGGTTAAAGCAGTTGCAGAGCAGCAGAAAATGGCATAATATCTCAATATTAACAACCTTAATTTCACATGAAAATTCATGTAGGACAAAGTATCCTCAAAGTCCAAGACTTAAAACACAAACATTACTTAAATACCTTACTCAAAATTTTACCTGTTTGAACTTGGTTGAGCTGCTTTCTTCCTGAATTCCTTCATTTTGGTTACTTTACCGCCTGAGCTGTCTTGTCCCTCTGGTTCTTTGTCTCTTCCGCCTGAGCTGTCTTGTCCCTCAGGTTCTTTGTCTCTTCCTCCTGATCTGTCTTGTCCCTCAGGTTCTTTGTCTCTTCCTCCTGATCTATCTTGTCCCTCAGGTTCTTTGTCTCTTTCCCCTCCTGAGCTGTCTTGCCCCTCATGTTCTTTGTCTCTTTCTCCTGATCTATCTTGTCCCTCAGTTTCTTTGTCTCTTTCTACTGATTTATCTTGTCCCTTAGGTTCTTTGTCTCTTTCTCCTGAGCTGTCTTGTCCCTCAGGTTCTTTGTCTCTTTCTCCTGAGCTGTCTTGTCCCTCCTGTTCTTTGTCTCTTTCTCCTGATCTATCTTATCCGTCAGGATCTTTGTCTCTTTCTCCTGATCTATCTTGTCCCTCAGGTTAGTTGTCTCTTTCTCCTGAGCTGTCTTGTCCCTCAGGTTCTTTGTCTCTTTCTCCTGATCTATCTTGTCAGAACAGTCCCAGTTCCCAATAACAAATTATGGGTTGGTGGACACAGTGTTTATAGATGCCTGTGCACATTTGACATCAATTTTTCGGGATTAAAACACCAAAACCATACTAAGGAAGCTCTGCCGAACACGTTTATGTAACTTTCTAGTCGTTCGGGGGAGAAATGGCAGAACGGGAAGAGGTAAGTGCAAATGATCCCAGTTCCCAATAAAAATATAGCAGAACAACTAGGGGTTCGTGGACAGAGTTTTTATGGGATTAAAACACCCGAACTGTACTAAAGGCACTCTGCCGCTTGCGTTTATGTAACTTTCGAGTCGTTTGGGCATTTCTCGCCCGAACGGGAAGAGGTAAGTGCAAACAGTCCTAGTTCCCAAAAACAAATTATGGGTTGGTGGACACAGTGTTTATAGATGCTTGTGCACATTTGACATCACTTTTTCGGGATTAAAACACCCAAACCATACTGAGGAAGCTCTGCCGAACGCGTTTATGTAACTTTCGTGTCTTTCGGGCATTTCTTGCCCGAACGGAAAGAGGTAAGTGCAATTGATCCCAGATCCCAATAAAAAAAGCAGATAAACTAGGGGTTCATGGACACAAGTTTATAAATACTTGTGCACATTTGACAAATTTTGCACCGTGGCTCCTGGGGGGCCCCCGAGCGACATATCGAAAGCACGAGGCCCCTGAGCGCCGGCAAAATATTTTCATCTTCCGATCCAAATCTCCTCACACGCCGTGCGTCAGGGGCCCCTAGAGGTTCAGAGTCTCCAATCTTGAAGCGCCTTTCGTCTCCGTGTGGGACGCGTTTGAAAATTTTGATGGGCAATTGGACAAATTAGGGGTCCGTGGGACGGGGGCGTGGCTTCGGGCAGTGGGCGTAGCTTTCCGGGTCATTTGCCAACTTTTATGGGTAAATGGACAAAATAGGGGTCCGTGGGATGGGGGCGTGGCTTGGGGCTGTGGGTGGGGCTCCCCGGTCATTTGCCGACTTTAATGGGCAAATGGACACATTACCCCGCTAGAAATTTCTTTCCCAGCACGTTCTTAGAACGTCCCCGCTGGTGTCAAGGACGTCACCTGGTAACGTCCCCAGAATGTTCTGAGAAGGTAACGATGTCGAGTTCTTTAAAGGGATAGGGGACGTTATTTTGGGGACCTTAGCAGAACTTTCCGGACGTTCTCTGGACGTTTAGGGGACCATATTTTATTTGGAAATTTTACGTTTCCAGCACGTTCTGAGAACGTCCCCGCTGGTGTCAAGGACGTCACCTGGTAACGCCCCCGGCACGTTCTGAGAACGTCCCCGCTGGTGTCAAGGACGTCACCTGGTAACGTCCCCAGAACGTTCTGAGAAGGTAACGATGTCAAGTTCTTTAAAGGGATAGGGGACGTTATTTCGGGGACCTTTGCAGAACTTTCAGGACGTTCTCTGGACGTTTAGGGGACCATATTTTATTTGTTTTCGGGGACCAACCTAGAATATTATTTTTTGTTCCTATTTAGGTATTTCCATCACATTTTTTGAATATTTTCAGAACCTTTAGTAACATTACAGGAAACTTTAGGGGATCAAACTATAATGTTACTGCAACACACACTGGTTCTTGGTCTGCAAAACCCAATCGGGCATAAGCACTGTATCTTTACACTTAACATATTAAAAGATAAATACAAAGCAGGAATTCTTCATTCATTTCCATTGTGGGTGAGAGAGAGAGGGGGCAGAGAAAGCACAATCAATTCAACTGAATTCAAACGGGCTTTATTGCCATAAACATCTAGAGCATGAACATTTTCCAAAATAACAGTAACAGTGTAAGAAATAATGAACATGAATTAAATAAAATGTGTGCGTGTGTGTGTGCGCGTGATTCATTCACTGTCTGCATCTTCTGGAGCTGCCCCGAGTTGTTATTCTGCTGCCTGAAAAAAAGCATAAATAACAATATATACTGATCACTTCAATTACTTTTTAATGGTTTTTAATTACACTTAGGTATATACAGTGGTGCTTGAAAGTTTGCAAACCCTTTATAACAGCGGTCACCAACCTATTGATTGAGATGGTGGATCTTTATCACTGCCCCAGTAGATCCCAAAAATAAGAGTAAAGCAGTAACCAAGGAAACACTATATCATGGCTATCTGCTGTTAGAGAGTGAATTTGAGCCTCATTCAGACCTACTGTCTGTTTCATGCAGATGTTTTATGTAGCAAAAAATAAAATACATAAAACCTAAAGTCAGACCATTCTGTTTTTGTTTTAAATCCTGAAATTCTACAATCACATTCAAATGAAAAACAACTGCTCGTGCAACATATGTCTATCCTCTTTGTTTGGATCATGATTAAAATGCAGTGGTTGCCTCTTATTTCAAAACACTACAGGTCTTTGTGTTAAAGGATAGTTTGTTTGTTACAATTAATTAGCCAATAAATTTACTTTTTAAAAATCAGTATCAGAATAAGCTAAAAAAAAAAAAATATAATGTTTCAGGTAGGTTTAGCACCACTGTATGTACTAAGTAAATAAGTGAAGGGATAAATCAAACAGTTATGCTACTCTAGAGATTTTATACATATACATATACATACACACCCAGTAATTGTGTCATACTCATATGTATAATTTATACCCTACAAGTAAATGTATTTTATGATAGCAGATAACAGTAATGGGGTAATCTAAATATAATGCAATTAATCTGTGTTCCTGTGTTTATGTAACTTCATTTTTAGTTTAGTGAATTGAACTTCTGCTTTAAAAAGTATTATTTTTATTTTTAGATTGTAATGTTACAAAGAGCATAGCCTACTTTCACTATTTGTTTTCATTGCCTATAATATAAACATTGTTTGGACAAAATTGAGCAGGATGTTAAAATTAATTATATATATATATATATATATATATATATATATATATATATATATATATATATATATACCAATTATAAAATAGAGATATGAATTATTTGGCCATATCGCCCATTGCGAGCTATAAAAAAAAATCCTAATTCTAGTTATCACGGCATACAAACTTCATCAAGAAATTTAAATTCTTGGGTGAACTAATCCTTACATACAGGATATACACAATTTAATTATTTTAATACTTCATGGTTGGATTTAGCACAACAGTATAACAAGAAAGGTTTCCCTGTTATAAACCAATATTTGTATATATCTTCCTAATAATGTAAAAATTGTGTTATAAGGAGAAAAACATCTTGTTATAGAACTAATCACATTATAATGTGAAATTTACGCCATTTTTCTGGCCTGTCAGCAATATGCTGCTGTAATTTTGGAGAAAAAAACTTTTTGCATGTCAAGCCTACCTTCTGAGATGACATTGCAGCTTTTTTGAGGACAGGGCACAAGGCAGGGTCTGGGAAGCACAGAAAAGTGAATAGTAATAGAACACTGCATTCACTGCAGTACAAAAATAATTGTTCATTGCTAATCAAAGGGGACAAAACAGGCACACAAAAAAGACAACCGTAAAAGGCTTACATTTTAGGAGAAATTACTAAAAAAGAAACAAAATTCTTATCCAACCTCTTTTGTTTAAACTCAGTTGTTCTTACATAGGTATTAGATAGTGCTTCCAAGGACAAGACAACACAACACATACATTTTAAAAATTTGGTTAATGTGTTAAAACGTTTAAAACATAAAATTTAGATTTTCAGCCCTGGAGTGTCATTTGACCGCCCACTTATTAGCCAACTAAAATTAACCGTAGCAAACCTTTTTATTTATTTTTAGTCGGATTGATTTTACTGCCTTGCATGTTAGCTTCTTGAAGGAATTTCTGAATTTGAATTTAAGCGCGGGTTTTTATGCTAACGGACGCTGCCGAGGATGACGTTTGAAACACAAGCAGTTTTATGATTTAAGATTTAAATTGCAGTGCACGAAAATTGATTACTTAATTATTTTGCGTTTTGGTGTGTGTTCAATTGTCAGTCACAGCATATCAGAGAAAAGGCCTTTTGGGTCCCACGTATGGCAAACTAAATAGGCCTACATGCAATGGTTAAACGATGGCAGAAAATGATGTTTAATTAACAAAGTTCGGGAGGATCAGGTGCAGATAATTAACCTCATCAGCACAAGTGGAGAGCAATCAGTTAATCAACTCATTCAATGACAGGAGGTATAAATACAGCAGACCTACCTCTGTTCGTCTGAGAGTTTACCAGCATTCGGCTTTGACTTTGCAAACATGTCTCAAATCCAACTTTTTCCTTCTGATGAAGAATCCAACTCCTCTCCGGATCCTCCGCCGCAATCTGTCGGTCCCAGGACTACTCCTTCTCCGCCTGACACAGCCACAGAGCCCCAGGCTTCACCACGCGGACGCCGGCCTGCCCGCGCAGCCACTCGTTCGCCAAGACGCCGAGGCCTACCCTCGCCACCACCAGCGAGGTTTCCAGTTTCCTCCCGGCATCCTCATATCGTTCGGCCGTGCCAACGATTCCGCCTATCGGGAAGTGGAACGTTTTAAGTTTGAGGCAAGCACTGATTAATTCCGATGTTCAGCCTTCGCGCAGGATGAACAAAGCGGAATTATATAAGCTTTACGTCACTCTGCAATCAGCAAACCTCACTCCTAAGTCCACCCCAGCCTCCAAGGGGGTCAATAGGCAGACCAAATCCCGCGGGGCCGAAAATTCTCCTCGCCCAACACCACCACTGTCCTCCCGCACAAGATCCGGCATCTTAAGAGCATCAGGCCGCAGGGGAAGACCTTCAGCGAGCCTTGGCCGCGCCCCAGATTCCCCTGCCACAGGGCCGCACACGCTTTCTGCTTCAGTGCAGCCTTTTACCGCGGCTTCTCCTGCCGCAGCACTATACACAGCTGGACCCGCTGGCCCTCTCTTAAGTTCTCAAAATTTTCCTCCTGTTTCTAACCCCTTTCTTCCGCAGTGGCCTCCAGCTCCCGCAGCAGATGCTAGCGTGAGGCTGCCTCCGCTAGCATCTCAGGCATCTCATCTTTCTGCGCCCATCATCAATCCCTTTCCTTTTCCGTGGCCTGCAGCTCCTGCAGCGCAAGGCTCCTGGCCAAGCGTAAGGCTGCCTCCGCATGCAACACAACCCTCCTCACTTCAGTCCTTCCCTCCATTTCCATCTTGCATGCCTGTGAATCTCCCTTCTCAAGCCCCAAATGCCGACTTTAGCGCGAGGCTGCCTCCACCGACAGTCGTGGCTTCGGCTTCTTTTCCTCATTCCTCTCTTTTAAATGCAAAGTCACCATATTCTCTGTTCACAGCAACTCCGATGCCCATCCTAACAAACGCTGTCACCGCGGAACCACCCCCGGTGGCCCACAACATCCGAGCGCAAATTTTATCAGGTGCGGATGTTGATCTAGCAAATTTACTCTCACAAATTCCGGTGAATGATTGTAACCGCCAGATAGACTGCGGGGTTTTTTCAGTCACTCTAAAAAATCAATCCGCACATTCGTCACGTTTACTTTCTTTTTCAGAATTTACAATTGCTTTCAGCCGTTACACAGAAATGATCTGTGCAGCCTTCCCCCATAGGCGACGCGAGCTCAACGATTATTTAAAACTTATGGCCGAGCTCGCGCTGTCTTATGGGGGAGGACGTTTTTACACTTATCATAAACTTTTCTCCGCAAAATGCGCCGTCAGGGTTGCTCAGTGGAACCAGTGCCCATATTGGGGTGCACTTGACCCCGACTTGCACAATAGAGTTTTCCTAGGCTGGAATATCTCATGCGCAGTCTGCAGGTCAGTGACACACTCCACTGTGGCGTGCCCACAAATTAACTCCTCCACCACCCCCGGCTCGGACACCGCAACTCTTAAGTCAACCAGCTACATACCAAGACCTGCAACGGTCATCCCAAACCCACAAAATAATGACTTCAGACGCAGAGCATCTTCCTCTGCGGACAGACAGACGTGCAACAGTTTTAACATTGGCACCTGCAACAGACAGCGGTGCAGATTTTTGCACATATGTAATTTCTGCGGCGGCGCTCATGCCCGCCCAGTATGCCCTGTATTCAAAGCTGCTAATAAAAACCCTAAAAATTATTTATCGACTCGTGTGAATACCTCTCGCCTTTCTTTGGAACTAGCCCAACACCCAGACATCGATTTCACTGATTATCTACTGTCTGGCCTCAAACGCGGTTTTAGATCCGGAGTAGAATGCCCGCTCTCCGAAAATATCATCTGTAATAATCTCCAATCTGCTCTCGCTGAGCCCGATGTCGTAAACAACCTGATTGCAAAAGAAGTCGAGTCAGGTTTCGTGATCGGCCCGTTTGACGAACCCCCATTCAAAGTTTTTCGCATCAGCCCCATTGGAGTGGCTACGAGAAAATTCTCGGGCAAAAAACGCCTCTTAATTGATCTGTCAGCTCCACATAATTCCCCGTTCCCAAGCATAAACAGCTTGATTCCACTCGAGGAATTCTCTCTCAAATACCACGACATAGATCAGGCGATCGAGATGATTAAAATCGTGGGGCGGGGTGTGTGGCTTGCCAAAGTTGACATCACGTCTGCCTTCAAAGTGATGCCCATTCATCCAGGTTCGTGGCACCTGTTCGGGGTGCGCTGGCATGAGAAATTTTATTTTGCTGTTCATCTAACATTCGGATGCAAAAGCAGCCCGAAAATTTTCGACATGTTATCAGAAGCCGTCTGCTGGATCTTGTCGAATAATTATGCTATTCCTCACCCCATTCACTTGCTAGACGATTGGCCCGACGCCATCCCAGCCGCTCATCTCCTCACAGTTCAAAACGTCTTCTCAGATCTTGGAATTCCCATCGCCCGGGAAAAAACCATGGGTCCCGCTACATCCATCGAATTCCTCGGAATTAATTTGGATTCAGTAAAATACCAGGCTTCCTTGCCCAAGGAAAAAATCGACAGGATAATCCTGGTATCTTCTTCTCTCCTAGACAGTTCAAATTGTTCTAAACGTGAACTTCTGTCCCTGCTCGGCCACTTAAACTTTGCGCATTATTCCACAAGGTCGCCCTTTCATCGCGCATCTCCTCTCACTCGCCTCATCGGCTCACGCGCTAGAGGAGGTAATTTCCATAACTCAGGCGTGTCGCGATGAACTTAGGTTATGGATAATATTCCTCAAACAGTGGAATGGCCTATCATTTTTCTATAACTATCTCGTCTCGTTCCCCGTGGATATCCAACTGTTTACAGATGCAGCCCCTTCAATAGGCTTTGGGGGGTTTTACCAAGGACGCTGGTTCGCGTCTCCATGGCCCCCCCCAGCTGCAGGACTCGTCTCAGTCCTCAGCGCTATTTGAGCTCTACCCTCTCGTAGTAGCAGCCTTTCTGTGGGGGAAAGAATGGACTGCGAGCAGTATTGTAGTGCATTGCGACAACGAAGCAACCGTCCATTGCATTAATAAAGGCCGTTCCAATTCACCCGCTCTAATGCCTTTTTTAAGACGCTTAATTTGGATTTCAGCATGTGATCAATTCATCATAATTGCTAAACATGTCCCAGGTTCTTAAAACCAAATAGCTGACTCTCTCTCTCGTTTTCTTTTTCAGAAATTCAGGATGTTGGCTCCACAGGCAGACAAATTCCCAACTCCAGTTCCTCACTTTTCAGAATTAATATTCCCATAACCCACCCGTTAAAACCCTTCCTCAATGCGTCGCTCGACTATATTCTCCAAGCACTTTCTCCAAGAACGATTCAATCATATATAACTGCGTGGAGATGTTTTAAAACATTCCATTTTTTACATAATATGCCGTTCCCCGATTTTTCTCTCCTCTCAATCACCTCTTTCATCTGCTTCCTTAACAGTGTCAAAGGCCTCCAAGTCGGGTCCATCAAAGGCTACCTGAGTGGCTTACAATTTTTTCATAAATTGATATATGGCGCTCCCTCCTCGGAGATAAATAATTCTCAAACCTCCCTCCTGATCAAAGGGATCCAAAGGGCCCAGTCCACCCCTTCTGACACTAGGCAACCCATAACGCTAGACATCCTCACAAAATGCATTTATACTCTACGCACAGGCTATCAGCCCCTTAATACCGCTCGCACGCTTGACGCCATGTTTATTTTAGCCTTTTTTGGTTTTCTTAGATGCTCCGAAATTGCCATCACTGCCAAATTTGACCCAAACATCCACCCTACCATCGCAGACTTATCGGTACTGGATAATGAAACAATTTCTTACAGGATTAAACAAAGCAAGACAGACCACAATAAAAAAGGACATCTCATATATATTTTCAACCTCCCATCACCGATCCAACCATACCAGTCAGTTTTGTCGTACCTCCAATTAAGAGGTTCCCAGGCTAACTCCCCTCACGAACCTCTTTTTATCGGTGACTCCTACAAACCCATCACACGCTTTTGGTTCCAAAAGCACCTCAAATCTGTCCTTCAACAGTCAGGCATCCCAGCAAAGAATTATTCCAGTCATTCTTTTCGTATCGGGGCAGCAACCTCAGCAGCCCAAAAAGGCCTCTCCCAGCAGCAGATCCAAGCTCTAGGGAGATGGTCCTCAGATGCTTTCCAAAGCTACATCAGGACCAACCGGCTCCACATCAAAAAAGCCCATCAAGCTCTCATCGGTTAAAAAAAAAAAAAAAAAAAAATTTTCCCCAGAGCATTGGTCTCCCCGGAGCATTGGTCTCCCCAGAGCATTGGTCTCCTCCGAGCATTGGTCTCCCCGGAGCATTGGTCTCCTCCGAGCATTGGTCTCCCCAGAGCATTGGTCTCCTCCGAGCATTGGTCTCCCCGGAGCATTGGTCTCCCCGGAGCATTGGTCTCCTCCGAGCATTGGTCTCCCCGAGCATTGGTCTCCCCCGAGCATTGGTCTCCTCGGAGCATTGGTCTCCCCGGAGCATTGGTCTCCCATCGGTCGCCTCAAGTGCTCTCTTGACAGGGCTTTTCTAATTCCTTCACACCGCCAGTGGCCAATGGGGGAGAGTACTCTGGGTTCAGGCCAAAATTCCGAGCTCGGAGCCCTCCCCCTGGACAGCACACCAAATACGCTTAAACCATTACTCTTCTTAATTATATGTAAATGTGAACTCGTGAAATGCTATTAATTTTAAGTGTTTATAAAATGACTAACGTGAGCTACTCTTGTTGAACTGTATTGTTCGAAATGAGCTGGCAGCTGAAATCTAAGAGAATACAACGTGATCATTTTCGTTAATGAGTAAACTTATCAAGACACATGCCTTGGTATGAAAAATGCAATATAATGTACATGCCACGTTGCAATATTCATATGGATTTATTTGTAAGACGGTTAAGTTTGTTCATACATAAATCATTTACGTTTTATCAGGACGACAGAATTGTGTTTATTGTGTTTAACTTGCTGTTAAAACATTTCAGTCTCTATACAAGTAAACATACATTTTGTAGAACCACATTTTACGAAAAACAGATGCGAATTCTCGTGAGATCATGTCGATAACTTTAAAGCTGACTTTGGTTTCGCAAAGTGTGGTTACCTTCATTAACAGAACTTCAACGTTTGCTTCATTATCAGAAAAATAACGTTTCACAAAAAAGTGCTTATTAAAATAACTTGATAGATAATCAAATTAGCAGACAAACGTTAACGTTACTCACCATAAAAAAACTGCTGCTAGCCGGGGTGGTGGGGAAAAGACCGCCAAATGTCGTTAGTCTGGCTCAATGGATGCTGGGATAGATGTCCCGCCCCTCCTCTCCCGCTATTGGGGCACACGCCGCACATATATAAATTTATTTTTTAGTATTATTTGCATGAGAATTTTAAACATTCTGTTGACGTCCCAAATGTTCTCTTTATAACGTTGCTATGTGACCATAGAATAACCAATACAGAACGTTCTCGTTAAGTCATATCTGGAACGTTATAATATGACCAACAGAGGACCATGTGCGAACGTTCTGTTAAAGTCCCAAATGTTCTCTTTATAACGTTGCGATGTGACCATAGAATAACCAATACAGAATGTTCCTGTTAAGTCATATCTGGAACGTTATAATATGACCAACAGAGGACCATGTGCGAACATTCTGTTAAAGTCCCAAATGTTCTCTTATAACGTTGTGATGTGACCATAGAATAACCAATACAGAACGTTCCCGTTAAGTCATATCTGGAACGTTATAATATGACCAACAGAGGACCATGTGCGAACGTTCTTTTAAAGTCCCAAATGTTCTCTTTATAACGTTGCTATGTGACCAAATAATAACCAATACAGAACGTTCCCGTTAAGTCATATCTGGAACGTTATAATATGACCAACAGAGGACCATGTGCGAACGTTCTGTTAAAGTCTCAAATGTTCTCTTTATAACGTTTCTATTTGACAAAATATTAACCAATACAGAACGTTCTCGTTAAGTCATATCTGGAACGTTATAATATGACCAACAGAGGACCATGTGCGAACGTTCTGTTAAAGTCCCAAATGTTCTCTTTATAACGTTGCTATGTGACCAAATAATAACCAATACAGAACGTTCCCGTTAAGTCATATCTGGAACATTATAATATGACCAACAGAGGACCATGTGCGAACGTTCTGTTAAAGTCTCAAATGTTCTCTTTATAACGTTGCTATTTGACCAAATATTAACCAATACAGAACGTTCTCGTTAAGTCATATCTGGAACGTTATAATATGACCAACAGAGGACCATGTGCGAACGTTCTGTTAAAGTCCCAAATGTTCTCTTTATAACGTTGCTATGTGACCAAATAATAACCAATACAGAACGTTCTCGTTAAGTCATATCTGGAACGTTGAACAGCAGCACTTTCATAACCAAAAGAGGACGTTTTAGGAACGTCCCGAATGTTCTCCAAAGGTTCGGGACTTTTGTCACCTTTACAGAACTTTTAGGGAACGTTGCGCAAGGTCGCGAGAACGTCGCCTCTACGTGGGTAGGGATTCGTGGGACAGGTCACTTCCCCACTTTAATGGGCAAATGGACACATTTGGGGTTCGTGGGACAGGTCACTTCCCGACTTTAATGGGCAATTGGACAGATTAGGGGTTCGTGGGACGGGTCACTAGCAACTTTAATGGGCAATTGGACACATTAGGGGTGCGTGGGACGGGTCACTAGAGACTGTAATGGGCAATTTTACACATTAGGGGTTCGTGGGATGGGTCACTTCCCCACTTTAATGGGCGATTGGACAAATTAGGGGTTCTTGGGACGGGTCACTTCCCGACTTTAATGGGCAATTGGACACAATAGGGGTTCGTGGGACATATGCCGTATTTAATGGACAATTGGACACATTAGGAGTTCGTGGGACGGGTCACTAGAGACTTTAATGGGCAATTGGACAAATTAGGGGTTCGTGGGACCGTTCATTTGCCGACTTAAATGGGCAATCGGACAAATTGTGGATTATGGGATTGGGTCAATGAAAACACCATTCACTTAATGAGAGAACAGACGTTTTGTGGATATCTGGGATGGATTCCCTTGGAAACGGTCATTTGGTGGGTTTTCGGGGGGTGTGGGGGGTTTTCGACGGGGGGAAATGGTCACCAGTGCCCAGTGTCGCCCCCTATGTGTGTCCATAGACCCCCATATCCGCGGGAATCGCGGGAAAGGTCATCAGGAAAGAGGTAATCCTAAAGTGTCCAATAGACACTCTATTTATTACAGTTTGGGATCCCATTTCACACAACGATCCCTCCGAGTAATAACTCGACCAATGGCAGCCGATTAACATGGGCCATTTCCCACGAGCCCCCAAAATTTACTTCCTTTGCAAAAAAGACACTTAGCATCCTCCAGTTTCCCAGGTAAACACATTTTATGAATATTTACAAAACATGTTGAAAATTTTTCCTAGAAAGATCATTTGCATGAAAAAAGGTTAGATCAAGGTTATCCAATTCCTAAGGAACATTTATTTATTGTATTGATTTTTTATTCCCCAACTAATTAGCTCAGAATCTAACTTTAAATTTTAATTTCTTAAATTTTATTTTCCAAAATTTAAATTGTCATTTGCATCACTTGCCTTGTTCTTCCTGGGTACCTTGTAAAAACAGACACCGCAAATACCTGACTTATCTAAAACACATAAGAAACATATTTGCTGCATTGTTAATCTTTCAACAGGAAACCATTTAGGAACTCTAAATTCATACATGGGCATGGTACTTACCAAGTGAACTAAAGAGAAGGATCTACAGATGCTCCCTCACTTCCTGGATAGGAGAGCACAAAAGGTATCCCCCTGAGCCTCCAAGTATGGCCTCAGCAAACTAAAGGTGTTCTAAAAAGAATGATTAGTTCAATGCCATAATCACCTGGAATTTTGTGGTAGCATGAAAAAGCCATTCTATCAAAAAACAATAAACCAATTAGTCATATGGAATATATATATACAATACCATTACAAATGACAACAGTTTCATGATCCGAAAAACTGACAATGATTTGTTGTAATAGTAAAAATATGAATAATAATAATAAATGAAAAGCATTTTACCACTGCTGTGAAAACACCACATGAAATGCTATCATGCTGTAAGCTATATTTCCTGAGTACTCTTTTCCATGGCATCTGGTAGCCTTTTGAAGCGGCAAATGTGCTGAAATGTAGATAAAAATTAAAATATGTAAAGTAGCAAAATAAAGTTTATACAGAAAAACAAAAATGCAAATGCCTGTACCTCCAGTTTTCTGCTATTTTTTTCATATTGTTCATCTGTTTCCCCAAGTGAATTAAGGTATGTAATTGTACAGTCAACAATACTGCAGTGCAAGAAAAAAAAAAAGTTACACTGAGAGCCAATATGCTTGACATGTTTATAGTATGCACATAGTTAATTGGTAAGTAACTTACAAAAAAGTCCAATGATTCCCTTCCTCCAAAAAGGGACCAACAACCTCAGTTTTATTATCAAATATGTTCTTCTTAAAAGGAAAAAAAAATGAATGTAAAAATGAAAAGTAATACCTTTAATTCAGTAAGAGCAAATTAAAAACTATTGTGTGAGACTGAATACGTGCGTATATTAGTTATACCTGTAACACTGGTAAGAGCTGGCTCTTCAAGTTTTGTCAGGGTATTTCTTACCTTCGTAAAATAACTGCTCCTAGCCCGGGTGTCACCCTCCAGAATTTTACCCAGGGTCTAATTATTAATTGCCAAAACATTTGGCCGCTTCTAAACAAAAAAAAATTAAAGGTATTGACAATGATTTTCCAAATAATTATTCAAGTGCAACTTCACAAGATCAATGAAGTGCATGAAAAAAAGCAAACTAATTATCCGAACAATACCAGCAACAATTGTAAATGGAGAGACCATTTTCTGACCATATTGATCTCTTCATTCACTAGGGTGCTGGTGCTGTTCCAAAAATTCTTGTATTGAAAGTACTCCTAGGCAGGGTTGGGCCATATCGAAAATATATATCACAATACATCAAGACATTTTCACGATACATGATAAAATACTCAGGTGTGTTAGATTAGACTGGTGTCTTCCCCTTATATAGAAAGTGTTCAAATTAGTTTAGTTAACTTCTTACCCTGCTGAACAGATGGAACAAGGCATCCATTATCTTAAGGAGGCATCAACCAAAGAACAGAGAGAAAAAAAAATAGGAAAAAGCACAAAATTACAAATGCTAAAAGTGATAGCAAACTTGTTTTTGGAATTTTGAGTTCAAGCTTTCAAAAGTAGTGTTTTTGAGGAGGAATTGTGAACTGTGAAAGAATAAAACTGAATACTTCTGAATGCCTTACATTTATATTTCTAATGATTTTATCCAAAATACCTTACATGCATAAAAGGGATGGTTCACCCAAAAATGAAAATTAAGCTTTAGAAGTCAATTCAGTTATATTTTCCAAGATCAATATATAGTTCTCTAGTACACTAAAAATAACACAGTAAAATGAATCTATTGAGAACTGCAGCCCTGAGAGCAGCATATAGTACACTAAAATAACACAGTAAAATTAATCTCTTGAGAACCGCAGCCCTGAGGGCAGCATATAGTACACTAAAATAACACAGTAAAATGAATCTATTGAGAACTGCAGCCCTGAGGGCAGCATATAGTACACTAAAATAACACAGTAAAATGAATCTGTTATACTGCTGCCCTGAGAGCAGCATATAGTATTCCCCGTTCTATTTCTGTTCACGCGCTTTGCAGCGGTCGTCTTGTTGCGTTCAGTGTAGACAGCTTTTAGCTGTCGCCGCGCTGCGATAAAAGATCGCGTCTGGTTTACACACGGTGTAACTCCAGCTTTAAGAGCAGCATAGTAGAGCAAAAATGACATCGATATGTAATTATTTCGGTTCTGTGTTCGCATATATCGGATTTACAGACAGCTGGGTAGTATTGGAAAATCATGTTTAACCCTATTTAAACCATTAGGTGCAGTGGAGTTAGCAGTCGAATCAAAATACAAATGATCCGATATAAGACAATGATTCAGTTAGTTCTGTGCATTTTCAATATTCCCCAATTAATTTAGTACACTTTAGAGGCTGTTTATCTTAGAATTTTAACAAAATATATTGTAAATTCACTTAACTTACAAAACACGCGATGTTCAATCAACATATCTGTAGAATCCTGCCCAATTTAAAAAAAACTTGATCCTGCCTCTGCTTCAATTTCATTGGTTGAATCTGTAAACCAATCATTTTCCTTTCTGCCCTTAGAACATGTTTGAGTAAGTAAAACTCCTATCTGCAGTTGCCACACCCCTGACAGCCCTGACTAAGCACGCCACGTCACGACTCAGGTGGAGTGCGGAAGCACAACAAGCCTTCCATGACCTCAAGACACGTTTCACCTCAGCTCCTATCCTCCATCACACGGACCCTAACTTACCATTCATTGTGGAAGTAGATGCTTCCAACACAGGTATCGGCGCTATACTCTGTCAACGTCACGGCTCCCCAGCTAATATGTTTCCATGTGCTTTCTATTCCAGAAAAACTGTCTCCAGCAGAGAGGAATTACGATGTCGGTAACCGAGAACTCTTAGCCATGAAATCTGCACTGAAGGAGTGGCGTCACTGGCTCGAAGAAGCTAAACATCAATTCACCATCATCACCGACCATAAGAACCTTGAATATCTACGTTCAGCGAAGAGGTTGAATCCACGACAGTCAAGATGGGCACTTTTCTTCACTCGTTTTGACTTTATAGTAACTTACAGACCTGGCACCAAGAACGCCAAACCCGTGCCCGCTCCAGTCAAACCGAAAACCCTTCACAAACTAACAGTAACGAGAATATTATCCCAGAAACTATGCTAGTGGCTCCCGTTCAGTGGGACATAATGACTGAAATCAATCAATCAAATGCTCCGAACCCTCCACCACAAAACTGTCCAGCTAGTCTAACCTTCGTACCCGAACATCTTCGAGAGAAGCTCCTGCACCAAGTCCACTCCAGTCCCAGTTCTGGTCATTCGGGAATTACTGCTACCCACCATCTCCTCACTAACCGCTTCTGGTGGCCCTCCATGTGCACTGACACCACTAACTTCGTAAAGAACTGTAATATCTGCAACACCTCTAAATCTCCCCGAGAACTACCTGCCGGTTTACTACAGCCACTACCCACACCTCAACGCCCATGGTCCCATATTGCAATCAACTTTGTTACTGACCTCCCTAACTCCCAGGGCAATACCACCATCCTCACCATAGTAGATAGATTCTCCAAGGCATGTCGAATTATTCTGTTACCTAAACTTCCCTCTGCCTTTGAAACTGCCAAGGCCCTGTGCGATCAGGTATTTCGTTTCTATGGTTTACCTGAGGACATCGTTTCGGACAGAGGTCCCCAGTTCACATCCCGAGTCTGGTCCAGTTTCTTCAGATTATTTAACGTCAATGTCAGCCTCACGTCCAGATATCACCCACAATCCAACGGTCAAACTGAACGTTTAAACCAAGAACTCACTCGTTTCCTACGGTCATATTGTCAAGACAATCAAACCGAGTGGAGCAAATACATCATGTGGGCAGAATATGCCCAAAATTCACTACAAAAACCCTCCACTGGTCTTACCCCACTTAAATGCATCCTAGGCTACCAACCCCCACTCTTTCCGTGGTCTGGCGAACCCTCAGAACTCCCATCAGTAACAGAATGGTTACAACGTAGCGAAGAAACCTGGAACAGAGCTCACACCCACTTACGTCATGCTGTCAGGAGACAAGAAATTCAGGCCAATCGTCATCGACACCCCAGTCCAGAGTTCATCCCAGGCCAATGGGTTTGGCTCTCCACTAAAGACCTCCAACTCAGACTTCCTTGCCGCAAGCTCAGTCCCAGGTAAGTTGGTCCATTCAAAATTATTTGACAAATCACCCCAGTAGCATTTCATTTACAATTATCTAACCATTATCGTATTTCTCCTACTTTCCATGTTTCCCTTTTAAAACCCGCTGCTGGTCCGAGGGGAGAGCCGGAGAATGGAGCAAATGAACAACCCCACCGCCTATTCTGGTCGACGCGTATCAGGTCCAAGAGTTGCTCAACTCTCGGCGCCGGGGCAACACACTTCAATACCTGGTCGATTGGGAGGTGTACGGTCCTGAGGAGCGATCCTGGGTCAACGCGAGTGATATCCTCGACCACACTCTGACGGAAGAATTCCATAGAATGCATCCAGGAAGACCGGCCCCGCGACCTCAAGGAAGACCCCGAAGGCGCCTGCCTCCTTACATCAGGAGCCGCTCGCAGGGTGGGGGCTCTGTTACAAACGAGGCTCCCTCTTCGCATCCTCCGGACCAGCAGAGGGAGCTCTCGCCAGAATACTAACCTAATTCGGATTTCAATTCCCATAAGCCCTCATACCTGGGACTGATCACTTCCTCACCTGACAGCCATTACCTCGCTATTTAAGCTCATCACATCATGTGCATCAACGCGAAGTATTGATTGTCCTAACCGTCATCAACTCTGAGCATTATTTCCTGGATTGTCTATTCTGTGTTTTGACCTTGGACCGTTTACCATTTCTGATTCTCTGCTACCTGCCTGACCTCTACCTGTTATTGGACTGTGTATGTTTGCCGCCTGCCTTGACTTTAGCCTGTCTACGTATATGTCCCTGGTTTTTCTACTATATACTTACTGCCATGTTTTGACCTTTGCCTGTTTAATGCTGAGCTATTTTAATAAACCGCAAATGGATCCTCACTCCGCTGACTCATCATTACAGTTATAGGCTATGTTTAAAAGTTATCCATGTAAAATTTCATACGGTATATTTCATACTGTAAATGTCTCCTATGAATGGTTTATCTTTGAACATGATGTAGACTTAATGTTTACATCAAATTCATGCTTTAATAGTAGACTAATCATTGCCAGTTTCATCAGTCCAGTCTACGAATTGCCACAAAAATGTCTCCGTTTAGCTTCAAAGGGCATTTTCAACGACTGCATTTTATAAAAATGAAGTCTATATTTTTTTGCATTTCGATTCTGACATCCAAAGACTCAAAATAAAAGACTCTTATTCTGTATATATTGCACACTTGCCACCTCTATTTTTCTGCCAATTGCAAGGAATGTACAGTAACTGTGACGTCTACTCTGAATTGGTCTACACACATTCTGAATTATATAGACGATTGGCTAATATCAGTACAGTCGGAACAGACGGTTGTTCGGCATCGACATGACGTTCTCGCTCATATGCGAAAATTGGGGTTAAGGTTGAACATGAGACCCTTGCAGTGGTGGCTCAGGACCAAGGGGTTTTTAACCCACTTCGAATGATCAAGATAATGTACCAGTGTCTCCATGCCTTGAGGAAACCTTGATTCTCCACTGACTGATCCACCAGATTCTCTTGCGGTCCCTCGGGAAGATCTTCTCCCTGAGAGCAGTGTATACCCTACAAGGTGTATATCCTGTATGTTCTATAATGTAGGAGCAGATATCCTGTCAAGACAGGGGCTGAGGCCAAAGGAGACTTCACCCTGAGGTGGTGAAGTGTAGATGAGAGGTTTCAGGCCAGGCAGAAGTGGATCTGTTTCCGTCTCAGAATATGACCCAGAATATGTCCTCTTTGATTCTCCCTAGCATATTCAGTCCCGCTGGGGTTGGACGCCATAGTACGGACATGGCCGAGGCCAGGGCCAGATTGCTCTGCTCCCAGGAGTTCTGGAGTAGGTCCCCAGAGATGGAATAAGTCTACTGCTAGTAGTGCTGTACTTGCAGAGCCGAATATGGTTCTCGGACCTAGTGTCTCTCCTCAACGGCTCTTCCTTGGTGATTCCTGTCAGGAGGAACCTTCTGTCTCAAGTGGGATTTTTGATTTTTCACCCCCGACCAGAGATATGGAATCTGTGGGTTTGGCCTCTGAGGAGGCCCAACTCGTAGAATCTGATCTCTCAACTGAGGTTGTTGCAAGCCTTCTGCCCTCCTCCTTTCAGGAATCAGGACCAGGTAAAATGGAACTTTCTCTGTCCAGTTAGAGCATTGGATGCATATGTCCAGAGAGCTGCAATGTGGAGAAAATCTGATCGGCTTTTTGTCTGCTTTCAAGCTGTCTATTAGCAAGTGGATAAATCGAGGCCATCTCCATTGCTTATGAGGCCTCTGGTCAGCCTTCACTTTTGGCTGTCAGAGCTCACTCTAACAGCAGTATGGTGGCCTCCAAGGCCTTAATTTCGGGTGTATCCCTTCAAGAGGTGTGTAATGTGGCATTGAGAAATGATGATTTCCAGGTCAGATAGTTTTCAGGGCAGTCATCAAATTTGTTAAGCCTTGACGTCACCAACCTTTTTTGCATTAAAAACTTATTAAGTCATACGTGGCTGCATCATGATCAGAGTGATTAGCGTTTTACGTCTGTGATGGTGCATGGAAGCAGCTGGACTCTTTGGTTTGAGAAGCTGTATGAAGAGTTGAGGAAAGGAGGATTACACTGTTGTCTTTTCTCACTGCCACTGTATTGACTGCCATTCCAAGAGGACAGTACACAATACACAGGTGAAGAAGGCCTTTTCTTGCTATCATTCTGTAAATTTTGGAACAATACAGGCTTTGAATTTTCTTTGGTTGGTACAATGTCACTGGGTTCACTGTGTTGTTTTACATACTCGTCAGTATGTTGCTAAGGACTTTCCTGTGGAAGGTGGATAGTTGAACTATGATGTCATCTTTCTACCTCTAGATCTATGACAGCAGCTTCCATGACTGCTGGCTTCTGCCATTCTGCAAGGTGAGCGTTCTCCATTTTAATTTCCATTAACCTTTTTGCAAATGAGGCTAGTGCAGCCTCTGCCTTTGCTCTTGCTTTAGTCACTGCCATGCTGACCGTGGACCTGCTGGAAGTCATGGAATGTAAAGATGAAGCTGACTGACTCTAGTTGTTTTCCATGACTTCCAAAATATGAGCTTGATAGATTTTACCAGGTGGATACTACGCAGTTGTCGTGATAGCCTCTATGCCGTAGATTACAATAGCAGGTGAAATCCACCCACCATGATGAACAGCTCTTGTATGAAGCTTGCCTTTTTTCTGTGCTGGCTTCGTACCCTGCAAGCTAAACACATTCATTCAATAAACAGTCTTGACACTAGAGTCGTTGTTTAGATTTTTCTGAATAAATGTGTGAAACTGTAAAATAAAAAAACAAAAAGAATACATAAATAAACAGTCACATGCTAAATGTCTAATCCAACAATGCTCATCAGAAGACAATCATACAAAATGATTACACAATATAAATGCAGATCTATGAATTTACCAATGTTATATTATGAAATCAATAACATATACTCCCTCATAAACATTTACACTAGCATAATCAAGAATAATCAAACTCCACTTACAGACAGTGCCTCATTAAGCATTGTTAATTCGATGGACTGACATGGCACATTAAACATGCGCTACCATGTGCTGTGCATGTTGTTCTCTATGAACAAATCCCGGGAAACTGAATAAAACAAATTAAATTTGCAGAATATGAAATTACCAGCAGGGGGAGCAAAAATGCTAAAATAGGCAAAGCCAGAACGTACATGCATTTCATACAGTTTCTGTTTGGAGAGCTTAAAGGGTTAGTTCACTGAAACAGAAATTCAGTCATTATTTACTCACCCTCATACTATTCGATCCTTTGTTTTTGTTTAGTTTTTTTTTTTTGTTTGTTTTAATCTGAACGCAAAAGGTGATTTTGGTCATGTTTGTCCTGCTGGTTTCTTTTTCCTACGGTGGCCGAGAGAGCTCAAAGCGCTGCAAACAATAAAACAGATGCAAATTAATTAAGCACATGAAAATAAAAAAAACAAAAACGTGATCATCAGTTTGACAACACATGTGCTGCAAATCCTCACAACACATGCAAACTCAAAAACACGCTACATTTACAAAAACAAAAAGCGCTGCAAAGAGCACAAACCACAACGGAAATATTTCAAGGGGGACCCCAAAAAGTGACGGACCCTACTTGACAACAGCACAAACTAAAGACATTAACTCAATGTAATATGTTTCACTAACAGAAAAGTGTAATATGTGGCATTGTTGTTAACTCATTCAACTTTAAGAGATGATAATTTAGTGGATGATTTAAAAATATTCGTTAATCATCTGTAGCGTACTAATGTGATGTCATCGTAACGGCCGCCTGAGAGCGCTCGACGACCACGTCATCTGTGAGCGTGAGTTTCTAGCAAACTGAAAAACACTTTATTAAAAATAATAAATACATTAAATAATGTACAGTTGTTTATTTTTGTTTGCAGTTTTTATAGTATTTAATGATTGTGAACACTTTGTGCACTCAAATGCCGTACACAATATAGGGATTAGTGAATAAGTGAAGGGTGAGTTGAACTGGTTTTGGACAGTCTTCCTAGTAGGGTCCATCACTTTTTGGGGTCCCCCTTGAAACATTTCCGTTGTGGTTTGTGCTTTTTGTAAATGTAGCGCGTTTTGTAAATGTAGCGCGTTTTGAGTTTGCATGTGTTGTAAGGATTTGCAGCACATGTGTTGTCAAACTGAAGATCCCGTTTTGTTTTGTTTTTTGCATGTGTTTTTTTTTTTATTTGAATGTGCTTTTTTAAATTTGCATGTGTTTTATTATTTGCAGCGCTTTGAGCTCTCTCGGCCACTGTATTTTCCCCCACAAATGTCACCTTGCCTTGCAGGCCCTGCTCCACCTCAAAAGCTCTGCAGCAAATGCACAAGAATCAGAAAAGTGCTGTAATAACTCAGTTTTTACAATAATTAAAATAAACTATGACTTATGATGTAAATAGATTTTGTTTTTATTCTTATAGAATACTCACTCAAAGCCTTTGATGACAGCATTGCTTCATCAGCCTCTCTCCACCAGATAAACATGTGCTCAGGCAAGATTCCAGACAAGATTCAAGTAACCAAGTGACTTGTGCTCTCAATACAACATTTAAATTGTTTGAGGTAGTTACTGATGTGTTAACTCATTTTTTATCCAATAAAAATGTCCCTGAATTTATCAACACTACTAACGGACAAATAAAATAGATAAGTTATGTCTAGTTACTTGTACATTTGTTTATTTACATTACTTACATTCATGTAATGCAAGCAGTGTTGACAACAGCGAATTCTATATAATAGCACACATCAGTTAGATGTGTATTTCATGTTGTGATGTGCTCATCATCTGCAAGACTTGAAGATTTTACTGTCAGATGTTAAATCAACATTTAGTAAACGTCTTTATGATGAACATGGTTTAGAATTCATGTGTCCATGTACATATGTGTACTTACTAGAGCTCCCCTGTTAGTACTTACTTGACAGGGGAGACACCATGATCAGGAAGGTGGTTCACCCAGGGCGAGGCTCGGCCATTGCACTCCGGTTGTGCTGACCTCTGCCAATTCCCCAAATGTGGGAATCTCGACTGCATAATTTATGGTAGTGGGGGACTGCGTTCGCGCTCTCCCCTGGACTATGCAATTTCCCCACTGCGGGACAAATAAAGGTTTTACTTACTTACTTACTTAGCTACACATAATAAAACATGTTTTTACAGAAATATCATAACTATGTTATAGTGTCTAGTATCTTTACACATTTAATAATTACCCTACGGTAGTTAAACAAATGGTATTTTAACACAAGGTACAGTGTTTTTGGTTCCATTTCAGTCAGTCATGTTCAACGTACATCAGAAGTGAACCGGAAAAAATGGGATATCGTATGAGAGCCCTATCACCTCCAAGTGTATACTAAACGAGCCAATGGACATTGGCGTGCAAGCTTTGCATCATGCATACTGCTCCACAGTGTGTGTATAAATGCAGAAACGGGTATACTCGCGCTCTGTCTTTTGCTTCGGAGCCAAGCAGTTTGTTTGTTACTGCAAAAATCTCCTTCTGTGCCTACTAAAAGTGCTTCTTTGAAAACTGTTGGTGTGACAGCACTACAGCGTTTTCCCGTTTTTACAGTGAGTGCATCCTGCTGGCTGCACTCTCTTACAGCAGTGCCATGATTGTTCCCCTGTGTACTTCAGCATGTTATGAGAGCATTGTCATTTCCTTCTGAAAGAACAACGAGCATGTCTGCGCCTTTTACAAGATGTCATTCCGCTCCTGTGCTGCTGGATGCAGTCATTCCCTGACACCAGCTGATGGTCACAATCGCTGCTGAAACAGCATTTGTGGATAGTTCATGTTCTCATTGTGGGAACATGACTATCACAATGTTAAGATCCAGGCTTGCTTACCATGGTTCTCAAGGCAAAGCCCCCTCCTCTATGCACCAATCTAGTGTTTTCTGTGGTGGCCATCAGAGAAACGCTACTTCTGCAAACAGACTGGGCAACCTGAGGATTGCGCTCAGGGCATCCCCGCCGAGGCAATCTCTGTGGGCCCCTCACCCCTCATATACATTGCAACCTGTGGTGCTTCCAGAAGATTGCACTGGTCTCTCTCCTGAGCGACCAACCATATCCTTTGGGGCGCCCACTGATGAGCAGATATCAGTTGGGGCAGCTATGCTTTCCCGGGCCGTATCGAGGGTCCTGTATTCAAACCTGTATTCAATTCAATGGTCATCATTCAATGGTGATGGTCATCTGAGGTCTTCTTAAGAGGCTGGATCCGGACTGAAGCTGTTGTGCTCTCTAGTCACCTTGGGGTGGGTGTCCCCAGGTAAAACAGAAAAGCAAAAGGAGAATAATTAGCGTAGCTGCTGTTCATAACTTTAAGCAAAGAAAGTCGTAATGAGCAATTGATCTGAAATGAGATGCATTTATTATGTGAATGCTTGGCTAAAGAGATGTGTCTTTAATCTAGATTTAAACTAATAAACTTAATGTGATTCATATTTGTCAGTCATATGTAAATGAAATAGGTCAGATTTATGTAATAGTTCACAGAAAAATGCCCAGATTAATGAACACTGTATAGTGGTCATGTGTGTGCGCACTACTGAGTTAAAGTACCATTGAAGCAGTGTCAGAGTTAATGAGATCATTAAGTGATGACTGAACATTAATGATGAACACCTGTTGTTAACAAGCAGAATCACTGAAGGACAGAGAAACACAAGAACTACTACTGATTTCAGCCACAGCCTTCGATGAAATCAACTGAAGATAAAAGACATTTCATCTCTCAAGATCTGATTGAACAACTCCAACAACTCTACAAAACTTTCCCAGCTTCACTCACTACTAACTATGCTGACTTTATTTCTTTCATACGTCTACAGAAGTTCTTATGAGAACTAACAGGTTTAGATGTTAATGATTTATTGAATTCATTTGAAGTTACCGTCATTTGAAGTCAGTGTTGGCTTTAAATGGGGTCTTGACTTTATTGTATCAGATCTTCTAACAATTGAGTGTTGTTGAAACACTTTTGTAATGGCACATATGTCAAACAAATGTTTCATCCATGTGATGATTGTTGAGTAGTGGTGAAGAGAGTCGAAATTTGGTAATCTGATCTCATTTGGAGTTTAAACTCTGAAATGGGTGGTGCATTACAGTAAAACTGTGATTCTATGGTGTGAGACTCAACAATGTTGTAACAGTCAAATAATATACATTTCTTAAAAATTTGTTTGTGCACAATAAAATTTCAGTCTGCATGCATTGGAGCAAGAGACCCTTTTTTTTTTTTTTAAACTGTCACCATTGTTGTGATTTGTATGTTGATTCTTGATGTATGACAAGAGAATGTATGACCAGGTGCTAATGGTTAGGCGATGATTATGAGTCTTTATTTAGTCATCTTACTCATTATTTAATCTCTGATGAAATGGATGATGTGTTTTTAGCTTTGTGCTATACGTTATAGTAAAGCAGTGTTGTGATAAATTGCTATGAAATGTTCACCATCATTCTGACTCATACAGGTAAAACCAGTTTGTGCCAAATAAAAAAAGGTTGTACAGACATCAAGAATCAACGATGGTGACAGGTAAAAAAAAAACTCTCACTCCAATGCATGCAGCCTGAAATTTTGTTGTGCAAAAACAGATTTAAAATATATATATATTATTTGATTGCTACAACACTGCTGATTCTCAAACCATAGAATCACAGTTTTACTGTAATGCACCAGCCATTTCAGAATTAAAACTCTGGATGAGATCAGACTATCAAATGTTGACTCTCCTCACCACAACTCAAACAACAGCACATGATCAAACATTTGTTTAACATTTGTGCCAGTATAAAAGACAACAGACAGAGAACGGCTGACATCTTAAAGTCAATTCTGTAGACGTATGACAGAAATAAAGTCAGTGTAGTTAGTAGTGAGTGAAGCTGGGAAAGTTTTGTAGAGTTTGTGGAGTTGTTCAATCAGATCTTGGGAGATTAAATGTCTTTTATCTTCAGTTGATTTCATCGAAGGCTGTGGCTGAAGTCAGTAGTAGTTCTTGTGTTTCTCTGTCCTTCAGTGATTCTGCTTGTTAACAGCAGGTGTTCATCATTAATATTCAATCATCACTTAATAATCTCATTAACTCTGACACTGCTTCAATGGTACTTTAACTCAGTAGTGCACACACACATGACCACTAAACAGTGTTCATTAACCTGGGCATTTTTCTGTGAACTATTACATAAATCTGACCTATTTCATTTACATATGACTGACAAATATGAATCACATTAAGTTTATTAGTTTGTTTATTTTAAAACTATGTAATCCAAATGGATGGAAAATTGGTATGTAATTAAATTACATAAAACTTATGTTTAGACTGAAATATTTTTTTGAGTGTAGATTAACAAATAAACAGACATCACCTGAACAAAACATATCATTACAGTTTAGCAGTGATGACTTTATGAGTTTCTTTACTGAGAAAATCGAAAGTATCAGAAATACAATTCTAAATGTACAACCTTTAACAGAGTTTTACGATTCAGCCTCAATTATTGCCCCTCAAGAACAGTTGCAGTGCTTTACAACTATAGGACAGGAAGAGCTAAATAAACTTATTACTGCATCTAAACCAAAAACATGTTTATTAGATCCAATACCCACTAAACTTTTGAAAGAACTGTTACCTGTAGCAGAAGAACCTCTTCTTAATATTATCAACTCATCCCTATCTCCAGGACATGTCCCACGAATGTTCAAGCTAGTAGTTATTAAGCCTCTCATTAAGAAACCACAATTAGATCCAAATGTATTGGCAAATTACAGACCCATTTCAAATTTTCCATCTATGTCTAAAATTCTAGAAAAAGTGGTGTCGGCCCAATTGTGCTCCTTCTTGCAAAAAAAAAAACACTATCTATGAAAAATTCAGGATTCAGGTTTCATCATAGCACAGAGACTGTGCTTGTTAAAATTACAAACGACTTACTCCTAGCTTCTGACCAAGGCTGTGTCTCAATACTAGTGTTACTTGATGTCAGTGCTGCGTTTGACACTATAGATTATAAAATACTCCTAGACCGACTACAAAATTACAATGAAAGCTCTAGCGCAAGTTCTGCCAGGAAGACTCAAATGTTACGTCTAAGTTTAGATCTAACCAATCATTATCCAATACTTGTAGTATAAAAGATCAGTACTAACACATGTCTGAGTTCGCAGATGCTCAACCTTTACCTCCACCACCCCCCACCACCACCAGGATGGTCCCTGTCCATACCTCCGGGGGGTCTCTCAGACTACAGTCTGCATTTAGAAGGATGTACTGTACTGTACCAAAAAGCAACTGTGGATTGTTTTGGTTATTTTCTATTAGTTAGCGGAGATGCTCAGCCCTGGCTGGTTTTAGAGTTTTTCTATAACGGGACAAACTGTTTTTCCATGCGATTCTGAAGACTTCTAAACGGGTTTGTCTCCATTCGGGTTCTAGAGTTTCTCTTTTCATAGCGTGAGTAATACTGTTGTACCATGGTACAGTATTTTTCTCTAACCTTTTTAAATCTCATCGGTGCAACAGTATCTAATGTACTAGTGAAAATGGTGCACATGCTGCTAGTCATTTTCTCGAGATCATTTGCATGTTAGGGTACGATGAGCAGATCAGGCAGGTTGTTTGTGAAATTATTTATAGTTGTCGGGAGAATTGTTCTGCCTGGTCGATTTCATGACGCAATTTGACAAATATCATCAGTATGCAGTACGCAAGTTACAAGATAGTGATCAGAGACATCATCACTTTGCGATAGAATTTCAATATCAATAGGATATATTCCATGTGATATAATTAAATCTAGAGTATGATTAAGACGGTGAGTGGGTCCAGTGACGTTTTGTTTGGCCCCAAAGGAGTTTAGTAAATTTGTAAACGCAGCCCCTAATGCATCATTTGTATTGTCTACATGAATGTTAAAATCTTCAACAATCAGAGCTTTATCAACGTTGACCAATAGGTCTGAAAGAAAGTCTGCAAACTCTTGAGGTCTATAAACAGAAGCCAAAGCAAGGGATAGTAGTGACTTTTTACTTATATCTGAGAGTGTGTAAGGTCTTGTTTTGGTTTTGTTCATGTTCTGGGGGGTATTCCAAAAACCAGGTTATGTGACATACCTGGGTAAGTTTAAGGGTAAGTAGGCGGATAACCTCAGCTTTCGGTTCCAAAAACGGAGGTAAGTTTCAAGGTATGTAAGTAGCCATGGCAACTTACGCTCTGAACATAACCTGCTCCGGGGCAGGTTTAGTTTCAGGGTTAGTTTGTTTCAGAGAGGTGACGGAGCATGGCATGCCCTTTTTAAGATGATCCAGTGGATGTGGAAGCACAGATTATACGGAATCTTTTCCGCCGTGAGAGGGTGATAAGTTTTCGTATCCAAATGGATATTTGCCGGAGCGTTACCATTTTTCGAAAGACTTGTTAATTTACTTAACAAATCTTTTGAAACCTTACATATCAAACGTGACACATCAGCACTTGACACAGAGCACATTTTGTGCATCGCCCTTTGTTTTTTTGCGATGGGGAGTTTTTTGTATAACGTTGGCGATGCAGAGCAAGTGGGAAAGGCAACTGTGTGTAGGACTGTTCAGACAGTATGCCTCGCACTCAAACGGTTCCTACACACTTTTGTGCAGTTCCCTGCCCATAAACCATCGAGAGTCATTAAAGAGGAATTCCACAGAGTGGCGGGTTTGTCCTTTCTATGATATTCTGTAAGACCATTTTAGTTACATAGCACTACTTAATTATCCATATATCAACACCCTTACAAAAGATTACTGCAGTTTTTTAGAAGTAATACTACAGTTTTTGTTACATATAGAAAAATGCAGTTTTTTGGACACGAAAAAAACTGCAGTAATGCAGTATAACCTAAAATGTCTGTAGTTTTACTGGAGTACAACTATACTGCAATACATCTAAAGTACTAGTAAAATAAAACTGCAATACAACTGCAGTTATACTGTTTTTATACTTCATGCAACTTTCAGTTGTACTTCATTTTACTGCTGCTGTACTTATACTACAGTTTTACTGCAGTTCTACTTCAATATACTGCAGTTCTTTTTTGTAAGGGTACTGTATACAGTCACAGTCATTTTAAAATGTCTCTTACATAACTTTCATTTTCAGGGTTCTGTGCATTGATGGAACTCACATTCCTATTAAAGCTCCTTCAGTCAATGAAGGAGATTATGTTAATTGGAAGTCAATCCATGTGCAGGTAACAATATATTTTTGGGTGCTAAATCTTTAGGTGTTTAAACCATTAAATCGCCCTCATTACTCGTCCCCCACTACACTGTAAAATCTACTTACTTAAAAAAAAAACATGCAAACAGATTGCCTTAAAAAACTAAGTAAAGTGAAATAGGAATAGTATGTTGTACTGACAAAAGCTTAGGAAGTAAAGTTGACTCACACTTGAGTTCTAGTGACTAAAAAAAGAGTGCATTTGATAATTTACTTTAAATCAAATTTAATTGTTACCACTGTTGTGTTTAGCATGCTGAATGTTGAAGTCTGTGTGACTCAAATAGATTCAATTTCAAAATATTGTCACAAATTTAGAAGAATTGTATCGACTCACTTAAAAGTTTCACCAACAGTTTGCATTTATATGTGCTACCCTTAACTTTATAAATAATCATTATTCAGCATAAAATAAGATGGTTTTGTTAGTCATATACATAATTTTATATATGATTTGTGAAATTCAATTACATATGAATATATGACCTGTGATTTCTAGTTGCATCACTGCATCAAATCAGAAATACAAGAATATAAATCTAGTGCCCAAAGGAAACACCATACACCATAATTGTAAGGTCAATATTTTAGAAAACAACATTTTAGGAAAATCAATGCCAATTTATGAAGTCAGCTTATGTGACGTTCTCTCAAATTTTTGGACCCCCACCTGTTTCATGGGCCTCAGCCTTCTTCCTATTGGCTGCATAGAAAACTAAATGATATTAAACACTAAATTTAAACTTCATTAACAGTTTAGTAAATTTAGAAAATATCATCTTGTTGGAGAACGTTTTTATGTTTCATTTTAACTTGGCTCAGAGTTCTTCTGGCTCCAGAAGGATTACACCTGATAAAACAAGCCAATAAGTTACACTTTTTTTGTCAACATATTACCAGCCAATTATGTACATCACTACAGTGATATTAAGAAATTTATGAAGGCCAAAAAGTAAATGCTTGTCTATTTTTACAACATGCCCAAAAGAATTTTGCATTACAATGAAAGGGGACAAATAACCACCTACCTATAATTTTATAAACTCATGCATTTACTGTTATTATTATTTTTATTTTTTTTGCCATGCCAAGCCAACTCTCTCTCTTTTGCTGATGCTGCAGTATTGCTTTTTTAGTTAAAATGTGCTTATATTCTTCATAAGCAAGCATTGAAACCTCCAACTACATCTCGCTGAAGTATGTCGCACGCCTTTTTTCTCCACGCGTTTCCATGGTGACTCCTGAAATCGGCGATCCATTGAAAATGCCTTCATGTGCTCGCCGTTCGCGCGCATTAACTCTCGGTTACCAACAGGAGGTTGATTGAACTACCTCCACAAAGGTATTTTGGAACCAACATACCCAGAGTAAGCAAGTTCTGGGTTAATCAACCGAGAGTTCAAGGTATATGTGACAGTAAGTTAACCTTCCTTTCTGGAATACCGCCCTGGTTCATTGTCATTGTTTATGTTCCAAGATTCATGTTCATGTTTCTTGTTTCTTATTTTATGGTTCATTGTTCATGTTCCATTGTCATGTGTCATGTTTCTTGTTTATCCATGTACTCCAGTTGTCATGTGATTCCTCTGTTTGTCATGTGATCCTGCCATGTGCTTCGTGTCATCTGATTCCCCTGTGTTGTGTCTTGTTCTGATTGGTTCTTGGGTTAATCATTGTTTCATAGGTGTTCATCATTTGTAGTTAGTCTGTCTATTTAAACCCTCATGTTTCCATTGTACCGGGTCGATGTTTGTGGATTGTTATCCCTGTAGTCACTGTGGTGAGTTTCTTGTTAGTCAAGTCAAGTCAAGTCAAGTCAAGTCAAGTCAAGTCAAGTCATTAATGGACAATAAAGCTGCACATGGGTTCTCATTTTAAACTCGCCTTCAGTGGATTTGCTTACAGAGTGTAACATTTAGTATAAGAATTCAAATGAATATAACCTGTAGTTTGTTTTCTGAGTAACGTTAAGAATATCTCTATGGATTGTTGCTACACCACCACCATGGCATTTATTTTTATAACAGTAGCCAGGTGGACAAGACTCATTAAGACCGAAATAATTGTAGGAATTGAGGACGAACCAGACAAATGAATCTTCCAAATGATTCATTCAAACATAATTCCATATAAACTCATCTCACCCCAAATCGTCAGAGAACCCAAGATCAATGAATGTATTGCTGGCTCCAGTCCATCTGAAAACCCCCCAGCTAAGTACCTTATGCCCAGCTGAGGTGAAAGACCAAATGTTTAAAGACAATGCAACTGGAGCCACAAAAAGATAACACCAGAGTGTTTGATCCTCAAAGACAGAGATAAAACAGGCCACCTTGCGTGTCACAGAATCAAAATCCACAGAAAATCCCACAGTTCCAAAACCATTATAAACGGACTTGTAATCAAACAGTGTTCGACTGCATAATTCCATGTCATGCATACACATTATACATGTGACCTGTTATGTGCAGATTACCCACAATTCATGTAATTGTTACAACTTTTGAATATTTGATTGAAAGTATGTGTTGTTTGTAATGAAACTGAATCACCTCTCATAACTCAAATTAAGGCTTGAATGAAATCTGTGTAAAATGCATTGTATTCTTTTTAGAGTAATCTAGACTAAACTGTACTCTCTGTACCCCTCTGAAAGTTCAGATAACGGGTCGTAAATGACCAGGGGAGGAGAAAGTCACCTCTGAAGCAAATACCGCATCTCATTGGTCAGAACTGCTCAAAAAGGTTGGACAAAGCTCAGGTTAAATGCTCAGTACACTAGTAAGTTTTCTTAAGATAAGTTTTTTTTTTTTTTTTTTAAGTTTTAAGGTTAAACTTAACCTTAAAACATTATTATTATAAAAAATTATTATTATTTTAATTTACTGCTTAGCAGAAGTTGTATCATAGAATAAGATCAGAATGAATTAGTTTAAGTCAAGACAAATACTAAGAAACAGACGGTGAAGAGCAGCCATGCAGTTTCATTCAAGCCATCCATCTGACTTTCGTCTCACTCGCTTTCCTTTATTTTACTTAAATTTTCTTTCTTTCAGTCGAGAGTCTCGTGTTCTAAGTTAAGTTTTGTCCAAACTTCAAACTTCAGCCACGAGGGAACCTCCATTCATCTGCAGCAATCAGGACCGGAAAGACCTCAACGAAAGGATGTCGACAAGGAATCCCCATTTAAAGACAGACGACTAGCGCAAGTACCTCCAGATTCTATAGCTGAACTGGTGCATTTATATAAAATCCAATAACCCGCCTAAGAAGTGATAAAAGGGTTAAATTAGTGATTGATGGTTCGTTTAGATCAGGCCTCATGAAATGCATACATTGCTAGAAACTTCCATCATTTCACTCTCTTAAACTCACCCTCTCCTCTCGTCCTTCCTCTCTGCAACTCGTTTGAATGTGTGTGTGAGCGTTTGTGTTAGATATTAGTTTACATGTTAGTATAGTCAATAAAGTGTCATTCACATTTTAAAGAGAAGTGTCTTGTGTTATGTGCTTTTAATTTAATGTCTTAAACTGCCGATCTATGTTACCTTGCTAAAGGGTGTTTTTAAGATAGTTGAAGTCGCTACAGAGCTTATTTACGGCCCGTGCAAGTGAACACTGGACGATTCAGCTGCTCGGTTGGTAAAATAAGTGACTCGTTTTGAGTTTCCTATAAATAGACTAATTAATAATTACTTTGAGCTTAATTTGCTTTTGTAATCATTTGGTTTAAGCCATGTTTCAGTAAGGCAAATTACATTACAAGACTATTATTTGTGATCATTTCATTTAATCTCCCTTAGGTGTCAGCGATGTAGTGTTTAGTAGCCCTAGCTTTAGAAATTGTTTTTGTTCAGTAATTTTGCAAAATTCTGTTTTGATCACGATCAGGTTTTTTCTAGATCCTTATTTGGTTATTGCTTAACCTCACTATCCGGGGAATAGACACAGTTTCTATAGACTTCATTACACTCACATTTCTATCAGTTAAGTGGGCAGAACACATACTGTGATTTGGGTTTGACTTACTAGTCATACCTAGAATGTATGAATTTCTTCTGTGGAATAATTTTTATGCAATGTACAAATATTCAAAAACAAGAACAGTTTTATGCAAATATTTAAAGCCAATAGGAAACGAAATCGAGTCCCCTTTTCTCTTCATTATATTACAAAATAATAAAAGAAAGAATCTTTATTTTGAGGTAAACTATCCTGAAATATAAAATGAATGATAATAAGTAATATGAATATGTCATTAAACTTGTTTTTTGTAGAGAGTTGCAGTTCAGATAAGGAGAGTATTCAAGAGATTAAAGGGAAAGCAGTTGAGACGAGAGAAAGAAGGATAGGTTAGAGCCAGTGAGGAAGAAAGTGAGATGAGTGAGGAAATATGACATAGACATTATGCCCAGTTAGGAGGAGGAAGAGGTGAAAAGGGAGGTACAAGGAAAGAAGACTCAAGAAAAAGATAAGAGAGAAAGGAAGACAGATGGGACAAAAAAAATTACAGAAACAATATGAGGTTCAGTGAAGGGGAAGATAAAAGGCATTTGGCTATTTCACTGGTTGATACCTCTGATCAGAACATTGGTTGATGTTCCTCATGCTTGTGGAAATCTGACATTTTCTTTTTTTTTTTTTTCAGAAAATATCCAGAGGGTGCATAACTTGTTTTACCAATGTAATCATTTTGCTAGAAAGTGAAAAAAGCGTTGTCATGCTGCCAAGGTTATCAGAGCCATCAGATCAAATATTTACCTGTGCAATTTAATGCTCTGCAATATATAGTGCCGAAGTAAATAGTGGTGAAAGGAAAGCAACATTTGTGTCTATTGTTGGAGGCTAGGAATACTAAACTAATCTTGGATCAGTTTCAAACCACTTAATGGCCCAGTGCTCATGGTTTGTCATTACCATATGTTCACAAGTCACAAATAATAACCAGATCTGGAGATGTGATTGAGGGTGACGTCTCAAGTTCCTGTTAACTACCCAGCCAACACACCCATGTGGGACCCAGGTGGGTCTGATGTGGGTTGCCCAAGTGGGGCCCAGACAGTTTTGTCCTCGGTTTCCATGTAGGCCCCATATGTGTTAGCCCAGATGAACATCTAAACCTCTGTTAATTCTCAATAAGAGCTTCTGTAAACATTTAAAAATAAAGTCAGTAATAAGTGAAGCTGGTAATTCTGTTTGTGGAGTTGATTAATCAGATCTTCAGAGATTGAATGTCATTTATCTTCAGTTGATTTCATCTAAGGCTGTGGCTGAAGCTGTAGTTTCTGTTCTTGTTGTTCATATTTTCTTCATTGATTCGGCTTGTTAACAGCAGGTGTTCATCATGAATGTTCAGTCATCACTCAATCACTTCATTATCTCATTAACTCCAACACTGATGCAGGGTTACATTTAACAGCCTATAGTGTGCACACTGCGCAGTGTTCATTTCATCTGGGCTAACCCATGTGGGGCCTACATGGAAATGGAGGACAAAACTGTCTGGGCCCCACTTAGGCAACCCACATCAGACCCACCTGGGTCCCACATGGGTGTGTTGGCTGGGTACTGGAAGCAGAAACTAATGACCCTCTGAAGGCATTTCTATTGAATCCCAAATGGAAAATTTGGATACAGTGAATATCGCAAGGCCTATAAAGAGAGCCTATTAATCTCACAGATCACAAAGGACAAAGCATCATAGAAAAGAATGAAAGAGGTGTACTTTGCTAATGGCTTTTGATGACATAATTGGCAGATGTTAGGCTATATAAGACACTGAACATTACGATTCATAACATGCTTCAGTTTAAGAGTAACGAGTAATGTCAATGCTTCATTGCATAGAAGAGATAATATATCGCAGACACAGATGATAATTGCGCAGCCGCTGGATTCTGAACATCAAATGTATATTTGCAAATAAAACAGCTCTGATACAATAGGGACCCCTAGAATACCTAAAATATGTCTTTGAATATTATGCATGTGTAGTGATGTGGTGACGTGTTTGAAACGTCACCATCATGAAAATGTAGGGCTAATGAGATATCGCTCCACGGTGAGTATATATATAAGCCTGTTGGTTAGGCTTCCTGGAGTGCGTCATGGTCGAAAGCCCGCCCCTTTCTTTCCTTGCTTGGGATATTGAAGTGTGACGTCGGTCCACCGAGGCAGTGTGTAGTGTGCTGCTTACTTCCAGGTACGTTTTGAGGCGATGTATTCGCGGTGTTGTGGGAAATTCAGTTCACGTTAACTGTAGTCATGCTTCCCAGTGCCGTGTGCCTTTAGGATTCCCATCCGTGCAGTGTGGCAGTGTAACGGAGCACCAGCTGCTTAGTTATTAATGAAAGAAGCTACTATATGACATTGGAACATGTGAGTTGTGTTGTACGATTTATCGGGCGAGTAAATTGTTTACTACGACTTTTGTGATCATTATTGTATGTTTTAGGTTATAATTAATATTTGTGTTTAGGTCCTTCATCGCTTGCGCTGCAGCTCTCCTTAACTCTTGCTCTTTGAGCCGCGCTGCTGCTTTAAGTTACTACGTCTCCGCCCAAGGGCTAAGTGGGCTGAAGTTGTATCATTCTTTTGCTGTTTTTTTGTCTTTTTTTGTAGGTATTTAATTTGTTATTGCTGTCACAACCATCTTTATTCACTGGAATGACTACCGCTATGCGGTATTGAGCAGCATCTGTCATTTTTGAAATCCTTATGAGCCACGATCACCTCTGAGTTTGTCACTCTTGTGTTGCGACAGCATACGTGTTCTTTTTTTGTTTTAATTTGTATTTTGTATTTTCATTATCTGTTTGTGTTTAGTTTGCCCTGATTTTGGTTTGTGTTTTTCTTTATTTTTGTCTTTATATTGGTACTTGTCTTCTAATGTGACTTGGTTGTTTTTGCTGGAGCTGAGTATTTCTAGGAAGCTGGCTGGTGTTGGAGGGCACAGGTTTTATTTAATAAGGGATTGTCAATTGCTGTGTTACTTATTTCTTTGGTTATTATTTGCAGTGAATTGTTTTCTAAATATGATTTTGAGTGGTGAGACTTTTGTGCACTGCGTGCACCATACCAGCCTTCTTTCCTAGCAGAGCCTCAGCCCCTGCACCGATTAACTCTTTTTTTGGTTTTGTTTCGACCAAGGCTATTTAATGTTTTAAACTGAACTTTTAACTTTTATAAATTATTTGTTTCCTGCAAACTCACGCCTCTTGCCTCTTAAAGTGGAATAGATCTGTGTGCTTTCCTTGATTCTTTTGGTTAGTTCCCCGTTATTGCGGGGTGGCGTAGTCACAACAAACGAGCCACTTGCTACATGTGGCGTAGTCGGTAGGGTCCACAGAATACTTGGCATAGGCGTGAGGCTGTTTATTTTTGCTTGTTCTTGTAAGTTTCGTGTTTCTTTTTTTTGTTGTTGTTGTTGTTTTTTTTTAGGAGTAAAGCAGCAGCGTGTGCTCAGTTTCTGGGTTTGACTTCCCTAGGTGCCGTTGTCGGTGAGGCGTACTACAACATTAAGTAGGAGTGTGTTATAATAATGGAGGGAGAATTGCAGGAACTGAAAGAGCTTGTGGCTCAACTTCGAGCTGACAGTGAGAGATTGCATCAGGAGAGGGCCTCTGAGTCGCAGGGGGCTAGTGTTGCGGGGCCCAGTACCTCTGCCACAGCTACCGCCCCTATACTTTCATCACTGGTTAGTACCAATACTCCAGTGACTGACAGGTTTGTATATGTACCTAGAGATAGGAGGTGCCCAAAATTTAGTGGGAAATTGGGGCTGAATATTAATGAATGGGTTGATGAAGCTAAGGCATATATGAGAACCCGTTGTCTGTCCCATTTGGATCAGGCCTTCTTTCTTTTCGATCACTTGGAGGGGGAGGCACGAGAAGAGATACGATACCGTTCAGATGAGGAGCGTGGGGATCCCAAGAAAATTGTCAAAGCCTTGCGTGAATTGTATGGGTGTTCATTGTCATATGTAGCTTTGCAGGAAGCTTTCTTCTCCCGGAGGCAGCAAGAGGGGGAAACGCTCTTGGAGTTTTCCCTCGCCTTGATGAGTCTCCTGGAGAAGGTTAAGCAACAGTCACCAAATACTATGGTAAACACTGAGATTGTCTTGCGTGATCAATTTGTTGAATACGTTAATGATAGTACTCTGAGACGGGAGCTTAAACAGCTGGTGCGCCGACAGCCCAATTCCACATTGTTAGAAGTGCGGAGCGAAGCCCTTCGTTGGGAGCAGGAAGGGATGCCAGGGGGTGCGAGGGCCCGAAGTTTATCTGTCCCATAAGCGCATGGAATTCAGTATGGCGTTCATGGAGATTCACGGGTTGGGGCTCGTAGTTCGCCTCCAACATCTGAATTGGGTGAGTTGAGAGAAATGCTAAAAGCACAGCAAGAGCAGTTGACTCGACTCACGCAAAGTTTTGCCCGATTACAAGGTTCAGAAATGCGCGGTCGAGCCCCTCGTAAAGGGCCCATAATTTGTAGGCGGTGTCAGAGGCTGGGGCATTTTGCTCGGGAGTGCGATGGGGAGCGGGTCCCCCACCGCACTCCACATTCCGCTGTACCTTTTGCTGGGGGTGAGCAGCCTTCCACTCCTGTGCACTCGGAAAACAAGTGCCCACCGGGCTGCAGAGCCACAGCTCGGTTGGGGATTCTATCGGCTCCGTTTTGTCAAAAGGTCCTGCTCCGGCGTCTCGCCTAATGTCATCCTGTCCTCATCTTGTTGCTTCGGTAGGTGGAATCCCGGTGCCCTGTCTGGTTGACACTGGCTCCATGGTCTCTACGATTACAGAAAGTTGTTTTTTGCAGCATTTTGAACCATGGGGTCAGGAGCGACTTAGGTCATGTCAATGGTTACAGCTTTGCGCGGCCAATAGTTTTTCGATTCCGTACCTTGGTTATATGGAGCTGGACATTGAGCTCTGTGGCCAAGTTATTTCAAATTGCGGGGTACTCGTTGTCAAAGACCCTCCTGGTGGCTTGTGTGATACGATTCCGGGGTGCTTCGAATGAATGTGTTGAAACGGTGTTACCAGGAGCTCTTTGGCCAGCATGGCCCCGCCCTCTTTGATTTGCCCGACGTGTCAAAAGCCCCACATTTTGTATCTCAGGCATTAAAACATTGTTGCGACGTTAACACCGTAACTAATGTAAATCACATTGGTAAAGTTCGGGTTCGGGGCCATAGGCCTTGTCGTATTCCAGGGGGCATGCTGAAGTTCATTCCTGCGACTTGCTCCGATGAATACTCTAGTGGAATTGTACTTTTTGAGCCTCCTGAGTCCGGTTTGCCTGCTGGGTTGTTATCCTCCCCGGCAGTAGTTCAGGTTAACCAAGGGACAGCCTATATTCCTGTGGTCAATGTTGGCATGACCGATGTCATGCTTTACCCTCGTTCCTTGATTGGCACAGTGAGTAATGTTTATGTGGTGAGTTTGCCCACAGGTGTGACCGAGGTTCAGCCAGCTGTGGCTGTTGTCGGTGCCCAGAATGCGCAGGTGGGACTTACTGTGCAGGATCAGGTTGAAGCAGTGGACCTGTCGAGTCTATTGGAGGTAGAGCAGAAGCAGGTAAAGGCCTTACTCTACAAGTTTCAGTCAGTGTTCTCTGCCCAGGAGGGAGACTTGGGTTGTACCAATTTAATTTCTCATGATATCCCTTTGGTAGACGAGACTCCTATTCAACAGCGTTTCCGGCGGATACCTCCATCAGAGTATGAGGTAGTAAAAGCCCATATAAATCAGTTACTTGAGGCTGAGATCATTCGGGAAAGCTGCAGTCCATATGCTTCACCGATTGTATTGGTTAAGAAGAAAAACGGTAGTCTGCGCATGTGTGTTGACTACCGTCAACTTAATGCCAAAACTAGGAAAGACGCGTTTCCTCTGCCCCGAATTGATGAGTCCCTGGATTCCCTGAGTGGTGCCTGTTGGTTTTCAACTCTTGATTTGGCCAGTGGGTATAATCAGGTTCCGGTCACTGAGAAAGATCGGTTTAAGACTGCTTTTTGTACACCTTTTGGACTCTTTGAGTGGAACCGTATGCCCTTTGGCCTGTGTAATGCCCCTGGCACCTTTCAGCGGTTAATGGAGCGGCTGTTCGGGGATCAGCAGTGTCAAACTTTGCTTTTATACCTGGACGATGTGGTAATATTTTCGACCTCTGTAGAGCGTCTGGAAGTAGTTTTGAGTCGGTTAAAACGTGAAGGACTTAAGCTTAAGTTAAGCAAATGTGCGTTTTTCCAAAGAGAGGTGAAGTATCTGGGCCATGTCATATCTGCGGAAGGGGTTTCAACTGACCCGGCCAAGATTGAGGCCATGGCTGATTGGCGGCGCCCATCTAACGTGGCAGAGTTGCGTTCCTTTCTGGGTTTCGCCAGCTACTATCGCCGCTTTGTGGAGGGGTTTGCCAAGTTGGCGGGCCCTCTGCATAAGTTGGTTGCGGCATGTGCTGGTTCGGGATCCAGAAAGCGGGCCGATCGGGGGTTTTCTGGGGCTTGGACAGAGCAATGTCAGGATAGTTTTGAAGTATTGAAGAATAAGCTTTTTTCTGCCCCAGTGTTAGCATATGCAGACTTCTCTCAACCCTTTATTTTAGAGGTTGACGCTAGCCATGGTGGGCTGGGTGCAGTGCTCTCGCAGGAACAAGGAGGTAAGGTGCGCCCTATTGCTTATGCTAGTCGTAGTCTTAGGCCCACTGAGCGCAACATGACCAACTATAGTTCCATGAAACTGGAATTTGTTGCACTCAAGTGGGCCATGACAGAGAAGTTTAGAGAGTACCAGCTTTTTGCAGAGGCCCACAGCCCGGTCAATTCTTGGATCCTTCATAGCATTCTCTGCAGAAAAACAATTCTCAGAAAAAACATTGTCAAGGCAAGGCCTAAGTCTATAAGTAAAAATAGCAAAAGGTCCAAATGTATTAATTTAACATATCTTTGTTGTTTAACTGTAAGTACACTGACATTTTTTTGTTTGTATGATTACATCCTTTTAAACAAAAATCTTTGGTGTTTTAACACTTCACTAGATTATATTTGTTAATACTAATGCATTATGAAAACATGTCCAAAGAACGAAAATGAATTATGAACACTGATCCAGATTTATTACTTATCATTAGCTCATGATACCTAATGCATTTTAATATTAACAAATAGAACATTATTTTAATGAGACCATTTTTAAAAATGTTTACAAATTATGTACACCTGCATGAGACTATTTATTAATAAACACTGCCTTTTTCTAAATTCTGCTGGGTGCATATGCGTTCACAGATCACATCGCTTTATCTTAAACTTTTTAATCTCTGTGATTGGACCGCTTGGCAGAAAATGCTAAATATACTGTATGACGCTAGGTGTCACTGTAATAACGCTGTAATAAAGTGCATCTTTATAATGGGCGAAATAGTAACACCATATTAGGGGGAAATGTTAAAACAACTCACCAATAGCTAAACGAAGTCTATGTCCAAAGCAATGTAGTCTCGTCCAGTTATTTAGAGATGCTGCCCTGATCATATTCGCTGCATTGTCCATTGTAATGCTGACGAGTCTTTCCTCAAGCTAACCCCATGAAGAAATCGCTTCTTTGAGGCCTGTTGCAATGGATTCTGCTGTATGGTCTTGTGGGAAAAACGAGGTTTGCAAAAGCTTGCTTTTCATTTCAAACTCGTTGTCAATAAAATGCACAGATACGGCTCCGCAGTTCTACTTGACCACAAGTCTGTTGTGGCAGCAAAATATTCAACACTGCAAATTTCTCGTTCCATTTCCAGTCGGATTTTTGAATACAGCTCAGGCAGAGCAACGTCAGAAAAATAGTTGCGTGAGGGTAAGCTGTATCGTTTGTCAAGTGTGCCAATAATTTTTTTTAAACCCTTCGTTGTTTACGGTGTTTATTGGACACATATCTTTGGCTAAATGAAACGTGATCGCCTCTGTTATTTCCTTGTGTCTTTGAGAACAAGGCGAATAAGGTATTGTGTTGAGCAATGTCCCCGTTATTGTCGTCAGGTGTTGTGGAAGGCTGGGGATTTTTTTGTGGTTGCGTTTTTTTTGTGCCTTCAACCTTTGAAATTCTTGATATTGCACTTTATGGTGGCTTTTAAGGTGGTTGATTAGGTTTGTTGTGTTACCTTGCGACGTTTGTACGGCACAGGAGCACAGTTTGCATAGGACTCGTACCTGATCAACGTCACTCTCACTGAACCCGAAATACTTCCAAACAATGGAGTATGACCCCTTTTTGGGAACTAATGATCGCACTTCTTCACCTTCCACTTGTTGCTCTGCCATCTTTCGTTAAGATGAATGACTAAACTTATCGCGAGACGCCAACTACTTCTACGCTATGAAAGCGCGCTTGAAATCTAAACACCGTCACGTGAGACGTGACGCAGTTTATCATACGTACACTCAACCCATGAGAAAAACAAACAATTTGCAACCTTACAATGTTTGTTTTTTGCTTGGTATTTACACATTGATATTGCGACGATTATGGTTAATTAATCATGGGAGACAGATATCGTTATCGCGATTAAAAGCCCTAACTCAACATATGTGCACCAACGGACTGGGCCCCAACGGGAAAAAGTACACGTATGTAGCAGTTTTACTCTGGTTGTGTGTATCGTTTCTTTAACCCTTGTGCATTGTTCAAATTCACTACCCTTTCGTTATGTTCGTGGCTGAAAACGGCCACTACTTTTAACTGCTTTAAAAATGTATCAGATAAATATTTTTCAAATTTTTTTGCTTAAATCTATTAATCAACCTCAGTCCTGATCAAAACTACAAAATTAAAAAAAAAAAATAAATCAGGATTTTAACTCTTTAATTGCCAAATTCATAAATGATGTCACTGATTTGGGGGAAAAAACACACAAAATGACTTATTCCCAACAAACACATTTACGTTGTGGCAACGTCGCTGCCACGTTCCATTTTTACTGTGGCAACGTTGACTGTCTACGTGCTCGCGACATTGTAGCAACGTTGAATTGTAAGACGCTAAAGTCAAGTCAAGTCATCTTTATTTATATAGCGCTTTTTACAATGCATATTGTGGCAAAGCAGCTTTACATTAATAAGAAAATGGTGTCATTGTGCAGCTTATTCTATGTATTATTGATTCATTCCATTGCAAATATCAATAGTTATTAGTCTAGTTAATTTAGGTATATCAGCACTGCAGAAAACAGTGACGTAATCGTCCGGCTCAGCTCAGTTTGTATACAACGGCGCCAATGCAGGCATATCAAAAACACTGCTGAATATCAAGCAAGTGTCCCCAACGTAAGCAAGCCAAAGGCAACAGCGGCAAGGAACCAAAACTCCAACAAATGGAGAAAAAAAACCTTGGGAGAAACCAGGCTTAGTCGGGGGGCCAGTTCTCCTCTGGCCAACAGTGAACACTTGTCCGATACTCAGGCAGAGTTACGGGTCATTAAACCGATTTGGATTCGCAACAGTCAAAATATTTAATCTAGTTCCATCTAGTTTAAGATCTTTTTGATCACGCCGGTATGGTACGGTTTGTTGGGATATGTGCCACTGGCTGAAAGGGCTGTAGCAACGTTGTTGCGCGACATTCAGCGACTGCAAGACGACGTTTCGACCACATTTATTTTTATACCAGATTATTAATATTATATTACCTTTTCTCCGTCTTATTTTTTTATGTATTTATTTTTTTTGTGGTCAATCTCTTAATAATCATACACAAGATGAACATGTAACACATTTTTAAATACTGTTAATCATTAATTGTTATTTTTAATGTAAAACCAGCTATGAAACTTTAAAGAGGAAAAATGCCATAAAAGTTCATATAATCCAACTTTATTAAAACATTGCATACATATAATTACACTACCAAAACATACATTTGTAGGGAAAAAAAAACGTTAATATAGAGTATATTAATTATATTAAGATCAAATATAATAGACTACAAATAAAAAAGCATAAAAAGAGCATTTGAGAACATTTGTTGAACAAAATAAAAGCAGCTGAAACAGTCGTCAGGTCACCGGCTGATGAGGCCGACTCGGGACTGGAGAACACGGCGGACAAGGGAGCGCAGACGAGAAGGTCGGTAGACAGTCCAATAAAGATAAACAAATCCAGTGGAAAAGGGCAAGCGCAGAAACCAGTCGCCAGGCACAAGTCAAAACCATGCTGACAGTCCAGGGACAGAGAACAAGACGGAGCAAAATCAAATAGTAAGCCTCCAATGTAGGAGGACACAAATAAGATCTTGATACGACAAGACAGGCCACATGTCTAGCATAAGCTGAAATATCTTTTACACGTTTAACAAAAACACTGGCGAGTTAAATTTAACAATTTATTGGCCAGTGGCTAATGATATTAGTCGCCAAGATTGAACATTAACTTGCGCGTATCGCGCTTGGGTCGCTGTCTGTTGTCAGTCCCTTTTCATAGCTTCATTATGGCTTATAACTTTTGGCATAATGTTAAAACACTTCATCACATGACCAGAATATGTTTAACGCCTTTTCCTAAATAACGATATCTGAATAGGCCCTCTGAAAGTAATATAATTAACTTAGCATTAACTTACACCAAACCCGATCGCAAACGAATCGGTATGTGAATTATCAGCTATTCTGTCCACTCAGTTTATTGAGTTTATTAACAGAACAAATAAATCTCGCATTAGACATGAAAATTGTAGGTTTTGTTTGGATATTTACATATCTTATTTATCTAAAAGAGAAATCATAAGCAATACTTACATATCCTGGCTTAAAGAATAACGGCCCAACGGTCTGTTAAAATTTTAAATGCGCTTCGGAACAGTGACGAGTACATGTCGTACAATGGTTGTCCAGACAGCCTAAGCACAAACTTCAGCAATGGTCCTGAACCGTGGTTGAATGGCAACATTGTGACAGCACAGTAACAACCTTAACGACACAATGTAGAACCAACAACCTTTTAGCCATGTTGTTACAACGTTGCTAAAAGGTTGGCTACGTTGAGGCAACGTTCTATGTTTGTTGGGTTTTCAATATAAAATGTGATTGTGGACTGGATTTTTTTTACCTTTTATCACAGTCTTGGACATGTCAAAGATTAGAAAGAACATTGGCTTTGATGCATTGTTAGTTTTTGTGCAGCATCAGATTTGAACTTTTTCTCCCACATTTACTGTTCGTGGCTGTTTTTGCCCCATTGACTTCCATTATAACCACAATTTTTGATTGCAAAGCCATGACACCATATAGTCATGCATTTTTGATTGTTGGTGGTTTTCCCTTTTAGGAAGAGGTACAATTAGTATTTTTTTACTGTTGATAACCAGGTGGCATCATTAACCATTTAGATAGGCATGTGAAAAAAAAGCATGGAGTTATATGGAGAGAGTGTGAGAGAGACCTTACGTCAAATCACCTTGATGTATCTGAGAAAATCAAAATATGCACCTCAGTTCTCAGAACTACATGGAGTAAACTAAAACAAAGTGTATTTGTGCATCTTCTGCCCTTTGATGGTGAGAAATGCCGACTAAACAAAAACAAAGTAAGTGCATGTATTTCTGCACCTGCTGCCTTTTGATAGTGAGAAGCACAGACGGCCTATGTGTGAAATGCCTGTCTTTTCTTGATTATAAAGCCAGTTTAAAACTTTAAAATCCTTCAGTAATACACTTTTGTGTGTGTGTGTGTACATATATGTGTGTTTTCAGTTCTCTCTCTCTCTCTCTCTCTCTCTCTCTCTCACACTCTCACACACACACACACACACACACACTTAGCTAACTGCACATTTTTTGTGGTCGAACCCAATGAGCAATATCTTTAGATCGGAGCAATGGATTTTGATGACTTTGGGCTCTTTTTAATCGTGAGAATCTTCTGAAAACAACGATGTGTGATTTTCTATTATCGATGTATGTTTCATGAAGTTACGAGCGAAAAAGCCAACTTTGTTTTTCCTTAGATACATGTGCGTCTTTGGGCTTTTGTGTGAATTATAACTTCATATGTAATATCTCTATATTTGAGTGATGGATTATGTTGAGTTTGGCCTCTTTTTAAACATGAGCTTCTGCTGTAAATAACGATTGGGCGATTTCTTACAATCTATGCATGTTTCATGAAGTTATGTGCGAAAACGTGATTTCAAATGTCACATCCCTATATGTACCCACTGGCAGTACATTCTGTTTTAGAGTGATAACTCAGCATTTTTAAGAGTTGAACAAAATGGTTGGATGAATTAAAAAGCTGAGTTTCTAAGCTTTAAAATGATACCTATTTTGAGTCATTCCTCTTAGGGGTTGCTTAGTAATATGATTGTCATGGCTTTGCTTTCAAAAAAATGTGGTTATATTGAAAGTCAATGGGGCAAAAACAGCCACGAACAGTAAATCTGATGCTGCACAAAAACTAACAATGCATCAAAGCCAATGTTGTTTCTACTCTTGGACATGTCCAAGACTGTGATAAAAGGTAAAACAAAATCCAATCCACAATCACATTTTATACTGAAAATAAGTCATTTTGTGTGGGTTTTTTTTTTTCAAATCAGTGATATAATTTATGAATTTGGCAATTAAAGAGTTAAAATCCTGATTTAAAAAAAAAAAAAAAAAAAAAAAATTGTAGTTTTGATCAGGACCGAGGTTGATTAATTGATTTAAGCAAAAAAAAAAAAACTGAAAAAAAAATATTTATCTGATACATTTTTAAAGCAGTTAAAGTAGTGGCTGTTTTCAGCTACGAACATAACGAAAGGGTAGTGAATTTGCCCACAGAATACTGTTGAGTTTTTGAAAATTTTCATTGCATTTTCCCAAAATATGTGTCAAAATAAGATTTGTCACCAAAAATCATTCCATTTGCTGAAACACGGAGAAAGTTATGGCCAAATTAAGACTCAAAAATTCCCCATAGTGGATGAAAACATCCCGAACAGTACATAAGGGTTAAATGAAGACAGCACTGAAGATTGAGGTCTCTGGATGGTTTTATTGAGTCTGCAGGACAACAAGATATAGAAAATTATTTTCTTTGGACACGTCTCTCCTCTTGTAGACATGAAGCAGCTCTCATTACAAGAGCGAGATAAAGCACACCCGACCCGTCGATGGAAAATGCGCTTCTCAAGATGTTAATGTATTCTATGTACAAAACTTAAATAATGAAATTAATCAAATGCACGTACAGACCTCTTTTTTATATCTGATGAACTCATAACTCTATATTAAACATCAACACAACGAAAATAAACAAAATGGGACATACCTGCAGGACAACAAGATATAGAAAATTATTTTCTTGGGACACGTCTCTCCTCTTGTAGACATAAAGCTAGTAAACAAAACTAATCTCAATAAACATTCAAATCGCATAAAACTTCATGACATCTCATAAATACATTACTTGGCAATCTTTATCTCATGAAATGCATTAGATAAACAGTTTATACTCAAAGAAAAGACCTTACCAGCTCTCATTACATAATAATGATAATAATGATAAAGCACACCCGACCCCGTCGGTGGAAAATGCGCCTCTGAAGATGGCACGATTAGCGCGTCGAACGAGGTATATGTGTGTCATTAATATGTGTCCCAAGTATGACAATTTCCTGCATTAATGGTTCCCACTAGAATTATTTACATTATCACTCAGAATGCAAAATAAAATTAAGTTTTGATGAAGTTCATAACCAAAATATTATTTAACTTTTTTTTGAACCAGCTACATACTCCCCTCTGAACTTCACAAAACTTGTTCAATCCGTTAACATAGCTGATTACAAAGGTCCACAAAGAGAAAGAAGAAAAAAAAACTCAGTTGACATTCAATACTCACAGCAATATATGCTTCCCAAAACACAGGGAAAGGGACCCAAACAGGCTGATCAGACCTATTAAAGGGAACACTTGTAGAAAAGGGTGCCCAAAACACCACTACTTTGAATTCAACACGACAGTCAATTTTACTTTTTTCCCTGGATTTTGACCATTTCAAGTGGAGACAATTGTTTGAATAACTCAAAAAGGTAACACTCATTTTAAGACAACAAGGACCAAGTAACCCCATTAACTGAACTAGTAATCTTCATGTTTTGGGTCATGTTCTGTATTAACCTATTCATCGGTTTCACCAGTCTACCAAACCTAGTACTGACTTGAGTCGCCACCTGATTAGGGAGTGAATCGACTGGACCAGAGGTCAGTACATCATCAATTGATCTGCCCACAGATGCCGATATCACTGTGTCACAAGTCAATTCCCTATTGCTTGAGCATTCAGAAAAATTATCACATTTGGAAGGATCACCCCGTGTCAGAACAGGATCCACTGCCAATGAGAGGACACTCTCGGTTTTAGAGTATGTACTGTCAATGTTATTATCTGGAGCCACAGTCCCTGCTACCCAACTGGCAGTTCGATCAGCATTGCTACATTCAGACATGGGTGTTATAGCACTGCTCAAAGCTACTCCACTACAACTATCAACTGGTTCACTACTGGCACTGAATGAGGGTTCAACTTTCTCATCCTCAATTGGCAGAAAGTTAGCTTGAAGAAGCAGATTCCTATGAAAAGTCTTTTCATGACCGGTGTGGGTGTTGCGGATATGGTAGGTATGACTCTGAGGATTCAGAGCAACAACTGTATATGGGGTGGACTCCCACTTATCCCTTACAAAAAATTACTGCAGTTTTTTAGAAGTAATACTGCAGTTTTTGTTACATATAGAAAAATGCAGTTTTTTGGACACGAAAAAACTGCAGTATTGCAGTATAACCTCAAATTTCTGTAGTTTTACTGAAGTACAACTACTGCAATACATCTAAAGTACTAGTAAAATAAAACTGCAATACAACTGCAGTTATACTGTGTTTATACTTCATACAACTTTCAATTGTACTCCATTTTACTGCAGCTGTACTTATACTACAGTTTTACTGCTGTTGAACTTCAATGTACTGCAGTTGTACTGTGACTATACTTCATTATACTGCAAATTTGAATTAAACTGCAGTTAAACTACTTGCTACTGCAGTTTTATTGCAGTTCTACTTCAATATACTGCAGTTCTTTTTTGTAAGGGATCTGCCAATTTCTTGTGACCACGTTCACCCTTGTTAGCCAGCAAGACTTGATCTCCCACTTCAATATTGCAACCTTTTGTCCTCTTGTTGTACAGGTTTGCTTACAATCTCCTCACATATGTATCGTAATCAACGATGACATCATCTCTCTCCACACTGCTGAAGTTATAAGTGAAGGTCAATGATTGCAACATCTGTGGCCATTTTTGCTTTGTCCTCGGTGGCAACGCTCTGATCATCCCACCCAGGGTTCGGTTGAATCTTTCAACATGACCATTGCCCATAGGATGATAGGCGGTAGTTCTTGATTTCCTTCCTCCAGCAACATCCAGAAGTTCACGAATCAGCTCACTCTCAAAATTGGCTCCCTGATCTGATTGAATCCTTTCTGGGAATCCATATACACAGAAGTATCTGTCTCATAACAGCCTTGCAACTTGCTTTGCTGATTGATCTTTACAAGGGAAAGCATGGGCCATTTTAGTAAAGTGGTCTGTCATGACCAAGACATCTACACTGCTACCACTGCAATTCTCTGCAGACCAAAAGTCTATGCAGACCAATTCTAGGGGGCTCGACGTTTTGATACTTTCTAGAGGAGCTCTTCCTTCAGGTTCTGGAGTTTTGCTCACTACACAGCGTTTGCAACACTTAAGTTCTGTCTGCCTCGCTGCTGAATTGTTTGAGTCTGTTGCTCCATATAGCTTTATTTTAACCTATTTATTGTCATTGTGTGCTGTCTACTTTATCATCACTATATATCTGATATTGTCTTATTGCCTATCACATTAATCTGACATCGCTAGTTTGTAATCTTTTAATCTAAATCACCATCCCAACGCGTAAGCACTACGCTAGTTTGTGTTATCCGTGCCCACCATCATTTCTGTCACGCTCTCCTTTTTCTACAAGTTCATCAAACATCTGGTAAGTCGGATCGGTCTACAAACACGGTAAGCTATGTCATCTTCTCCTTTCATTGTTACTTGCACTGCCTGTCACATGCATAGTTTAGCTTTTTCTGTCAGCGATGAAGGATTCACATGTCATAAATGTAGGGAAATAGTCAGGCTGACAGAGAAAATCTTAGAATTAGAGGCACGCATCCAAACTTTAATTGAGGATAGTAAGAATGCAAGGGCTTCAGATACTGTTTTGGATGCGACTAGCCTAGTGAACTCCGTACATTGTTCGGTTCCGGCTGTAGAGCCCGTACAGCAGGGCAACTGGATGACCGTGAGGCGGCCTAGTCGTGTTAAAAAACACCACTCTTCCGTTCCGATTAGAACATCAAACAGGTTCTCCCCACTCAGTGACGCACCCACTGAGAATCCTGTTGAAAGTGCCCTAGTTATTGACGATTCTATTACACGGAACGTGAAAATAGAGACACCAGCCACCATAGTCACATCTTTGCCGGGAGCCAGAGCGCCTGACATCAAAGCAAATTTAAAAGTGCTGGCTAATGCTAATCGTAAATACTCTAGGATTGTTATTCACGTCGGCGCTAATGATGTCCGACTTCGCCAGTCGGAGATCACCAAAATTAACATTAAAGAGGTGTGTGAAATCGCACGTATGATGTCAGACACTGTAATTTTTTCTGGACCCCTTCCTGCTCGTAGGAGTGATGAGATAATTAGCAGACTATCATCACTCAATGGCTGGCTGTCTAAGTGGTGTCCACAGAATAATATAGGTTTCATAGACAATTGGAAAAGTTTTTGGGGCAGACCTGACCTGTTGAAAAGAGATGGTATTCATCCCTCCTGGGGTGGTGCTGCTCTTCTCTCTAGTAATATGGCACATAGTCTTAGAGCTCAACCTTGACTAACTGGGGCCCAGGTCAGGAAGCAGACAGACTGGCTAAACCGACCGTCTGCTAGCTGTCTCACGTCACAGAATTCAGATAAATCCCAACACATAGAGACTCTTTCACCTAGATATCATCAGATAGAGACTGTGTCTGTACCCCGAACTAATAAATACAGAAAACTTCCAAACCCATTTACGGGTGATAATTTAATTGATGTTCAACAAGTAGTAAACAGAGATTATAAAGATAACAAAATGATAAAGCTTGGGTTGCTGAATATTCGAGCCCTTTCTTCAAAAGCAGTTATTGTAAATGATATTATCACAGAAAATAACCTAGATGTGCTGTGTTTGACAGAAACCTGGCTAAAACCAGACGATTACATTACTTTAAATGAGTCTAGCCCTCAAGGTTACTATTATCGACACGAACCTCGTCAGAAAGGTAAAGGGGGAGGTGTTGCTGTAATCTATAGTAATATCTTCAGTATTACTCAAAAGTCTTTCAAATATATCTCTTTTGAAGTGATGGTGCTCTATGTAATGTTATATAATGTAAGTGACAAATCTCATTTGAAATTTGTGTTGGCTACTGTATACAGGCCACCAGGGCACCATACAGATTTTATCAAAGAATTTGCTGATTTTCTATCGGAGTTAGTACTGGCTGTGGATAAAGTCCTTATTGTTGGTGATTTTAATATACACGTAGATAATGAAAAAGACGCTTTGGGATTGGCATTAACAGATATTCTAAGCTCTATTGGAGTTAGACAACACGTGTCAGGACCAACTCATTGTCATAATCATACTCTAGATCTAATATTGTCACATGGAATCGATATTGATGCCGCTGAAATTCTGCAGCAGAGCGATGACGTCTCAGATCATTATCTAGTCTCACGCGTGCTACATTTATCCAAGGCTGGAAAACCGCCTGTCTAACATAAATATGTTAGAACCATCACTTCTACCACTAAAAATTGCTTTATAAATAATCTTCCTGATCAGTTTCATCAACTTAGCAAACCAGACAGCTTAGAAGAACTCGATGTTGCAACAGAAACTATTGACGCTCTCTTTTCGAACACTCTAGACTCTGTCGCTCCTTTGCGCTTAAAAAAGATTAAGGATATTAGTCCAACGCCATGGTATAACGAGCACACTCGGGCCCTTAAGAGAGAAGCCAGAAAACTGGAGCGCAACTGGAAGAATTCAAAACTAGAAGTTTTTCGGATTTCATGGAGAGAGAAAATGATTGAGTACAGAAAGGCTGTAAAAACCGCTAGATCTGCTTATTTTTCAAATCTTTTAGAAGAAAATAAACACAATCCTAAGTATTTATTTAATACAGTGGCTAAATTAACAAGAAATACAGCCTCAACTTCTGATGTTTCCAAACAGCACAGCAGTAATGACTTTATGAACTTCTTTACTTGCAAGATTGACAACATTAGAGAGAAAATTATAGCCGTGCAACTGTCTACTACAGTATCACATCAGACAGTGGATTGTTGTATCCCTGAGGAAAAATTCCATTCATTCGCTGCTATAGGAAAGGAAGAATTGTCTAAACTTGTTAAATCATCAAAATCAACAACATGTATGTTAGACCCTGTACCGACTAAGCTATTGAAAGAGATGCTTCCAGAGGTCATAGATCCTCTTCTTAAGATCATTAATTCATCTTTATCACTAGGTTACGTACCGAAAAATTTTAAACAGGCTATTATCAAACCTCTTATTAAAAAAACACAACTTGATCCTGGTGAATTAGTCAATTACAGACCGATTTCCAATCTACCTTTTCTGTCAAAAATACTAGAAAAGGCAGTGTCATCTCAGCTTAGTTCCTACCTGGAAAGAAATGGTATCTGTGAGGATTTCCAGTCAGGATTTAGACCGTACCATAGTACTGAGACTGCTCTCATTAGAGTTACGAATGATTTGCTCTTATCATTAGATCATGGTTGTATCTCTCTATTAGTGTTACTAGACCTCAGTGCTGCTTTTGACACTATCGACCACAATATTCTTTTGAATAGACTAGAAAATTATGCTGGAATTAGTGGAATTGCATTGGCATGGTTCAAATCATACTTGTCTGACCGTTATCAGTTTGTAGTAGTAAACGAAGAGATGTCATTTCAATCACAAGTTAAATATGGAGTACCACAAGGCTCAGTTCTAGGACCGTTGCTTTTCTCTCTGTACATGCTACCCTTGGGAGATGTCATTAGGAAGCATGGCATTAGCTTTCACTGTTACGCTGATGATACTCAGCTCTATATTTCCTCGCGCCCTGACGAAACCTACCAATTCTCAAAACTAACAGAACCCGTGGCTGATATAAAAAATTGGATGACTAGTAATTTCCTGCTACTAAATTCAGAAAAAAACAGAGATTCTAATTATTGGATCAAAAACTTCAGCACATAAAAACCTAGAATACTAACACTTGATGGCTGCTCTGTTAAGTCGTCTTCGTCAGTTAGGAACCTGGGTGTGCTCTTTGATACCAATCTTTCATTTGAAAGCCACATTTCTAGCATATGTAAAACCGCATTCTTCCATCTTAAAAATATATCTAAATTGCGACATATGCTCTCAATGACAAATGCGGAACAGCTAGTTCCTGCGTTTATGACCTCGAGACTAGATTACTGTAACGCTCTATTGGGTGGTTGCCCTGCTCGCATGATAAACAAACTACAGCTGGTCCAAAACGCAGCAGCTAGAGTCCTTACTAGAACCAGGAAGTATGAACATATTAGCCCGGTTCTATCAAAACTGCACTGGCTCCCTATTAAACATCGTATAGATTTTAAAATCTTGCTAATTGCTTATAAAGCACTAAATGGCTTAGCTCCCCAGTACCTGAGTGAGCTCTTAATGCATTATAGTCCTTCGCGTCTATTACGATCTCAGAATTCTGGCCAGTTGTTAATACCTAGAATATCAAAATCAACCGCAGGCGGTAGATCCTTTTCCTATTTGGCACCTAAACTCTGGAACAATCTTCCTAGCATTGTTCGGGAAGCAGACACACTCTGTCAGTTTAAATCTAGACTAAAAACGCATCTATTTAACCTGGCATTCACATGACGCACTATAAACTTTTGTCTTCATATCCGTTAAAGGATTGTTAGGCTGCATAGATCAGGTCAGCCGGAACCGGGAACACTTCCTATAACACCAGATGTACTAATTTTTTGTCTCTCTGCTTATCCCGAGGTTTACCAATTAACGTGATTGGCTGGATCTGGGCCGTGTCCGGGTCGGAAGGGGAACCTGTGCCTGTGTGCGGCAGCAATGTGGCCCTGTGGTGTCGGCGGAGACTGTGTTAACTAGCTCATCCTTTGTTAAGACCTTACCGACTCATCAGCCAGTGGCACATATCCAAACAAACCGTCTCATACCGGTGTGATCATAAGATCTTAAACTAGATGGAACTATATTTAATATTTTGACTGTTGCGATTCCAAATCGGTTTAAAGACCTGTAACTCTGCCTGAGTATCAGACAAGTGTTCACTGTTGGCCAGAGGAGAACTGGCCCCCCGACTAAGCTTGGTTTCTCCCGAGGTTTTTTTCTCCATTTGTTGGAGTTTTGGTTCCTTGCCGCTGTTGCCTTTGGCTTGCTTAAGTTGGGGACACTTGCTTGATATTCAGCAGTGTTTTTGATATGCCTGCATTGGCGCCGTTGTATGCGAACTGAGCTGTGCCGGACGATTACGTCACTGTTTTCTCCAGTGCTGATATACATAAATTAACTAGATCAATAACTATTGATATTTGGAACGGAATGAATCAATAATATATAGAATAAGCTGCACAATAAGACCATTTTCTTATTAATGTAAAGCTGCTTTGCCACAATCTGCATTGTAAAAAGTGCTATATAAATAAAGATGACTTGACTTGACTTAACATGCTCACGCACATCCCGTTCCAGACTGATTCAGAAAAACCTCTGTCTAGCGAGTGATAAAGTCCTGCCCTGACCTTTGTGCCCAGCTTCGTCATGGAGGCCCTCAAGAACTTGTTTCACCAGCGAACTCGGAACAACAAATTGCAGTCTCCTTTTCCGCATCAGGACATCCTTGAACACGGTAGAGTATTCCATCAAGTAATTTGAACTTTTCCCACTGTTTAAGCGTTTTAATTACCTTGTGAGTTTTCCCAGTTCTCTCACGTCTAGATGGTTTCCTTCCTCTGCTCACATAAAACAAGACTCTTGACAGTGTTGCATCACCCCTTTGTTTCTCTTGTAACTCCATCAATGAGAAAACTGGTAGGGGACTAGGACCTGGAGATAACAACTGGAGGGTATCCTGAGTGAGCCACTGGACTGCCCGATCCCTCGTGCCCATTTCCCATTCTGTGTGAACATAAAAGATTGCCGATAATTCAGCACTGGTGAGAGAACATGACTCTGAACCTGCACAGGGGTCACGTTCAACATTACAGGTATTTATACTCAACCTGAAAGCATCTTGAATGGTGTTTTCTCTAATTTGCTCTGCCTCATCCTGGAGTGCACCATACGGTTCTGACATCAACCTCTGACTGACATAGCCACGGATGAACGGTTGTCTGCTCAAAGCGTCTGCGACCACATTCCTACTACCAGGAATATACTGAATACTAAAACTATAGGGGGCCAGCTTAGACACCCACCTCTGCTCACATGCATCAAGCTTTGGCTTAGTCATTATGTATGTTAAGGGATTGTTGTCAGTCCACACCGTGAATTCCTACCCCTTCAACCAATGACTAAACTTGTCACAGACAGACCACTTCAGAGCCAAAAACTCTAGACGATGAGCAGGGTACCTGGCTTGCGTACGAGTGAGAGCTTTACTGGCAAAGGCATCCGTACACAGAATGAGTGGTTGGCTGAAATTGGGATGAGCCAGTACAACAGATTCCAATAGGGCTTGTTTTTAGCTTTTGAAATGCCACACTGTGTTCTTGTTTCCAATCACCAGGGTTCAGTCTCTTAAATGATGCGTTCCTTTTCACAGGGCCCATTTTATCCCTGGATGCAGCAGTCAAGGTGAATAACGGCTTTGCAATACTGGAGCAGTTTTGAATGAAATTTTGATAGTATAACACCATTCCCAAAAATGATTTAATCTTTTTCTGTGAAGGTGTCACTCCATCTGGCATCATCAGATCAGATTCAGATATGGCGGAAATGACACTAACCTTGTCTGGATCTGTTGCAACTCCAATCTCATCAATGGTATGCCCCAGGAACTTTACACTTCTCCTAAGAAAATAACACTTTTTCGGGGCTAACTTCAGACCATGTGCCCGGAGCCTAGTAAACACTAACTCAAGCCGCTCAATGGCTGCTTCCTCATTTGGGGCATACACATGCTATTATCCTATCTTGATGATCTTCTTGAGGAAATTCTAATCTCCGAAGACGTTGGTCATGAGTCGCATAAAACTGGCTGGACTGTTACAGAGCCCCTGCGGAAGACGATTGAATTCATACAGGCCCATGGGAGTCGTAAAGGCAGTGAACTTTTTGTCCTCCTCAGACATCATGATGTTATAAAAACCAGAGGTAAAGTCCATTGCGGTAAAGATGACATTGCCTCCCAAAGCTGCTAAACAGTCTGCCTGATGAGGGTGAGCATCTTTGACAGTTTGTGCGTTCAGCCAACGGTAGTCCACACACACTTGAAGGTCGCCATTCTTCTTCCATACCAGTACAAGTGATGAGGCCCATTCACTACTGGACTTGCGAATTATCTCTTGTTGCTCCATCTCTGAGAGAACTCTCCTCAATTCCTGGTACTGTGCTGGTGGAACGCGGCGGTATGGAAGTCTGAAAGGATGATCGTCTGATAGCCTAATATGGTGGACAAACTCCTTGGCCTTACCACAGTCCAGCTTGAGTTTGGAAAATACATCCTCATGCCTCTCAATGAGTTGTACCAACTGACTCTTCCAATAATGGGATACTTCACATGACTCAATGTCGAGATCACCAAGGCCAAGACTGCAGGGTTTCATGGGACCTGGAGGAAGAGGCACTTCCCTCATCAACGCCTTCAATGATGCCTTGGCTCTGCACAATCACCGCCTCGTCGCTCTTGTGATTAGGATGCACACCGAGATCTTCAACAGCTACAACAGGGAAGACATCAGCTATTTTGGAGTTTCTTTTCAGTGTAATAGCCTTATCCATGGGGTTCATAATCCTGACTGGGACCCATCCATTGCCAGACATAGAAGCAATGACTCTTCCCACCATAATGCCTTTCTTGTGTGTCTGTGCCTTGGGTGGCTCAATGACAATAGTACTTCCCACAGAAATAGGGGTGTTGGATGGAAGCTTACCCCACACAAGGTGCTCTTGCATAGGCAACAAAGTGACGGCTTGGGCCAGTTTTGCCGTGCCCACAAAATCAGGTATTACACCACCCTTCCACCTGTTAACACCTGACAGCATGTTCAGAAACTGCTCAATCTCAGGTTCTCCAGAAGTCTCAGGACGATTCATGACATTCCAATAGCCAGAGCTTTGCTTGAGTTGGGTAAGTATGAACTTCATGGTTCCCAGAATTAACTGGTCTCTCTGTCCTGGAATAACAAATGTAGGTACACTCACAGTCATGCCATACACTTCGATCTTCAGCTGATAAACTCCTTTGGGTCTGACTCGAACACCACCACACCCAACAAGAAGAACATCCATGTGTAACTGGTCAGTCATTGCAGACATTCCCACTCTCAGCAGTTCACGCTCCGTGTCTTCATTTATCGTACATGCCATGGATCTGCTATCCAATAGAGCTTGGACTGTGACTTTGTTGTTCAATAGTACTGAGGTATAGAATAGACTGTCTGCTTTTTCCAACTTTGTGACATTCTGAAATAAGACAATACTGTTACCAGAGACAGATTTGCAACATTCATCGTAAAAAAACAAATCATCATCCGCACTGAGGGTTTGACACTTTGCACTCACATAGTCCCCTCCCATATGTGAGTGAATTAGTTTCCCTGGGTTTGTGGGTCAGATGGACTAGCAGAGCTGATGACTTTGTGACATTGCTTTTGCTGATGTCCAATCTCCAAGCATGACAAACATCTTCTTTCTCTCATACAATGCAAATGGGTGGAAAGATTTCTATCACCACAGACTCTACATGGGGAAAAGCTGCACCACTGATTCGTTCTCGGCTGTGAGGCAGGAGGACTCTGGCTTGTACGCTCCAATACCCTTCTAAAGTGCCAGCTTCAGAAGTTGCAGGTTCAGCAACCCTCAAAGGACTTTCAGGAAAACTGACAGGTGCATTTGCCTTCATATTCTCTCTCTTAGTGACGGCATGAGGGTTGGTTGATATTTTAGCTGTGTTAACTTGGACTGTGTTAACATGTGCAACAGCAGATAGTTTTTACAGACTGGAGTTCCCTCTGGTGTTCATCAATGGCCTCCTGTATTTCTGTCACTGACCATTTACTGATGGGTTTACTTTTAAACATACTAGAGAGGCTTGGTTCTGTACAGTTTCTGATGAATATCATCGCAATCTCAGGGCTCATGTTCTTTAACTTCTCACCTTGTTTTTGTAAATGACTGTCTGCTAATTCAGCTGCTGCATTTAATCTAACCCAGTAATCTACAGTGCACTCATTTGCTTTGGGTCGTGTTGCGTAAAAGTCAGTTAGCGGTTGACATGAACCAGGACTCTCACTGAAGTAATGCCTTAACACATCATAGATGGTCTCTGGGGTGATAGCTTCGTTTGGGCTGCTTTTGAGATGGACCTTCACAATGCTCTTGGCCCTGCCTAGCAGGTGGCTCAGGATTTCGTCTACCTGATCTGTGTCAGAGCAATCCGTTTGGTGGAGATACAGCACCATTAACTCAATCCATTCCTGAACTGTGTATTTTTCTGTTCCATCTCCTCTAAACATTGGGGGTTCTTTGACATCTGGCTTGACTATCAGACTCACATTGGTTAGATTACGGCCTACATTAGAGGGTTCTGGCGCAATAGTATTGAAAGGGACTGAACTGGGGGTGGTAACTGGGCTTTGGCTAGCCATTAGCCGTGTGGCAATGGAATCTCCTATTTGACTGCCTAATTCACAGATGAGCTCACGTAACTGCTGCGTAACATTATCACTACTAGGTGTAGAAGTAGTCGAACCTACAGGTTTATCTGAAGAGGTATCAGGTGACTGGGGACTATAAATCAAGGTTCAAGGTTTACTAATGATGGGTTCTTCCACACTCAACAACCCTCTACCCCTCCTAAAGTATGGTGTCATCATATCAGAGTCTTTTCTTACCCCAGCCATAGTGTAAGTTTAAAATAACAGGATATACATACACAAGAACTGACCTCAGAAAATGTCCAAAAAGTATGATGGAGAAAAATCACAGTTCAGTATGTCAGTATACAGGGGGAAAAAAAGGTCTCTTTTCCTTTTACAACTACCAGACAATGGTGTTATCATTCCACAGCCTCCAAGTGCAGCATCCAGACCTCACAAGCGTGTTGCACAACTCCGGTGATCTGCGACAGCTGATCTAGTTGATCCAGTAGGTCACGGCACCAATGTAACCCCTCTACCCGGGTCCTACTCACCCGCTCCGAGCAGGCCTCAAACCCAGGTCTTCCGGCATGGGAGTCGGACGCTCCAACAAGGAGGCTAAAGGCTGCAACTCCTAGCGTCTGTCGCTAGAGCGTCTCTTGAGGTCAGAGGAGTGAGGTTTACTTGCACAGCAACTACTAGCTGGCCTCCGTTACACTCACCCCCCTAAACCTCACTCCCATCCGGGTCACGGCACCATTTTTATGTAGCAGTATTACTCTGGTTGTGTGTATCGTTTCTTTAAATGAAGACAGCACTGAAGATTGAGGTCTCTGGATGGTTTTATTGAGTCTGCAGGACAATAAGATATAGAAAATTATTTTCTTGGGACACGTCTCTTCTCTTGTAGACATGAAGCAGCTCTAATTACAAGAGCGAGATAAAGCACACCCGACCCCGTCGGTGGAAAATGCGCTTCTGAAGATGGCACGATTAGCGCGTCGAACGAGGTATATGTGCGTCATTGATATGTGTCCCGAGTATGACAATTTCCTGCATTAATGGTTCCCACTAGAATTATTTACATTATCACTCAGAATGCAAAATAAAGTTAAGTTTTGATGAAGTTCATAACCAAAATATTATTTCACTTTTTTTTAACCAGTTACACGTACATTTGTTTCACTGATAATAATTCATTTCCCTTTTAAAGTGTGTGAAAGATCTTGCAAGAGAGGGTTTTGGTTTGTTTACTGTGTTTTGAAGTGTTTTTTTTTCATCTTATATGTTGATTTGATGTGATGTGAGGTAGAAGCTTAAGGGGTACAAATTAGACACTGAATAACAGACAATTTACATAGCTTTCGGTGAAAGTAGGATCTTTATTTGTCATTTACTATTCTTTATATATATTTGTTTCATGTTTTGTTTTCTTTAATATCAAACAAAACAATCATTTTCGTAGTGTAAAAAATAAAAATAAATCATTGTTATTCCTTTCTCATTTAAATTTGCAATCTGGTATTTCATAGTTTTTTAGTTAAATTCATTTTAATACATCTACAAATAGTCTGGGAAGTATAAATAAGATTATTGCCTTCACTTTTGAGATTTTTGTATTGACTTTATTGGCACAGGTAAAAGGGTAATTTACAGATATTTTAATTCAGGAGAAGAAACACCGGCCCAATTCACCATTCAACAGCCGGGAACCTAGGTTTTAGGTTTTAAGACATTTAAATCAACCCCTAGGGTTAAGAAAAGGGTTACACAATATATCAGTCAAATGTGGATTTTATTGTGAGATGCATTTTCAGAGCAACAGAACATAAAAGTTCAGAGCCAGGCTCAGACACTAAGATTTATTTTTAATGACTTCTAGAGATCATTGTAAAAATTATACATCAGACATACAACTGGTAAGTCTGATGAATCTGTACCTATGCATTTTAAAAGCATGTTACCACGGCTGTTATCACTTTCTGCCACTGAAAGACTTTAAGATGCTTGTGATAGTTTTATTCCTCTCATCTTGCTGTGCAGAGAATTTACCAGGGTATTAGCAGTTAGATTTCAGATCTGTTGACAGCAGATCGAGGGAGTTAGAAATGACAACCATGTCTTGACACTACACCTTGCAGCAAAAAGGTGAAAGCATGTCTGTTTAAGATAGCTGGGTACATTAACTCAGTGGAGCTCCTAGCAGAGAAGAGAAACAGATGAATTAGCATTACACTATTACAAACAGATGTTAAAAACATTCAATGATTTGTGCATATTTTTGTCACTTGCTAGGGGTGTATGAGGTGATACGTGTTAGCAGTGCAGTAACAGTGCAGCAGAGGGGGTGTCTGCAGGAGGCATCACTCGGCTAATTAAGGTAGAGAAAATGGTTTTCATCTGCACAATCGTGTCCACGGGTAAAAAGAAGGTGAAAAAGAATGAGACACTGCTATTGGGGTGGGTTGGTTGTAAACAAGGCGGAAAATAGCTAAATTAATAACATGCATGGGATAACAACAGGATAAACAAGCACTGCTGTAAGACATTACATTCAACAAGTATGACAGACAGAGATTGAGTGAGACAGATTCATAGATTTGTATTAAGCAGGAAAAATCAATTCAAAGCACAGACAATGAAGATGCATTAGCTATCAAAGTCGCTACCTGACCGAGTCCTCTACCTGTCTCCTCTCTACCACCCAAAATGTGTATAAAAAAAAGATGTAGACTTCAAACTGTTTGTGTTGTTTGGAATATCACCAGCTGTTGCCTAATTTTTTCTAGTTCAGCAAAATATTGGAAAAGAATTAAAAGGTTGAACAAGAGTTAGTTTCACACCATGGAATTTATTGAAGACCTTAATCTGGTACCTGGTCTGATGTCAAAAGATAGTACGTGCCAATGCAACCTGGGAATTAAGAAAACTTAAAATAAATACAACAGGTAAAAGAAAGCTGTCACAATCATCTCAATTAATCTGCTGTCATGAGTCACAGCAAGCTTCCAGCAGAACGTATCTGCTCATGCTGATCATAATTTTGAACATGTCACATTGTGTTTAGAAACGAAAGTAGAAAGGCAGGTCACACTGTAATCAGGTAAAATGTCCATGGTGCATTACACAAACTTTTTTTATTTTAGTCAGGCTAACAAGAAAATCTCAGAATTAGAGACACACATCCAAACTTTAATTGAGGATAGTAAGAATGCAAGGGCTTTAGATAATGTTTTGGATGCGACTAGCTTAGTGAACTCTGTACATTGTTTGGTTCTGGGTGTAGAGCCCATGCAGCATGGCGATTCTATTACACGGAACGTGAAAATAGAGACACCAGCCACCATAGTCACATGTTTGCCGGGAGCCAGAGCGCCTGACATCAAAGCAAATTTAAAAGTGCTGGCTAATGCTAATCGTAAATACTCTAAAATTGTTATTCACGTCGGCGCTAATGATGTCCGACTTCGCCAGTCGGAGATCACCAAAATTAACATTAAAGAGGTGTGTGAAATCGCACGTATGATGTCAGACACTGTAATTTTTTCTGGACCCCTTCCTGCTCGTAGGAGTGATGAGATAATTAGCAGACTATCATCACTCAATGGCTGGCTGTCTAAGTGGTGTCCACAGAATAATATAGGTTTCATAGACAATTGGAAAAGTTTTTGGGGCAGACCTGACCTGTTGAAAAGAGATGGTATTCATCCCTCCTGGGGTGGTGCTGCTCTTCTCTCTAGTAATATGGCACATAGTCTTAGAGCTCAACCTTGACTAACTGGGGCCCAGGTCAGGAAGCAGACAGACTGGCTAAACCGACCGTCTGCTAGCTGTCTCACGTCACAGAATTCAGATAAATCCCAACACATAGAGACTCTTTCACCTAGATATCATCAGATAGAGACTGTGTCTGTACCCCGAACTAATAAATACAGAAAACTTCCAAACCCATTTACGGGTGATAATTTAATTGATGTTCAACAAGTAGTAAACAGAGATTATAAAGATAACAAAATGATAAAGCTTGGGTTGCTGAATATTCGATCCCTTTCTTCAAAAGCACTTATTGTAAATGATATTATCACAGAAAATAACCTAGATGTGCTGTGTTTGACAGAAACCTGGCTAAAACCAGACGATTACATTACTTTAAATGAGTCTAGCCCTCAAGGTTACTATTATCGACACGAACCTCGTCAGAAAGGTAAAGGGGGAGGTGTTGCTGTAATCTATAGTAATATCTTCAGTATTACTCAAAAGTCTTTCAAATATATCTCTTTTGAAGTGATGGTGCTCTATGTAAGTTTATATAATGTTAGTGACAACTCTCATTTGAAATTTGTGTTGGCTACTGTATACAGGCCACCAGGGCACCATACAGATTTTATCAAAGAATTTGCTGATTTTCTTTCGGAGTTAGTACTGGCTGTGGATAAAGTCCTTATTGTTGGTGATTTTAATATACATGTAGATAATGAAAAAGACGCTTTGGGATTGGCATTAACAGATATTCTAAGCTCTATTGGAGTTAGACAACACGTATCAGGACCAACTCATTGTCGTAATCATACTCTAGATCTAATATTGTCACATGGAATCGATATTGATGCCGTTGAAATTCTGCAGCAGAGCGATGACGTCTCAGATCATTATCTAGTCTCATGCGTGCTACATTTATCCAAGGCAAGAAAACCGCCTGTCTGCCATAAATATGTTAGAACCATCACTTCTACCACTAAAAATTGCTTTATAAATAATCTTCCTGATCAGTTTCATCAACTTAGCAAACCAGACAGCTTAGAAGAACTCGATGTTGCAACAGAAACTATTGACGCTCTCTTTTCGAACACTCTAGACTCTGTCGCTCCTTTGCGCTTAAAAAAGATTAAGGATATTAGTCCAACGCCATGGTATAACGAGCACACTCGGGCCCTTAAGAGAGCAGCCAGAAAACTGGAGCGCAGCTGGAAGAATTCAAAACTAGAAGTTTTTCGGATTTCATGGAGAGAGAAAATGATGGAGTACAGAAAGGCCGTAAAAACCGCTAGATCTGCTTATTTTTCAAATCTTTTAGAAGAAAATAAACACAACCCTAAGTATTTATTTAATACAGTGGCTAAATTAACAAGAAATACAGCCTCAACTTCTGATGTTTCCAAACAGCACAGCAGTAATGACTTTATGAACTTCTTTACTTGCAAGATTGACAACATTAGAGAGAAAATTATAGCCATGCAACTGTCTACTACAGTATCACATCAGACAGTGGATTGTTGTATCCCTGAGGAAAAATTCCATTCATTCGCTGCCATAGGAAAGGAAGAATTGTCTAAACTTGTTAAATCATCAAAATCTACAACATGTATGTTAGACCCTATACCGACTAAGCTATTGAAAGAGATGCTTCCAGAGGTCATAGATCCTCTTCTTAAGATCATTAATTCATCTTTATCACTAGGTTACGTACCGAAAAATTTTAAGCAGGCTATTATCAAACCTCTTATTAAAAAAACACAACTTGATCCAAGAGAATTAGTCAATTACAGACCGATCTCCAATTTACTTTTTCTGTAATAAATACTAGAAAAGGCAATATCATCGCAACTGTGTTCCTGCTTGGAAAGAAATGGTATCTGTGAGGATTTTCAGTCAGGATTTAGACCGTACCATGGTACTGAGACTGCTCTCATTAGAGTTACAAATGATATGCTCTTATCACCAGATCGTGGTTGTATCTCTCTATTAGTGTTACTAGACCTCAGTGCTGCTTTTGAAACTATCGACCACAATATTCTTTTGAATAGACTAGAATATTATGTTGGCATTAGTGGAATTGAATTGAATTAAATCATACTTATCTGACCGTTATCAGTTTGTAGTAGTAAACAAAGAGATGTCATTTCGATCACAAGTTAAATATGGAGTACCACAAGGCTCAGTACTAGGACCGTTGCTTTTCACTCTGTACATGCTACCCTTGGAAAATGTCATTAGGAAGCATGGCATTAGTTAACCTTCTGCTACTCAAGAATAATGATGAGAATTATGAATAATCATAATGAGTTATGAATAATTATTAATATTTCCCCTTTAAGCTAATTTCGCTACATGGGATCAATGTATTTTTGAAAGAAATTAAATTAATACTTTCATTCAGCAAGGATGTATTATATTGATTAGAAGTTTTACAAACACTTACATTGTTATAAAATGTTAGTCTCTCTTCTTATCCCGAGGTTTACAGCAATCAGCCGGATCCGGGTCATACCCAGGTCAGATGGAGGACCTGCACCTAGACACGACCACAACGCAGCCCTGAAGTGTCAGCAGAGACTGTGTCAACTAGATCATCCCTTGCGAAGGCCTACTGACATGACGGCCAATGGCACACATCCCCAACAAATCGTCGCATACTGGTGTGATTAATACGATCTACAACTAGATAGACTGGATTAAATATTTTGACTGTTGCAATCCCAAATTGGATTTAAGGCCTGTAACTCTGCCTGAATCAATCAAGCACTTTTAGCCTTTATTTTTTAAGAATTCTGAAAAAAAAAATTTTTTGCCGTTTCCTCAAAATATTAAGCAAAAAACTTTTTTCAACACTGATAATAATGGGAAATGTTTCTTGAGTACCAAATCAGCATGTTAAAATGATTTCTGAAGGATCATGTGACACTGAAGACTGAAGTAAAGAAGCTGAAAATTCAACTTTGGCACAGAAATAAATTACTTTTTAAGATATATTAAAATAGACATGCTTTCAAAAAACAACCTCAAACTTTTAAATGCATACTAATATACAATCATATGTTTATAGTGAAAATTAGATATTTGGATTCAAATGGATTTGGATTTTTACCTAGACCTAGTGTACAGTGGGTACGGAAAGTATTTAGACCCCTTTAAATATTTTCACTCTTTGTTATATTGCAGCTAAAATCATATAAGTTAAAAAAAAAATTCTCATTCATGTACACACAGCACCCCATATTGACAGAAAAACACAATTCTTGACATTTTTGCAGATTAATTAAAAAAGAAAACTGAAATATCACATGGTCCTTGAGATGGTTCTACACCTTCATTTGAGTCCAGCTGTGTTTTATTATAGTGATTGGACTTGATAAGGAAAGCCACACACCTGTCTATAAGACCTTACAGCTCACAGTGCATGTCAGAGCAAATGAGAATCATGAGGTCAACTACCTGAAGAGCTCAGAGACAGAATTGTGGCAAGGCACAGATATGGCCAAGTTCACAAAAAAAATCTGCTGCACTTAAGGTTCCTAAGAGCACAGTGGCCTCCATAATCCTTAAAAGGAAGACGTTTAGGATGACCAGAACCCTTCCTAGAGCTGGGCGTCTGGCCAAACTGAGCTATCGGGTGAGAAGAGCCTTGGTGCGAGAAGTAAAGAAGAACCCAAAGATCACTGTGGCTAAGCTCCAGAGATGCAGTCGGGAGATGGAAGAAAGTTGTAGAAGGTCAACCATCACTGCAGCCCTCCACCAGTCGGGGCTTTATGGCAGAGTGGCCCGACGGAAGCCTCTCCTCAATGCAAGACTCATGAAAGCCTGCATGGAGTTTGGTAAAAAACACCTGAAGGACTACAAGATGGTGAGAAATAAGATTCTCTGGTCTGATGAGACCAAGATAGAACTTTTTGGCCTTAATTCTAAGCGGTATGTGTGGAGAAAACCAGGCACTGCTCATCACCTGTCCAATTCAGTCGCAACAATGAAGCATGGTGGTGGCAGTATCATACTGTGTGGGTGTTTTTCAGCTGCAGCGACAGGACGACTGGTTCCAATCGAGCGAAAGATGAATGCGGCCAAGTACAGGGATATCATGGACGAAAACTTCCAGATTGCTCAGGACCTCAGACTGGGCCGAAGGTTTACCTTCCAACAAGACAATGACCCTAAGCACACAGCTAAAATAAAGCAGGAGTGGCTTCACAACAACTCCGTGACTGTTCTTGAATGGCCCATCCAGAGCCCAATTAATAAACCCAATTGAGCATCTCTGGAGAGACCTAAAAATGGCTGTCCACCAACGTTTACCATCCAGTCTGACAGAACTGGACAGGATCTGCAAGGAGGAATGGCAGAGGATCCCCAAATCCAGGTGTTAAAAACTTGTTTCATCTTTCCCAAAAAGACTCATGGCTGTATTAGATCAAAAGGGTGCTTCTACTAAATACTGAGCTAAGGGTCTGAATACTTAGGACCATGTGATATTTCAGTTTTTCGTTTTTAATAAATCTGCAAAAATGTCAAGAATTCTATGTTTTTCTGTCAATATGGGGTGCTGTGTGTACATTTACGCAAATGGCTGTAATATAACAAAGAGTGAAAAATTTAAGAGGGTCTGAATACTTTCCATACCCACTGTATGTACATCTGTATTAATGATGCTTACCATCATATCAACAAAGACAGCTCAATGGCTTTCTGCAGCATGTTGCAAACACACACACAGTGCTCAACTATCACTGTCAGCCAAATGAATGTGTGTCAGATTACATTAATCACTGAAAACCCCATTTTCAGACCAAGGCCAGTGTTTACAACACATCTTATCACAGGACAACTGATGCAAGACCAAATTTGGCCCCCTGTTCGAGCTGACTGCTGAGAAAGTTTCACACTCTCAGTTTCAATGTAATGGGAGATTACTACTTTGCTTTAGCCTTTGAATGGTCAAGGTAAGAAAAAAATACCAACCTAAACTCAATCTGTGTCTCACAAAAAATATCCTTGATCTTTTATTTTTCTTCTAAAGCACTTGGATGATGGATTCCAACCTTTTTTATGCAATTTTTTTTTTACCCTGACACAGGACAAGAATCAGTGAGTTGCAATTTCTAAAAAACAAAATCAAAAGGCCTTTTGGATAGACAAGAGTAATCCGAGAGTATCCGTCCGTATAGTCAGAAGCAAGAGCTAAATGGAAAATAGATAGACACGCTCCATTAGCTTCTACAACTGCAGTCATGGCTCAGTCTGATGACCCATGGGATGAGGGGTCTGATATATCACAGACAGAACAGTAATGGATATTTTGACACTGGTATGCGGCTGCTCACAATCCATTTTCAATACCTGCCTCAAACCTAAAAATGGCCATACTGTCACCATGCCCTAACCCCTTAAGCTTCAGCCACAGTTAATACATGTTGGCTAAACCAAATATTTAACCAAATGTCAACATCTGCTAAAATTATATTTTGATGGAGAAGGCATTCTGAATGCCTTTCTAGTCATGAATAATTTAAGAAGTGGAATATAGCTTTTTATGACTGAACTAGGTGTACAAGTAGAGGAATTTAATCTCAGTTCAAAGGAATGGAAGTGGGCCTAAGCTAGGATTGAAGTCACTTTAAAATGTGCCCCATATGTAAAAACATTTTATTCTCCAGGGCACACGACAACAGTAAAGATTTTTTTCAGCTTGCCTAGTAGGGCCAATAGTTCAATTTTCAATTTGCCTGGCAACATTTTCACTCCCCTAAAAAATAAAATAATTGTACATTAAGCAAAAAAGGTATAAAAACTTATTTTCAATTGATGTACTAATAATGTTTTAATAATATGTAATATTTATTAATTAAACTTTTAAAATATATTAAAAAATAATTTATTCATATGGCAAATAAATTGTATTATTTTTATAAATATTTGTATAAAATCTTTTTATGGGGAGCATTTTTGACAAAAGATATTTTATTCATATGTCATGTTATGTAGTAGAAAATAAAAAATAAAAAGGCATGAAATGACACCCCATAACCCCCATAGAAACCCCATAACATTTTACGGAGATGTCGATTTATGACAAACAGTTTGAAAATTATCCATATTTAAATGATAATTGCCAAATATTATCATAGTTCCATAAGAGTACTAAATTCGATCACTAAATTAATTTCTGTCAATTTTAAAGACCAAGGAGAACATTTTCAGAGATACCAAACAATGTGCAATGTGCTCTTTACAGGACATCCAGACTTAAAATTGTGTCATGTATGGTGTCATAGAAATTCACTAAAATGTATTGTCCACTCTATACTTGGGTCCCAGGAGGTTAAAATGTACAGGATGAAAAATGGATATGGAATGTGAGCATGCATAATAGAATATCCAATATTAACTGAGACAGGCATCCCTAATGACCACAATGAATTCATAAACAATCTTGCTAGAAATTGATACCACACTTGGCAAAGCATAATTGATTAACCAATTTTTGCAATTTTAACTTATTACTGATGCAACTAAAATTTTCAGCATCATAGATCTAGATAAGTCCCTACGGAACACTAACCCTAAAGGAAGTTCTACTAGAAAGACTCGGGAGGCAAGATAACGTGACAATGATATTTATTAATAACCAGCGAGCAAAATATGGTAAGATGAAGTTCTTTGGCGTAGGCCCTGTCCGTAGCTTATATCCTGAGGGTTGCGGACTCTGCAGGTAGCTGATCCCCCGGAGGTATGGACAGGGACAATCTTGGTGGTGGTGGGGAGGATGGAGGTTAAGGTTGACGTCAGCATCTCCGAACTCAGACATGTGTAAGTACCGATCTTATATACTCCAAGTATTGGATAATGATTGGTTAGTTCTAAACTCATAGTGACGTAACATTTGAGTCTTCCTGGCAGAACGTGCGCTAGAGCTTTCATTTCTACCAGAAAGACTTGGGAGACAAGATAACGTGACACTGATATTTATTAACAATCAGTAAGCAAAATATGGTTAGATAAAGTTCTCTGGCATAGGCCCCATCCGTAGCTTATATCCTGAGACTCTATATATACGGACTCTGCATGTCCTGCCTAAAAATGAAGGCGGGGCATAACCGACCCCCAGAAATGGTGAAGGAGATTTACCTGTGACGGAGCCTACCCCCCAAGAACTGTGAGGGGAAAGGAAATATGCCGGTAGTGAATCTTGCGGTTCCTGAAACAGAAAAACAAAAATAAAAATTATTGACTTGTACAGACTTGTGCTTATCAGTGGAAAAGGTGTGAGAAACACTTCACCATAGTGTGAGAAAAGGCAAGATAGAAAGAATACCACATGAGTGGTGTCAAGAGAAAAGCAAGGGAAGGAAGTAAGAAAAGATAGAAAAGGTAGCGATAGTAAGAAAGACAAAGCCACATTAGACCACATAAACACGAAAAGCCTTGAACAGCAGCAAAGGCCACATTAGGCCAGATAGACACGAGAGCCTTGAACGGCGACAAAGGCCACGTTAGGCCACACAAACACGAGAGCCTTAAACAGCGACAAAGGCCATGTTAGGCCACGTAGACACTAAGCCTTGAACAGCAACAAAGGCCACGTTTCTGAGGCCTTTTGTGGCCTATACAAGAACTATAGAACAACTAATGAATTGATTATTAATGAGTAAGATAGAACGTAACACCACTACTAGTAATTGCATGAAATTACCTTAATCTAAATTCGAAAGAGCATGCTGAGCTTCAAGGATGGTTTTGGAATCTAGTCGTATGTATGCTTCGAATGCAGAGGAAGACCATCTGCCCAGGAGTTTGATGGCTAATGTTGAAATTTGGTGGCTGCCCCAGTTCTGAATGAATGGCCAGTATGTAGAAGGGGAGAGAGACCGCTGCTTTCTAGAACAATTTCTAATTGAGTCGTGAACCAAGCTTTAGTATGGGGTGCTCCATTAGGTAAGAGAAAATGGGAAAAATGACCAGGAGTTCTTTGATGAACTTTCAGATATTTAATCATGGAAGTGATGGGACAGAAATTATTATTAAGTTTAGAAGAGTGACACCAGATCCTTTAGAGTAACACTTGGAGTGCTTAAGAACAAGAGTAAAGAAATTAGGTGAAAAACATAAATCAGAAAGAGACAGCCTACGAGTAAGGTCGAATGTTTTGATTCTGAGGTAAATTCTCCAGGATGCATAAAGCCATAAAAGGCTGATAGAAGCACCGCTTCTAGCATGGTATCGATATAGGAGAAAATAAAAGCCATTGCGAATGTAAATGATTAATCTTTGCAAAATGGATAAAGTGATTGGCAGGCGTTTATCTGGAGGTTTATGGGAGTATTTGGCTTTGCCTTTGATGGTATGGAGAAAAGACTTGGGTAATTGGGATTAAAATACCTTTAGTAAAAATAAAAGGTATGCTAGGAGTTGATTCCGGATTGGCTGAGGGGCAAAGCGTCTGAAAGCCTGAAAACGCATCAGCTATAACATTGCGTGTGGGAATATGAGCACCCTTAATTATGAAATTGTGAACAATAGATTACCAAATTAAACGTCTTAAAAATGGCACGATGGAAGGAGAAGACCTACCTTTGTTGATAATAGCAACCGTGGCTTTGTTATCACAGTACATCATGATACCACACCGATCCCCAAAGAACACTAGATACTGCTAAAGGATAGATTTCATTCAGAGCAGGCGAGACGGAGCCTAATACTGGTTTTGGAAATGGTTCTCTGCAAACCATTGGCCTTGAAAGAATCCCCCGAAGACAATGGAAGGAGCTGCGTCAGTGAATAATTGAATAATCTTCAGACACTTCGGGAACGTCATTGTAGAAAAAGGAAATGAAATGCCGTTCAAATTATTTAGTCCAAAATCTGAGATCAGACCAACACCCTTCGTCTAGCTGAACCGGGTCACTTAATTTTTTCATGGAGTGAGCCAGCGTTATCAAGCAAGAAATAAAAGCCCTGCCTTGAGGAATAATTCTCATTACAAAATTAAGGTGACCGAGCAGAGAAAGAATATTGTGCTTAGATACGTAACGTAGCAAGAAAAGGGATTCCAGAAAACCCCTAATTCTGAGAAGCTTTTCATTTGGGAGTAAAGCTTGTATGTTGACAAATGCCTAAAAATTCTAGTGAAGTCGAGGGACCCAGGGTTTTCTCTTCCGAGTGGGGAATGCCGACATCACTAAAAATCTGTCTAAGCGTGTCAAGAATGGAAGTTTGGGAAGAAGGAAAATGAATTAGCAAAAAATAATCGAGCTAATGTAAAATGACAGGAAGCTCACAGACGTTCAGCAGGATTCAACACAGCGCTTCGGAAAGGCAGTTGAAAATATGGGGACTGCTTCTACACCCACCTTACTGCAAAATAGAAATTAGAATTCCATTTGATGCCAAAAATTGGCCATTCGGAAGGGTGAATTGACATGGTCTTGAAAGCATCTGTATTGTCAACTTTAGCTAACAAAGCGCCTTGACCAACTAACTAACTTAATTAGCTGGATGGCGTTGTCGACCAAAGCATAATGCAGAGTAAAGGGGGCTAAAGGAATACATTTGTTAACGCTTGCAGTGTGATTAGAATGTGGAGATGATAGATCGAAAATGAGACGTTTTTTACCAGTATATTTACAGGTTGCAACGACGATGGAATTAATGTGAAAAGGAGAGAAAGGAGGAGAAGCAAACGGGCCAATGACATATCCTTTATTTACTTCTTTCTCTAGAAAGAGCTATACGTCAGGCTCTGATATGGCTGATTGCAAGTTTTTAGCAAAGTAGGAAGTGGTGAGATGGGAAAGGATGCCCATCCGAAACCCTTGAGACAAACCACTTATTTAATAATCGACAAAAGTCTGATCAGGGTGAGAAAAGAGATAACGAGACAGAACAGGAACATTCTGCCTTGCGTGGGCAGACAGATTTCGGGTGTGGATCATTGCAAAAGCTGCAAACATGAGCAAATTTACAGTGAGATTAGGAACAAACAGATTCGTTAAAATTATTACATAAGGGAATACCATTGAAATCAGAAAAAGGGCAGCCTCTACCGTCAAGATTAGACCTTACATTTTCAGCACCGCGGACAGCGGGCTGGACTTGGCTAGCGAATGCTTTAGGGCAGAAGAAGAAGAAGCATAAAAAAGCCATTATTTCTCCCACAGTGGGGAAATTGCATACTCTGCATTTAACCTATCCAAGTGCACACACAGCAGTGAGTAGCGAACAAATGCACACACACAGATAGAGTAGTGGGAAGCTATTGCTCCAGCGCCCAGGCAGCACTCCTCTCAGGTTAGGTGTCTTGCTCAAGGGCATCTTAGTCATTGTATCATGGTGGAGAGAGTGCTGTTCATTCACAATCCCCACCTTCAATTTCCTGCCGACGTGGGAATCGAACCGGTAACCTTCAGGTTACAAGCCCGACTCCCTCACCATTTGGCAAGAAGGAAGCTGAATGTCTGTGAAGGCTAAAAATTGCACAGGCCAAAATCTTTTGACCTCCAAGCAGTTCAGACAAGCAGTTCGGTGTAAGTAACAGATTAGTCTATCCTTGTGTTAAAAAGGGAAATGAAGGAGGAAGATTTTGCTGAGAAGGACTTGTGGTACTCATAAAATAACGTGCCCCCGTATCGTTGGTTAAAGTCTGCCATCATTGTTAGATAAAGATTTAACTCTTCCCTTCGATCTGTAAAAACTTGACACAGAATGTCTCTGCAAATGAAGCAATGACGAATTTGGCGATTGAGAGGTTTCGTTGCAATCTGGGATCAGATGTTTTGAGGAAAACTGCCACATCACCACAGTCAACCATATGTCTGTCAATTGCAAGTGATGGAAGCAGTAAAGTAGCCAGGTTAATATCCTTACCTTGGATAATGTTAGATCTTACTTGGGGAGACACCATGACTGTAGCAGGTGAGACAAAATGTCTACCGAACTTTTGAGCTGGTACGGTAGTGGAGAGGCTAAAATTTCACGTTGCAGTTGGCACAGAGACGTCTTGAAATGGCATCTGAATCGTGTAATGAGAAGTTGGAAGAGTAGATGTGGCCGAAGCCACTCACGGGGGATCACTTGAGCCGAGAGGAGTAGGAAAAATCAGTGGAAATGCTGAAGAGTGCGTAAAAGGAGTAGTTGAGACGTTAGAATTGGCGAAGGTATATTCGAATTTTGTCACCTTCGATTCTAAACCTTTAACAGTTTCTGAAAGGCTTTGAAAAACTTTGATGAGCTGCCAATTTACGTCCTCAGGTTTGGGTATCCGTGCAGGCTGCGTGGAATTTTTGGCTGGACGAGGTGAAGCTGACTTGGCCGTTCTCTTCCTGCTGCCCAGTTTGGTTTGACCTGATGATAGTAATAGTTGTTGGAGTGATGTCAGCAGTGGAGGGTGGACTACCCAGGGTGTTTTGGGCCAGGAGAAGAAGATCTTCTCTTGATAGTCCTCGGCTGATATACCAGCGGCATCGAAAGGTAATTTTTTTCGGAAGACCACTGAGCCCATGAGGAGTCGCGGCACTGAATGTGCGTACTACGACGCACGGGAAGAGGAGATGGCAGGACAAAATCTTAGTTGGAATTTGAATAATCACAAACGCAAGCTTATTCAGAGACATTGTTGGGTTTGCAACTGAGCGCTAACAATTAAGGTTGACGTCAGCATCTGCAAACTCAGACATGTGTAAGTACTGATCTTATATACTGCAAGTGTTGGATAATGATTGGTTAGATCTAAACTCATAGTTAACATTTGAGTCTTCCTGGCAGAACTTGCGCTAGACCTTTAATTTCAAACATAAAATTTTAAAGATGGTTGTATGCTTCTTGGTGCATAAGGCATTCTTAAATGGGACATTTATTATAATTGGTTAAAAGTGATTTTTTTTTTAAAGTTAACAAATAAAAAGTTATTTTTTTGCTAATGTTACAAATTATGGCTTTTAATTATACTGTAATGTTGAATGGCTATACTTACTCATTTTATGAGTACTGGTATTGGTGAGACTGGCCTTCATTCATAGCACTTAATAAAAATTAGTGTTATTCATACTGATGCTACTAAGATTATCACAAAGGATTCTTGTAATTTCTACAAAACATTGTAGGAAAGGAACTTGGATCAATATAATGCAAAGGTGATTGAATTACAGTGAATAAGAACCAATTCAACATATAAATTATTCCGAATTAATATTTAACACTTTCTCAATTATTCGTCCACCGATAAATTGAGGTTAGGGTACTTTATCAATTCTGGACAGAATATTATCCCATGGCCAACGGTAATAATATACAGTTATGATTACTAACTATGAGCAAGGTAACGTAATCGACAGTTTAAGGCAGTAACTTGTAAGCACACAATACGAGACACTTGTATAGGTGGAATTTCAACACAAGACTTTATTGAACTATTCTACTACACACAAACTAATCTAACGAAAAACACACACACACACACTCATTTATACAGTGACAGGGAAATGGAGTTATTTTTAGAGAGGGTGACTGGAGTCCCAAATGTCTAGCGTTCAACACTATTTCTCTGACTGCAACCTGAGAGAATTAATACTAGCAATTCAACCTTAGTTCATTTGCTTAATAAAAATTGCACCAGCTCAGCAAAATTGAGGAGAGTGTGGTACTTGCGTTTTGCCGCTCCTGTGAGTGCGTGTTCCCTTCGTGAAGGATTTGCACGTGGATCTCTGCGGCGCTGATTGGCTGGAGGTCAGTCGTTGTTGCGTTAGGGACAGCGGTGAGTGGATGGTTGGCTTTGCCGGAGAGAGAGCCTCGTGAGTTGGTTGCCGGGTTATGCGTTGCTGCACAACCAAGTTTCTCTGCATCTCTCGTGAAATTGCTGAAGCAACGGACCTTGAGAGGGTTTTCTTCGGCGAAGAAACGACGTTCGACGACGGCTCGTACAGGAAAGTTTAAGGTTTAAAGAGAGTCCTGAAGAGTTCTTGAAAAGGTATATCGTACTGGTAGGACGATGGTGAAGTCTGCATGAATCACCGCGAAAGTCAAGGCAAAAGCGAAGTGAAAATGCATGTCATTGAGTTTTAAGCATGTCCAACTGACCACTTCTTCCGGGTGTTTCCACCAACCAGGTATCGCTTTGGGCGGTTCCTACATGTGATTAGCATAATGTCCATTCTATCGGGTGTAGTCAAACTAAAAGAAATCAACTTGCACAGTCCAAATGTGGTCCATCTTACAAACAATATACTTGCATCAAATTACAGGAAATCATTCATCCATCACATAGATACCTAATAGCATATACTTCCTATAATTGGGGTAGACTTCCTAAAATCTACCTGTACTAAATGTTTAAAAACACAAAAAGAACTTCACAGGCTATATAAAAACACACATAGTACATAAATGATGTCTAAGGCTACTTACTAGTAACTAAATCATATCATTGACAATTTTAGACTGTTTTCATTGGAGAGAGTGAATTCATTTTCTGGAGGTTCCTGTTGCTATCAAAGGAACTCTGCAATGTCTTTGAAATGCACAGAAGGTGTCCCGTGCCAGTGGGTCTGGGGGCCCTGCTGTGAGTTTGGGGCCTTGTAACACCTCCTCAAAGCCTCGGTCTTCCTTATAAGGTTTTAGGGTTTACACCTCAGTTCCAGGTCTGGGATTCACTCTGTTCTTACAATAACTGTTTTCCAATTAAGCAGACATGGGGGGGCCGTCTCCTTACAGCCGTCTCATTCCCTGAGTTCAGTCTTACAGCTCAGTGATGGTTCTTGGGGACTTTGGATTTTAGAGTGTGAAGCTGTGTTCATTTGTGTTCGTGCAACATCTGTCTAGCCAGAACATAGATCTACATTGAGCCCCCATGGAATACGTTTCCTCAGACAATCAGAGCCAAGTTAAGATGTCAATGCTGACATTCAAGAATGCCATGCTTTCAATAGCCAGACCCTGATAATCCCCCAGGCATTGGAAGGGTCGTAGAAGGTCAGCAACATTGACGGACACTGATATGTATCTGAAAATTATTCTTTAACAGAGATTTGATGTCAGTGTACACATAAAGTACACATGCTCTCTGATCTGCTATTTGTCACTGATCTCTGTAAATACAAAGTGCTATTCTGAGGAGCATGTTTATAATGGTCATCACACCCCATCTGCACAAGTAGCAGATGACTAGTATCGGATGGGGAGATGTTTATACATAAATATGAAGTGCTAATGTGGAGAAAAGACAGTTCCTTGCCAAGTCACGCAACCTCCAAATGTTCGCCATCAGTGAGATTTGCTCTTGTCCAGGTCATTCTCTTTAATAATGGTGGTGGGGAAGTGTGAATAAAAGGTGTCCTTATTAACCATGACAAGCCAAATATCCACAGGGAATGTGCATCATTCTTTCCGAAACTGCTTTGCAACTGGCTTTGACATTAAAGGCTGACTTTGGCGCTGATGAAGATAAAGTGGTTCCTTGTAATATTGTGGCTCTGGAATAGTCACAGTGATAAATTCATCACAGTGGTAATCCCCCCTGACTGGTAATTCACCGTTGGACACAACCAGATTGCTATTATTATCAATTCATACTCTCTATAGCAGGTTACTGTATCAAATGCTATAATAATTTGATGTAAAGGCTAGTTATAATCTGATCTGATCACCCCTAGTGGCTTCAGACCATTTGCTTAAATGATTTTACGTATTTCTCCAAACTAAGGTTTTTCTTTTCTAAACATTTAACAGCCATCAGAACAATTTCTAATTATAATAAATGGTTTGAATTGTTCATTACTTGTATAAATGACACAGTGCACACAAATTTCTCCAATCCAAAGGTAAATCTCTCAAAATGTTAAAGGGTTAGTTCACCCCAAAATGAAATTTTTGTCATTAATTACTCACTCTCATGTCTCTTACGTTATTGACAGTGCAGCGCCTCTGGGTTCTACGTCAGAACGCAGGTTCGTTATTGGCTGATGCTGGCCGATGCTGTACAAGTGCATCGGGATGCATATGATGCTGACGCAGGAGCTGGCCAATAATGAGTCACAGCTTTGACGTAGAACCCGGGAGTGCTGCACTGTTTACTATGTGAACAGTATATGTCCTGGCCTTGCCAGATCTATGAGGTCAAGGCACCTCTTATGGCTATGTGGAGTATAGCAGGAAGTTTGCAGAGTGTGTCCTCATAAATGGGGGACGGTGCCACTATAATCAGACTGAATCATCCTGTGAGTTAGAGACACTGGCTGCATCTGAAATCGCCTATTCAATGATTAGGTACTTAATTTCAATAAGGAGGTACTTAACGAGTGCTAAAAGAGTATGAATGAGATCTCGTTGTGTATGAATGCAATCCTGAAATCATCCGCCATGTTGACATTATCATGTGACCTACGACGTTATCGTGAGCACAACAACTTAAAAGATATGAGTGACAGGTTTAATTCATCTATCTGTAAATATCTTGATTTTGATTAAACTTACTCATTTTGTGGTCTTGTTGAAGAAACGGCTCCCCATTCGTTTTGTGATTGTAGTGTAACCAATAAATTTGGGGTTAATTTAAGTTCTTATATTTTCAACCCTACTAATGTTACCCACAGTTTTATCTGTAAAGATATCATTTATTTATGAAGAAAACCCCAAATCGCAATCTCTTTAATATGTTGTTAATTTATTTTATATGTATAAATTTTCGTCCAGAAGCAAAAGTGACTTAAATCTCCTTTGTTTCCCTCTTTTTCTTCCCCCCCCCCATGTCTGCTTAATTGGAAACAGTGATTGTAAGAACAGAGTGAATCAACAAAGATTCACTACATCCCTTTATTCCACAATCTCAAACCCAGACGTCCAAGTAACACCTGGATCTGAGGTGTAAACCCTAAAACCTTATCAGGAAGACCGAGGCTTGGGGAGACGTTACAAGGCCTCAAACTCACAGCGGGCCCTCCCAGACTCACTGGCACGGGAAACCTTCTGTGCATTTCAAAGACATTGCAGAGTTTCTTTGATATCAGCAGGAACCTTAATGAATTCACTCTCTCTAACAGAAACTAAAATTTGTCAATGATGTGATTTATTTACTACTAAGTAGCCTTAGACATCATGTATGTACTATGTGTGTTTTATATAGCCTGTGAAGTTCTTTTTGTGTTTTTTAAACATTTAGTACAGGTAGATTTTAGGAAAGTCTACCCCAATTATAGGAAGTATATGCTATTTGGTATCTGTGTGATGGATGAATGATTTCCTGTAATTTTATGCAAGTATATTGTTTATAAGATGCACCACATTTAAACTATGTAAGTGGATTTCTTCAAGTTCTGACCAAAGCTCTAAGAGGTTTGGGCACACCCGGTAGAATGGACATTATGCTAATCACATGCAGGAAAACTGGGCGTAGGACACGCCCAAAATGATACCTGGTTGGTGGAAACACCCGGAAGGTGTGGTCAGTTGGACACAAAGTTGGAGATGGAGTAAAATCTTGCCGTGGCAGGGGGAGCTGCCGTGCGACCTGCCACTCGACCCACCACCGCTAGAGGCAGCTGCCACTCGACCCGCCACCTTTATATGTCCCTACCTCGGGACCCGTCACATATATATGCGCCTGCTTCGCAACCTTACACAATATGTAAGAGGATTTTAAACAAAATTCCGCTCCTATACCTTGTAGCCAGTGGTGGCCAGAACGGTAGGCACAAAAGGTCAATATTCACCAAACGCTTTTTCTAACATTTACAAAGCGTCGCGCCTGCCTCAAGATCTCTCACTGTTTACAGCTACCAGACACTGCGATTGATGCAAGAGAGCAAACATATAGATAAATAAGAGCAGGATTGCACTTTTTGTCATCTTACCTTATGTTTAATTCACTCTTTTTGTCAATAATGGAGCGGGTCTCGTGGCTCCTTCTAAGTGACGCGCCAGCCACAGTTTAGCGACGCGCCAGCCACAGTTTAGCGACGCGCCAGCCACAGTTTAGCGACGCGCCAGCCACAGTTTAGCGATGCGCCAGCCACAGTTCAGCGTTGCGTCAGCCACAGTTTAGCGTCGCGCCAGCCACAGTTTAGCGACGCGCCAGCCACAGTTTAGCGACGCGCCAGCCACAGTTTAGCGTTGCGCCAGCCACAGTTAGGCGACGCGCTAGCCACAGTTAGGCGACGCGCCAGCCACAGTTTAGCGACGCGCCAGCCACAGTTTAGCGTCGCGTCAGCCACAGTTCAGGTCGCGGTCAGCCACAGTTTAGCGTCGCGCCCCCACCCACAGTAGCGCGCGCCAGCCACAGTTTAGCGTTGCGCGCCCACACACAGTTAGGCGACCGCGCCCAGCCACCGTTAGGCGCGCGCCCAGCCACAGTTCAGTTCGTGTTCAGTCAGCCACATGACGCGTTGCATTGCAGCCTACAAGGCAAAAAACAACCCGTCTATATCCGTTCTATATAATTTGTATTATAGCGCTTTTCCATGCCAACATAACATCTAAAAACTGAAAAAAAACTTGGTGTGTAATTATGGGTAAATGTGGGGGGCAAATTATGCCTAATAGCGTCGCGCCAGCCACAGTTAGAGACGCGCCCAGCCACATTTTAGCTGCGCCTGGCAGCCAGTTTTTAGTTTTTCGTTGCACAGTTTAGCGACGCGCCAGCAATAAATCAAGTGACTCTCACAGAGTAGTCTGGCGCGGGCGGCATGCCACGAGAGGCAAAATCGTTACTCGTTACGTAAATATAAATTGTAAATAAGTTGTACATACGCAAAAGAAAAAATAAAAAATCAAAAAATCAAAAAAATGTACTACTTAGCAGAAATGGAAAAATGGCCTTCGAGGGATCTCAAGGTTACTTACTTGCAAATTTCAAAAAACTTGTTGTTTTCATTTTTTCTAATATTTCAAAACGTGTTAACTTATACTCCTGATGTCACGCCATTACATTTACAAATCACTGTTTCTTTGCATCAGCTATTGACTAATTAATAAGAGTTATGGGTTCTTTAGGGCTAGCAATAGGCCTGTGTCTATAGGTTCAAACTCTGTTCCTTTTCTGATCATGGTATTAATCAGATGTTTTCATGCAGACCACCCTTTATATAAAATCAGTTATTTAAATACAATTTTGCTTTTATTATAACTATTTAATTATAATGTAGGCTTTTTGTAATGTGTAACTATTAAGTTATTATACTGAATCAGTGTGAACTGCAAAACAAGCAACAAAAAAAATTGTTCAGGCAAAGAATGACATTTAACTTTAATAAATAAAACGAAATTTAAATTTTTATAATCATCATTAATCGTGCTTGTGGTTTACAAATAATCCTTATTCTACCTGGGGCCATTCAAAAACCAACATGTTACGGCAAGTCCAACACAAATGGATTCATATACAGAATTTAGAGTGTTAAATTGAAAGCATTTTAATGATCAATCAAAAATAATATAGTAAAAGAGAAGACACAGCAATATTTTGCACTTGCCAGTTGTTATTTTAACAGTTTTCCAGATAAACATGCGACACATGAGAGCCTTATTTATTACATGGTTGACACAACAATTTCTATATAGGCTTATTTCAGATTGTCGATCACAAGTATTAATTATGTTACTACCATAGCAATAGTTTGCACAAAAAAGTAGGCTAAATAAAATGAGGCATATAAAACAAACAAATCGATGTAGTGAGGAATGTGATTCTTTTCCCTTCAGCATGTCAATCGCAGTGTCTGGTAGCTGACGCGCACTCCATTATGGACAAAAAGGGCGAATAAAACATAAGTTAAGATGACAAAAAGTGCAATTATGCTGTTATTTATCTATATGTTTGCTCTCATGCATCAATCGGAGCGTCTGGTAGCTGTAAACAGTGAGAGATCTTGTGGCAGGGGAAACGCTAAACTGTGGCTGGCGCATCGCTAAACTGTGGCTTGTGTAACCCAGGTTACCAACACTCAACTGAGCTGGGAGTAGTTATTTTCATGAGCTCTGAAACGGCCAATAAGAGTGTTTTGTATATTGAAGATTTGACCAATCACGAGTGAGAATGTTAGATAGTGCAATTTTTTTTTTCTCTTTCTGGAATTTGCACGCGGTTGGGCGTGCTCTCTCTCTCTCTTGGTTGGAACGGGAGTGAACGGAGGCTTTCCAGGTCTCTCCGATTAAAGTGAAAGAAAAATTTGATTAATCAAGTAGAAATACCTGATTTAAAAACAGCGATAATTATCATAGACGCGGGATCGAGACTGTGAGTAGAGTTTGATGTAATTTATATCAGTGGAATCACGCGATTGCAGAGAGGAGGCCTCGTTTCACACGTGCCGTTTTCATCGTTGCCCCATTGAGTGAGTGCTGCAAGCTGGATGGACATCATTGCTTCACGAAATGGATTCGCTGGATTCCCGGATTTCGTCCAAGCTCGTGTTCACGGAGGGAGTGAGGACTGGCGAACCGCAGTGAGTTCGTAACAAGTGCTACGGAGTGATATGGACATTGCTGTTGCCGAACTGGACGGTAGGAAAGTGAATTAGTAGCACAAACAACGCATTTCACAGTTCTCTTTTGGAAGGATCTTAAGGGAGAGACTGAGTGACAGTCTCAATTACAACAGCAATTTCATTGTCCTTAACTAAATTCAGCTACATTCACAAGTTTGTGAATGCACCAAGTGTGAATCACAAGACTCTTTGAAAACTGAGCTTTGAATTCATATGTGAGTTTATTCAAGTTTATTTGGGTTTTCTCCGAAGTGTTCTTTTTTTTCCCTTTTAATTTGATTGAGTGTATTTTATTTTTCCACAAAACTGAACAAGAAAAAGTGAACAAGGAAAAGAAATGTATTTCTTACAGTGTTAAATAAGGTGTTAAATAAGGGTTAATTTGCAACGTTCCTGGAATCAAGCTTTCACTTTTAAAAAAAGGTGAGCACACTGAGTTAGTGATACAGGTTTAATTTTTTTTTTTTGAAAGATTGAACAAAGGATACAGTCCCCATTATATTTTAATTTTTATTTTATTTTTTTTCCAGAGTGAACAGAAATTAGTTTAGTGATGCCCAAGAGGGACCACACAAAAAGTTAACGTCATTAACGAATGTGAAGTTTGTGGTTGGAGGATGATTGTAATCCCCATTTAAGATTTTCTGAGTTTCATTTACAGTTCTTGAGATCTAGAAAAAGGAAAAAAGAAGAGTTATTGTCAAAAACTTGAATTGAAATATTTATTTGGTTTGTTTGTTTGTTTCTTTTCTTTGAGAAAGTCATTTATTGTAATCTTTATTATTTTCCTCATTTCTCTGATCTGTGCATTTCAATTGTTTCGTTAAATATTTTCTTTTGACAAATAACACAGAGTTGAATATCTTACCTTGTCTGAGTGATTCATTGTTGTTATTGAGATCCTTATTCTCCGTAGGCGAACCTGAACTTCTGAAAACTGGTCCATAATCAGAACCCATAGTGTCTGCGGTACTTGGTGCAGCGGGTTACAGAAAAACTTGGCGAGCCAGCCAGGAGAATTTGGGGTGTCATATAACAACAGTGATCTCAGTGGGTGAGTAGTGTATACAGAGCAGTTTGCAAGAACTATGGACATTGTGAGACGAGAGAAAGTAAGCGTTCCTAATGCCGTTTTAGTGAGCGGTATAACGCTCTCTGAATCCGATCAAGATCTTGAGTCATGGCTGATCCGTTATGGTAGCATAAAGCGAACATTGCTTATTGATAGCCCAGCTTCTGAATTTCACAGACAGGCTATCATAGAGTTTCAACATAGCTCCGCAATGGATGCACTGCGACACTTGTTGCCGCTACAAATTGTTAGTACTTCTCATGCGGATGTCATTTTTAACGTGCGTGCCCTTGGCAGTGTTTACACACAGGCGACTGGTGATGACGTTACTAGAGACTATTTGGAAGATTTGCAGGAAATTGCAAGAGTTAGCGGAAAACCTTTTTCACTTGTGATTCAAGAGGAGCTGAGGAAGCTTAATGCTGCTAGCTCTCTCATTGATTTGTCACCTACGCCTAGTGACCGTCCTGTTGCAACTGAGTCTCGAACTCCCCAATTATTTCAGTCACAGAGAGTAGGCGAGGAAGCACTTGCTTCTCCATCTACAGATCAAATGTCCTTTCCAGGTGTTCAACAGAACAAGGAGCCGAATATGACCAAGACCAATGGGGCAAATGCAGTGCCTATGTCTGCTGCATTGCCCATGGATATGTTAAGTCCCCCTAACGTGCAACGTGTAGTGGTCGAGCATGTTGTGCGGACGACTGATGCTGTATCGACTCAGTATGTCCCTATGCGTCTGCGATCATTTTCGGGAAAAACCCCCAGACCCCCTAATGAACCTGATTATGATACTTGGAGGGCGAGTGTTGACTTCTTGCTTGAAGACCCATCCATTTCTGATTTGTCACGTACCAGGAAAATCCTGGATAGTCTTTTGCCCCCGGCGGCTGATGTTGTAAAGCATATCGGACCTCAAGCATCTCCAGCGGTTTATTTGGCGCTGCTTGAGTCCGTTTATGGGTCAGTCGAAGACAGCGACGAGTTATTGGCACAGTTTATGACCCTGTTGCAAAATCAAGGGGAGAAACCCTCAAGCTACTTGCATCGGCTGCAAGTCATGCTGAGTGCGACAGTGCGAAGGGGAGGCATTTCTGAAGCTGAACGTGACCGTAACTTGCTAAAGCAATTTTGTTGAGGGTGTTGGGATAATCAATTGCTTGCGAATTTGCGCCTTGAAGAAAAAAAGACCAACCCACCTTCGTTTGCTGAGTTAGTAATGTCTGTTAGGGCTGAGGAAGATAAGCAAGTTTCCAAGGAAGAGCGGATGCGTAGCCATTTGGGTGTGAACAAATTGAGTTCCCACTTTAAGCCAAAAGCTACTGCACATCAGATGTCCACTCTGGTTACTGGGGTAGTGGGTGCAGCAACTAGTGAAGTGAATCCGTCTGAAAAGGCGATGGCAGGCATTCACACGCAGTTGGCTCCTCAGAAAAATTCAGTTTCTAGGAGGGGGCAGGCTGATCGCAAGGAAACTGAAGAATTTTTGACTTTAAAAACCGAAGTGAAAGAATTGAGAGCTCAAATGCAGGCTATGGAATCAGTTGTGCCTAAGAAATTGCCGCACTCTGACTCAAATGCATCTGAACTTGCAGAGTTAAAGAGACAGGTAGCTGAGTTAAAAGCCCAAATGGTTACAATAGAGGCGCAGAAAAGCCAAATGCACAAAGCAGTGGGGTCTCGTAGGAATTTTGAAAACTCACGGTTCAGACCACTTGAGTCAAAGGAATTTGAGCAGTCTCTGAATTTGGTGGGGGCTCGTCCCGGGTATTGTTTTCGCTGCGGGGAGGAAGGACACATTGCGGTCCACTGTGAAAATGATCCAGACCCCTCCAAAGTAGCCAGAAAACGCAGTTTGTTGAGGGAGAAGCAAGCCCAATGGGACTTGCAGAACCAAGTGAAATTGCAGCAGGAAAACTCCAAGCCGTCTCTGCAGTAGGGCATGTGGAGAACGGGGGTGAGTCTCAGTGCCCTAAACCAGACCCGAAAATTTTTGACCGCTATGCAGAAAATACCATGAAAGGGAGGTTACCAAAAGGGTTAATTGGAACAAAATGTACTGCTCAGGTGTGCATTGAGGGAATGAAGGTAAATTGTTTGTTGAATACTGGGTCCCAAGTGACCACAATCCCTTCATCTTTCCACAAGGCCCACCTGGCAGACCATCCAGTGAAGCCGTTGAATGCTCTGTTAGAAGTAGAAGGGGCCAACGGGCAGTCTGTTCCCTACTTAGGGTATGTAGAGTTAACTTTAACCTTCCCTAAGGATTTTTTGGGTATAGAAGCTGAAATCGACACCTTGGCTTTGGTAGTTCCCGACCTGGTAGGAGTGCAGCAAATATTAATCGGAACAAACTCCCTTGACACTCTGTATGACATTCATGTTGAGAGTGATGTTGAGCCTTACCCAACTTTCAGTGGGTATCGTGCTGTACTTAAGATTCTGAGTGCTAGGCACAAGCAAAGGAGAGTAGAGACCTTGGGACGTGTGACCCTGGGGAGTGACAGTGCTGAAACAGTGCCTGGGGGTGGTATTCCAGAGAATGTGGCTCTCATTGATTGTTCTGAACAGTCCAACTTACCAGGGTCTGCACACCCTGCCCACCAAACGGCTCTTTCATGTGCCTGTGCTGTTAAAGAATGAGACACAGACTGACATTGTGATCGCTCCTAAAACAGTACTAGCTGAGGTGTATTCTGTCCAACAGGTTATGGAAGTTCCTCAGAGGGGTGACACATCGCAAGTCCTGGCAGAATCAGCAAAACCGCCTGTAAACATTGATTTCGGTGACTCACCTTTGCCGACAGAATGGAAGAGTCGCATATCCGCCTTGTTGAATTCGATGCCTGAGGTTTTTGCCTTGCATGATATGGACTTTGGCCATACCGACAAGGTGAAGCATCGCATTAAGCTCAGCGATGAGACTCCTTTTAAACATAGACCCCGACCGATTCATCCTCAAGATGTCAGTGCAGTTAGGAAACACTTGCAGGAGTTGTTGGATGCCGGTGTAATCAGGCAATCTGAATCTCCATTCGCTTCTCCCATTGTTGTGGTGAGAAAAAAAGATAATTCAGTCCGGCTTTGTATCGATTTCAGGAAGCTGAACGCGCAAACCATTAAGGATGCCTATGCCCTTCCAAATCTTGAGGAGGCATTTTCAGTGCTTACAGGCTCCAAATGGTTTTCCGTTCTCGACCTGAAATCAGGATACTATCAGATTGAAATGGATGAGCAGGATAAAGCAAAGACAGCTTTTGTGTGTCCTTTTGGGTTCTGGGAGTTCAATAGAATGCCCCAGGGGATAACTAATGCGCCCAGTACTTTTCAACGCTTAATGGAGCGCTGTATGGGGAGCTTGAACCGGAGTGAGGTACTGGTCTTTATTGACGATTTAATTGTATTCTCAGAAACCCTGGAGGAGCATGAGCGCCGCCTAATACAAGTCCTCAACCGTTTGAAAGAGTACGGTTTAAAACTTTCTCCCGACAAGTGCAAGTTTTTTCAGACGTCCGTACGGTATCTGGGTCATGTTGTGTCTGAATATGGTGTGAGTACGGACCCAAGCAAAATAGAAGCCGTTAAAACCTGGCCGAGACCACAAAATCTCAAAGAGTTGAAATCCTTTTTAGGATTCGCTGGGTATTACCGGAGATTCGTACAGGACTTTTCCAAAATTGTCAGACCCTTGAATGATCTCACGGCAGGGTATCCTCCTGTTAGGAAGAAAATTAAACGCGAGGAAGTAAATCGGGCCTACTTTAACTCAAAAGAGCCATTTGGGGATAGATGGACCGAGGAGTGTCAACGAGCATTCAAAGCCATCATCGACAAACTGACAACTGCTCCAATTCTTGGCTATGCTGATCCAAAGCTGCCCTACCTGTTGCATACCGATGCCAGCACCATCGGGCTCGGTGCTGCCTTGTATCAAGAGCAGGAGGGGCAGCTGAGGGTCATTGCATATGCCAGTCGTGGTTTGACCCGTAGCGAGGCTAAGTATCCAGCTCATAAATTGGAATTTTTAGCTCTGAAGTGGGCGGTGACAGTTAAGTTTAACGATTACTTGTATGGGAGCGAATTCACAGTCGTGACCGATAGTAATCCCTTCACGTACGTCCTAACTTCAGCGAAACTCGATGCCACAAGCTACCGGTGGTTGTCCAGTTTATCCACCTTCAACTTTAAGATTCAGTACCGGGCAGGTGCCCAGAATCAGGACGCAGATGGGTTGTCTCGACGTCCCAATGGACAACTTACAGATGACTTTGAGTCTCAGAAGGAGAGGGAGCGCATTAAGCAGTTCACGTTAAATCACCTTGAGACTGAACCAGGTCAGCAGATTATGCTTCCAGAAGTGGTGAAAGCCATTTGTGAGAAGCATCAGATTGATCAACCTACACCTGTTGCCTTGGTTGAGTCTTTAGGTGTGACTGCGGATGTGTTACCTCAAGCGTTCATGGATGAATGTGATCATGGTCTACCTTCTATTCCTAGGTTGTCAGAAGATGATTTAAGGTGTAAACAGAGGGAAGACCCTGAAATGAACGAGGTCATAGGCTATGTAGAATCTAGCAAGAAGCCACGTAGTATGAAAGGTAAGCCTTTGAACTTGGTTTTGTGGCTTAAGGAATGGAGTAGGTTGGAGTTGATAAACGGGCTATTGTATCGTAAGCGAGTGGATCAAGGAAGGGTCCAGAGACAGTTAGCGTTGCCCAAAAGTCTCAGAGAAATGGTGCTTACTTGTTTGCATTATGATATGGGCCATTTAGGTATAGAGAGGACTCTAGATCTTCTTCGTTCACGGTTTTATTGGCCTCGAATGGCCAATGCTGTAGAAGAAAAGATCCGAACTTGTGAGCGCTGTGTCAGGAGGAAGTCCCCGGTCCAGAAGGCTGCTCCGTTAGTAAATATACAGACTAGCCGACCATTGGAGCTAGTCTGTATGGACTTCTTGTCAGTAGAACCTGACAGCAGCAACACTAAAGACATCCTGGTCATTACAGACCACTTTACGAAGTACGCAGTCGCAATTCCAACTCGAAATCAGAAGGCTCAAACTGTTGCTAGGTGTCTCTGGGACCAGTTTTCAGTACATTACGGCTTTCCAGAGAAACTACACAGTGATCAAGGGCCAGATTTCGAGTCTAACATCATCCGGGAATTGTGTAGGATTGCTGGTATTCGTAAAGTTAGAACAACGCCCTACCACCCTAGGGGAAACCCAGTAGAGCGATTTAATAGAACCCTATTGCAGATGCTGGGCACCCTAGAAAACAAACAGAAAGCTCATTGGAAAGAGTATGTCAAACCGCTGGTGCACGCATACAATTGTACCAAAAACGATGTCACAGGATATTCACCGTATGAGCTGATGTTTGGCAGGCAACCTCAGTTGCCACTGGACATTGCTTTTGGTCTCCAGAATGACGAACCGTGCAATTCCCACTCAAAGTATGTAACCTCTCTGAAAAGTAGGTTGGAAGAAAGTTACAAGTTAGCTTTGGTAAATAGCAGGAAAGTGGCCGAACGGAACAAAAAGAGGTTCGACAGAAATGTGGTGGCTTCTGTTTTGGAAGTAGGTGATAGAGTGTTGGTAAGAAATGTTCGATTGAGAGGGAAACAAAAACTGTCGGATAAGTGGGAACCAAATGTGTACATTGTTTTAAAGAAAGCACAAAATGTTCCAGTGTATACCGTCTGTCCTGAGGGGAAGGAAGGTCCCGTCCGCACTCTGCACCGAGACCTGCTCTTACCTTGTGGGTTTTTACCTGGTGTTGAGTTGGAAGAGACTGACTTACCCAGCGTGCGTCCAAAGCGTCAAACAAAACCTCACTCTGGTGTACAAAAGGCAGATGAAGCAGAAAAATTAAATGAAGATGACTCAGACCATGAATCTCTATGTTGTTTCGTACCTAGAAAATCAATAGAGGTCGTTTCTCGTTACGTCCCACCTGAAAATTCTTCCTGTCATTTGGAGGGTCCCCCAGTTGCAGATCTAGTTGATTTTGATGCAGCATGCCAACCAAATGTTGATCCCCAGAAAGAGACATCGCATGAAGTTTGTGAGACAAATGGACAAATATGTGATGAAAAGAGTGAGAACTTAACTGTGAGGGATAGAGTGGAATCCGAGAACGTAGAGAGTGATTTTGTAGAATGTGGAGCGGACAACACTGAAATAGTCTCTGGGGAGGTTGGTTGTGATGCTTCTGAGTTTAACGGGTCTCCTGAGACACAGGAGAATGTAGTTGTGAATCCAGTTAAAGGACTGAGGGTTTTTCAGGACGAAGGGAACAATCCTGCACCTGAGGTGATGCCTGAAATTGGTTCAAGTGAAGGAATGCTAGAAGATGAAAACTTGCGAAGTGAGGGTGTAAGACGCTCTGCAAGGCAGATCAAACCCCCAAAGAAATTTCACTATCCTCATTTAGGGAATCCTTTAATTTCTGTGGTTCAGTCTTTGTTGCAAGGATTAAGTACCGCTTTTGCTCAGTCTGAGGAAAATTCTGATTTAATTTGGAATGAATGTGTCGTTGTACCTGGTGACCCCTTGTCAGTACTGACCACGCAGCCTCATCCATGCCCGAGGACGTGCATATGATCAGAGGGGGAGGGTGTAACCCAGGTTACCAACACTCAACTGAGCTGGGAGTAGTTATTTTCATGAGCTCTGAAACGGCCAATAAGAGTGTTTTGTATATTGAAGATTTGACCAATCACGAGTGAGAATGTTAGATAGTGCAATTTTTTTTTTCTCTTTCTGAAATTTGCACGCGGTTGGGCGTGCTCTCTCTCTCTCTTGGTTGGAACGGGAGTGAACGGAGGCTTTCCAGGTCTCTCCGATTAAAGTGAAAGAAAAATTTGATTAATCAAGTAGAAATACCTGATTTAAAAACAGCGATAATTATCATAGACGCGGGATCGAGACTGTGAGTAGAGTTTGATGTAATTTAAATCAGTGGAATCACGCGATTGCAGAGAGGAGGCCTCGTTTCACACGTGCCGTTTTCATCGTTTCCCCATTGAGTGAGTGCTGCAAGCTGGATGGACATCATTGCTTCACGAAATGGATTCGCTGGAATCCTGGATTTCGTCCAAGCTCGTGTTCACGGAGGGAGTGAGGACTGGCGAGCCGCAGTGAGTTCGTAACAAGTGCTACGGAGTGATATGGACATTGCTGTTGCCGAACTGGACGGTAGGAAAGTGAATTAGTAGCACAAACAACGCATTTCACAGTTCTCTTTTGGAAGGATCTTAAGGGAGAGACTGAGTGACAGTCTCAATTACAACAACAATTTCATTGTCCTTAACTAAATTCAGCTACATTCACAAGTTTGTGAATGCACCAAGTGTGAATCACAAGACTCTTTGAAAACTGAGCTTTGAATTCATATGTGAGTTTATTCAAGTTTATTTGGGTTTTCTCCGAAGTGTTCTTTTTTTTCCCTTTTAATTTGATTGAGTGTATTTTATTTTTCCACAAAACTGAACAAGAAAAAGTGAACAAGGAAAAGAAATGTATTTCTTACAGTGTTAAATAAGGTGTTAAATAAGGGTTAATTTGCAACGTTCCTGGAATCAAGCTTTCACTTTTAAAAAAAGGTGAGCACACCGAGTTAGTGATACAGGTTTAATTTTTTTTTTTTTGAAAGATTGAACAAAGGATACAGTCCCCATTATATTTTAATTTTTATTTTATTTTTTTTCCAGAGTGAACAGAAATTAGTTTAGTGATGCCCAAGAGGGACCACACAAAAAGTTAACGTCATTAACGAATGTGAAGTTTGTGGTTGGAGGATGATTGTAATCCCCATTTAAGATTTTCTGAGTTTCATTTACAGTTCTTGAGATCTAGAAAAAGGAAAAAAGAAGAGTTATTGTCAAAAACTTGAATTGAAATATTTATTTGGTTTGTTTGTTTGTTTCTTTTCTTTGAGAAAGTCATTTATTGTAATCTTTATTATTTTCCTCATTTCTCTGATCTGTGCATTTCAATTGTTTCGTTAAATATTTTCTTTTGACAAATAACACAGAGTTGAATATCTTACCTTGTCTGAGTGATTCATTGTTGTTATTGAGATCCTTATTCTCCGTAGGCGAACCTGAACTTCTGAAAACTGGTCCATAATCAGAACCCATAGTGTCTGTGGTACTTGGTGCAGCGGGTTACACTTGCATGTCGCTAAACTGTGGCTGGTGCGTCGCTTAGTAGGAGTTTTACGACCATAAAGAATGTGCAGAGAATGTGACTCTGACTTCATTCTTGTTGAGAAGGACAAATACACCGTTTTAATCCTATATATTCTATATATAACCACTCGAGAAATGTATAAACATGTATCCAATTTTTCCCTCTCATAATTTTCCTTTCATAGGGTTTGACCTATGTATTAATTCTCTTTGTTGAACTTTTTGTATTAATGCTTAGGAGTTGCATATTATGACTAACTATAATCACATGGGTAGCATGTTTGGATTCTCTGGACTCCTCCAGAGGGTGTGACATCTTCACACTTTAAAAATCACAGATCACAAGATCAACTCTCCTCTTCTTCTTCTGGTACTGAGGAAACGCTGTGAAGATGACGCTGAGCTAGAAGTTCTGAAGACCTCCAAGTTTGTGCCAGGCTGTGGCCTTGTCTTTCCATTCACCTAAGATCCTCTGAATCCAACTGGTTCTCTCACATGCAAAGTTGTCTGTGTTTCATGCTCATATACGGGAGTCCCTAATCATGCAGATTTTGACTACATGCTCTAAGTAGTACTGTAGAGTAAGAATGTCATTTCCCATAACCAGGAAATGAACATTTCTTAGAATTAATAAACAATTAACCAAGTGTCCACTGGACAAACAGGTTAATTGACTGTAAAATTAATTTTACTATGTTAAGTTAATATTAACTGATCCAAATATTTATAATTAATTATAATAAGTTATAATTAATTATTCATATTTCTTTTGAGCTAAATTTGCTACATATTGGTGGAGAATGCAGGCATCATTTTAAACAATTGTTTGCGGGCAGAACCAGTAATCAATCGTGTTGTGCACAAGCTTTATTAACACTCTATACATGCACGTACAAGTTTCTGATAAAATTCCCAGAGTAGTAGCGCGGATAAATGGTACCAGAATAAACTAACCTGAGCGTGGACGAAGAAATCTCCACGTTCAGTTTGAATGCGTAAGTCTTTTTCTGACGAAAGAATTCCAGATTAGCAGCGTAAATTTACCTGTGTGATGAAGAAATCTCACTACAGTGTATATAATAAGTGATCTGAGCGATGCTCCTCAGTCACTGATTAAAGGCCTTATTATCATTCATTACATCATCGTATTCATAGTGGTGTCTTGGTCCACTCACATGAAACAATCACGTCGAATTTGTGGTGTAAATTCTAGCCTAGCTAACTAGTAATTCACCATTGTCTGTGAAGTGATGTGCCGTTTTGATTTATGAGTTATGCGCGATACGTCATGACTGACCACACTAGAGTTCTCAATGCATGCTCGCAGCGCGGCATGAATACTGCTCTATTCGTGTTGTGTTGTAGGCTGGCATTGGTCTCTTGGCAGCGCATGACAACAGAGTGTGAGCAGACACTTCTGAGAATCTGATAACAGCCCCCACTTCACAGACCGTTGTGCAAACAACAAACGTGTGTAGCCAAAGCTAGCTTTGTAGCCTACACGTATATCCTTCAAGTCAAAGCCCTCTACCTCGACTAAAAGCTGTTCGCATCCTGCTAACACCTAGACACGTGTGAGCATAGAGTGTATCATTCGAACCAAAGACACTTTAGACTAAGGGATTGTGATTTCAACTATTGATGGGGTACGAAGCTTTGTGAAGCTCCGAATCAAATGAATCAATTGCGTCACAAATGATTCACTGTTTCGAACCGCTAAAAGTGCCACAAGTTGGTGATCCCTGCTGGTCAGAACAGTAAGTGCAGCGGAAATTTAACTCAATGAGACATCTATAATAAAACAGTCACAAATGTTTTATTGAAGATGTAATCAATTGAGGCAATCAACGAATCATTTAATATCCTTAAACATGAGGTTTCTGTTAAGGCGTGCTATTTCAGTAAACTGCAGGGCTCGTTTTATGAAAGCTGGGTTAATCAGACAAATAAGAGAATTTTAAATATGTCTCTTCTCTTTATCAAATGCATCATGTAAATGTGTTATACGCATTTCATGTACAAATCATATATAGATTGATTCATGAGGCCTAGAGATGAATCCTTGAAATTTCAAATAATTTTGAAACAGCTATGACGCATCACAAAGCCTCGTTAACTGAAATCACGTAACTTTAGCAGTTTGATACACGCTTCGAATCACTGAATTAAGACAAATGATTCACACGGGTCCCGAAGCTTCGCAAGGCATGCCTCAAAGGCACCCATCACTGGTTTAAACCATTTGTGTGTGTGTGGTTGTGTATTGGACCTTTCCCACCTCTATTTCATGTAATGTTAGCTCCTTCACTCACTTTGTTAAGCCTGAGTATCCCTATTCAGCCAAGTTGAGTTTAATTAAATTTGAAGTTTAATTAAATCAATTTGTTCATTTACCTATCCTTTCAGTCTCCCTAGAAAGGAAACTATAAGGAAACTCTAATTTCATTTTCATTTTTTTACTTTACTGCTATTTTTACTTCAACTCTATTCCTCCTCTATTTTTATTTTTACCTCATTCACCTCCCCTTGTTCAAGCCTGAATATCTCTATTCAGTCAAGTTGAATTTAATTAAATTTGAAATTCAATTGAATCAATTTGTGTATTTACCTCCCTAGAGCTAAAAGGGACCTCCTGCTTTTCACCTATTTTAGCAATTTAACACCACCATCTTCCCTCTTGTTATAGGATTACAGTACCTTTGTTATTTCCTTAATGAGGTATAATGAGTTATAGGTTATTAATATCTTAATTCCTATCTCTTCGCTACCCCTCCTCACTCCTTAGTGCCAGGCCGAGTACATGAAGTATGGCCACCGTCAGATGCACTAGAGGTCCCAGAAAGGACTAGAAACACTTCCCATTGTTTCTTTTTCTTTTGATCTTGAGGTATTTGGTGTCTTTTTCAGACACCAAATTCAGACGAAACCTAAAAAGGCACATAAGTGACCCTCAAAGTCCGCACCGCAGACTGTGACTGGTGTGACACATCAAGACAGACTCCCTTTTCTGGATCACGTCCAGTTCAGAGTCGCAACGCTTTCTGGCTCGGCAGCCAGGAAACCTCCAATCAGATAGGTTCGGACTGAGTGCCCCTGACACCAAGCAAGTCCCTATGTTACTACCACAGACTCAAACAGACCTGGGATGGAAGGAGGACACCAGCCTTTGTCTCCGACACCAGCTAGTTATCTTGTAGGCAGCACAGCCTGCCCCCACACCATGCCAGTCATGTGTTCACACAAGACCCCTCAAAAGTGGTTCTTAAGACCCCAATGACTTTGAACTGCAAAACACAGAAGCCAGAGTAGGCAGCGGAAGGCACCCAGCATGGCCTCAATCCCTTCTACAAAGCTTCTACAAAGTTCCTAGTCAGCCTAGGGCATAAAGCTTTGAAAATAGGTGAAAATGTGTGTTTGCAGAGAAACAGGAGTCTGCATTAGTAAAAATATAATTTACTGATCAAAAGAAAACCTCCATTGAATGTGTAGTCGTCAAATACCTTTGACCGTCTCTGACTATGCATAGCTATTTGAAACATACAGATATTTGATATACACTGTTTGATTTGGCACTGCTGCGCATTGGTTTCCATGACAATGTCTTTTAAAAGTAAACGCCAGTAAAAAGTAAAACTCCACATAGCACATACGCCACTGTGACAGCAGATTGAGCTCATTAAGCTAGTACGGCCTTGCGCCATTCGCTTAAACCACCGTCCACCTAAAAGTGTGCTTTTGATAGTTCCGACATTTCACACAAGGTTTGATTTGCATATAGATCGCTAGTTGCTGGCTTGTTAGATGCAGATAAAACAATAGCTTGAATTGACATCTCTGCTGTAACAGAAAGAGTCTTAACACATCTTAACGTGTCAAATGGTATCAGTACAAGGTTAAACTGACTTTAGCAAAGAAACTCTAATTTCAGTATTAAAGCGTAAGTCTTTTTTGACGAAGAATCTCAACTCAGCAGCATATAAACTGTACCAGAATTGATTAGTCTGCTTTGGTTGAGGAAATCCCAATTGCAGTATTACTGCAATTTCTGACGAAGGAATCTCAGTACAGTACTATATAAACATAGATTTGGGTGATACTCCCCTTTCTACAGTGTAAAGGCTTTAGGAACTAAAGTCAGGTTGATGTCATTCATCTAAACTTTAGTTGCATCTTCAAGCATAGCTACCTGGTGCTCAATACTATGTTGCATTCGCTTATAGAAGCATCAGTATTCATTCACGACATGGATGTAATTCTGCGGGCTTAACAAGCTTTGATTTGCAGCAAATCTTTTTAATGACTCTTTAAACAAGTACAAGAAGTTGTATTCGCTTGTAGAAGCATCAGTATTCCTTCACAAGATGGATGTAATTCTGCGTTCTTAACAAGCTTTGATTTGCAGCAAATCTGTTTAATGACTCTTTAAACAAGTACAAGAAGTTGTTCAGAGTAAAGAGAAGAGGTTACATGAGTAAAATTTCCAAATGTAAAACCATATTTGCATTTTACCGAATGTAAATCTTTTTGAACATCTTAAAGTATTTTAACTTGATGCATAACTCGTTTCAAAAGTGCGGACACTCGTCATGAGCCGTTGAATTGCTCCAACTTGCACTGCTTCCCATGACAACAACCTGTCACAGGAAGTGAAAACTCATCACCTCGTGACATCATTTTGTAAACAAACCAGACTAGGGAGCTAACACAACCTAGCGGTCCTTCAGCTAAGGCGTAGCTAACTAATAACTTCTACAGTTGCGGTTAGCACCATTTACTTGAAGCCTTTAACTACAGCTGTGTGTAGGTAGTGTGAAAGTGAGCTAAATCATTTTCCCGTAGTTCCATTCCGGGGTTATGATTCTCACTTTCTCTTTCCTTACCTTAAATTCTTCTCAGCTAATTTCACATTCACCATTTTAGGGGTACTCCTTCCTGAACCCTGTTCACCTAAATTTGCAGTTGCTCTAATTAAATCAAAACTTAATTACATGTAAACTGCCTAGCTAGAGAAGAATCCCTGTAGTCAGTCAACTATGTCATTCATGTATTATTTTACCTATTTGATTTATTCACACTTACCCTTATTTCTAGTGAGGTATTTGTTTCCCCATAGAGCCCAAAAGGAACCAGAGACACTTTTTGTTTTCTGATTCTGTTTATTCTTAACAAGTGTACTAAGTTCTATGCCCCTGCCACACAAGTAATCTTAGTAATTACTAGGGCACAACTATAGTCTAGAGCACTGGTAATGAACATAATCTGAATAGAAAAGCTGTTCTTTTTCCTTTTTCACCTCTTAAGAGACCTAGCCTGTTGTGAGCCATCAGGAGATTCTGAGATATAAGTTGACCATAAGAATCATCTTAAGTCATTTATTAAATCACGACTTACTCCTTTCCGAAACATTCTTCGAACCACCCAAATCTTAGCATCCCAGGATCCACAGCTAAGATAGTGATCATATGAGACTCATTTTGATGGCAAGCGATGCCCAAAGCATCAAGCTGTATGCTATGTCCCTAGCTGACCCATTAAACTTTAAGCTATGAACTCTTTAGGGTCATGCATTAGTCCCTCACCCTTACTCTCACCACAAGTGTGCCAAAGTGTTGCAGATGCTCAGCTTAACCTTCCAGACGGGAGACCTAAAGGACTGGCAAGCCATCATGGCCAGTGACGATCTACAGCACCAGGGCCAAGCGCAACTGGACAATGAGAGGAGAGGAGAAGACCGACGACACATGACCCAAGCCAGAGTTCCAGCCACACCGGGCTGATCTCCTTAGTCCTAACTCATGGATCTGAAAACAGAAGGTAAACCACCTCACATAACAGATCAGAGAGTCCCACAAGGAGCAGACAGGTGCTGAAAGCCTCACAGATAAGCATCTGCCAAGACCTGGGAGAAGCCATGGAAAACAGCACCCTCAACCTGCAGACACCACAGGATATCCCACAGCTGTCAACTACAACATCCTCCACCAAACCCTTCACACGGGTGTCAAGAGGAGGCTGCACGCGGACAGCTGGACACCTTGTCTCAGGCAAACAGGAGCTGTGGACACGAGGAAAACAGCTACCTGAACAGGACTCATCTGAGGAGTGCTGCAAAGTACAAGCTTCCGACGCCTTGCCCAACAGAGCTCAAGCAAGCTCAAGTCGGCACTGCCACAAAAGCAGAAGCCACACTCCAACCTTCAAACTTCTGGTGAGTTCTTGTTCACGGAGGCCGCCAAGCACTTGCTGACCTCCCGCCATCTGTTCTAGGTCAAAGACCCCTAGCCACTTCTTGCGACCACAAGCAAACCCCTTGCCCAAACTAACTGACTTCAGGATGACCAATGACACACTGTCAAGGCACGGGCTGCCCAGACACTTTCAGCACCAGCTCAGAGACCTGAACTTGTCTACGGTCTACCTCATTCGCCATGGAATGACCACCATTCTAGGAGACACAAACAACTCTGGCCCAACAAAGACTTCCAGCCTTGGGTGTCAGAGGTGTGTCTGATCTTCCTGCACCTTCAATGTCGCTCGCTGTTGCCCATAGGAGGGACAACAATGAACGAAAGGGGGGAGTATGTAACGACTGAGATAAATCAGACACAAATATTTGCTATATTTAACAGATATCCTTAAAACCCCTTTCTGACTGCTAACCAAAGGGTCAACCTTTGAGGTAATAAAAGGTAGTTCATGTGCCTGCTCTCCATGAGCATGACTACCCGTAAAACATTAAAACAGATTAAAACATTTTACAATTCATGTCTCCTCTGGCCAACAGTGCTTGATTGATTCAGGCAGAGTTACAGGTCAGCAGTCAAAATATTTAATCCAGTTCCATCTAGTTGAAGATCACGCTGGTATGGGACAGTTTGTTGGGGTTCTGTGCCACTGGCTGTTGTGTAAGGCCTTCACAAGGGATGATCTAGTTGACACAGTCTCTGCTGACATTTCAGGGCTGCGTTGTGGTCGAGTACAGGCGCAGGCCCTCCATCTGACTTGGATATGGCCCGGATCCAGTAATTTACGGTAAGCCTCGGGATAAGCAGAGAGACTAAAATTAGTGTAGACACCATTCTTCTTCTGAAGTAACAGGTACAACGGGTGTTATAGAAAATGTCCCTGATTCTGGCTGACCTAATTTATGCAGCCTAACAATCCTTTAACGGATATGAAAATATAAATTGATAATGTGTTATGTGTATGCCAGGTTAAAGAAATGTGTTTTTAGTCTAGATTTAAACTGACAGAGTGTGTCTAATTCCCAAACAATGCTAGGAAGATTGTTCCAGAAACGACAGATTGGAGATCGGCTTGTAATTGACTAATTCTCTAGGATCAAGTTGTGGTTTTTTAATAAGAGGTTTGATAATAGCCAGCTTTAAAGTTTTCGGAAAGTAACCAAGTGATAAAGATGAATTAATGGTGTTAAGAAGAGGATCTGTGACCTCTGGAAGCATCTCTTTTAATAGCTTAGTAGGTATAGCCCTTACAAAAAATTACTGCAGTTTTTTAGAAGTAATACTGCAGTTTTTGTTACATATAGAAAAATGCAGTTTTTTGGACACGAAAAAACTGCAGTATTGCAGTATAACCTCAAATGTCTGTCGTTTTACTGGAGTACAATTATACTGCAATACATCTAAAGTACTAGTAAAATAAAACTGCAATACAACTGCAGTTATACTGTTTTTATACTTCATGCAACTTTCAGTTGTACTTCATTTGACTGCAGCTGTACTACAGTTTTACTGCTGTTGAACTTCAATGTACTGCAGTTGTTCTGTGACTATACTTCATTATACTGCAAATCTATGATTGTGCTTAATTAAACTGCAGTAATACTACATGGTACTGCAGTTTTAATGCAATTCTACTTCAATATACTGCAGTTCTTTTTTGTAAGGGTATTTATTATGATTTTTTTAATTAACTCTATAATTAATGGTACTTGTTTAGTTTTGTATAACTTTTGTGATGCTCTTTGTTTACAGTACAGATGTCGTACTGGTTTCATCCAGAACACTACCACAGGGATCACTCAATTATTAGTGTGATTAGAATAACAGCTGGCATGCCCTCAACCTAAGCACAAGCTCAACACTTCACCACAATGGTAACCCCAAAACTATTAACATAACAGAAACTTTTAAATATCAACATAATAGAACAGTAAACATTAAAAACATCTCTCAATTTTCTCATCTTGCTAAAAACGGTTTAAAATAACACTTTATTTCAACATTTACTCTCCCAGTTCAGCCGCTTTGCAAAGCACGATGGGAAGTGAAAGTCCTGTTTGATTGAGTCCTGGTTGAGTTTACTTGAGTGAAACATGTTATTTTAAAATGAAAACTTTACGTTAAGTCAAAAAGTAATCATTTCAAGTCAATTTAACATGAAGCAATCACGTTTGAACCTAAAACCAATATAATGGTGTTGAATCAAAATAAGTTGTTTAAATAAAGTGAACAGCATCGAAAAATCTTTTTTTTTTGAGTGTGCAATACAACTGCAGTTATGCTGCTTTTATACTTCATGCAACTTTCAGTTGTACTTCATTTTACTGCAGCTGTACTTATACTACAGTTTTACTGCTGTTGAACTACAATGTACTGCAGTTGTACTGTGACTATACTTCATTATACTGCAAATTTGAATTAAACTGAAGTTAAACTACTTGGTACTGCAGTTTTACTGCTGTTGAACTTCAATGTACTGCAGTTGTACTGTGACTATACTTCATTATACTGCACATTTGAATTAAACTGCAGTTAAACTACTTGGTACTGCAGTTTTATTGCAGTTCTACTTCAATATACTGCAGTTCTTTTTTGTAAGGGAGGGTTTAACATACATGTTGTTTATTTCGATGATTTAACAAGTTTAGACAATTCTTCCTCTCCTATAGCAGCGAATGAATGGATTTTTTTCCTCAGGGATACTACAATGCACTGTCTGTTGTGATACTGTAGAGCAGAGGTCCCGTGAGAGTTGATCGATTGCTTCTGTCTGCCTCGCTATAGCTTTATTTGAATCTATTTATTGTCATTGTTTTCTGTCTACTTTATCTTCACTATATATCTGATATTGTCTTATATTGCCTATCACATTAATCTGACATCGCTAGTTTGTAATCTTTTAATCTAAATCACCATCACAACGCGTTAGCACTACGCTAGTTTGTGTTATCCGTGCCCACCGTCATTTCTGTCGCGCTCTCCTTTTTCTACAAGTTCATCAAACATCTGGTAAGTCGGATCGGTCTACAAACACGGTAAGCTGTGTCATCTTCTCCTTTCATTGTTACTTGCACTGCCTGTCACATGCATTGTTTAGCTTTTTCTGTCAGCGATGAAGGATTCACATGTCATAAATGTAGGGAAATAGTCAGGCTAACAGACAAAATCTTAAAATTAGAGACACGCATCCAAACTTTAATTGAGGATAGTAAGAATGCAAGGGCTGCAGATACTGTTTTGGATGCGACTAGCCTAGTGAACTCCGTACATTGTTCGGTTCCGGCTGTAGAGCCCGTGCAGCAGGGCAACTGGGTGACCGTGAGGCGGCCTAGTTGTGTTAAAAAACACCACTCTTCCGCTCCGATTAGAACATCAAACAGGTTCTCCCCACTCAGTGACGCACCCACTGAGAATCCTGTTGAAAGTGCCCTAGTTATTGGCGATTCTATTACACGGAACGTGAAAATAGAGAGACCAGCCACCATAGTCACATGTTTGCCAGGAGCCAGAGCGCCTGACATCAAAGCAAATTTAAAAGTGCTGGCTAATGCTAATCGTAAATACTCTAAGATTGTTATTCACGTCGGCGCTAATGATGTCCGACTTCGCCAGTCGGAGATCACCAAAATTAACATTAAAGAGGTGTGTGAAATCGCACGTATGATGTCAGACACTGTAATTTTTTCTGGACCCATTCCTGCTCGTAGGAGTGATGAGATCATTAGCAGACTATCATCACTCAATGGCTGACTGTCTAAGTGGTGTCCACAGAATAATATAGGTTTCATAGACAATTGGAAAAGTTTTTGGGGCAGACCTGACCTGTTGAAAAGAGATGGTATTCATCCCTCCTGGGGTGGTGCTGCTCTTCTCTCTAGTAATATGGCACATAGTCTTAGAGCTCAACCTTGACTAACTGGGGCCCAGGTCAGGAAGCAGACAGACTGGCTAAACCGACCGTCTGCTAGCTGTCTCACGTCACAGAATTCAGATAAATCCCAACACATAGAGACTCTTTCACCTAGATATCATCGGATAGACACTGTGTCTGTACCCCGAACTAATAAATACAGAAAACTTCCAAACCCATTTACGGGTGATAATTTAATTGATGTTCAACAAGTAGTAAACAGAGATTATAGAGATAACAAAATGATAAAGCTTGGGTTGCTGAATATTCGAGCCCTTTCTTCAAAAGCACTTATTGTAAATGATATTATCACAGAAAATAACCTAGATGTGCTGTGTTTGACAGAAACCTGGCTAAAACCAGACGATTACATTACTTTAAATGAGTCTAGCCCTCAAGGTTACTATTATCGACACGAACCTCGTCAGAAAGGTAAAGGGGGAGGTGTTGCTGTAATCTATAGTAATATCTTCAGTATTACTCAAAAGTCTTTCAAATATATCTCTTTTGAAGTGATGGTGCTCTATGTAAGTTTATATAATGTTAGTGACAACTCTCATTTGAAATTTGTGTTGGCTACTGTATACAGGCCACCAGGGCACCATATAGATTTTATCAAAGAATTTGCTGATTTTCTATCGGAGTTAGTACTGGCTGTGGATAAAGTCCTTATTGTTGGTGATTTTAATATACATGTAGATAATGAAAAAGACGCTTTGGGATTGGCATTAACAGATATTCTAAGCTCTATTGGAGTTAGACAACACGTGTCAGGACCAACTCATTGTCGTAATCATACTCTAGATCTAATATTGTCACATGGAATCGATATTGATGCCGTTGAAATTCTGCAGCAGAGCGATGACATCTCAGATCATTATCTAGTCTCATGCATGCTACATTTATCCAAGGCTGGAAAACCGCCTGTCTGCCATAAATATGTTAGATCCATCACTTCTACCACTAAAAATTGCTTTATAAATAATCTTCCTGATCAGTTTCATCAACTTAGCAAACCAGACAGCTTAGAAGAACTCGATGTTGCAACAGAAACTATTGACGCTCTCTTTTCGAACACTCTAGACTCTGTCGCTCCTTTGCGCTTAAAAAAGATTAAGGATATTAGTCCAACGCCATGGTATAACGAGCACACTCGGGCCCTTAAGAGAGAAGCCAGAAAACTGGAGCGCAACTGGAAGAATTCAAAACTAGAAGTTTTCGGATTTCATGGAGAGAGAAAATGATGGAGTACAGAAAGGCTGTAAAAACCGCTAGATCTGCTTATTTTTCAAATCTTTTAGAAGAAAATAAACACAATCCTAAGTATTTATTTAATACAGTGGCTAAATTAACAAGAAATACAGCCTCAACTTCTGATGTTTTAAAACAGCACAGCAGTAATGACTTTATGAACTTCTTTACTTGCAAGATTGACAACATTAGAGAGAAAATTATAGCCATGCAACTGGCTACTACAGTATCACATCAGACAGTGGATTGTTATATCCCTGAGGAAAAATTCCATTCATTCGCTGCTATAGGAAAGGAAGAATTGTCTAAACTTGTTAAATCATCAAAATCAACAACATGTATGTTAGACCCTATACCGACTAAGCTGTTGAAAGAGATGCTTCCAGAGGTCATAGATCCTCTTCTTAAGATCATTAATTCATCTTTATCACTAGGTTACGTACCGAAAAATTTTAAGCAGGCTATTATCAAACCTCTTATTAAAAAACCACAACTTGATCCTGGTGAATTAGTCAATTACAGACCGATTTCCAATCTACCTTTTCTGTCAAAAATACTAGAAAAGGCAGTATCATCTCAGCTTAGTTCCTACCTGGAAAGAAATGGTATCTGTGAGGATTTCCAGTCAGGATTTAGACCGTACCATAGTACTGAGACTGCTCTCATTAGAGTTACGAATGATTTGCTCTTATCATTAGATCATGGTTGTATCTCTCTATTAGTGTTACTAGACCTCAGTGCTGCTTTTGACACTATCAACCACAATATTCTTTTGAATAGACTAGAAAATTATGCTGGAATTAGTGGAATTGCATTGGCATGGTTCAAATCATACTTGTCTGACCGTTATCAGTTTGTAGTAGTAAACGAAGAGATGTCATTTCACAAGTTAAATATGGAGTACCACAAGGCTCAGTTCTAGGACCGTTGCTTTTCACTCTGTACATGCTACCCTTTGAGATGTCATTAGGAAGCATGGCATTAGCTTTCACTGTTACGCTGATGATACTCAGCTCTATATTTCCTCGCGCCCTGACGAAACCTACCAATTCTCAAAACTAACAGAATGCGTAGCTGATATAAAAAATTGGATGACTAGTAATTTCCTACTACTAAATTCAGAAAAAACAGAGATTCTAATTATTGGACCAAAAACTTCAGCACATAAAAACCTGTTAAGTCGTCTTCGTCAGTTAGGAACCTGGGTGTGCTCTTTGATACCAATCTTTCATTTGAAAGCCACATTTCTAACATATGTAAAACCGCATTCTTCCATCTTAAAAATATATCTAAATTGCGACATATGCTCTCAATGACAAATGTGGAACAGCTAGTTCATGCGTTTATGACCTCGAGACTAGATTACTGTAACGCTCTATTGGGTGGTTGCCCTGCTCGTGTGATAAACAAACTACAGCTGGTCCAAAACGCAGCAGCTAGAGTCCTTACTAGAACCAGGAAGTATGAACATATTAGCCCGGTTCAATCAAAACTGTGTAATGGAAATTTTTATCTTTCATTTTATTTTTGTTAAGCTTATGGGCATAAGGCATTAAGAAATTATAAGTGTTCATATTATAGTGTCTCTCATGACATTTTCTCTGTAACTGCTCAAGGCAGAACAACAGGATGTGGCTGTCTGCTGAAAGGGCCGTAGAGGAGCTTAGTTCTAAGAAATTAGGGTGACAAGATGGACTTCTCACTAACAAAGGGCAGTTAACAGAAACCACAAGCCGTGCTAAGCGAATGATGTTTTGACAAAGGTGTGAACGTAAAGTGTGTGCAAAGCATTAAGATGTTAAGTATAAATAGAGAGTGAGAGAGACTAGCTCCTCACTCCTCTCATGCATGCTCTGCTGTATGTGTGAGACGAGTCCTTGCAGCAAGTATAAATAAATCTACCTTCTCTGATATTACTGACTCTAAGTATTTCATTGAATTTCCACAACAGAATGGCGACGAGGATGGGATGCCAATCCTAAGGGAGAGACAACGGCCTGATCAGCTCATCAACTAAAACTGGTGATGACCCAAACCCCCCTCTGAGGGAAGTGGGAGTTGGATTTCCCTGGGAAACGGCATCCCAAGAAAGAACCCGTGGAATTAAGGAATACAACGGTAAAGTGATTTTAACTATTATCAAAAAAGGGAGCAGGGCGTTGGGTAACGCGCTAGACAAATCAGAAAGGGAGCAGGGCGTCGGGTAACGCGCTAGACAAATCAGAAAGGGAGCAGGGCGTCGGGTAACACGCTAGACAAATCAGAAAGGGAGCCGGGCGTCGGGTAACACGCAGACAAATCAGAAAGGGAGCAGGGCGTCGGGTAATACGCTAGAAAAGTGCACGTCTTAAAATTACTCAGAGGAATGTATCCGCCTGTGATAAGAATCAAAGTTACTCAGAGGAATGGTATCCGCCTGTGATAAAGTACTTAAAGTTACTCAGAGGAATGTATCCGCCTGTGATGAAATTATAAGTCTTAAAGTTATTCAGAGGAATGTATCCGCCTGTGATGAAATTATAAGTCTTAAAGTTATTCAGAGGAATGTATCCGCCTGTGATAATAATTAAAATTACTCAGAAAAATAGTATCCGTCTGTAAGAATGGGGAACTCTCAAGAAAAAGAAAGGGGCGAAAAGCCCAGGCATAATACTGAGAGTGGTTTATCAGAGAAGGATGAGAAATTTCTCGTGAGAAAATATGGGGTAAAATGATTAGAACATGTGAAATGGTTAAAAGAAAAAGGGTATACCATAGGTTTTAGTGTCTCTGGAAATCAAAGATTGAGACGAGAATTGGCAGATAAATTAAGACCAAGAAAGGGGGATCCGCCCTTGTCAGAAATTTTAGAAACAATAGATATGTTCGTGGAGGAGGCAAGCACCAAATTAAAAGCCTCACTCTCCAAAGAATTACCAGGTTGTCCTTATTCTCCCCCAAAAGAAAAGAAACCTCAAACTATGTTGGGAGCCAGACGTAAACACAGGGATCCTTATGATCCCTACCCAGACTGGCCACCTGGGAACTCTCTCTCTCAGTCTTCTTTTCCAGGTACGAACTCCCGACTCCTCAAAACCCACCTGGAGGAAGACGATCGACCCCCTCCCTATAATCCGAATAGACGGAGATCAAACCAAGAAGAACGATCGCAACAGCCGTCGTCTTCCTCCTCGTCTGGCCTCTACCCAAAACTACCAGACCCAGAATCAAAGAAACCATCCGAAGACGAATGGAAAGAAGAAAAGAAAGGACCTTACGACTTAAGGAGCCACAAACTGGTCAACAAGGAGGAACCGGGAGAATCAGCTCGAGCTCCATATGTTCAAGTAAGTGGTCCTGATGGTGTTATGTACGTACAAAGACAATGGAGTCCCTCTGAGATTGCAGAAATAGGTGCCAGTCTTCCAGGAATCGACTCTGGAGGAGAGGTTCTGAGTGAAGCATGGAAGGAGTTCTGCAAGGAATGCAGCCCCACCGCGGAAGAAGCTAAAAAGATATTCATCAAAAAGAACGGACTGAGCGCAGGCCGGAAAATGGAAGGGAAATGGATGGTAAGCGTCTGACGCGACAGGGTCGAATGGGACACAGAAAACGACTACAAAGCTGCTGTTGACGAATTCTGTCAAAAGATAAAAGAGACTTTCACCACTCCAGCCAATCCAGGTAAACTCAACACTTGCAAACAAAAATCAAATGAAAGCGTTGATGACTACCTCAACAGACTCACCGAGGTCTTTGACCATCACGGAGGAGTCCCGAAGAGAGCTGGGACCGTTCCAAATCCAGCGTACGAAGCTCACCTGAAGGTCCATCTCCTACAAGGACTGCTGCCTGAAATAAAGAAAGGTGTCCTATCGTCCTGTGTGGGGTATGAAACGGAATCCTTGGATTGTGTGATGCGTCACGCCCGACATAAAGAGAACCAGCTAAACGACGACAAGGACAAGATGGAAAAGAAGGTCAAGTCCAAATACAAAAGGACTGGCAAAGAGGGAGAGGAAGAGGAAGGGGTAGAGGAGGAGGAAGAGGAGGAGCAAGATGGACGGGACAAAGGAACGACGGACAATGTTTTATTTGCGGACAAATGGGTCATTGGAAGTCTGGATGCCCCAACGAGGGAGGGGGAAATCAACACCAGCAAAAGCAACATGCAGACTGACCAGGTGGGAAACAGGAGGAGGGGGTGAGTACTGATCTTTTATTTCCTGCTCTTTGCAATGAAGAAAGCTTACGCATGATGAAAACTGATGTTAGCAACCCCTGGATAATGATTGATGTAAATAACACAAAAGTAAAATTCTTAGTGGATACCGGGGCTGCTATTACAGTAATTAAGAGATCTGAACTACCAAGGGGCATAATAATAATAAGTAGTGAATATGAAGACAGCATTGTAAGCCTCGGGTGAAGTGTTAAGAGAACCCTTCACCCGCCCAGTGAAAATCTCTTTCTGTGGTAAACAATGTGAAACAAAAATGCTGGTCAGTGATCAATGCCCCTGGAATTTATTAGGAAGAGATGTAATGTGTAAATTAGGGATCAAAATAGACTGTGATACTGAAGGAATGAATGTACGATGTGCAAAAGAACCAAAAATGACAGTTTATGAATGGGTATGGCCGAAAGGGTCAGATTTACGGGAATTTGCCATGATGGTGTGTGTAAATAGTGATTTTCAGAAGGTCTCCGATATGCATGTCACAGAAAATGTGACGTGGACAACGGACACCGAATATGAAGGAATTTGGGCAGGGAGACAGTCAGATGAAATAACTTTGACTAATGCATATTGGAAAGAACATAAGTGTGCAGTGCAGGTGACTCTGACCGAAGAAGCACAGTCAGTGTACAGAGTTGAGAATGCGGTTCCACATCTGTCCCTAGCAAAAGGCAGGATGGATGAATGGAAATATTTAGGACCCTTCGTAAAAGGGTGTAGTGAAGCCACTGACTGGACTGAGACTCATGACACAGGCATCTATTACTCTGAGCAATGTGCAGCGTATAAAAAAAAAAAAACACTAAAACGCTGCACCACAATTAACCCAGCTACACTCATGCCACTCCCAGAAGACGGGGAGGGTCAAGACTGTCTGTCCGTCCTGTCCATCATGTGCACGCCGCGCCCTGATTTACAGGACACACCGCTTACTAACCCAGACTGCACGTTTTATGTAGATGGAAGCTCCACCAAAGCAAATAACACGACTGTATCCGGATATGCAGTAGTGTCAGACCATGGGGTGGTGGAAAGTGGCCCCCTAGGACCACTGTCTGCGCAAGCGGCAGAACTAACAGCCCTAACACGCGCTTGCGAGCTCGCTAAAAATAAAACAGTAAACATCTACACGGATAGCAGATACGCGTTCGGGGTAGTGCATGACTTTGGGGCATTATGGAAACAAAGACAATTTCTGAAAGCTGACGGAAAACCAATATTACACCATAGGAAAGTAGCAGCCCTACTGGAAGCAATTTTATTACCAAAACAAATATCAGTCATGAAATGTGCTGCACATACTGGTGCAAAAGATGACATTGGCAAAGGAAATGACAGAGCAGACAAAGCTGCAAAAGCTGCATGCTCCATGACACTGTCATCACACATGCTAAAAAGCACATTCAGCACAGATGACACTCTCAGTCTAACTGATATGCAAAAATAGGCCACCCCCCAAGATCTATCTGATTGGAAAAACGCCCTTTGTTCAAAAGACTCAAAGGGGGTATGGAGAGGCCAAGTACATGGCAAAAACAGACCATGTCTACCCAGACATTGTTTTCAAATGTATTGCCAAATAACACACGGATTAGATCATGCAGGTAAAGGGGCTATGCTTAACAGTATTAATGAGTCATTTTTCACAAAAGGGTTTTCCACAGCGGCAGGAAAATATTGCGAGAAATGTGTGACATGTGCCAGGTACAACACAGGAAGGGCTGAAAGAGTGGAGAGAGCAAGCCATCCTACGCCAGGCGAACCAATGGCACATGTCATAACGGACTACATAGAACTGACCCCACACAAAGGTAAAAAGTACTGTCTGGTCATGGTGGACATGTTCTCCAAATGGGTGGAGGCAATGCCCACCACTAAGGCAGACTCAATGGGGGTAGCAAAAATGTTACTAAAAGAAATAGTTCCAAGGTGGGGAATACCCCAAAAGATATCAAGTGACAATGGGGCACATTTTGTTAATTCAGCTATAAGACAATTGGGGGAACAGCTAAAAATAAACCTCACACATCACTGTGCCTATAAGCCAACCTCTGGAGGGGCAGTGGAGAGGGAAAATGGGACTCTAAAATCAAAATTAGCAAAGATAATGGCTGAAACTGGCCTGGGGTGGACTGATGCTCTCCCAGTGGCATTAATGTACATGAGAATGAGGGTAAGACCTGTGATGTGCCTGACACCATATGAAATACTCTGGGGGAGGCCACCCCATATGGGGTGGAGCACTCCCTCAGTGGGAACAGAAGGAATTTATGGGTTAGAAAGCATGCTGGAATATTGCATTAATCTGGGAAAGGTTGCTCGTGATATCTCTGTCCAGGTGAAACAGGCGAGACCAGACCGCAGCAAAGGCGAGGTGACCCACAGGATCGAGCCAGGAGACTGGGTCGTGGTTAAGGACTGCAGAAGGCGAACGTGGAAAGCGGAAAGGTGGAACGGACCGTTCCTGGTGTTGCTGACCACCAGAACTGCAGTCAAGGTAGCTGAGAGAGCAACCTGGATTCACGTAAACCACTGCAAAAGGGTGCCAGGCCCCGACGAGAGCTTACAGGGAGCTGGAAACCCTGGGGACGAGGATACCGAGGACAGGCAGGACAGTTCGACCTCCACCCCAACTGGCCCATCCCAAGGAGCAACCCAGGAGCCACCAGAAGGGAACAACAAAACTTCGAGACCCAGGCCAGACAAGCAGTGCTAAGTGACCCGGCTGTTATAGCCGTTGCTAAAGAGACTATAACTGACTGTGGGGAAGGAGAATACACAAAAGTGGTCTTAGTATTAACTCCAAAAGGGTGGGTACCGAGTGTAGACGAGAAACAAGAAAGTGTGACAGTAGAGAGAAAGAAACCAGTCTTAATATGGCCCCTAAATCGCCTTGGGTGTTGGCGATGGTACTGGGAATCCCGCATATAGGCCAGATGAGGATTCAGATGACGAAGAAAACCACTGGTAATGAAGATTCTAATGAAAAGGGAAACCAGAGTTAGAATTGGATAAAATGTCATTCGGACAAAGAGTGGAATGTAATGGAAATTTTTATCTTTCATTTTATTTTTGTTAAGCTTATGGGCATAAGGCATTAAGAAATTATAAGTGTTCATATTATAGTGTCTCTCATGACATTTTCTCTGTAACTGCTCAAGGCAGAACAACAGGATGTGGCTGTCTGCTGAAAGGGCCGTAGAGGAGCTTAGTTCTAAGAAATTAGGGTGACAAGATGGACTTCTCACTAACAAAGGGCAGTTAACAGAAACCACAAGCCGTGCTAAGCGAATGATGTTTTGACAAAGGTGTGAACGTAAAGTGTGTGCAAAGCATTAAGATGTTAAGTATAAATAGAGAGTGAGAGAGACTAGCTCCTCACTCCTCTCATGCATGCTCTGCTGTATGTGTGAGACCAGTCCTTGCAGCAAGTATAAATAAATCTACCTTCTCTGATATTACTGACTCTAAGTATTTCATTGAATTTCCACAACAACTGCACTGGCTCCCTATTAAACATCGTATAGATTTTAAAATCTTGCTAATTGCTTACAAAGCACTAAATGGCTTAGCTCCCCAGTACCTGAGTGAGCTCTTAATGCATTATAGTCCTTCGCGTCTATTACGATCTCAGAATTCTGGCCAGTTGTTAATACCTAGAATATCAAAATCAACCGCAGGCGGTAGATCCTTTTCCTATTTGGCACCTAAACTCTGGAACAATCTTCCTAGCATTGTTCGGGAAGCAGACACACTCTGTCAATTTAAATCTAGACTAAAAACGCATCTATTTAACCTGGCATTCACATGACGCACTATAAACTTTTGTCTTCATATCTGTTAAAGGATTGTTAGGCTGCATAGATCAGGTCAGCCGGAACCGGGAACACTTCCTATAACACCAGATGTACTCGTTACATCAGAAGAAGAATGGCGTCTACGCTAATTTTTTGTCTCTCTGCTTATCCCGAGGTTTACCAATTAACGTGATTGGCTGGATCTGGGCCGTGTCCGGGTCGGACGGGGAACCTGTGCCTGTGTGCGGCAGCAATATGGCCTGGGGTGTCGGCGGAAACTGTGTTAACTAGCTCATCCTTTGTTAAGACCTTAGCGACTCATCAGCCAGTGGCACATATCCAAACAAACCGTCCCATACCGGTGTGATCATAAGATCTTAAACTAGATGGAACTAGATTTAATATTTTGACTGTTGCGATTCCAAATCGGTTTAAAGACCTGTAACTTTGCCTGAGTATCGGACAAGTGTTCACTGTTGGCCAGAGGAGAACTGGCCCCCCGACTAAGCCTGGTTTCCCCCGAGGTTTTTTTCTCCATTTGTTGGAGTTTTGGTTCCTTGCCGCTGTCGCCTCTGGCTTGCTTACGTTGGGGACACTTGCTTGATATTCAGCAGTGTTTTTGATATGCCTGCATTGGCGCCGTTGTATGCGAAATGAGCTGTGCCGGACGATTACGTCACTGTTTTCTCCAGTGCTGATATACATAAATTAACTAGACTAATAACTATTGATATTTGGAACGGAATGAATCAATAATATATAGAATAAGCTGCACAATAAGACCATTTTCTTATTAATGTAAAGCTGCTTTGCCACAATCTGCATTGTAAAAAGCGTTATATAAATAAAGATGACTTGACTTGACTTGACTTGAGAGGTCCCCAACCCCTGGGCCGCGGACCGGTACCGGTCCGTGGGTCATTTAGTACCGGGCCGCACAGAAAGAATAAATAACTTATTTAAAAAAAAAAAAAAACTGACTTATGTAATTAGTATGAAATGTGCATGTGTGTATGAAATGTGCATTTCTCTCTGGCGCGTTCACTACTGCGAAGATCGCGAGTCAGCATCTCAACTTCAAATTCTGTCCGTTTCATCCGTCTATGACTCACTCTTGGCACATAGCAACGCTTGTTTAGGTCACGTGATACGTTACCGCTAAAAATCAACACACAAGCTAGCAAAATGAGTAAAAAACAAACGTATCTGGAAAGCCTCTTTGCGAAGGGGAAACAGCCCAGTGAGGAGACAGAAGAAGAGCCTACGATTTCCAAGAAAAAGAAAGCTGCATTTAACAGACAAAACCAGGAGTCCTACTTGAAATATTGATTTATCGAAACAGGTGATTTACACGCACCAAGCCCGCTCTGCATAATATGTGGCAACCAGCTCTCTAATGAGGCAATGAAGCCTTCAAAATTGCTTCGCCACTTGGAGACCAAGCACCCCGCATTAAAAGACAAGCCTTTTGAGTATTTTGAAAGAAAAAAGTGTGAACAAGAAGGCCAGAAGCAATTACTGAGGGAGTCATGACAGAATACCCTGAGATCGCCACAACAGCACTGAAAACCCTGTTACCATTTCTGACATCCTATCTGTGTGAAGCGGGGTTTTCCCCAAAATAAAACTACGGAGTAGACTGGACATAAGCAACACACTTCGGGTGTCCTTGTCTCCCATTAGCCCTAGATGGGACCGTCTCGTTACAGAGAAACAGGCTCAGGGCTCCCACTGATTCAGTATTATAGTGAGTTGTATTTTTCATGCCTTTTATAATTGTTTTTGTGGTGTATCTTATTTTGAAGGCATGTTTTATGTTGCCATAGCGACCAGAGAGCGTTAGGGGGCAGAGAGGATGTTACTCATGTTATGTTGTTGACGCGATGTTACGAGGATGCTGCTAACAAAGTTGCGAGTAAGCCTACACATTGGATTCACGTTTATTATAATATTTAAAAAATACCCCATTTTTTATGCTGGTCGTATAATTTTATTTTGTTGTTTTTATCCGCCACACCTTAAAGGCCGGTCCGTGAAAATATTGTCTGATATTAAACCGGTCCGTGGCGCAAAAAAGGTTGGGGACCGCTGCTGTAGAGGACGGTTGCATGGCTATAATTTTCTCTCTAATATTGTCAATCTTCCAATAAAGAAGTTCATAAAGTCATTACTGCTGTGCAGAAATACAAAAGCTGTATTTCTCGTTAATTTAGCCACTGTATCAAATAAATACTTAGGGTTGTGTTTATTTTCTTCTAAAAGATTTGAAAAATAAGCGGATCTAGCATTGCAACATCGAGTTCTGCTAAGATATCTAGTTTGCTAAGGCGATGAAACTGATCAAGAAGATTATTTATAATGCAATCTTTAGTGGTAGAAGTGATAGTTCTTGCATATTTGTTGTGGGGAGGCGGTTTTGCAGTCTTGGTTAAATGTAGCATGCACAAGACTAGATATTGATCTGAGACGTCATCGCTCTGCAGCAGAATTTCAACGGCATCAATATCGATTCCATGTGACAATATTAAATCTAAAGTATAATTACGACAACATATGATCCTGACACGTGTCGTCTAACTCCAATGGAGTTTGAAGTATCTGTAAATGCCAATCCCAATGCGTCTTTTTCATTATCTACATGGATATTCCATGCTGATGGCCTGCACCCCAGCAGAACCGCAGCTGATCTTCTGTCGGAGAACATCTCCAAGATGCTTCACACCGTATGACTAGTAAGTCAAATCTCAAATCACAGTATGTGTTCTGCCCACTTAACTGATAGGAATGTGAGTGTAATGCAGTCAATAGAAATTGTGTCTCTTCCCTGAATAGTGAGGTTTAGCAATAACAATAAAAAATGAAGGATCTAGAAAAAACCTGATCATGATCAAACCAGAATTTTGCAAAATTACTGAACAAAAACAATTTCTAAAGCTAGGGCTACTAAACATTAGATCGCTGACACTCAAGGCAGTTATCATAAATGAAATAATCACAGATAATAGTCTTGATGTAATTTGCCTTACTGAAACATGGCTTAAACCAAATGATTATTTCGGTCTTAATGAGTGTTGTCCACCTGGCTACTGTAATAAAAATAAATGCCGTCCGACTGGCCATTGTGGTGGTGTAGCAACAATCCATTAACGTTACTCAGAAAACAAACTACAGGTTTAATTCATTCAAAATTCTTGTACTAAATGTTACACTCTCAGATAAAGGTAAAAAGTCGCTACTATCTCTTGCTTTGGCTACCGTTTATAGACCTCCAGGGCCTTATGTTGATTTCCTAATTTCTCTCAGACCAATTGGTCAATGTTGATAAAGCTCTGATTGTTGAAGATTTTAACATTCATGTAGACAATACAAATGATGCATTAAGGGCTGCGTTTACAAATTTACTAAACTCCTTTAGGGTCAAACAAAACGTCACTGGATCCACTCATCGTCTTAATCATACTAGATTTAATTATATCACATGGAATAAATCCTACTGATATAGAAATTCTACCGCAAAGTGATGATGTCTCTGATCACTATCTTGTAACTTGCGTACTGCATACTGATGATATTTGTCAAATTGCGCCGCGATATCAACTAGGCAGAACAATTCTCCCGACAACTAGATAAATTCACAAATAACTTGCCTGATCTGTCTAAGCTGCTCATCGTACCCAAACCCGCAAATGATCTTGAGAAAATGACTAGCAGCATGTGCACCATTTTCACTAGTACATTAGATACTAATTCAACAATAAGATTTAAAAAGATTAGAGAAAAAAATACTGTACCATGGTACAACAGTATTACTCGCGCTATGAAAAGAGAAACTCGTAATCTAGAATGCAAATGGAAACAAACCCGTTTAGAAGTCTTCAGAATCGCAAGGAAAGACAGTTCGTCCCGTTATAGAAAGACTAACAGCCAGGGCCAAGCATCTCCGCAAACTTATAGAAAATAACTAAAACAATCCACAGTTTTTGTTTAGTACAGTAGCTAGACTAACAAATAAACAGACATCACCTGAACAAAACATTTAGCAGTGATGACTTTATGAGTATCTTTACTGAGAAAATTGAAAGTATAAGAAATACAATTGTAAATGTACAACCTTTAACTGCCTCAATTATTAATTATGCCCCTCAAGAACAGTTGCACTGCTTTACAACTATAGGACAGGAAGAGCTAAATGAACTTATCACTGTCATGGAACACAGACTCGAGAGACAGGATAACAGGGAATGAGGTTTATTGAACACACTGGAACAGATAAACACAGGTAATGATAAAGTCAATTGAGGGAACCGGGATGAATGGATATACTGACAGTTTCTTTGAATAGCAGGTAATGATGTAATCTTGAGCCGAAGCGATACTGAGCACTCACAGGTGGATGAACGAAGATACCAGGAATACCAGACAGACGATGACTAGGCAGAGACACAGTGATCAGTACTCCGGAGATGATGAGCGTCGTGATTGGTGGTTGGTAGAGCCTGACCGATCTCTGACAGTACCCCCCCCCCCCATCCACGGCCCGCTCCTGAGGGGCCGCTCCGACGCCGGGGTGGCCGTCTTCTTCCTCGGGGTGCAGGACGATTGGGATGATTTTCGTGGAAAGAGGTGAGTAATTCAGGGTCCAGGATGTCACGTCGAGGTACCCAGGAACGTTCCTCTGGTCCGTATCCCTCCCAATCCACTAAATACTCCAGAAGGCCACCACTGCGCCAGGAGTCCAGGATGTCGCGTACCGTATAGATGGCCCCTTCATCAGATATCAGTGGAAGGGAAGGTCCACCGGCTGGGTCAGGCTCTGTGGAGGGAACAGACATGGGTGAGTGACATGGTTTACGTAAAGACACATGAAAAGTGGGATGAATTCTGTAATGAGATGGTAACTGTAACCTGTAGTTGACTGAGTTGATCTGCTTCGTGATGGGGAAGGGGCCAACGTATTTGGGACTCAATTTCTTGCAAGGCAGGCGCAGCTTGATGTCTCTGGTCGAGAGCCAAACCAATTGTCCAGGTTGGTAGGGAGGAGATTCGATGCGCCGGACATTGGCTTGACTCTGTTGCCTGCGCACTGCCCGTTGGAGATGATGATGTGCTGAGTCCCAAACCCTCTCGCTCTCCCGGAACCAATGATCAACTGAGAGGACATCCGAGGATTCCCCTGACCAAGGGAATAGTGGGGGCTGGTAACCGAGTACACATAGGAAGGGAGTCAGTCCAGTGGTCGCTTGTCGGAGGGAGTTCTGAGCATACTCGGCCCAGCCCAGGAATTGGCTCCAGGAGTTCGCAGGAACCGCGCCATCTCTTGGATCTTCCGCTCCGTTTGTCCGTTGGTTTGTGGACGATAGCCCGAGAACCGCACAGCCCTGGACAAACCTCTTTACATCCCTGGCCATATTGGGCCACCAGAAGCGTTCCTGTAGCAGCGAGAGTGTGAAAGTGTGAAATAAAAAAATTTAAATGTAGGACATACCAAAAGTCCTATTGATTAGAGTGGATTTCCTTTTGAAGCCGTTTGCTAGACTTTGAAGGAGGAAACAGGAAGAAATCAAGTGAGGACATAGAAATGCAATTTAATTTATTTTTATTTGAACAAAGTCTGAGGTAAATTATTCTGCTTAGCAATGTAGACAATTTATGCTGAAAATATTTCTATAAAATCCATTTTAAGAAGCACATCAGAACAAACTGGAAAAAGGGGAAGTCAACCATTTTAAACTGTATTTCACAAGAATTTGACGAAAATACTTGGCTTAAAATATCTAGATGAGGAATTCTGATAAATATATTCAGATATAGAGTAAATAGATGTACCATAATAATAATCCAGTCAATTATTATAATATATGGCCAATATCTTAAAAGAATGGCAGATTTTGCAAGTTAAAAAAGCTGAACTGAGATGCTCAATTTACAAAACTTTTTATTAAAAGCAGATTCAGTCACAGAAATCTGACCCAGTTGCATATGACATATGTTGTCAAAGTATAGATTAAGTTGTTAAATCATAACTTTTGTACTATCCTTTAAAATGCATCAGTGTCACCATCAAAATTGTATATGAAGACTGAACCCTGAAGCCGGAGTGTTTGATATTGAATGAGTGAAGTATTTGTATCTATTTTTATCTTTCTATCTCTTTTACCTTTAACAAAAGAAACATGCAGAACACCACTCTGTGGCCTACCTTCAGTCCTGTTGTAAAACTTTAACAGAGTGTTCCTTCTGCCTTCATGCTCTCTCATTCCCCAGGGTGAAAGATTTTAGAAATCTGCGCTTTCATTCAGGGCCACCTGAGACATGCATTAAGGGTTTTGAAAAGGGGCAATGAAAACCAGGACTAATTGGGCCATCAGACTGCCCAGCTTTGAGCACAAGTTTGTATGTGTGGTAAATGTGAGGCCAATGAGTCCACTCTGACAAACTAAGGCAGAGGGATTTGACCTTGAGTGTTATTCAAAGTTATGTACTCGTTTCTTTCCATTTGAGCTTTGAATTCCTGTCTACTTGCTTTTTCCAAAAGCAAAACTGAAGCTTTGATTCTAGCTCCATAAAGACTGTTAAAAGCACTGTAAATCTACATATAAATAGGAAAGGGTAAAAATGATTTTAAAGTGCACCAAGTAATTTATGTTTCTCTATGCGTTAACATCCACATTTCTCTCTGATTCACTCTCATCTTTGATTTTTTTGAGCCAATAATCTGAGCAATAAATGCTATGGGACAATCACTCTGAACCCCTAAAAAAAAAAAAAAAAAAAAAAAAAATGCTCCAAAAGATTTTTTTCACAGCAATGCCATATAAGAACAAATTTGGGTTCCTTTCAGTGAACAGTTCTTACAATAACCAGGGTTTATCTTAATAATCTAAATAACCTTTTTCAACTGTAAAGAACCTTTTATGTAATGGAAAGGTCCATGCACTCTCAAAACTGTTTTTACTTTACTTAGACTTCTCCTCATATCAAAACCATACAACACATATAAGTTATGTACACATATAAGTTATATGTGTATAACTGTCCAATAAATAATTACACAACAGTTAAAAAAAAAAAAAAAAAAATAATAATACAATAACACACACACACACAGAGGAAAAAAAATACAGGGAGAAAACAACAGTAGACTACATTATGTATAAAACAAAAGTGGGGGGCATTAGCCCAGTAAACACCTCAAATATCAAGTCAATCCTCTTTTATTTATTATTTTAAGGGATTAATGTAACTACTTCCAGTATAATTAATATCATTAAAGTAATTTATAAAGGGTTTCCATTAGTATTAACATATACCTTGTGTCACTTTTGATTGATTTATTGCTTTTTATGACAGTTTTATGTCCAGCTCATAACTCCCAGGTGGAGTGACAGGTTGACATGTGTCAGATGTCAGGTCAGAGCAACCGGATGTTAGTTAGTTTATGGTATGTGGTATCAGGTGGTGTCACATTGTGACGTGTCTACATGACTTCCCCTGCTGACGTCTGGAAGTGTTTAAAAAGACGAAACAGATCAAACAGATTTAAGAACGACTTTGATACTAATTTGATAATTCCTTCCTGGCCTGTTGTCTCCTTCCAGTCTGAAGGGTCAAAAAGGCGTTATGTCTGCGACCACGCCTCCATTGATTGTTGGGTCTTAAAAGACATCACAGTTAGTTTCACATTATGTAGACACCTCAGTAGGAACCACAGTGGTTGTTCAATTCAGTAAGTGTTAATTGAGTCAAAATATTTGTCAAGACAAACAGGATGACCATTACCCTTGCACCATGGCGACATCCTTTTAAATAATATGTTTGTGTGATCTTTTTAGAACAAATGTGTGTGTGTGTATTTGTGTGTGTGTGTGTTTGCTACCATAGTATGATCAGTAGTACCTGAACTATAGGTTAATGTTAGAACAAAGACAAAAAATCAGAAATATTCAACAAGCCAAAGGGTCCTGAATAGGTGATGTTTGGGAGATGCTCTTTCTAGAACATCTGTATCTGTGTTTCTAAACATGTCAATAGATTAATTATTAAAAAGACAAAAGAATGGACAACAATTATTTAACTCACAGTGAAGGTCTTTGTGAGTCAACCTGGTGGGGGAGAGTGCATCCAAAATGTGTGTGTTAATAGTTTTACAACAGTTGCTTAGGTTAGATGTTTTAAGAATGACACCAAAACCTTTCTGGTGATTCTCTGGACTCACACACATACACACACACAAAAAACATCTTATACTAATTTGGTGTACATAAATTTGTTCAATTCAATTCACATTTATTTGTATAGTGCTTTTCTATTAATTTAAACAAAGTGTTAATGTAAGGCAGAAACAATGAGCTCGTTGAAGTAATGAATACATGTTAACAAATGATTATGATATATAGAAAAATTTAGCATTGGTAAATATTGAACCAGAGTTTGAGTGGGTTGGGGTTATCTCTTCACAAGTGTTGAGACATCTGAAGTGTTCATAAAATCTGAATTCGTCTTTACCTTTGAAATTATTTAGTTTAAATCCAACTCACTGTGTAGGTGTGTGTGTGTGTGTGTTTGTTTTACAAAAGAACTAATACACATTTAACTTCAAAATTCTGAGCAAAATAAGAAACGTGCGATTTTAAAAACAATTAATATTTTTACATTTGAATGCAAAAACATTTTACTTTCTTTAAAAAAAAAAAATTTTACTGTATTTTATTCTTTAAATTCTTTTAAAACAGTCTGGTGGCCAGCATTTTTTATTAGTAATGTAGCCGAGTAGTTTCTTCACATGAGTAAAACTCTTTGGATGTACACTCACCTAAAGGATTATTAGGAACTCCTGTTCAATTTCTCATTAATGCAATTATCTAATCAACCAATCACATGGCAGTTGCTTCAATGCATTTAGGGGTGTGGTCCTGGTCAAGACAATCTCCTTAACTCCAAACTGAATGTCAGAATGAGAAAGAAAGGTGATTTAAGCAAATTTGAGCGTGGCATGGTTGTTGGTGCCAGACGGTCTGAGTATTTCACAATCTGCTCATTTACTGGGATTTGCACGTAATCTTCATGAGGTTGGAACACAAATCTTTGGATTGGGTGATACAGACAAAGCTTCAAGTAAAGTCAAGTCATCTTTATTTATATAGCGCTTTTTACAATGCAAATTGTGGCAAAGCAGCATTACATTAATAAGAAAATGGTGTCATTGTGCAGCTTATTCTATATATTATTGATTCATTCCGTTGCAAATATCAATAGTTATTAGTCTAGTTTATTTAGGTATATCAGCACTGCAAATAATCGTCCGGCTCAGCTCAGTTTGTATACAACGGCGCCAATGCAGGCATATCAAAAACACTGCTGAATATCAAGCAAGTGTCCCCAACTTAAGCAAGCCAAAGGCAACAGCGGCAAGGAACCAAAACTCCAACAAATGGAGAAAAAAACCTCGGGAGAAACCAGGCTTAGTCGGGGGGCCACATTGTGAGAAAGTCACTAAAATAAAAAGTAAATTGTGAGATATAAAGTCACATTGGTAAGAAAAAAATACTGTAAATATGATAATTGCAATTGTGACAAAAAAAAAATCACACTATACAGCTATTAAGTCTGTAAAGGTGGTGGCTGCCCTTAATGAAAACAAAGTAACCTTTTAAACTTCGGGCGCCAGACAGTTTTCTAAAACTGCCAAAAAAGAAAACAACAATCCAGATAGTACGGAAACCACCAATTACAAGAAAAACTCAAAAAATTCTTCAAATAACAAAAAATTTATTTTCCTCCACAAACATATGAAAAAAAAAAGAAATGACAAAAATGATTTGTTTAAACAAGAAGAGAACCAAACGCCAAAAAAAAAAAAAACACACAAAGAAAAAACACTCAAGAAAGGTATATTTGCTGGCTACTGGTCAGACATTCCCGTGAGTCTCCCAACTGGCGGTTCGTGAGTACCCGGGATCGCCAAACACAGTTTGGCAGGGCTGGGGAGATTGTGTGATTTGGCAGGCTCCAGGATGAGTAGTTCACAGCCTTAAATTTGTCCGGTCAACAGCCAATCTTCAAAAGCGCGCCGCTCTAGAAACAACAGATTCCGTGTTGCACCAGGCCGCTATTAATTAGTCACTCCCTTTCCATTCAAAGTGAAAGTGAAAGTGAAAGTAAACTTCCCCCATCATTTACTGCACTGTCACAAGTCATAATCAGAGATCTAAATGTAACAATTATGGAAAATAAAGTCACAGTTGTGAGATTTAAAGTTACAGTTAGCTTTAGACTTTTTACTTTGAGGCGGAAACAGGTTTCCATAGTTATATTACACAGAGAGAGTGAAAACACTAATAAACAGAGATAGATGGACAGGCTGTTACAAGAGAACTGTAAGACGGATCCTCTAAGACCAAACTGACACCTTCATCAGGACAGCCTCTTCCTCCCCATCACCTTGGATCGATTGCTTCTGTCTGCCTCGCTGCTGAATTGTTTGAGTCTGTTGCTCCATAGCTTTATTTGAATCTATTTATTGTCATTTTTTTCTGTCTACTTTATCTTCACTATATATCTGATATTGTCTTATATTGCCTATCACATTAATTTGACATCGCTAGTTTCTAATCTTTTAATCTAAATCACCATCACAACGTGTTAGCATTACGCTAGTTTGTGTTATCCGTGCCCACCGTCATTTGTCGCGCTCTCGTTTTCTTCAAATTCATCAAACATCTGGTAAGTCGGATCGGTCTACAAACACGGTAAGCTATGTCATCTTCTCCTTTCATTGTTACTTGCACTGCCTGTCACATGCATAGTTTAGCTTTTTCTGTCAGCGATGAAGGATTCACATGTCATAAATGTAGGGAAATAGTCAGGCTGACAGAGAAAATCTTAGAATTAGAGACACGGATCCAAACTTTAATTGAGGATAGTAAGAATGCAAGCGCTTCAGATACTGTTTTGGATGCGACTAGCCTAGTGAACTCCGTACATTGTTCGGTTCCGGCTGTAGAGCCCGTGCAGCAGGGCAACTGGGTGACCGTGAGGCGGCCTAGTCGTGTTAAAGAACACCACTCTTCCGTTCCGATTAGAACATCAAACAGGTTCTCCCCACTCAGTGACGCACCCACTGAGAATCCTGTTGAAAGTGCCCTAGTTATTGGCGATTCTATTACACGGAACGTGAAAATAGAGACACCAGCCACCATAGTCACATGTTTGCCGGGAGCCAGAGCGCCTGACATCAAAGCAAATTTAAAAGTGCTGGCTAATGCTAATCGTAAATACTCTAAAATTGTTATTCACGTCGGCGCTAATGATGTCCGACTTCGCCAGTCGGAGATCACCAAAATTAACATTAAAGAGGTGTGTGAAATCGCACGTATGATGTCAGACACTGTAATTTTTTCTGGACCCCTTCCTGCTCGTAGGAGTGATGAGATAATTAGCAGACTATCATCACTCAATGGCTGGCTGTCTAAGTGGTGTCCACAGAATAATATTTCATAGACAATTGGAAAAGTTTTTGGGGCAGACCTGACCTGTTGAAAAGAGATGGTATTCATCCCTCCTGGGGTGGTGCCGCTCTTCTCTCTAGTAATATGGCACATAGTCTTAGAGCTCAACCTTGACTAACTGGGGCCCAGGTCAGGAAGCAGACAGACTGGCTAAACCGACCGTCTGCTAGCTGTCTCACGTCACAGAATTCAGATAAATCCCAACACATAGAGACTCTTTCACCTAGATATCATCAGATAGAGACTGTGTCTGTACCCCGAACTAATAAATACAGAAAACTTCCAAACCCATTTACGGGTGATAATTTAATTGATGTTCAACAAGTAGTAAACAGAGATTATAAAGATAACAAAATGATAAAGCTTGGGTTGCTGAATATTCGATCCCTTTCTTCAAAAGCACTTATTGTAAATGATATTATCACAGAAAATAACCTAGATGTGCTGTGTTTGACAGAAACCTGGCTAAAACCAGACGATTACATTACTTTAAATGAGTCTAGCCCTCAAGGTTACTATTATCGACACGAACCTCGTCAGAAAGGTAAAGGGGGAGGTGTTGCTGTAATCTATAGTAATATCTTCAGTATTACTCAAAAGTCTTTCAAATATATCTCTTTTGAAGTGATGGTGCTCTATGTAAGTTTATATAATGATAGTGACAACTCTCATTTGAAATTTGTGTTGGCTACTGTATACAGGCCACCAGGGCACCGTACAGATTTTATCAAAGAATTTGCTGATTTTCTATCGGAGTTAGTACTGGCTGTGGATAAAGTCCTTATTGTTGGTGATTTTAATATACATGTAGATAATGAAAAAGACGCTTTGGGATTGGCATTAACAGATATTCTAAGCTCTATTGGAGTTAGACAACACGTATCAGGACCAACTCATTGTCGTAATCATACTCTAGATCTAATATTGTCACATGGAATCGATATTGATGCCGTTGAAATTCTGCAGCAGAGCGATGACGTCTCAGATCATTATCTAGTCTCATGCGTGCTACATTTATCCAAGGCAAGAAAACCGCCTGTCTGCCATAAATATGTTAGAACCATCAGTTCTACCACTAAAAATTGCTTTATAAATAATCTTCCTGATCAGTTTCATCAACTTAGCAAACCAGACAGCTTAGAAGAACTCGATGTTGCAACAGAAACTATTGACGCTCTCTTTTCGAACACTCTAGACTCTGTCGCTCCTTTGCGCTTAAAAAAGATTAAGGATATTAGTCCAACGCCATGGTATAACGAGCACACTCGGGCCCTTAAGAGAGCAGCCAGAAAACTGGAGCGCAGCTGGAAGAATTCAAAACTAGAAGTTTTTCGGATTTCATGGAGAGAGAAAATGATGGAGTACAGAAAGGCCGTAAAAACCGCTAGATCTGCTTATTTTTCAAATCTTTTAGAAGAAAATAAACACAACCCTAAGTATTTATTTAATACAGTGGCTAAATTAACAAGAAATACAGCCTCAACTTCTGATGTTTCCAAACAGCACAGCAGTAATGACTTTATGAACTTCTTTACTTGCAAGATTGACAACATTAGAGAGAAAATTATAGCCATGCAACTGTCTACTACAGTATCACATCAGACAGTGGATTGTTGTATCCCTGAGGAAAAATTCCATTCATTCGCTGCCATAGGAAAGGAAGAATTGTCTAAACTTGTTAAATCATCAAAATCTACAACATGTATGTTAGACCCTATACCGACTAAGCTATTGAAAGAGATGCTTCCAGAGGTCATAGATCCTCTTCTTAAGATCATTAATTCATCTTTATCACTAGGTTACATACCGAAAAATTTTAAGCAGGCTATTATCAAACCTCTTATTAAAAAACCACAACTTGATCCTGGTGAATTAGTCAATTACAGACCGATTTCCAATCTACCTTTTCTGTCAAAAATACTAGAAAAGGCAGTATCATCTCAGCTTAGTTCCTACTTAGAAAGAAATGGTATCTGTGAGGATTTCCAGTCAGGATTTAGACCGTACCATAGTACTGAGACTGCTCTCATTAGAGTTACAAATGATTTGCTCTTATCATTAGATCATGGTTGGATCTCTCTATTAGTGTTACTAGACCTCAGCGCTGCTTTTGACACTATCGACCACAATATTCTTTTGAATAGACTAGAAAATTATGTTGGAATTAGTGGAATTGCATTGGCATGGTTCAAATCATACTTATCTGACCGTTATCAGTTTGTAGTAGTAAACGAAGAGATGTCATTTCAATCACAAGTTAAATATGGAGTACCACAAGGCTCAGTTTTAGGACCGTTGCTTTTCACTCTGTACATGTTACCCTTGGGAGATGTCATTAGGAAGCATGGCATTAGCTTTCACTGTTACGCTGATGATACTCAGCTCTATATTTCCTCACGCCCTGACGAAACCTACCAATTCTCAAAATTAACAGAATGCGTAGCTGATATAAAAAATTGGATGACTAGTAACTTCCTGCTACTAAATTCAGAAAAAACAGAGATTCTAATTATTGGACCAAAAACTTCAGCACATAAAAACCTAGAATACTGTCTAACACTTGATGGCTGCTCTGTTAAGTCGTCTTCGTCAGTTAGGAACCTGGGTGTGCTCTTTGATACCAATCTTTCATTTGAAAGCCACATTTCTAGCATATGTAAAACCGCATTCTTCTATCTTAAAAATATATCTAAATTGCGACATATGCTCTCAATGACAAATGCGGAACAGCTAGTTCATGCGTTTATGACCTCGAGACTAGATTACTGTAACGCTCTATTGGGTGGTTGCCCTGCTCGCGTGATAAACAAATTGCAGCTGGTCCAAAACGCAGCAGCTAGAGTCCTTACTAGAACCAGGAAATATGAACATATTAGCCCGGTTCTGTCAAAACTGCACTGGCTCCCTATTAAACATCGTATAGATTTTAAAATCTTGCTAATTACTTACAAAGCACTAAATGGCTTAGCTCCCCAGTACCTGAGTGAGCTCTTAATGCATTATAGTCCTCCGCGTCTATTACGATCTCAGAATTCTGGCCAGTTGTTAATACCTAGAATATCAAAATCAACCGCAGGCGGTAGATCCTTTTCCTATTTGACACCTAAACTCTGGAACGATCTTCCTAGCATTGTTCGGGAAGCAGACACACTCTGTCAGTTTAAATCTAGACTAAAAACGCATCTATTTAACCTGGCATACACATGACGCACTATAAACTTTTGTCTTCATATCCGTTAAAGGATTGTTAGGCTGCATAGATCAGGTCAGCCGGAACCGGGAACACTTCCTATAATACCAGATGTACTCGGTACATCAGAAGAAGAATGGCGTCTACGCTAACTTTTTGTCTCTCTGCTTATCCCGAGGTTTACCAATTAACGTGATTGGCTGGAGGTGGGCCGTGTCCGGGTCGGACGGGGAACCTGTGCCTGTGTGCGGCAGCAATGTGGCCTGTGGTGTCGGCGGAGACTGTGTTAACTAGCCCATCCTTTGTTAAGACCTTACCGACTCATCAGCCAGTGGCACATATCCCAACAAACCGTCCCATACCGGCGTGATCAAAAAGATCTTAAACTAGATGGAACTAGATTAAATATTTTGACTGTTGCGATTCCAAATCGGTTTAATGACCCGTAACTCTGCCTGAGTATCGGACAAGTGTTCACTGTTGGCCAGAGGAGAACTGGCCCCCCGACTAAGCCTGGTTTCTCCCGAGGTTTTTTTTCTCCATTTGTTGGAGTTTTGGTTCCCTGCCGCTGTTGCCTTTGGCTTGCTTAAGTTGGGGACACTTGCTTGATAATCAGCAGTGTTTTTGATATGCCTGCATTGGCGCCGTTGTATGTGAACTGAGCCGAGCCGGACGATTACGTCACTGTTTTCTGCAGTGCTGATATACCTAAATTAACTAGACTAATAACTATTGATATTTGCAACGGAAAGAATCAATAATATATAGAATAAGCTGCACAATGACCTCATTTTCTTATTAATGTAAAGCTGCTTTGCCACAATTTGCATTGTAAAAATTCTCTCTCTCCCTCTCTCTTGTTCACTCTCCAACACCCTGTTACTAGCAGAGGCTGTTTCAGATTAGCTCTAGCTCCATGCCACCCGTAGATATCCAAATGCAGACCATATGTGTGTGCGCAAGGTCACGGGGCACACTACCCACTTTCTCTTTCTCAGAGGAAAGGGGCACAAGCTTGGCCTCTTCTTTCCTCTCATCTAGCTTACTTTGCCCTCCGCTGAACCTCTCCGCCACAGCCCTCCTCTGCTCTCAGTAACACAGGGTCAGAGGTTAATGCGGCTCGCAAACACTGTCATCTTTCAGCATGGCTAACGTGGACTTCCTCTTGGTGTCATGTTTTATGACCTCCTCTTCTGCAAACCCATGGGTCTCCTGCTTGCTCACAACCCTGATGAGGAGAATGAAAAATGGTATTTATTTCCACCTCAAGCACTGATCCTTGACCTCTCCAAGTCCAAGGATGCACAGACACACAGATGTGCCTGGCTAAAACAACAACAACAACATTTTAACATATCAATTATTAATCACCAGTTAATTTAAAAATGGAAAGTTTGGACTGTTACCTGCCAATGAGATCATAAAAGTTAAAGGTGGTAGCGCATTCTGAGATGTGTTTCGAGAAGAGAAGTGCTTTTTACATCCTTTATAAAGGTCGTAAGGCATTCTGAGAGGTGTTTCGAGAAGAGAAGAGAAGAGAAGAGAAGAGAAGAGAAGAAGTGCTTTTTACATCCTTTATTGAGGTGGTAGCGCATTCTGAGAGGTGTTTCGAGCTGACAAGAAGTGCATTTTATATACTTTATAAAGGTTGTAGCGCATTCTGAGAGGTGTTTGAAGCTGTATTTCTCGTTAATTTAGCTACTGAATCAAATAAATACTTAGGGTTGTGTTTATTTTATTCTAGAAGATTGAAAAATAAGCAGATCTAGAGATTTTTAAGGCCTTTCTGTACTCAATCATTCTCTCTCTCCATGAAATACGTTTTGATTTCTTCCAGCTGCACTCCATTTTTCTGACTGCTCTCTTAAGGGCCCGAGTGTGCTCGTTATACCATGGCGTTGGACTAATATCCTTAATTTTTTTTAAGCACAAATGAGCGACAGAGTCTAGAGTGCTGGAAAAGAGAGCGTCATTAGTTTCTGTTGCAACATCGAGTTCTTCTAAGCTGCCTGGTTTGCTAGGACGGTGAAACTGATCAGGAAGATTATTTATAAAGCAATCTTTAGTGGTAGAAGTGATGGTTCTACCATATTTGTGGCAGAGAGGCATTTTTGCAGCCTTGGTTAAATGTAGCATGCATGAGACTAGATAATGATCTGAGACGTCATCGCTCTGTTTCAGAATTTCAACGGCATCAATATCGATTCCATGTGACAATATTAAATCTAAAGTATGATTACGACAATGAGCGGGTCCTGACACATGTTGTTTAACTCCAATAGAATTTAGAATATCTATAAATGCCAATCCCAATGTGTCTTTTCATTATCTACATGGATATTAAACCAACAATAAGGACTTTATCCACAGCCAGTACTAACTCCGATAGAAAATAAGCAAATTCTTTGATAAAGTCTGTATGGTGCCCTGGTGGCCTGTATACAGTAGCCAGCACAATTTTCAAATGGGATTTGTCACTCACATTATATAACATTACAAAAAGCACCATCACTTCGAAATAAATATAATTGAAAGACTTCTGAGTAATACTGAAGATATTACTATAGATTACAGCAACACCTTAGCCTTTCCATCGAGGTTCGACACGATAATAGTGTAAGCGAATTAAGCTCAAATGAAATTATTTATTAGTTTATTTATAGAAAATTCTAAATGGGTCCCTTATTTTACCACCGAGCAACTGAATTGTCCAGCATTCATTTGCATGGGCCGTAAATAAGCTCTGTAGCGACTTCAACTATCTTGAAAACACCCTTTAGCAACGTAACATAGATCGGCAGTTAAAGATACTTCTCTTTAAAAATATGAATGACACTTTATTGACTATACTAACACAAACTAATATCTAACACAAACACACACGCACACATACATTCACATGAGTTGCAGAGAGGAAGGAAGAGAGGAAAGAATGAGTTTAAGAGAGTGAAATGACAGAAGTTTCTATGCATTTCATGAGACCTCATCTGAACGAACCATCAATAATTAATTCAACCCTTTTTTTGTTGCTTAGGCGGGGTTATTAGATTTTATATAAATGCACCAGTTCAGCTATAGAATCTGGAGGTACTTGCGTTTGTCGTCTGTGTCTTTAAATGGGGATTCCTTGTCGGTTTGGACAAAGGGATTCCCCAGGTTTGTTGATTCGCTGAAGGTCTTTTCGTCCAGATTGATGCAGCAGGAAGGCTAATCACGTTCTGTTGTGATGGCAGATGAATGGAGGTTCCCTCGTGGCAGAAGTTTGAAGTTGAGGCGGCAAAGACTGTAAAGTCGTTTAACTTTGCAACAAAACTTAACTTAGAACACGAGACTCTCGACAGAAAGAAAGAAAAACTAAAGTAAAAGAAAGGAAAGCAAGTGAGACGAAAGTCAGTTGGATGGCTTGAATGAAACTGCATGGCTGCTCTTCATTGTCTGGTCTTCATCTTCTGTTTCTGGGTCTTGGTCTTGACTTAATCTAATTCGTTAGGATCTTATTCCGTGAGACTGCTAAGCTATAAATTAAAAATAAAAAAAAGAACTTGAGAAAACTTACTTAACTTATAAAAAAACTTGATTACTCTAAAAAGAATATGATACATTTGACACAGATTTCATTCAAGCCATACATTGAGAAATGAGTAGTGTTTGAGATTCATACTAAACAACACATACTTTCAATAAACTATTCAAAAGTTATAACAATTACATGAATTGTGAGTGATCTGCACATAACAGGTCACATGTATATGTGTTTGCATGACATGGAATTATGCAGTCGAACGATGTTTAGTTACAAGTCCGTTTAGAATGGTTTTGGAACGTCTTCAATACCTACAATAGTAACCTTGAGGGCTAGACTCATTTAAAGTAATGTAATCGCCGGGTTCAGCCAGTTCCTGTCAAACACAGCACATCTAGATTATTTTCTGTGATAATATCATTTACCATAAGTGCTTTTGAAGAAAGATCTAATATTTAGCTACCCAAGCTTTATCATTTGTTTATCAGTATTATCTCTGTTTTTTACTTGTTGAACATCAATTAAAGTTTTACCCTTAAATGGGTTCGGAAGTTTTTTGTATTTACTAATTCGGGGTACAGACACAGTCTCTATGTGATGATATCTACAGGGAGTGCAGAATTATTAGGCAAGTTGTATTTTTGAGGATTAATTTTATTATTGAACAACAACCATGTTCTCAATGAACACAAAAAACTCATTAATATCAAAGCTGAATATTTTTGGAAGTTTTAGTTTTTAGTTTTTAGTTTTAGCTATTTTAGGGGGATATCTGTGTGTGCAGGTGACTATTACCTTAACAAAAAACAAATTTATACCCATTTCAATGATTTATTTTTACCAGTGAAACCAATATAACATCTCAACATTCACAAATATACATTTCTGACATTCAAAAACCAAACAAAAACAAATCAGTGACCAATATAGCCACCTTTCTTTGCAAGGACACTCAAAAGCCTGCCATCCATGGATTCTGTCAGTGTTTTGATCTGTTCACCATCAACATTGCGTGCAGCAGCAACCACAGCCTCCCAGACACTGTTCAGAGAGGTGTACTGTTTTCCCCTCCTTGTAAATCGCACATTTGATGATGGACCACAGGTTCTCAATGGGGTTCAGATCAGGTGAACAAGGAGGCCATATCATTAGATTTTCTTCTTTTATACCCTTTCTTGCCAGCCACGCTGTGGAGTACTTGGACGCGTGTGATGGAGCATTGTCCTGCATGAAAATCATGTTTTTCTTGAAGGATGTAGACTTCTTCCTGTACCACTGCTTGAAGAAGGTGTCTTCCAGAAACTGGCAGTAGGACTGGGAGTTGAGCTTGACTCCATCCTCAACCCGAAAAGGCCCCACAAGCTCATCTTTGATGATACCAGCCCAAACCAGTACTCCACCTCCACCTTGCTGGCGTCTGAGTCGGACTGGAGCTCTCTGCCCTTTACCAATCCAGCCATGGGCCCATCCATCTGGCCCATCAAGACTCACTCTCATTTCATCAGTCCATAAAACCTTAGAAAAATCAGTCTTGAGATATTTCTTGTCCCAGTCTTGACGTTTCAGCTTGTGTGTCTTGTTCAGTGGTGGTCGACTTTCTGCCTTTCTTACCTTGGCCATGTCTCTGAGTATTGCACACCTTGTGCTTTTGGGCACTCCAGTGATGTTGCAGCTCTGCAATATGGCCAAACTGGTGGCAAGTGGCATCTTGGCAGCTGCACGCTTGACTTTTCTCAGTTCACGGGCAGTTATTTTGCGCCTTGGTGTTTCCACACGCTTCTTGCGACCCTGTTGACTATTTTGAATGAAACGCTTGATTGTTCGATGATCACGCTTCAGAAGCTTGGCTATTTTAAGACTTCTGCATCCCTCTGCAATATATCTCACTATTTTTGACTTTTCTGAGCCTGTCAAGTCCTTCTTTTGACCCATTTTGCCAAAGGAAAGGAAGTTGCCTAATAATTATGCACACCTGATATAGGGTGTTGATGTCATTAGACCACACCCCTTCTCATTACAGAGATGCACATCACCTAATATGCTTAATTGGTAGTAGGCTTTCCAGCCTATACAGCTTGGAGTAAGACAACATGCATAACGAGGATGATGTGGTCAGAATACTCATTTGCCTAATAATTCTGCACTCCCTGTAGGTGAAAGAGTCTCTATGTGTTGGGATTTATCTGAATTCTGTGACGTGAGACAGCTAGCAGACGGTCGGTTTAGCCAGTCTGTCTGCTTCCTGACCTGGGCCCCAGTTAGTCAAGGTTGAGCTCTAAGACTATGTGCCATATTACTAGAGAGAAGAGCGGCACCACCCCAGGAGGGATGAATACCATCTCTTTTCAACAGGTCAGGTCTGCCCCAAAAACTTTTCCAATTGTCTATGAAACCTATATTATTCTGTGGACACCACTTAGACAGCCAGTCATTGAGTGAGGATAGTCTGCTAAGTATCTCATCACTCCTACGAGCAGGAAGGATTCCAGAACAAATTACAGTGTCTGACATCGTACTTACGAGTTCACACACCTCTTTAATGTTAATTTTAGTCGAACATCATTAGTGCAGACGTGAATAATACACTCCAAAAATGAAACCTTGACTTTAATTCATTTTTTTCTTGTCAACAGGTTCCACAAAAATTAATTATGTAAGTTAAAAATAAATATTTCAATGTTATCTAACTTAATGTGGTTGTTTTAGAGAGAAATAATATTTTTGAGTCAAGCCAAAAATTATCACTTATGTTTGCTCAACATGAGATGTTTGAGTTTTACTAACTTAAGTCAGTTATGTTATATGGACTAACCAAATTCGTTTATAAGTTGCATATTACATATTTGTCTATTCAAAGTAAACTAATCATTTTACAACAAAACATTCAATTCGTAAGTAAAGTGAAATAGGAATTGTATGTTGTACTGACAAAAGCATAGTAAGTATAATTGACTTACACGTGAGTTCTAGTGACTAAAGAACTGTAGAGTGTACTTGATAATTTACTTTAAATAAAATTTGTTACCATTGTTGTGTTTAGTATGCTGAATGTTGAAGTCTGTGTGATGCATGTGTAGTCAATTACTCAATATTGTCACAAATTTAGAAGAAATGTACCAACCCACTTAAAAGATTCACTATTACTATTAACTTAATAAGTGATCATTATTTGGAACTAGATACAAAAGTTATTCATAATTTTACTTCATATTTTAATAATATATGAATTGTGAATTTTGGTGACTTATGTATACATGTACTGTAATTCCTTGTTGCATCTCTGCATTAAAACAGAACATAAATGAGCTCATAAGAATATAAATGAAGTGCCCAAGCAAAGGAAACACCATCCACCATAATGGTTTGTCCAAAATAAAACATTTTAGGAAAATCAGTGTCAATTTATGAAGTCAGCTTATGTGATGTTCTCTCAAATTTTTCAGTTGAATTGACTTTTGAACATTTAAGATGACTTTGGCAAATCAGTGAATTCAAACAGAAAGATAACTGCAGAAGTGGAGGAAATGAGGGAAACGTCTATTAAGAAAAGCCCCGCCTCAAAACTTTTTCTTTTTTTTTTTTTGCTTGACAAAGTGGTACTCAAACCAATCAATTAATCAATACTTGGGGTTTATGAGTAAAACAAGGCATAATATGTGAATAGTCCAGATTACTAGAGTTTTGCAATTAAGTTAAGACATTAAGTAAAGTTAACTAAAAAATATGAGTTAAAATCACTATTGGATTTTACAGTGTACTAACTGTTGGTCCAAACTGATTCCTCAAAATTTTGTACACTCACTGAGCATTTTATTAACCCCTATAGGGTCTTTGGGGTCTTTTTGGACCCCAAATAATGTTTACTAAAATTAAAAACAATGTTGTCTTTGTACAATGTACAAACATTGTACAGTGGTTAACATTTTCTAGAATTGGAGTTCTGTTAGTGTGTTTTTTTTTTGTTTTTTTTAAAAAGACAAGTTTTGCAAATAACAGACCATATAACTTAAAATAATTTAAATTTAAAACATACATGATATGTTAAAAACTGAAATTATCAGTTGCTACTGATAATTAAAGGTAAACAGGATACAAACAGAAATTAGCTACTCAAAACTAACAAATGAAATTTGGGGTTTCATCTTCGGGGTTTCATGGCAGTTGGGGTCTGCCACCCTCTGGATGTAAGAATTTTTTACTTAACATGAATGGTTTGTGTTTAGACAACACGTTAGGATTTTGTACAGTTAAGTTGAGACATAATTGCGTGGACCTTAATAGAAAAAAAACATTTCAAGTCAAAAAATTCAATTATTATAAGTAAACTGAATATAAATATATTATATAAAGTGAACAACCAGCTGTGTTAATTTTTTTGAGTGTAATCTTAGAGTATTTACGATTAGCATTAACCAGCACTTTTAAATTTGCTTTGATTAAGTTGTTTGATGAATTCGTAGAAAAAGGAGAACGTGACGGTGGGCATGGATGACAAGTTTACAAACTAGCATAATGCTAGATTTAAAGATTGAAAACTAGCGACGTCAGATTAATGTGATAGGCAATATTAGACAACATCAGATATATGGTGATGATAATGTAGAAAACAAGCAATGATAATAATAAGTTTCAAAACAAAGTAATAAGGAGCAACAGATGCAAAGAATTCAGCAATTCAATCGATCAGTACTTTATTAACTTGAGGTGGGAAAAAATTGCATGGTCACATACTGGAATACAAACAACATGACACTGGAATGCCTACAGCCAAAACAAAAGGTTTGGGGGAAATTCTCACAAGAAATAAAAGTAATTCTGGTCATTCTGACTGACATTAAACTGTGATTTGAGGTTCTTTAAAAAGAATGACTGATGAACAAAATGTTGGCCAAAATAAATGAATAAACAACAGGGTATCATACTCATTTGAAACAGGCAAAACAATTATACAACACCATGATGATTTAAAAGATGGTAAATGCCAGCAAAATCAAGTAATTATGTGTGCATGTGTACACATTTCTTATCTGAGTGAGTATGAGTATGATACCCTGTTGTTGTTGTTGTTTGTGGTTTATTTATTTATTTTGGCCAACATTTTGTTCAATCAGTTATTCTTTTTAAAGAATGTCACAACACAGTTTGATGTCACTTTGACGTCGAGCCGCAGGTCACACAAACACCAACCCCAGGATGTGGATTCTATGGCTCTGCCTCTGGCCTCGATCCCTTCGCTACACCTCGTCCAGTCAACCTATTGGCTTTGCATTGGCTCCTCCAACCTTCAGGTCCACCTGGCGACCCTCGGACTTGCGGCTCAACCAGGTTTCCTCTTCTGCCATAGACTTGCGGGCTGCACTCCTTCCCTCCACCCCTACGGCTGAAGCAGGTTCCTCCTTCCCCTCACCATTGCCTACATCATTTGTTACTGCAACAGTGCCTTGGTCTCCAGAGCCAGCGACTCTGCTCAGTACCATCGGTCTTCCATCGGTCCACCAGTTCTGTCTCCCGCTATTGTCCTCCAGGTGTTTGAGCCTTAGGACACCCTCCATCATCGCCACCAGGATCTTGTCATCCGGTTGCCACCTTCACCTTCACCTCATCGTCATCTGTTTCCAAAACCTTATCCACTGCTCCCTCCTTCTTCCAGTAATGGTGCAAGGTCCTGCCTTTTCGGAGGGGTAGTACTGTAACAGTTGTGTTCAGTTTAGTGTTGTTTTCATGGACAGTTTTACAGTTACAGATTTTCTTAAAGTTTCTCGTTCGTCACATGTTCCTTTGTTTAGTCTCCCCGGTTACCATCATGATTAGTTCATTTGTCTGCTGTGTTCTATTAATTATCCTCAGTTGTGTTTGATATTTTTCCTCCTGTTCTCTGTCTTTGTCTGATCTCTGTTATGTTTAGTGTATGATGCACCTGCCTTTTTGCTTGTTTGCCTGTCTGCCTGCCTGTCAAGGATTATTATTAAAACCTGTTGTTGGAACTTTACCTTCATCTGTTTGCATGCAACTACCTCTGACAGATTGTGTTCAACTGAAAGAAGGTGGTCCTATACACCTAGGATGGCTTGGGGGTGAGTGAATCATGGGATAATTTTCATTTTTGGGTGAACTATCCCTTTAAGGCATGAAACCAAAATCCCATCTAAGAAAAAAATTGATATTGGGACAAGAACCTGGTAGTGCAAACTTGCTTCCAGCAGAAGGTGTGACTTGATTGGACTGACCATGTGTATGTGAATGTGTTTCTGTCCCAGAATTTAGATAAGCAGGGTTTTAAGTAATAATAATAATAATGCAGCTGACTTATTATGAGGTACAACAAGTCTGACAGACAGAAAATTGATGTCACACAGTTTATTTTCTGACTCTTTTAAAAGCATTCAGTGTCACTCCCGTGACTTTGTTTTTGCTTGGTCTGTCATTTGACATTTGATGTAATTAATCTTTAATTGTGTAGTCATGTCTGTACAGGGCCTAATAAAACAATGACAGGCTGCATGATTTATAAAGATTACTGTAATTACACAAGTAACAAGAGAATGATTTTGAAAACACACAATTATGATTCTGACAATTGATCATTATGAAAAATACAATTAGTCCGTTTAGTGGTGAAAAGAATGGGGGGGGGGATGAGGCAGAATATATGCTACTCCAGTAATTGGGTAATGGTGCATTATTTATAACATTTGCACACTCAATCTCAGTGTCGATCTTTTTCTCCATCTATCCTTCTCTATTGCTATTTGCATATTTGTTGACAAGGGTGGTAAGGTCGTTCATTTATGAGTAAACATGAAAGGAAATTTAGAATGTGTGTGTCTTTGTGTGTGCAGTCCTCAAAGGAGAGTCTTCTTGTGCCGTACATATCCATGATCACAAAATCCAAAGCTGGTGGGGGCAGCAAAGAGGCTACTGCTGTTGTAATCATAACAACAAGACTTCTGCTATGAAGAAAGACTTACAGAAGGGAAAAAATTGAAACCAATTCAAAAAACGTTAAGTCCTTTCACAGTTGGCAGTCCAAAGATGGTGAATAAAGTAACAGAGTTCACACAAGCAACAACATCAGAGAGCTCAATCATGTTACAGACATTAAGAGAGGAACTGCAGGTGTCCAGGGAAGCAGTGCTAAGATTGCAACATCTTTTAATGATATCAAAGCAAACATTTCCTACCTGCGTGTGTAAATGAAAGCAGACATTCATGCTATTCATGACAAGCTAGCCTGTGAGCTAGCATGTCTTCGCTCGGCACATGCAGAGACGGTCAGTAATGTCGAGGAAATGGGAAACACTCTCTGCGAAACGATGAACAGAGTAACACCCATACGGTAAAAAAAATATAGTTTATCTGACCAAAATATATTTTAAATATATGGTAAATATATGTGTAAACCGTGAAGTTCAGTGAAGTATATTTTGAAACTGAAACTATATTTTGTTTTGAACTCATATACTTAAAATATATTTAAAAATGTATTTCAGGGGCAAGAAAATACATTTATATTTAAAAATGTATTTTAGGGAGCAAGAAAATACGTTTCCAATCTTACAGTCGACAATGCAAATGTGGGTGGAAGAAAGCCTTCTGATCAAAACTACATTCCATTAAATGTTAGGAGAATTTTAAACATATAGGCCTAAACAAAATACACGAATATCCACATGTTTTCTACATTGATGACATTTGTTCACATGATCTTCCCAAAAAATAGTGATCATGGCAGGAAAAATTGTCAACACCCTCACAATTGTGTATTTTAATCTATTATTAATTCATTCATTAATTTATTAATTTATTTGTAATTTAATGTTAGTGTAATGTAGCATTTAAATGCACATCAAATAAAAATAAATAAATGAATAAAATCGCTAGATGTACGATGTTAATAACTCTGACGTAATTTGAATTGGAGCGGCACTAACCGACTTTTGGAGTACTGCGCATGCAGTACGGTCACATTTAATGCATTTAACGTAAAATTTAAATTTAAAGGCGCATTTAACGGTCGTCAGTCAACCGGGACTTCTTGAGGAAAGAAGGTTAGAGCTATAACTTTATTTTTTGTCATCATTTTTTTACAAATGTATTGTTAATTGCTACTTTGGATGTATAATGTTTTGTATTGTCAAGGGTTTTTTTTACTTTATTTATCGATTTAATGCCCTGTTTGTGTCATTTGCTCACATGAGGAGATCCCAGCCAATACACGCTGTAAAAAATTGTGCTGTAAAATAACAGTAATCTACTGGCAGCATGGTTTCCATTAATATACTGTTAATTTACAGCCCTCTACCGTAAATTAACAGCTCTTTTATTTTACTGTATGTTATCGTAATGCTACCATGGAAATGAACTTATTTCATTTGGGAAGCCGTTTTGCTACAAACAGTTCGTGTTCGCAGTTAAGAAACATTCCTTTTCAGTTAACTCAAATGAAACAAATTCACAGTACTAATGTTGTGTAAACGCTATTTTTTTAACTTAAGGCATAATACTAAAATAATTTAAAACATGACTTCAACTCAAATCTTTGCAGCTTGTCTAAGCTAGCAATAGCACAAATATATGTGCTAAAGTACTTAGTAAACACCATATCACTGCATTAACAACTACAGTTACTGTCTTTAAATGAAGCAACATGCAGCATAACATCAGTGTTTCTCAGCTCATTATTGACTGAAGCATGCTCTACTCTCCAGCACAATGGTAACCCACCAAGCTAATTAAACTAACAGATCTCTCCTATATCATATTGTACAAAAACACATAACACTTGAGTTCAGTATTTACTCTCCTTATCAGTTACTGACTGATAAGTAACTTTTTTCTCTTAACTTTCACTAACGTTTCAGTCAAATGAACTTGTTTTGTATAGTAAACTGACTGTTACATTCAACAGAATATTACTGTTTTTCTTCCTTCATTTTATGGTAATTTGCTGTAAGCAAGGTTGGCAGTAAATTGCTGTTTTTAAACAGTTTGTTGCCGTAAATTAATTTACAGAATATTACTGTTTTTCCTTGATTTTACAGTAATCTACTGGCAGCTGTAGTTTACATTAAATTGCTGTTTTTTTACAGTGCATTGCCGTAAATTAATTTACAGTTGAGTACTGTTAAATTACGTGTCACTCTGGATTTTTTCCATCTCACACCTTTAACCCTTTAAACCCCACAGCAAAATCTTCCGTTTTAAATGATCACTTGATTGTGTCCACACTACAGAGTCAAGTCAAGTCAAGTCATCTTTATTTATATAGCGCTTTTTACAATGCAGATTGTGGCAAAGCAGCTTTACATTAATAAGAAAATGGTCTTATTGTGCAGCTTATTCTATATATTATTGATTCATTCCGTTCCAAACATCAATAGTTATTAGTCTAGTTAATTTATGTATATCAGCACTGGAGAAAACAGTGACGTAATCGTCCGGCACAGCTCAGTTCGCATACAACGGCGCCAATGCAGACGTATCAAAAACACTGCTGAATATCAAGCAAGTGTCCCCAACGTAAGCAAGCCAAAGGCAACAGCGGCAAGGAACCAAAACTCCAACAAATGGAGAAAAAAACCTCGGGAGAAACCAGGCTTAGTCGGGGGGCCAGTTCTCCTCTGGCCAACAGTGAACACTTGTCCGATACTCAGGCAGAGTTACAGGTCTTTAAACCGATTTGGAATCGCAACAGTCAAAATATTAAATTTAGTTCCATCTAGTTTAAGATCTTATGATCACACCGGTATGGGACGGTTTGTTGGGATATGTGCCACTGGCTGATGAGTCGGTAAGGTCTTAACAAAGGATGAGCTAGTTAACACAGTCTCCGCCGACACCACAGGGCCACATTGCTGCCGCACACAGGCACAGGTTCCCCGTCCGACCCGGACACGGCCCAGATCCAGCCAATCACGTTAATTGGTAAACCTCGGGATAAGCAGAGAGACAAAAAATTAGCGTAGACGCCATTCTTCTTCTGATGTAACGAGTACATCTGGTGTTATAGGAAGTGTTCCCGGTTGCGGCTGACCTGATCTATGCAGCCTAACAATCCTTTAACGAATATGAAGACAAAAGTTTATAGTGCGTCATGTGAATGCCAGGTTAAATAGATGCGTTTTTAGTCTAGATTTAAACTGACAGAGTGTGTCTGCTTCCCGAACAATGCTAGGAAGATTGTTCCAGAGTTTAGGTGCCAAATAGGAAAAGGATCTACCGCCTGCGGTTGATTTTGATATTCTAGGTATTAACAACTGGCCAGAATTCTGAGATCGTAATAGACGCGAAGGACTATAATGCATTAAGAGCTCACTCAGGTACTGGGGAGCTAAGCCATTTAGTGCTTTGTAAGCAATTAGCAAGATTTTAAAATCTATACGATGTTTAATAGGGAGCCAGTGCAGTTTTGACAGAACCGGGCTTATATGTTCATACTTCCTGGTTCTAGTAAGGACTCTAGCTGCTGCGTTTTGGACCAGCTGTAGTTTGTTTATCACGCGAGCAGGGCAACCACCCAATAGAGCGTTACAGTAATCTAGTCTCGAGGTCATAAACGCATGAACTAGCTGTTCCGCATTTGTCATTGAGAGCATATGTCGCAATTTAGATATATTTTTAAGATGGAAGAATGCGGTTTTACATATGCTAGAAATGTGGCTTTCAAATGAAAGATTGGTATCAAAGAGCACACCCAGGTTCCTAACTGACGAAGACGACTTAACAGGGCAGCCATCAAGTGTTAGACAGTATTCTAGGTTTTTATGTGCTGAAGTTTTTGGTCCAATAATTAGAATCTCTGTTTTTTCTGAATTTAGTAGCAGGAAATTACTAGTCATCCAATTTTTTATATCAGCTACGCATTCTGTTAGTTTTGAGAATTGGTAGGTTTCGTCAGGGTGCGAGGAAATATAGAGCTGAGTATCATCAGCATAACAGTGAAAGCTAATGCCATGCTTCCTAATGACATCTCCCAAGGGTAGCATGTACAGAGTGAAAAGCAACGGTCCTAGAACTGAGCCTTGTGGTACTCCATATTTAACTTGTGATCGAAATGACATCTCTTCGTTTACTACTACAAACTGATAACGGTCAGACAAGTATGATTTGAACCATGCCAATGCAATTCCACTAATTCCAGCATAATTTTCTAGTCTATTCAAAAGAATATTGTGGTCGATAGTGTCAAAAGCAGCACTGAGGTCAAGTAACACTAATAGAGAGATACAACCATGATCTAATGATGAGAGCAAATCATTCGTAACTCTAATGAGAGCAGTCTCAGTACTATGGTACGCTCTAAATCCTGACTGGAAATCCTCACAGATACCATTTCTTTCCAGGTAGGAACTAAGCTGAGATGATACTGCCTTTTCTAGTATTTTTGACAGAAAAGGTAGATTGGAAATCGGCCTGTAATTGACTAATTCACCAGGATCAAGTTGTGGTTTTTTAATAAGAGGTTTGATAATAGCCTGCTTAAAATTTTTCGGTACATAACCTAGTGATAAAGATGAATTAATGATCTTAAGAAGAGGATCTATGACCTCTGGAAGCATCTCTTTCAATAGCTTAGTCGGTATAGGGTCTAACATACATGTTGTTGATTTTGATGATTTAACAAGTTTAGACAATTCTTCCTTTCCTATAGCAGCGAATGAATGGAATTTTTCCTCAGGGATACAACAATCCACTGTCTGATGTGATACTGTAGTAGACAGTTGCATGGCTATAATTTTCTCTCTAATGTTGTCAATCTTGCAAGTAAAGAAGTTCATAAAGTCATTACTGCTGTGCTGTTTTAAAACATCAGAAGTTGAGGCTGTATTTCTTGTTAATTTAGCCACTGTATTAAATAAATACTTAGGATTGTGTTTATTTTCTTCTAAAAGATTTGAAAAATAAGCAGATCTAGCGGTTTTTACAGCCTTTCTGTACTCCATCATTTTCTCTCTCCATGAAATCCGAAAAACTTCTAGTTTTGAATTCTTCCAGTTGCACTCCAGTTTTCTGGCTTCTCTCTTAAGGGCCCGAGTGTGCTCGTTATACCATGGCGTTGGACTAATATCCTTAATCTTTTTTAAGTGCAAAGGAGCGACAGAGTCTAGAGTGTTCGAAAAGAGAGCGTCAATAGTTTCTGTTGCAACATCGAGTTCTTCTAAGCTGTCTGGTTTGCTAAGTTGATGAAACTGATCAGGAAGATTATTTATAAAGCAATTTTTAGTGGTAGAAGTGATGGTTCTAACATATTTATGGCAGACAGGCGGTTTTCCAGCCTTGGATAAATGTAGCACGCATGAGACTAGATAATGATCTGAGACGTCATCGCTCTGCTGCAGAATTTCAACGGCATCAATATCGATTCCATGTGACAATATTAGATCTAGAGTATGATTACGACAATGAGTTTTTCCTGACACGTGTTGTCTAACTCCAATAGAGCTTAGAATATCTGTTAATGCTAATCCCAAAGCGTCTTTTTCATTATCTACATGTATATTAAAATCACCAACAATAAGGACTTTATCCACAGCCAGTACTAACTCCGATAGAAAATCAGCAAATTCTTTGATAAAACCTGTATGGTGCCCTGGTGGCTTGTATACAGTAGCCAACACAAATTTCAAATGAGATTTGTCACTTACATTATATAACATTACATAGAGCACCATCACTTCAAAAGAGATATATTGGAAAGACTTTTGAGTAATACTGAAGATATTACTATAGATTACAGCAACACCTCCCCCTTTACCTTTCTGACGAGGTTCGTGTCGATAATAGTAACCTTGAGGGCTAGACTCATTTAAAGTAATGTAATCGTCTGGTTTTAGCCAGCTTTCTGTCAAACACAGCACATCTAGGTTATTTTCTGTGATAATATCATTTACAATAAGTGCTTTTGAAGAAAGGGCTCGAATATTCAGCAACCCAAGCTTTATCATTTTGTTATCTTTATAATCTCTGTTTACTACTTGTTGAACATCAATTAAATTATCACCCGTAAATGGGTTTGGAAGTTTTCTGTATTTATTAGTTCGGGGTACAGACACAGTCTCTATCCGATGATATCTAGGTGAAAGAGTCTCTATGTGTTGGGATTTATCTGAATTCTGTGACATGAGACAGCTAGCAGACGGTCGGTTTAGCCAGTCTGTCTGCTTCCTGACCTGGGCCCCAGTTAGTCAAGGTTCAGCTCTAAGACTATGTGCCATATTACTAGAGAGAAGAGCAACACCACCCCAGGAGGGATGAATACCATCTCTTTTCAACAGGTCAGGTCTGGCCCAAAATCTTTTCCATTTGTCTATGAAACCTATATTATTCTGTCCCTCCGACTAAGCCTGGTTTCTCCCTAGGTTTTTTTCTCCATTTTGTTGGAGTTTTGGTTCCTTGCTGCTGTTGCCTTTGGCTTGCTTAGATGAGGACACTTGCTTGATATTCAGCAGTGTTTTTGGTATGCCTGCATTGGCGCCATTGTATGCAAACTGAGCTGAGCTGGACGATTACATCACTCCCGTGCTGATATACATAAATTAACTAGACTAATAACTATTGATCTTTGCAATGGAATGAATCAATACAATATATAGAATAAGCTGGACAATGCCACCATTTTCTTTAAGAGCTGCTGTGCAGACCAAAAATTATTTGCCAATTATTACTGTAAAGCTGCTTTGACACCATTTGCATTGTAAAAAGCACTATATAAGTGAAGGTGACTTGACTTGACTTGACTTGACACCACTTAGACAGCCAGCCACTGAGTGATGATAGTCTGCTAATTATCTCATCACTCCAACAAACGGGAAGGGGTCCAGAACAAATTACAGTGTCTGACATCGTACCTGCAAGTTCACACACCTCTTTAATGTTGATTTTAGTGCTCATCAACTGGCGAAGTTGAACATCATTAGTGCCGACGTGAATAATAATCTTAGTATTTACGATTAGCATTAGCCAGCACTTTTACATTTGCTTTGATGTCAGGCGCTCTGGCTGCCGGTAAACATGTGACTATGGTGGCTGGTGTCTCTATTTTCACGTTCCGTGTAATAGAATCGCCAATAACTAGGGCACTTTCAACAAGATTCTCAGTGGGTGTGTCACTGAGTGGGGAGAACCTGTTTGATGTTCTAATCTGAACGGAAGAGCTGTGTTTTTTCCCACAACTAGGCCACCTCACGGTCACCCAATTGCCCTCCTTCCGGAACCGAACAATGTACAGTTCACTAAGCTAGTTGCATCCAAAATAGAATCCAAAACCCTTGCATTCTTACTACCCTCAATTAAAGTTTGGATGTGTGTCTCTAATTTTGAGATTTTCTCTGTCAGCCTGACTATTTCCCTGCATTTATGACATGTGAATCCCTCGTTGCTGACAGAGAAAGCTATACTATGCATGTGACAGGCAGTGCAAGTAACAATGGAAGGAGAGGATGACATAGCTTACCATGTGCATAGACTGATCCGACGTACCACAGTTATTTGATGAATTCATAGAAAAAGGAGACGTGACAATCATGGTGGGCATGGATGACAAGTTTACAAACTAGTGTTATGGTAACGCATTATCATAGTGATTTAGATTAAAAGATTAAAAACTAGCGATGTCAGATTAATGTGATAGGAAATATTAGACAATATCAGATGATAAAGAAGACAACAAGCGATGATAATACACTTAAAATATTTCAGTCTAAACATAAGTTTTATGTAATTTAATTACATAGCAATTTTCCATCCATTTGGATTACATAGTTTTAACATAAACAAACTAATAAACTTAATGTGATTCATATTTGTCAGTCATATGTAAATGAAATAGGTAAGATTTATGTAATAGTTCACAGAAAAATGCCCAGGTTAATGAACACTGTTTAGTGGATATGTGTGTGTGCACTTCTGAGTTAAAGTACCATTGAAGCGCTGTCAGAGTTAATGAGATCATTAAGTGATGAACACCTGCTGTTAACAAGCAGAATCACTGAAGGACAGAGAAACACAAGAAGTACAACTGACTTCAGTCACAGCCTTCGATGAAATCAACTGAAGATAAACGACATTTAATCTCTCAAGATCTGATTGAACAACTCCAACAAACTCTACAAAACCTTTCCAGCTTCACTCACAACTAACTACACTGACTTTATTTCTGTCATACATCTACAGAATTTCTTATGAGAACTAACAGGTTTAGATGTTAATGATTTATTGAATTCATTTGAAGTTACCGTCTTTGAGGTCAGTGTTGGCTTTAATTAGGCTCTTGACTTTATTGTGTCAGATTACTTTTGTTATGGCACATATGTCAAGCAAATGTTTGTTCATGTACTGATTGTTGAGTTGATTGATGATGAAGAGAGTCAACATTTAGTAATCTGATCTCATTCAGAGTTGGAACTTTGGAATAGGAAGTGCATTGGAGTAAAACTGTGATGCAACAGTCAAATAATTGTACATTTTTTAGAATTTTGTTAGTGCACGATAAAATTTCAGTCTGCATACATTTGAGCAAGTTTTTTTTAACCTCTCACCATTGTTGTGATTTGTACGTTGATTCTTGATGTCTGTATAGCTCATTAGTTAAGGTGTGAATGACCAAAGAATGCATGATCAGGTGCTGATGGTTAAGTGGTGATGGTGAGCCATTATTTAGTCATCTTAGAGATCTTACTCATAATTTAGTCTCTGATGAAATGTATGATGCACTATTTGCTCTGTGCTACACATTATAGTTAAGCAGTGTTGTGATAAACTGCTATGAATTGTTCACCATCATGACTCATACAGGTAAAACAAGTTTATACAAAAAAAAAGGTTATATGGACATCAAGAATCAACGTACGAATCACAACAATGGTGACAGGTTAAAAAATAGCCTCTTAATCCAATGCATGCAGACTAAAGTTTTATTGTGCATTAACAGATTTAATATATATATATATATTATTTGATTGTTACAACACTGCTGAATCTCACACCATGGAAACACAGTTTTACTGTAATGCACCACCCATTTCAAGGTTTAAACTATGGATGAGATCAGATTATAAAATGTGAACTCTCTTGACAATATCTCAACCTTCAAAACATTATCAATCATTTGCTTACCATTTGAATCATTACAAATGTGTTTTAACAACACTCAGTTACAACAGATATAGATCAGCTGATACAATACAGTCAAGAGCCCAATTAAAGCCAACACTAACCTCAAAGATGGTAACGTCAAAGGAATTCAATGAATCAATATCTAAACCTGTTAGTTCTCATAAAAAAACTTCTGTAGACGTATGACAGAAATAAAGTCAGTGTAGTTAGTTGTGAGTGAAGCTGGAAAAGTTTTGTAGAGTTTGTTGGAGTTGTTCAATCAGATCACAAGAGATTAAATGTCTTTTATCTTCAGTTGATTTCATCGAAGGCTTTGACTGAAGTCAGTTGTAGTTCTTGTGTTTCTCTGTCCTTCAGTGATTCTGCTTGTTAACAGCAGGTGTTCATCATTAATGTTCAATCATCACTTAATGATCTCATTAACTCTGACAGTGCTTCAATGGTACTTTAACTCAGTAGTGTGGACACACATGACCACTAAACAGTGTTAATTAACCAGGGCGGTATTCCAGAAAGGAAGGTTAACTTACCGTCACATATACCTTGAACTCTCGGTTGATTAACCCAGAACTTGCTTACTCTGGGTAGGTTGGTTCCAAAATACCTGTGTGGAGTTCGTTCAATCAACCTCCTGTTGGTAACCGAGAGTTAATGCGCGCGAACGGCGAGCACATGAAGGTATTTTCAATGGATCGCCGATTTCAGGAGTCACCATGGAAACGCGTGGAGAAAAAAGGCGTGCAACATATTTCAGTGAGATGTAGTTGGAGGTTTTAATGCTTGCTTATGAAGAATATAAGCCCATTATAACCAAAAAAAAGCAATACTGCAGCATTAGCAAAAGAGAGGGAGAGAGTTGGCTTGGCAAAAAAAATAAAAATAAATAAATAACAGTAAATGTATGAGTTTATAAAATTATAGGTAGGTTATTTGTCCCCTTTCATTGTGATGCAAAATTCTTTTGGGAATGTTGTAAAAATAGACAAGCATTTACTTTTTGGCCTTCATAAATTTCTTAATATCACTGTAGTGATGTACATAATTGGCTGGTAATATGTTGACAAAAAAAAGTGTAATTTATTAGCTTCTTTTATCAGGTGTAATCCTTCTGGAGCCAGAAGAACTCTGAGCCAAGTCAAAATGAAACATAACGTTCTCCAACAAGGTGATATTTTCTAAATTTACTAGTCAAGTCAAGTCATCTTTATTTATATAGCGCTTTTTACAATACAAATTGTGGCAAAGCAGCTTTACATTAATAAGAAAATGGTGTCATTCTGCAGCTTATTCTATATATTATTGATTCATTCTGTTGCAAATATCAATAGTTATTAGTCTAGTTAATTTACGTATATCAGCACTGCAGAAAACAGTGACGTAATCGTCCGGCTCAGCTCAGTTCGTATACAACGGCGCCAATGCAGGCACATCAAAAACACTGCTGAATATCAAGCAAGTGTCCCCAACTTAAGCAAGCCAGAGGCGACAGCGGCAAGGAACCAAAACTCCAACAAATGAAGAAAAAAACCTCGGGAGAAACCAGGCTTAGTCGGGGGGCCAGTTCTCCTCTGGACAACAGTGAACACTTGTCCGATACTCAGGCAGAGTTACGGGTCATTAAACCGATTTGGAATCGCAACAGTCAAAATATTTAATCTAGTTCCATCTAGTTCCTCTAAGATCTTTTTGATCACGCCGGTATGGGACGGTTTGTTGGGATATGTGCCACTGGCTGGTACTAAACTGTTAATGAAGTTTAAATTTAGTGTTTAATGTCATTTAGTTTTCTATGTAGCCAATAGGAAGAAGGCCGAGGCCCGTAAAACAGGTGGGGGTATCACATAAGCTGACTTCATAAATTGACATGATTTTCCAAAAATGTTTTATATTGACCTTACAATTATGGTGGATGGTGTTTCCTTTGCTTGGGCACTACATTTATATTATTGTATTTCTGATTTGATGCAGTGATGCAACAAGAAATCACAGTTCATATATTCATATGTGATTGAATTTCACAACTCATATATAAAATTATGTATATGACTAACAAAACCATCTTATTTTATGCTGAAAAATGATTATTTATAAAGTTAATGGTAGCACATATAAACGCAAACTGTTGGTGAAACCTTTAAGTGGGTCAATCCAATTCTTCTAAATTTGTGACAATATTTTGAAATTGAATCTATTTGAGTCACACAGACTTCAATATTCAGCATGCTAAACACAACAGTGGTAACAGTTAAATTTGATTTAAAGTAAATTATCAAATGCACTCTTTTTTAGTCACTACAGCTCAAGTGTGAGTCAACTTTACTTCCTAAGCTTTTGTCAGTACAACATACTATTCCTATTTCACTTGACTTAGTTTTTTTTAAGGGAATCTGTTTGCATGCATTTTTAAGTAAGTCTAACTAATTAGATTTTACAGTGGGGACCAGTGATGAGGGCGATTTAATGGTTTAAACACCTAAAGATTTAGCACCCAAAAATATATTGTTACCTGCACATGGATTGACTTCTTAACATAATCTCCTTCATTGACTGAAGGAGCTTTAATAGGACTGTGAGTTCCATCAATGCACAGAACCCTGAAACTGAAAGTTATGTAAGAAACATTATAAACATATATGGATAGATTAAGTAGTGCTATGTAACTAAAATGGTCTCTCACAGAATATCATAGAAAGGACAAACCCTCCACTCTGTGGAATTCCTCTTTAATAACTCTCGGTCGTTTATGGTCAGGGAACTGCACAAAAGTGTGTAGAAACTGAATGCAATGCATACTGTACGAACAGCCCTACACACAGTTGCCTTTCCCATATGCTCTGCATCGCCAACGTTATACAAAACGTCGCAAAAAAACAAAGTTCAATGCACAAAATGTGCTCTGTGTGAAGTGCTGATGTGTCACGTTTGATATGTAAGATTTCAAAAGATTTGTTAAATAAATTAACAAGTCTTTCGAAAAATGGTAACGCTCCCATTTGGATGTGAAAACTTATCACCCTCTCACAGCGGAAAAGATTCCATATAATCTGTGCTTCCACATCCACTGGATCGTCTTCAAAAGGGCACGCCGTGCTCCGTCACCTCTCTGAAACAAACTAACCCTGAAACTAAACCTGCCCCCGAGCAGGTTATGTTCAGAGCTTAAGTTGCTATGGCTACTTACATACCTTGAAACTCACCTCCGTTTTTGGAACTGAAAGCTGAGGTTATCCGCCTACTTACCCTTAAACTTTCCTAGGTATGTCACATAACCTGCTTTTTGGAATACCCCCCAGGGCATTTTTCTGTGAACTATTACAAAAATCTTGCCTATTTCATTTACATATCACTGACAGATATGAATCACATTAAGTTTATTAGTTTGTTTATGTTAAAACTATGTAATCCAAATGGATGGAAAATTGCTATGTAATTAAATTACATAAAACTTATGTTTAGGCTGAAATATATGTTTTTGAGTGTAATTAGATTCAAAACAAAGCAATAAGGAGCAAAAGACACAAACAATTCAGCAGCGAGGCAGACAGGAGCAATCGATCCAGACAGGGCCGTATTATTTTATTAATATAAATGATAAACAATAATCAGAACAATAAAAAGAGAAGGTTAGTTCACTCACGTATGTGGATCCAAATAAAACAAGCATTCTTTGGGCAAGCATTTTAATGTTTGGGATTTTAATTTCATCCAGTGAGATGTAAAACTGGTTAACTGGTGATATCTGAAACTTCTCCTTCAAAGTACCGTCACAATGGATGTCAATGAGTTCCAGTTGTGTGTCTGGTGGTGCTTTCTCACTGTCAAAAGATAGGGGGCATGAGACAAGTTCAAGTTCAGTCAGTTTTTGCAAAGTTCTTTCAGCCTTTCGTCTTTTACTTTGTCTTGTAACCTTTTTAGCAGTACAGAGTTTTTACAAGAGCTGACACTTCATCTGTTGTGATGCTTGTCAGTTTTCTCCACGGCTGGTCATTTTTTTTTTCCAAGCAGACAGACACACTGTCATACAAATCCACGCCCTTGATCGTTCCCATTATTGATTCCATCCCAGGGAGTTCCTCCGTTATTTCGAAAATTTCGTTTATTCCTCTGACAAAAATCTGTGATGTCAGTACTTTCATCAAGTGCGTCAGAAAAAAGACTGAAGCCGTCTGCTTTTTTTTTTTAGATCGGAGAGTAGCTCTTCAGCATTTACCCTCCACATGCCTGTTAATTGTTCTCCACGATTAGCTAATTTTCTCAAACTGACTGTTAGAACAAGGACAAAGTATGTTAGCTGTCTCCACCACAAATTCTTTCACAAATTCCCCATCCAAAAAAAGGCTCGCTGTGCTTTGCAGTTTTATGTGCCAGTACATAAATGGAAGCTCTTGCGCAAGTTCTGCCGAGAAGACTCAAATGTTACGTCACTTTTGGTTTAGATCTAACCAATCATTATCCAAATGATTGAAGCATTCGCATTCGCTAAAGCATTCGCTAGCCAAGTCCTGCCCGCTGTCCGCAGTGCTGAAAATGTAAGGTCTAATCTTGACGGAAGAGGCCGGTCTATTTCTGATTTTAATGGAATTCCATTATGTAATAATTTTAATGAATCTATTTGTTCTTATTCCCAATGCAAATTTGCTTATGTTTGTAGTCTGTCTGGTACAGGCCTGCTACCCGTGGGAAGGCCCCAATTTGGAAAAAAAATCTGAATAGACACCATCAACTCCTATTAATGTTTCTGTTCTCTCTCACTATCTCTCTTCTCACCCTGATCAGACCTTTGTCGATTACCTAATCACTGGTTTGTCTCAGGGGTTTCAGATGGGCATCCTTTCCCATCTTACTACTTCCTACATTGCTAAAAACTTGCAATCAGCCTTATCAGAGCCTGAAGTCGTTTCAGCTCTGCTAGAAAAAGAAGTAAATAAAAGTTATGTCATTGGCCCGTTTGCTTCTCCTCCTTTCTCTCCTTTTCGAATTAATTCCATCAGCGTTGCAACCCGTAAATATTCTGGAAAAAACGTCTCATATTCGGTATGTCTTCTCCACATTCTAACCACACTGCTAGTGTTAATGAATGTATTCCTTTAGCCCCTTTTTCTCTGTATTACGCTTTGGTCGATAACGCCATCCAGCTAATAAAGTTAGCTGGTCAAGGCTCTTTGATGGCTAAAGCCAACATAACTGATGCTTTCAAGACCATGCCAATTCACCCTTCCGATTGGAACTCTAAATTCTATTTTGCAGTGAGGCTCACGTTCAGGTGTAGAAACAGTCTCCATATTTTCAATTGCCTTTCCGAAGCGCTGTGTTGGATCCTGCTGAACGTCTGTAAGCTTCCTTTCATTTTACACTTGCTCGATGATTTTTTGCTAATTGATTTTCCTTCTTCTATTCTTGACACACTTAGACAGATTTTTAGAGACATCGGTGGTCCCCTCTCGGAAGAAAAAACACTGGGTCCCTCCATTTCACTAGAATTTTTAGGCATTTTTCTCGATACTGTCAATATGCAATATGCGGTCACTCCCTAACGAAAAGCTTCTCAGGATTAGGGGTTTTATCGATTCCCTTTTCTAGCTACGCTTCGTATCCAAGCGTGATATGCTTTCTCTGCTCAGTCACCTTAATTTCACTATGAGCAATACTCCTCAAGGTAGGGCTTTTATTTCTCACTTGTTAACGGTGGTTCATTCCGTGCAAAAATTAAGCGACCCAGTTCAGCTAGAACGAAGGGTGTCTGTCTGATCTCAGATTTTGGACTTGGTTGTTAAATAATTGGAACGGCATTTCTTTTTTCTTCAATGTCGTTCTTGAATCATCTGAACAATTACAGTTATTCACTGACGCAGCTCCTTCCATTGGCTTCGGGGGATTCTTTCAAGGCGAATGGTTTGCAGAGAAATGGCCAATCGTTTTTTCAAAGCCAGCTCTAGGCTCCATCTCTCGTTTATCCTTTAGTGGATGATAGTGTTCTTTGGGGATCGGCATGGTCACGGAAACGCATCATGATGTTCTGTGATAACGAAGCCACGGTTGCTATCATCAACAAAGGTAGTGTCACATGTGTTCAGTCCTGTCATGTTTTAGTTTATATCATGTCTGCACCTGTCTTCATTTGCCCCTGATTAGTTTAACTTCCTCCACCTGTGTTCATTAGTTCCGTCTGTGTATTTATACTTCCTGTTCTGTTCTTCCTTTGTCGGTGTTTGTTTGTGCTATGCACACTGTCACACATGTTACCCGTTCTTCTTGTGAATAAACCTGTTTGTTATTTGCAAACCTTCATCTCCTGTCATCTGGCGTTACAGGTAGATCTTCTTCCCATTTCATTATGCCTTTTTTAAGACGTTTAATTTGGCAATCTGTTGTTCATAATTTCATCATTAAGGCTGCTCATATTCCGAGCCACCGCAATGTCATAGCTGATGCGCTTTCTCGTTTTCGTTTTCAGGCTTTCAGAAGGCTTTGCCCCTCAGCCAATCTGGAGTCAACTCCTTATAAGAATAATTTCTGTCCCTTTATTTCCATGATTAAATATCTGAAAGTACATCCTAGAACTCCCAATCATTTTCCCCTTTTTCTTTTACTTAACGGAGCACCCCTTACTAAATTTTGGTTCAATTCTCAATTAGCAACTGTCTTAGAAAGCTGTGGCCTATCTCCTTTTCTATTAGCTGGCCATTCATTCAGAATTGGTCTTCTTCTGCATTCGAAACATATATAAGACCAGATTCCAAAACCATCCTTGAAGCTCAGCATGCTCTTTCAAGTTTCTAAGAAGAAAAAGGTAATTTCATGCAAATACTGGTGGTGGTGTTACTCACTAATAATCAATTCATTAGTTGTTCAATAGTTGTTTCTGAGGCCTATCGTGGCCTTCGCAGGTGGTTTCATGCGGCCTCATCATTTCGGCTCGTAGTCTCTGTATATATATGGTTGTCAGCATGTTGCCGTTCAAGGCTCTTGTGTTTATGTGGCCTTTGTCGCTGTTCAAGGCTTTCGTGTCTATGTGGCCTATTGTGACCGCTCAAGGCTTTCGTGTTTATTGTGGCTTTGTCTTTCTTACTATCACTACCTTTTCTCTTTTTTCTTCCTCCTTTCCTTGCTTTTCTCTCATCACCACTCCTGTGGTATTCTTTCTATCTTGCCTTTTCTCACACTATGGTAAAATGGCCTTTTCCAATGATAAGCACAGTCTGTACAAGTCAATAATTTTGTTTTGTTTTCTGCTTCAGGAACCGCAAGATTCACTACCGGCATATTTCCTTTCCTCTCACAAGTTCTTGGGGGGGTAGGCTCCATCTCGGGTAAATCTCCTTCACCATTTCTGGGGGTTGGCTATGCCCCTGCCTTCATCTTCAGGCAGGAAATGCAGAGTCTGCAACCCTCAGGATATAAGCTACGGACGGGGCCTACGCCAAAGAACTTTATCTTACCATATTTTGCTTGCTGATTGTTAATAACTATCATTGTCTCGTTATCTTGCCTCCCAAGTCTTTCTGGTAGAACTATCTTTCATTACAAATTCTTAAATAGAGGATGTAAATTTATTTTGCTGGGCTTTTAAAATACTGGTGAGTTTTAAAGCCTTGTTTGCCTTTTCTACAGATGACAGGTTGGCTGCATAATTGAAATACTTGCTTGAAAAATAACGCCTGACGTTGTAGTCTTTAAAAACTGCCATACTTTCTTGGAATATTAGACATAGCGCTTTTTGTCCGATAGTTCTGAAGAAGTATTTTGCTGTCCATTCTTTGTTGAACATTTCCTTTCCATTTTCATTCGTTAAAGAACGAGTTATTACCGAGTACATTCTAATTCTACAGTAGGCTTTTACTGTACTGTGTGCTATACTGCACTACATCTATTGGTGTTCGCTTGTATTGCATCAAATTAGTAATTCTGAACCACCATGGTGGTGCATAACATCCTTGTGGTAGTTACCACACATAAAAGCAGTTCTTACAAGTTTTTAAGGTACACAGAAGTTTAAAATGTCACTATATTGCATGAATCTGTAATTTATGTTGTAGAAGAAAAAAAAAAACACAATGAAAGTGTGTTCCAGTTAATCACAGACCTAACATGAAACTAACTCATTAATGGGAAACCATCATTCTAGGACACCATTTCAATTTCCTAAGGAAACCCATAGCTCAAAAATGCTAATGCTCTTCTGGTTTTTAGGACTATAGACTCATCATTTACTTTACATAAACAGTCTACAGAGATCAGCAACATAGCGTGTAGAGCAGGGGTGGCCAACGTCGGTCCTGGAGAGCCACAATCCTGCAGAGTTTAGCTCCAACCCTGATAAAAACTCACCTTCCTGTAGCTTTCTAGTAACCCTTAAGACCTTGATTAGCTTGTTCAGGTGTGTTTGATTAGGGTTGGAGCAAAAATTTGCAGGATTGTGGCTCTCCAGGACCGACGTTGGCCACCCCTGGTGTAGAGTATCCCAAACCTTATTAGCTTAGCTGTTAATGTAACATACGTTTGCACTATGATTTTTGTAGTGGTTGGTGATTATAGATCAGGACCATTAACTTAGAATAATACTACAGTGGCCGAGAGAGCTCAACACGCTGCAAATAAAAAAAAACAACAAATTAAGAAAACGTGATCATCAGTTTGACAACACGTGCTGCAAACCCTCAGAACACAAACAAACACAGAAACGCGCTGTAAATCCTCACAACACCCATCAAAAAATATTATTAAAATATATTATGTAGGCATTAACTCAATGTAATGTGTTTCACTAACAGCAAAGTGTTTTAATATGTGACATTTTTTTTTCACTCATTAAACTTTAATAGATGATAATTTAGTGGATGATTTAAAAATATTCGTTAATCATCTGTAGCATACTAATGTAACGTCATCGTAACGGCCACCTGAGGCGCTCGACGACAACGTCATCTGTGAGCGTGAGTTTCTAGTAAACTGAAAAACACTTCATTAAAAATAATAAAGACATGAAATAATGTACACTTGTTAATATATGTTCATTTTTGTTTTTTATAGTATTTAATGACTGTGAACACATTGTGCACTCAAATGCCGTACACTACATAGAGATCAGTGAATGAGTGAACGGGTGAGTGGTTTTGGACACAGCTAATAAGCAGCCCCTAGGGTTCGTCACTTTTTGGGGTCCCCTTGAAAAATTTCTGTTGTGGTTTGTGCTATTTGTAGCACGTTTCTATGTTTGCTTGTGTTGTGAGGATTTGCAGCGCGTTTCTGTGTTTGCTCGTGTTGTGTTGCAGCACATGTGTTGTCAAACTGATGATCACGTTTTCTTAATTTGTTGGTGTTTTTTTCTATTTGCATTTGTTTTCTTTTTTTCAGCGCGTTGAGCTCTCTCGGCCACCATATAATATAGCTAAAAGAAAGTGATTCAGTTTTTACGGTGACTGAGAGATCTCAACGTACTGAACTGAAGAAAGCACATGCAAATCAGTTTGATGACAACGCGTGCTGCAAATACTCACGATACAACCAAATACAGAAAAGCGCTACAAATTCTCACAATGCAGCCAAATACAGAATAATCTCGGAAAGTTTTTACCTCTACATCTGGCCAACTGTGGAGAACATCTGCACTCTCAGCTGATTTTATTATCACTCCTTTAAGGAGAACAAATGTCCTTATAATGCAGGTGTGAAATAAATAAGAGGAGAAAAGTGCTCATAGTTTTTGTGGTTACATGCAGAACTATTGACTGTCGAACGGTTTAAGACTTAAATACACCGCTAGGGCTAAGCTGGTTACATTACACCCTCTTACTGATTATATTAAAATATCGATGCATAATTGGTTCAGGTTTTGTGTACCATAGATTTTTTACTGCATTGTATTTCTCCCCCTATAATGGGATGTTTTTGACTTTGAAGTCACCCTCAGATCTTTGGCCTCAGATAACCCATATGGGGCTCCTCTACAGTTACTTTCTGTGAAGCATAATTAAGCATTTCACTATAACCTTATTTATTGCTGTTATTTGAAAAGGCTTTGTCTCTGTATTTATATAATATCATGCACTTAACAAACCAACTTATTTTGAACAGCCTTGAGGAAAAATTATTAGGAAATCAATGATGGTAAACAATAGTAAATAAATGGATCGATGTAAAAGTTCATTTATAAGGTCACTCAAATGTTCAACTACTAGAACTGAAAATATTATCTTTTCCACATGAGGTGTAGAAGGACAAAACATGTTATATACCACTATTAATACAAAGTTCTGTCATGAAACTCTAGATGGCGTGTCATTTATGTATTGGCAGTAGCAAATCCCGTACTTGCTCTTCGGCAGTAGCAACAGCAAAAATCAACAGCAGCAGCATAGGTCTGTTCCGCCAAGACCAAACATATCAACATCCTAAACACTCAGATCTGTCATGACAGAAATATTATTTATGGCAAAATGTATTTATATTTTCTGTTCAATTTCATATTACATTAAATTTTATTTCAAAACAGTTAAAATATAACAGTTATTTTAATTTAAAATTTCACAATATTACAGTTTCTACTCTAGAAAGTAAAATATATTTTAAAAATTAAAAAAAATCCCACTCAAACATTTAAACAGTAATTTATTATATACTGTATTAAACATATTTAATTTAAAATTTGTATTTGTATTTGAATTGTAATATGCAAAATGGCAATGCAATATGTAAAATGGAAATGCCTTTCTGTATTTAAATGTACATTTTCCATACCTGTACATGCAATATTATATCAGTCCAGTGAGTTGAATTTTCATTTCCTTTCATCCAAAATCTGTTCTCAAAAGGAGTTTTGAGTGAGGGTATGCATGCCAATGGAACAGCTGGTATTACTTAATATGCTACTTTGATCTCATACTAATTTATAAGAGTAATGCAACACTATAGATTTTTCAGGAAAATGGCAACATGCAACTGAAAAGGCAGATGTGTCTTAGCAAAATCAGTTCATTCCCTTATCACAAGTCAGTGAATACAATGTTTGCTGCAAGGTAAAAAATTGTTTTCTTTGTACGGAAATAAAATAAAACAAATAATTCTCTATTGTTTGGAACAAATGTTATAAGGAAGTTTCTGACTGCAATAAGACATACATTTCATCTTAGTAACAATGAAGACCATTTCAAAAGTATTAATTTGTAATTTCATATTAGGTCTGTTTTGTTAGATTGATGTGAGCACTGTTTTTGACAACCTGAAGGAGCCAAACAATTTTCTTACCTCACTGTAATGAGCCTCCAAATTCAGCGGAGCCTTGGTGTGACCACACACACACTGAATAATAAATGGACAGAGATAAGGGGAGTCTAACACACACTGACACCCTGTCTTAGATGGAACATTCTCACACTGTCAAATGCACACTGGTGTCTCAATTCCAAGATCTCCTAAGAAATTATAAAACAAAAACACAGACACACACACATTTTTCAGTGAGCCCATAGTCATATCACAGTTATCCAAAGATAGATTTTCTTGTTTAATGTTTTCAGCAGGGTGGATGTTTGCTGTCGTTTTCATCAGTTTTCGTTTTCATCAAAGGGGGAGGGAGAGCAAGACATGAAGTGACATCTAAGCCCCAAGAACTGTCAGAGTGCAGCAGATGTCAGAGCCGAAACCACTGAAGAGAAAAAGAAAAGGAACAACACAATTCCTAAAAGCAGACTCAAAATACTGAGGGAAAAAATGCCGTGATCCAAAGTGTGTGTTTTTTTGTTGTTGTTGTTGTTGTTGTTTTGTTTGTTTGTTTTAGAAGAACTGTGTTCAAGATTCAGCGTATTTGGACTTGCGAAAGTATTTTGGAAAGCTAGCAAGGTCAGTTATGACATTACTTTTCCACATGACATTTCCTTAATAAGGAAATCCAGTTCCCCCCATCCCCTGTCCTGTGAAAGTGGTCTGGCTGAATGGTTGTGCCATCTGTTCGTGCCTGTGGCAAGACCTCAGGGCAAATGTTCAGATATACATCACACCACCTCTGGGCGAGCAATTTTTATTTTAGCACACATATACACAAACGTATAACAATAACGGCAAAAGATGACTTGAACCTGTATCTTTTGTTTGTGAACTTTCTACTGATCAGAGGTGGGAAATTTCAAGCATATCATCCCCTTTGTGACTGGTGGGCATTTAAAGATGCAATTAAGCATTCTCTCCTTCTCCTTATTTGTGCTCAAATTCTGCACAGAAAAAAAAGCCCAAGCTGTTTTTTTCTCTTCTCACTTTTCACCTTCACAGGGCTTCAAAAATTGACAGGATGCTAATAGTAACATAATTAACATATAATGCATAATAACATATAATAGTAACATAATTACTTTAGTGAATCAGGCATTAAAACGAAGCACAAGTTATTCTTAGTAAAAGTGTTATTTTCTTTTGAAGATGCTACCATAATGTCTCAGTATGAGACACATATAAAGAACACAGTAGGAACATCATAAATCATTGTACCAGAGCTGTGTAAGAGAAGTGTTTTAGGAAAGGAAAACTTCACTATAAAATGGAAATTCTGTCATTCTATACTCACCCTCATGTCATTCCAAAAATATAGTGGGTACGGAAAGTATTCACACCCCCTTAAATTTTTCACTCTTTGTTATATTGCAGCCATTTGCTAAAATCATTTAAGTTCATTTTTTTCCTCATTAATGTACACACAGCACCCCATATTGACAGAAAAACACAGAATTCTTGACATTTTTTGCAGATTTATTTAAAAAGAAAAACTAAAATATCACATGGTCACCAATTTCACCGATTCCCGACCGATTTCCAATCTACCTTTTCTGTAAAAAATACTAGAAAAGGCAGTATCATCTCAACTTAGTTCCTACTTGGAAAGAAATGGTATCTGTGAGGATTTCCAGTCAGGATTTAGAGCGTACCATAGTACTGAGACTGCTCTCATTAGAGTTACGAATGATTTGCTCTTATCATTATATCATGGTTGTATCTCTCTATTAGTGTTACTAGACCTCAGTGCTGCTTTTGACACTATCGACCACAATATTCGTTTGAATAGACTAGAAAATTATGCGAATTAGTGGAATTGCATTGGCATGGTTCAAATCATACTTATCTGACCGTTATCAGTTTGTAGTAGTAAATGAAGAGACGTCATTTCGATCACAAGTCAAATATGGAGTACCACAAGGCTCAGTTCTAGGACCGTTGCTTTTCACTCTGTACATGCTACCCTTGGGAGATTTCATTAGGAAGCATGGCATTAGCTTTCACTGTTACGCTGATGATACTCAGCTCTATATTTCCTCGCGCCCTGACGAAACCTACCAATTCTCAAAATGAACAGAATGCGTAGCTGATATAAAAAATTGGATGACTAGTAATTTCCTACAACTAAATTCAGAAAAAACAGAGATTCTAATTATTGGACCAAAAACTTCAGCACATAAATACGTAGAATACTGTCTAACACTTGATGGCTGCTCTGTTAAGTCGTCTTCGTCAGTTAGGAACCTGGGTGTGCTCTTTGATACCAATCTTTCATTTGAAAGCCACATTTCTAGCATATGTAAAACCGCATTCTTCCATCTTAAAAATATATCTAAATTGCGACATATGCTCTCAATGACAAATGCGGAACAGCTAGTTCATGCGTTTATGACCTCGGGACTAGATTACTGTAACGCTGTACTGGGTGGTTGCCCTGCTCGCATGATAAACAAATTACAGCTGGTCCAAAACGCAGCTGCTAGAGTCCTTACTAGAACCAGGAAGTATGAACATATTAGCCCGGTTCTGTCAAAACTGCATTGCTCTTCCTAGCATTGTTCGGGAAGCAGACACACTCTGTCAGGTTAAATCTAATTAAAAACGCATCTATTTAACCTGGCATACACATGACGCACTATAAACTTTTGTCTTCATATCCGTTAAAGGATTGTTAGGCTGCATAGATCAGGTCAGCCGGAACCGGGAACACTTCCTATAACACCAGATGTACTCGTTACATCAGAAGAAGAATGGCGTCTACGCTAATTTTTTGTCTCTCTGCTTATCCCGAGGTTTACCAATTAACGTGATTGGCTGGATCTGGGCCGTGTCCGGGTCGGACGGGGAACCTGTGCCTGTGTGTGGCAGCAATGTGGCCCTGTGGTGTCGGCGGAGACTGTGTTAACTAGCTCATCCTTTGTGAAGACCTTACCGACTTATCAGCCAGTGGCACATATCCAAACAAACCTTCCCATACCGGCGTGATCATAAGATCTTAAACTAGATGGAACTAGATTTAATATTCTGACTGTTGCGATTCCAAATCGGTTTAAAGACCTGTAACTCTGCCTGAGTATCGGACAAGTGTTCACTGTTGGCCAGAGGAGAACTGGCCCCCCGACTAAGCTTGGTTTCTCCCGAGGTTTTTTTCTCCATTTGTTGGAGTTTTGGTTCCTTGCCGCTGTTGCCTTTGGCTTGCTTAAGTTGGGGACACTTGCTTGATATTCAGCAGTGTTTTTGATATGCCTGCATTGGCGCCGTTGTACACAAACTGAGCTGAGCCGGACGATTACGTCACTGTTTTCTGCAGTGCTGCTATACCTAAATTAACTAGACTAATAACTACTGATATTTGCAACGGAATGAATCAATAATATATAGAATAAGCTGCACAATGACACCATTTTCTTATTAATGTAAAGCTGCTTTGCCACAATTTGCATTGTAAAAAGCGCTATATAAATAAAGATGACTTGACTTGACTTGACTTAAAGGTCTGCTCATCTCAAGCCTTTTTAAGTTTATCTTAAATTATTCTCAAATTTTTTTTGTAATTTAAGTTTTTTATTGAAAAGAGATACGGTTTACAACAGTTCACATTCATCAATTTAGCAGCCTTACACTTTTACAAAAGAAAATTTGTTACTCAGAGAAAACAAGGGTCTCCAGAGCTAAGTTCCTCATAATATATTGTACTTCACTGTAACTCTTTAAAATATTATCAGTTTTGACACATCAGAAACTATTTACAAGCGAGGGGGGAAATAGACAAGTCACTCAAAGAGATAAGACAAGAAGAGAAACAAACATTCTATATCAAAAAAGTAACCAATCCATTTGGACCAATAATCTGCAAACAAATCCCTCTAGAAATTTACGTGAAATGTAATTCTCTCCATATTGAACATACTTTTAACAACATCAATCCAATCCTGTATTAGTGGAGGTATTAGTTTTATACCAAGATCTAGTGATGGCTTTTTTGCCAGCTGCAAGAATTATTCTAAAAATGTATCTGTTCCTCCTTTCCCAAGAAGGCAAAACCCAAATAAAGAACCTCGAAACTAAAATCTATTGGAGTGCCTAAAATCTTTTCTAGACTACTGTGTATCTCTTTCCAAAATCTTCTGATGTTGGGGCAGTCCCAAAATATGTGAAAATGATCAGCGACCTGGGAGCCACATTGTCTCTGTGACGGGTCTCCCGTTACTCCTGCAGTGTCGGCCGGTGGGTGTGGCTGGAAGACTCATTGTCAGAATTGCCGGCACCTGTGCTCTACTTATAAAAGGGACTGTGTGAGCCTGGAGTGGCTCAGAGCGGCTTCAGAATTGTTTGTTTCCGTTTAGCTTGGTTTATTTTTTTGTTCATTTTGCTTTTACTTTGAACTTAGTTCTGTCTGACGTTTTTTGCCATCATGCATCAGACAGAAGCTGGAAATAATGTTTTGTGTTGATTTTTTTTTTGTTATTTATATTTTTTCCTTTTACGTAAATAAAATATATCTTTCTTTCAACCTTACCAACACCAAGGCCTCCTCTTATTTGTCCGGCTTTGAGCCGGTCGTGACAGTCTCCAACAGTCTGTGCTACCTGAGAAATTGTTTTTCTGTTTGGGAGTAATAAAAAAAAGCGAATAATATTTCTCCAACAGAATTCTCTCCAGTATACTGAGCGGGAAGTCGCCCATTGTAATTTACATATTTTTTCCCAATCCTCATCAAACTGCTCTCCTTCTCCCACCTTTCTTTAACATATATAGACGAGTCTCCTTGTAAATCTGTCAATGCGTTATATAATTTAGTGATCGTCTTCTCCATTGGTTGAGCATTATACACTGAGGTGATTAATTTAACAAGAGCTATCTCATTTGGGTCTTCATCTGTCACTTTCTTAATATTCTGGACGAAGTGGTGTCGCAATTGAAGATATCTAAAGAAGTCTTTGGATTCTAAATCAAATCCTTCTTTCAGAGATTGAAAGTCTAATAGCTGTCCTTTTTCCATTATTGAAACATAGGCACTAATCCCTTTCTTAGAACAAATTTTGAAGCGCATATCTAACCTATTTGGTATAAAGTCCGAGTCAAAAGCACTCCATTTCAGTGCTTTCACGAAATCCTTTATTTTATATTCCTTGATAACATCCTGCCAAGTTTTTAGAGTCGTACTAATACATTCATTTTATTTTTTATTTTTGATTAAATACTCATCTGCAATTGTCGCTTGTCAGGGAATCTCCCCAAACCAGCCAATCTCAATTTCTTTCCATCTTGCTTGTTATTCTGGGTTGCACCAACAAATTATTGGTCTCAATTGTGCCTCAATGAAATACTTTTTAAGACATGGAAGGGCCACTCCTCCTTTTTCTTTGGTCAACTGCAGGGCTTTAAATTCCACCCTTGGTCTCTTACCCCGCCATATGAATCTAGAAATAATTTTGTCCCATTCTACAAATTGTTTTTTGGGCAAAGCAATGAGCAAGGACTGGAACAGATAAACTAATCCCGGAAGTATATTCTGCTTGATTGAATCAATTCTGGATCTCATATTAAAAAAGGGTAGTAAATTCCACCTTGCAATGACCAGTTTGATTTTTTTATTAATGGGACCATAATTAAGCATTTCTAAGTCATTTATATTTTTGGGGATATGTATTTCTAAATATTAAATGAATTTAAGATTCCAGTTTAAACAATAGTCTTTTTTAATTTCTTCAGTCGGGTTATAGTCAAAAGACAATACTTGTGTTTATAAAATATTCAATTTAAATCCCGAGACAGATCCAAAGGTTTGTAAAGTTTCCATTAGCACTACCAATGACTCATTTGGATTTTGTAGGTATATTATATCAGTATGTCATCTGCAAATAGCGCTACTTTGTGCTCATCATTTTTGATGTCAATACCTTTTATTTTTGAATTCTGCCTAATACATTGTCCCAGGGGTTCAATAAACAATGCAAAGAGGAGGGGACAGAGGGCACTTTGCTTAGTGCCCCTTGACAGATCGCTGTTTATTTTAATCCTTGCAGAGGGGCAAGAGTATATGTTCTGGATTACTCGAATAAATTTTGCATGGAAATTAAACTTCTTAAGAAAAAACCAATGAACTGAATCAAAAGCCTTTTAGGCATCAAGGCCTAAAAGAACAGCCTGTAAATTACAATCCTGAATATAGTTAATTATATGGATGGTTCATCTTATATTGTCTTGCGTTTGTCTGCCATGGATAAAACCAGTTTGATCAGGGTTAATAAGATCCGGCATGATATTTTCAAGCCTCTTCGCAAGAATTGACGTGAATATCTTATAATCCACATTCAGTACCGAGATTGGTCTGTAAGCTGAACAATCTTGTTTATTTTTCCTGTCTTTTGGAAGCACAGAAATGACAGCTTCGTGCCACGAGGGCGGCAATTCGCCTCCTTGTAAGACATGATTAAAAGCTGGTAATAAAATTGGAATAATTTGTTATTTAAAAATCTTATAGAATTGGGATGAATATCCGTCTGGGCCTGGAGATTTGTTTGTTTTAAGTCTGGATATTGCTTTAATTATCTCCTCCTCTGTTATATCTGCAGATAAATTAGCATTCAAAGTATCACTGACCAAAGGAAGTTTTAGGGGTGAGAGGAAATCATCGAGATTCTGTGTATAGTTTCTTATAATAGCCTTTGAACACTCTCTGGATATCTTCTGACTTGTGAAATATATTTTTTGATATAGGGTCTTCTGAATTGTTGAATCTGCCTGCTGTCTGCATAGCCTTCTGGCCAATAATTTCATTGTCTTTCCCCCTGATTCATAGTTTTTCTTCTTTAGGAACTGCTTTACCTGCATCCCATAATATGGTTGGGGATACTAGGCCATTATCATTCTGCTCTATATACTGATCTATTTCTGTTATCAATTGTTGCTTAATCTCTTGATTATTCAAAATACCAGAGTTCATTCTCCAGAGAGTGTTTTTTGGTTTGTTCTCTAAATTTAGTGAAAGGGATATTAGTGCATGGTCAGAAATATCTTAAATATATTAAACCTATATTGCAATCCTTGATTCTAAATTTGTCCAAATTTGTCCTTCCAAACACAAGGAAGTAATCAATTCTTGAATAAGATGAATGAGGATATGAGAAGAATGTGTAATCTCTTTGGCCTGGATAAAAATCTTTCCAAACATCAATCAGTCCTATTTCTTTCAACATAATGTTTAATTGTTTACTAACTGGACTCGCTGTTTGGACAGAAGTATTAGAAGAGTCTAATTTAGGGTTCAATAAAACATTCAAAATTGTTTGCCTATGAAACCTATGAAAATCCCCTATGAACATCCCCCGTGATTCAGATGCTATTAAGTTTATCGAGGTCTTAAAAAATGAGCATTGTCTGTTCGGGGGAGCATAGACATTAAGAATAGTTATTAGGGTGCCCTCGACTCTACCTTTTATCATTATGTATCTGCCCTCTCTGTCTTTTATTTCAGATAAGGGTTCATAAGCTATTTTATTAGAGATTAAGACCGCAACTCCTCTCCTATGTCCAGATCCGAATGATTCAGAGAAAACATGTTTAAATCCCATCTGATTTAATTTACTATGTTCTGTTTCATTGAGATGTGTCTCTTGTAGCATTGTAGCATCTTTTTTAAGTTTGGCCAAGACCTTAGTTCTCTTTACAGGACTGAGTAAGCCATTTACATTAAATGATGCTACTTCTATATAATTACTAATATTATTTTAATTTCCCAAAATGCTTTTTGTATGTATGTATGTATTTTTGATTCATTCTCCTTGGACTCTTATCACCATCGACGATTAGCTCCTCCCTCTGAGCTAGTAGTGAACATGAACTCAACATATAATAATGAACAACCAGAACTTTCAAGAGAAAAAAATAATAATAAAAGAATAAAAGTTCATAAATATTAGTTCCCTTTCTAGGGAACTTCGAGCTGCGTCGAAAGTTTGACGCAATGGGAACGCTTCGCGTGAGTGCGTCATGAAGCACATGTGAAATCCGTCCAATGGTGTGACTCGACGTCAGAGGCGGGTGACGTCACGAACCAGGAACTATAAAGCACGCTGAAAAACAGCGATCGCCAGCTTCTGTGTCTTCAGTCGCGCTATTTGTGAAACGTGTGTCTATTTGGTGTTGTCTGTGATTTATATTCTCTCTATCTTTCTGGGAAATATGGCGAAACAGCAGCAGTTTAGAGTGTGTGTTCCTCCCTGCCCCCGTTTCATTACGGGTGGGGATACACACACTCTATGTGTTGTTTGTTTGGGTGTGGAGCATGCACAGTCGGCATTTGAGGGTGCTGGCTGTGCACATTGTGAGCAGTTGCCGCTGCGCACGCTCCGCACTCGCCTGGCAGTTTTTGAGGAAACTGCCCAGGCTCGCGGTCCTCTTGGTGCGGGTCCCGCTGCTGCTGAGGCTCAGCGGCGATCCAAATCTTGGGGATCGCAAATGGATCTGACAGAGGGGGTTGAGACGGGCCCAGCCTTATCTCACCCCTCCCCTGGCAGATCTAGCGATTCATCCTTGAGTTCGGAAGCACGCTTTGCGGTTCCTTCCGCTCAGGGTGAACCGCCGGTGCTTAATATATCCAGCTCTGAGGAGTTGGATGTAGAGAGCATCGATGCAGGAGATGACTCGCCATCATCTCCTGCATGTGAGGAGCTTATGGAGGTTGTGACTCGAGCTGTCGCCAAATTGAGTATAAACTGGCCAGCTGAGAGGCAGGAGGTTCGTCCTAGAAGCAAACTAGACGAACGGTTTCTCCCCTCACGAGCACAACCTCAGCGTCGGGGCCTTCCATTCTTTCCTGATCTCCACACCGAGGTGTGGAGATCATGGAAAAAACCGGCCTCCTATAGAGTGCATAGTCCTCAATTATCACACTATGCATCTATAGTGGGTCTTAAAGAGCACGGTTATGGGGCGATGCCTAAGGTGGAGGAGACGCTCGCGGGCTATCTCTCTCCCCAGTCAGCATCGTCCCTGAAGGCCCCGACATTGCCCACCAAGCCCACGAGGCTAACATCATCACTGGTGGGCAAGGCTTACGTAGCGTCTGGTCAGGCTGCAGCATGTCTCCACACTATGGGCGTCCTGCAGGCCTACCAGGCTGAGCTGCTTGGAGAGCTCAATGAAGGCGGGGGTATTGGGCCTGAGGCGGTCAGCGAGCTTCGGCGGGCCACAGATTTGTCTCTTCGGGCCACCAGGGAGAGGCATCTGTGGCTCAATTTATCTGCTATCCATGATAGGGATAAGAATTTCCTCCTGGACGCCCCAGTCTCGCATCCTGGCCTCTTCGGCGACGCCGTCAATAGCGTCGTCGAAAGGTTTCAGGAAGCTTCTAAGCAGACGGCGGCGTTCCAGAAGCTCCTTCCCCGCCGCCCTCAGTTCTCTGGGCAGCAGCCCCATCCTGCTAAAGCCAGCTCCTCACACCGTGCCACACAGAAACAGAGCGTAGCTTCTCGGGCTCCCCCTCAGAAAGATAGGGGACCAGGGAAGCGCGCTCAGCCCCAGCCTCCTAAAAGTAAGACGGACCTGAGGGCCGTCATTACTGCCAGGAAGGCTGCGGGGAAGAGGTCCTGACGCTACCAGCGTCAGGCCTCCGAGGGCAGACCCCTCTGGAGAAAAGCGGTGTTCACCTCTGCTCACGGTGCCCGCTTCTCTTCGGTGCCCTCAGAGGGCTGTTCTGCCAACCCTGCCACCTCTGGTGCTTCAGGGCGCAGCAGTCCTCAGCAGGCGTGTAGCTCAGTGTCCGCCCGGCAACGTAGCGGCACTGAGCTGCGCGCCCCCTCTAAGGAGGGTCTCAAAGCAGTCAGTTCGGGTGTTCCCTGCCGGTTCCTCGTTACAGGGCACCGAACTGGTTGTGCAAGAAATACCAGAGGCCAGCCTTGAGAGGCTGGTTCCCTTAGTAGAATTTTTGGCAGCGTGGAAACTACTGCCAAACATTTCTCAATAGGTCCTGCGTACGATCGAAAAGGGTTATGCTATTCATCGGGTCTCGCCCGCCCAGATTTATGGGGGTCCTACCTGCAGTGGTGGGCCCCGAGCAGGCTCTGGTAATGGAACAAGAAGTAAAGACTCTGCTGGGAAAGGGAGCCATAGAACATGTACTCCCTCCAGACAGAGACAGCGGTTTCTACAACCATTACTTCATCGTTCCGAAGAAGGATGGGGGGGTTGCGTCCCATTTTGGACCTGCAACATCTGAATATGTCAGTAATGATGCTCAGGTTCAAAAATGTCTACATTGAGGCAGATCGTGTCACAGATCAGGTCCGAGGACCGGTTTGTCACGATAGACCTCAAGGACGCATACTTCCATATTTCCATCCTTCCTCAACACAGGAAGTTCCTGAGGTTTGCTTTTGGGGGCGAAGCTTACCAGTATCGGGTTCTTCCGTTCGGTCTAGCGTTAAGGTTAAACGCAAAGAAAAGTGTATTGTCTCCAGCTCAGAGCACCACTTTTCTGGGCACGGTTTGGGATTCTGTTGCGATGCAGGCGCGTCTGTTTCCTGCTAGCATACAATCAATCCTTTCCACCGTAAACCGGATAAAGCTAGGCCAGTCACTCACTGTGAAACAGTTTCTGAGACTGTTAGGTCTGATGGCGGCAGCGTCCAACGTGATACCTTTTGGCCTGCTGTACATGAGACCTTCGCAGTGGTGGCTCAGGACCAAGGGGTTTTCCCCGAGGGGAAATCCTTTTTGCATGATCAAAGTCACGCGGCGATGCTTACGGGCTCTGATTATGTGGAAGAAACCTTGGTTCCTGTCCCAAGGGCCCGTGCTGGGAGCTCCGTGCCGTCGCAAGTTGCTAACGACGGATGCTTCCCTCACGGGTTGGGGAGCGGTCCTGGAGGGCCGCTCAACTCAGGGTCTGTGGAGGGGACACCATCTATCCTGGCATATCAATTGCCTGGAGATGTTGGCGGTCCTTCTTGCTCTCAAGAATTTCCTCTCAGACCTCAGGGGCCACCATGTGCTTGTCCAGTCAGACAACACATCGGTGGTCGCCTATGTAAATCATCAGGGGGGTCTGCGCTCGCTTCCACTCTGCAGACTGGTGCACCAGATCCTCCTGTGGGCCCAAGGGAAACTGCTCTCTGGGCAGCTTACATCCCTGGGGCCCAAAATTTGGGAGCAGACATCCTGTCGAGGCAGGGGCTGAGGCCCGGGGAATGGAGGCTCCACCCCGAGGTGGTGGAGCAGATATGGAGGGAGTTCGGCCAGGCACAAGTGGATCTGTTTGCGTCTCGAGAGACGTCTCACTGTCCACTCTGGTTTTCCCTCACGCATCCGGCTCCTCTGCGGCTGGATGCTATGGTACAGACATGGCCGAGGCCTCGTCTGTACGCCTTCCCCCCGATTGCTCTGCTCCCTGGAGTTCTGGAGAGAGTTCGCCGGGACCGAGTTCGGCTCATACTATTCGCCCCTCGCTGGCCGGGCAGAGTATGGTTCTCCGACATCGTGGCTCTCCTGGACGGCTCTCCCTTGGAGATTCCCGTCAGGAGGGACCTTCTGTCCCAGGCGGGGGGTTCGATCGTTCACCCCCGCCCAGAACTGTGGAAACTGTGGGCTTGGCCTCTGAGGGGGCCCAGCTCATAGGTGTTGGTCTCTCGACTGAGGTTGTGAATACCATCCTCCACTCCAGAGCTCCCTCCACGAGGAAACTGTACGCTTTGAAGTGGAGAATCTTCACTTCTTGGTGCAGTGACCGCCAGCTTGACCCAGTTAACTGCCCGATTGGTACAGTACTGGAGTTCCTGCAGGTTCGGTTCACTGCAGGGTTATCCCCGTCCACATTAAAGGTCTATGTGGCGGCCATAGCTGCTTACCACATTCCTTTGGGTGGTTTATCGGTGGGAAGAGACCCATTAGTTACACGTTTCCTTCGTGGCACATTGAGGCTGAGGCCTGCAGTCCGATCACGAGTTACAAGCTTTGTCGGTGGCCCCGTCATGCTTGGAGTTTGCGCCCGGGATGGTGAAAGCCTTTCTCCACCCGAGGCCAGGCTATGTTCCTAAAGTGCCTACTAATGTGGCCAGATCTTAGTGCTGCAGGCTTTCTGTCCTCCTCCCTTCCGGGATTCTGACCAGGAACGCAACAACCTGCTATGCCCAGTCCGGGCGTTGGATGCGTATGTCCACAGAGCTGCCCTGTGGCGGAAGACAGAACAATTGTTCGTTTGTTTTGGGGCCCCTAACACCGGGTCCCCAGCATCTAAGCAGAAGATGAGTAAGTGGATAGTCGAGGCTATTTCACTCTCATATGAATCGGCCAGACTTCCTTCCCATGGCAGTTCAAGCCCATTCGACCCGAAGTATGGCTGCCTCTAAAGCTCTGCTCTCCGGAGTATCTTTGCGTGACGTTTGTGATGCGGCCGGCTGGTCCTCGCCGCACACATTCGTGAGGTTCTATGATCTTGACCTGGGCTCCACTGGGGCTCAGGTTCTCTCTTCTAGTGTTCACGTTTCACTAGCTAGTCATTGGTCATTATGGCGACGTGGGTATTAGCGTTCCCATTGCGTCAAACTTTCGACGCAGCTCGAAGTTCCCTAGAAAGGGAACGTCTCGGTTACGACTGTAACCTGGGTTCCCTGAGAGGGAACGAGACGCTGCGTCGCCCTGCCATACTTCCTGCATGCCTATCAGCAGCGACTTCAGACTTTGAGAAGCTGGCGATCGCTGTTTTTCAGCGTGCTTTATAGTTCCTGGTTCGTGACGTCACCCGCCTCTGACGTCGAGTCACACCATTGGACGGATTTCACATGTGCTTCATGACGCACTCACGCGAAGCGTTCCCATTGCGTCAAACTTTCGACGCAGCGTCTCGTTCCCTCTCAGGGAACCCAGGTTACAGTCGTAACCGAGACGTTTTCACAAAGTTTGCTGCTAAACTGCTTTTAGAGCTTTGTTTAAGTTGTTTCTGTGATGTACTGAAATATAATTACAAGCACTTCATACGTTTCAAAGGCTTTTATCAACAATTACATGACATTTATGCAAAGAGTCAGTATTTGCAGTGTTGGCCGTTCTTTTTCAGGACCTCTGCAATTCGACTGGGCATGCTCTCAATCAACTTCTGGGCCAAATCCTGACTGATAGCGACCCATTCTTTCATAATCACTTCTTGGAGTTTGTCAGAATTAGTGGGTTTTTGTTTGTCCACCCGCCTCTTGAGGATTGACCACAAGTTCTCAATGGGATTAAGATCTGGGGAGTTTCCAGGCCATGGACCCAAAATTTCAACGTTCTGGTCCCCGAGCCACTTAGTTATCACTTTTGCCTTATGGCACGGACCTCCATCGAGCTGGAAAATGCATTGTTCTTCACCAAACTGTTGTTGGATTGTTGGGAGAAGTTGCTGTTGGAGGGTGTTTTGGTACCACTCTTTATTCATGGCTGTGTTTTTGGGCAGAATTGTGAGTGAGCCCACTCCCTTGGATGAGAAGCAACCCCACACATGAATGGTCTCAGGATGCTTTACTGTTGGCATGACACAGGACTGATGGTAGCGCTCACCTTTTCTTCTCCTGACAAGCCTTTTTCCAGATGCCCCAAACAATCGGAAAGGGGCTTCATCGGAGAATATGACTTCGCCCCAGTCCTCAGCAGTCCATTCACGATACTTTCTGCAGAAGATCAATCTGTCCCTCATGTTTTTTTTTGGAGAGAAGTGGCTTCTTTGCTGCCCTTCTTGACACCAGGCCATCTTCCAAAAGTCTTCGCCTCACTGTGCGTGAGGATGCGCTCACACCTGCCTGCTGCCATTCCTGAGCAAGCTCTGAATCCTCTTTAGGAGACCATCCTGGCACTTGCTGGACTTTCTTGGACGCCCTGAAGCCTTCTTGTCAGTTGCTGATGATCCTATAAATTGTTGATTTAGGTGCAATCTTAGTAGCCACCAGTGGCAGACTGGGACAGTAAATCAGGCCGGGAATTTGACTCCACCCCAGGCCACCTCTGCTGCTGCAGTCACCACCACCAAATTCATGTGTCCACCAGCCTGCTGAACTTATAGGGTATTTTTATTTTTTTATTTTATTTTTTTTCATTTAGCAGACGCTTTTATCCAAAGCGACTTACAAGGGGAGCAATTAGGGGTTAGGTGTCTTGCTCAAGGGCACTTTAGTCATGGTGTCGAAAGTGGAGAGAGTGTTGTTCATTCACAATCCCCACTTTCAATTCCTGCCGGTGTGGGAATCGAACCTGCAACCTTCAGATTACAAGCCCAACTCCCTCACCACTAGGCCACGACTACCCGAGTAACCCTGGGTAACCCTGTTAGTTGATGCAACAGGTAGACAACCATTCATAATATGAATGGATAAATAAATAAACCCTCAAAAACTCACTAGGAATAGACCATCTATACTACCACACCAAAGACAAATATAAAATTGACTTACACATTTTAAGAATGGATAATAAAAGATACATATTCACATGTTAAAATATTAACATTTTATATATTTCCAATGCTCCATGTATCCCCATACAGTATATAAAACAATGTGCTAGTTTGTCATTAAGATGCGCTTTTAAAACTTCTATCATTATATATATTTGTATTAGATTTTATCTATTGTAAGTTGCTTCGGATGAAAGCGTCCATCTGCCAAATGATTAAGTATATATTAGAGGTGGAACAACTTTTCACGGTTCGTTTTTTTTTTTTTTCTCATCGCTGTTGTTGTAATGTCTGGGATCCCAGAATGTTCATCCATCAACAGAAACATATATTAACTGAACCCTGATTGTTTTACGTGTTATTTATAGTAAACCATATTACAGATGCTTTGACAGATTTAAGTTGAACAGCGGACCATCCGAGCGCCAGGAGAACCGAACGGATCGATTTTTTTTTCCACCCCTAGTAAATATCATGTACATGTAATTCTGACCGACCTGTTCCCTTCCCGGTGAACATGGCTGGGATTTTGCAGCAACTTGCTGCGTCTGTGGCCAGGGCTTTTCTCCTTTTTATGCGTTCCCTCTCTGCTCCTCCTTTGCATTTACGTTCCATTTTTTGCACTACTTTCCCAGATAAAGCCTGCCTCTGGATATAGCCAATTAGGCAGTGATTCGCTGATGTTGGGTCATGCGGTGGTGTCATTTTCGCTCCGCGATCGCATGATTCATAGATTCATAAGTGCGTCAATTAATTCGCAGTTGCATACCAGCCTATTGCACGTCAGTCTGATCGACAGCACAGCAGCAGCTGGCAGGCCAGAATGACCATCAGGCCACCGGGAAACGTCCCGGTCAAGTCAAGTCAAGTCATCTTTATTTATATAGCGCTTTTTACAATGCAAATTGTGGCAAAGCAGCTTTACATTAATAAGAAAATGGTGTCATTGTGCAGCTTATTCTATGTATTATTGATTCATTCCGTTGCAAATATCAATAGTTATTAGTCTAGTTAATTTAGGTATATCAGCACTGCAGAAAACAGTGACGTAATCGTCCGGCTCAGCTCAGTTTGTATACAACGGCGCCAATGCAGGCATATCAAAAACACTGCTGAATATCAAGCAAGTGTCCCCAACTTAAGCAAGCCAAAGGCAACAGCGGCAAGGAACCAAAACTCCAACAAATGGAGAAAAAAACCTCGGGAGAAACCAAGCTTAGTCGGGGGGCCAGTTCTCCTCTGGCCAACAGTGAACACTTGTCCGATACTCAGGCAGAGTTACGGGTCATTAAACCGATTTGGAATCGCAACAGTCAAAATATTTAATCTAGTTCCATCTAGTTTAAGATCTTTTTGATCACGCCGGTATGGGACGGTTTGTTGGGATATGTGCCACTGGCTGATGAGTCGGTAAGGTCTTAACAAAGGATGAGCTAGTTAACACAGTCTCCGCCGACACCACAGGGCCACATTGCTGCCGCACACAGGCACAGGTTCCTCGTCCGACCCGGACACGGCCCAGATCCAGCCAATCACGTTAATTGGTAAACCTCGGGATAAGCAGAGAGACAAAAAATTAGCGTAGACGCCATTCTTCTTCTGATGTACCGAGTACATCTGGTGTTATAGGAAGTGTTCCCGGTTCCGGCTGACCTGATCTATGCAGCCTAACAATCCTTTAACGGATATGAAGACAAAAGTTTATAGTGCGTCATGTGTATGCCAGGTTACAGTTGTGTTCAAAATTATTCAACCCCCACTGAAATTGATTGTTTTGGCCGGTTTGACATTGATTTTGATCATTCAGTCATCCTGCTTACAATTAAATCAAAGAGGCACGTGTAGGTCAGACAAATATAACATAACATTTAAAATGAAATAACCACAAATGTCTTTTCTCTGCTCACATCATTATCAGTTTTATTCAACCCCCAAGTGACATTCAATCTTAATACTTAGTACAACATCCTTTTACAGTTATAACAGCTTTTAAACGTGAAGCATAGCTTGACACAAGTGTCTTGCAGCGAGCTACGGGTATCTTTGCCCATTCATCATGGGCAAAAGGCTCCAGTTCAGTCACATTCTTAGGCTTGCGCACTGCAACTGCTTTCTTTAAGTCCCACCAGAGGTTCTCAATCGGATTTAAGTCTGGTGACTGCGATGGCCATTTCAAAATGTTCCAGCCTTTAATCTGCAATCATGCTCTAGTGGACTTGGAGGTATGCTTGGGATCATTGTCCTGTTGAAAGGTCCAACGTCTCCCAAGCCTCAGGTTTGTGACGGACTGCATCACATTGTCCTCCAATATCTCCTGGTACTGAAGAGAATTCATGGTACCTTGCACACGCTGAAGCTTCCCAGTACCTGCAGAAGCAAAACAGCCCCAAAGCATGATTGACCCCCCGCCATGCTTCACAGTAGGCAAGGTGTTCTTTTCTTCATAGGCCTTGTTCTTCCTCCTCCAAACATAGCGTTGATCCATGGGCCCAAACAGTTCTAATTTTGTTTCATCAGTCCACAGAACACTATCCCAAAACTTCTGTGGTTTGTCCACATGACTTTTGGCATACTGCAGTCGACTCTTCTTATTCTTTGGAGACAGCAAGGGGGTGCGCCTGGGAGTTCTGGCATGGAGGCCTTCATTACGTAGGGTGCGCCGTATTGTCTGAGCAGAAACTTCAGTACCTACATCTGACAAATCTTTTCTCAGTTCCTCAGCAGTCACACGGGGACTTTTCTCCACTCTACGCTTCAGGTAGCGCACAGCAGTCGAAGTCAGCATCTTCTTTCTGCCACGACCAGGTAGCGTTTCAACAGTGCCCTTTGCCTTGAATTTGCGAATGATGCTTCCTATGGTGTCTCTTGGTATGTTTAACATCTTTGCAATCTTCTTATGAAGAGTAATCACCTCTTCTCTTGTCTTCCTGGACCATTCTCTTGACTTCACCATGTTTGTAACCACACCAGTAAATGTCTAGAAGGAGCTGAGTATCACAGTCATTTTAAAGCTGCCTAATTGGTGCTTATTAGGCTTTATTGCTGCTCCCTGACATCCACAGGTGCTTTCAATACCTGATTGAAAACACTTCAATGGACCTCTGTTCTTCAGAGTGGTAGTCTTTAAGGGGTTGAATAATTGTGTCAATGAAGAATTCACAAAAGAAACATTTACTACTGTATTACAAAACCAATTGATGTCATTTTAGTTGCATATGCTTCTTTAAGAAGTCCTTGTAGGATTTCATTCTGAATTCAATTACAAATGTACTCTAAATTCTCTAAAACCATTTACAGCATTGGGGGGTTGAATAATTTTGAACACAACTGTAAATAGATGTATTTTTAGTCTAGATTTAAACTGACAGAGTGTGTCTGCTTCCTGAACAATGCTAGGAAGATTGTTCCAGAGTTTAGGTGCCAAATAGGAAAAGGATTTACCGCCTGCGGTTGATTTTGATATTCTAGGTATTAACAACTGGCCAGAATTCTGAGATCGTAATAGACGCGAAGGACTATAATGCATTAAGAGCTCACTCAGGTACTGGGGAGCTAAGCCATTTAGTGCTTTGTAAGTAATTAGCAAGATTTTAAAATCTATACGATGTTTAATAGGGAGTCAGTGCAGTTTTGACAGAACCGGGCTAATATGTTCATATTTCCTGGTTCTAGTAAGGACTCTAGCAGCTGCGTTTTGGACCAGCTGTAATTTGTTTATCACGCGAGCAGGGCAACCACCCAATAGAGCGTTACAGTAATCTAGTCTCGAGGTCATAAACGCATGAAATGAAGCTCTAGCGCAAGTTCTGTCAGGAAGACTCAATGTTACGTCACTACTAATTTAGATCTAACCAATCATTATCCAACACATGTAGTATATAAGATCGGTACTCTCACACTTGTCTGAGTTCGCAGATGCTGACGCGAAACCTAATTGCTAGCATTCAGTTGCAAACCCAACCTCGTCCCTGAATAATCTCGCTGCTTGTGATTATTCAGATTCCGACGAAAATATTGTCCTGCATCTCCTCTTCCGCGTGGTTGCAGTACACGCATTCAGTGCCGCTGCTGCATGGATATCTGAACCGGAGGATGTAAATTCACAGCTCATCAAAGTTGTTCAATGCCTTTCAGAGCCAGCTAACCCTTTCGCACGTAAGTTTAAAATATTCCGGCTGCTGAACGCTCTGCGCGAGCTTTTTCAAAGCGACCATCTTTCAGAACGTGTTACTTTATTGCTTTACGGTGCTCGTTAAGTGACACACGGCAGCACAACAGCGCCGCATGACTAATGATCTGATTATTCATTTTCCACTAAATATTAACAAATTGAGGTCTATAGCTGGACATATACGTCATTCTGATCGTCAAATACGCGCAAGTGGACGTGTTTCGCTGTTTAAATCACTCATAATGATCGCGTTAGATAAGCCCCACACGCCGCCATGCTAGTTCGTGCACAGCTCAGAGAATCGCACCGTTGGATCTATAGTATTCATTCTTCCTAAATTGCATTAAACAAAAAGATTTTCCCTACTCTTCTCGGATCAAGCAATCAACAGCGTGTGGCTTCGACCTCATCTACCCTTCTAAATTCTCATCACACAATCCAGACGCCATTTCTAGACGTCCTGCTACAACTGCAACGTCAAATCTTAGTCACTCCACTGCCGCATCAGTTCAAGAGTTCGGTAGGTGGTTTGTCCCACCTGCTGCAGTTATGATGTCACCCCAACTCAGATCTTTTATCCTAGGTAAGGTCATCAACCCCTTAAAAAAAAAAAAAAAAAAAAAAAAAAAAAAAAAAAAAGCTTTCTCATTTCATACCTGCATCTGGATATCTAATATGTGGTGATCCCATGAAGTATCAAAAGTTGGAGCATCTGGAATCAACGTCTCCCCCTAGTGGGTATATTTAAAATCGCACCTTCACGTGGAGTAGCACGTGATCCACACGTGGGAATCCATTGATCTTGGCGTCATTTCAATCGGGAGCATCAACTGTAAGTAATGATGTGCTATTTCCACAATCTATGCCTGTTTCATGAAGTTTAATGCTAAAATGCCACTTGATGGCTACACTTTTTAGCTATAGCAGCTGTGCGCCGTGGGGGTTTATGTGTCGCAATTGCGCGATCGATATCGTGATCGCTTCATTGGATTATGACGATGTTGGACTAATTTTAATCACGAGAATCAGCCATAAATAACGATGCCATTTTACCACAATCGGTGCACGTTTCATGACGTTAAGAGCCAAAACGTGACATAAATGCTGCATTAGTTTATTTCTTACATTTGGGTCTTGTGGAGTCTCTAAAAAAAAAAAAAAAAAAAAAAAAAAAAAAAAAAAAAAAATATATATATATTTACTTTTCAGTAAATAACTTTGCAGTACTCGGATATATTCAAAGTGCTTACATTCATTGTAAAACGCAGACTCTAGCTTCAATGACCCCTATTCCGTGATGAAGAAGGCGGAGTTTTGAAAACGTGATTATTAATATTTTTACAGGTATGATTCGCCCGTGGGCGGTACACTCCGTCTTAGAGGTTAACTCAGCACTCATTAAGAGTTGAAAGCAATGACCGGTCACATTAAAAAGTTGAGTTCTAAGCTTTAAAACGATACTTCTTTCGTGTCATTCCTCCTAGCGGGTGCTTAGTAATATGATTATGAATTTTTTCACAGGGGGGTTTGCCCGCTGGAGGAACAGTTCGGGTAAAAAAGGGGCTAACCCGGCTACTCTACCGCTTACAGTGACAGACTCATGGTTGACCGCGATGACGAGGCAGTTTTTCCTCAACTTCCGATCCCAGTAGCTACGAACCTCTCATTCGTCGAATTTGTCATCCTTTAGCATTACAGAGACATTCTGCGTCAAGCTTTAGATTGGAGGATGAGTTAGGTCGTACCTATCAAAGATGGCAGACTTTAACCAACGATACGGGGTTTTACTGAGTTCGCGGTATCCTTAAAATAACAAGTCACTCTGCCCCCTCCTTCCCCTCCTTAACACTAGTATAGTCTGGTCTGTCACTGACGCTGAACTGCTGTCCGTCATTTTGGCAGCCAAAAGATTCAGCCCGGGCAATTCGCAAGACCCGCCTCTGTAGCAATGCCCGACGGCCTGCTCTCTCGCGCACACATCACGTTCTCACGGGGCGAGAATGCATTGCGGAGCCAAGAGGACACTGAAAAACTTTTTCATATTTAATATACTGTAATTCTTAGCTGTTAAACCCTAAATACTCATAGGGGCCCTTTAATTGTCATGACAGATCCGTCAGCGGCTCGTGAACCAATTACCTCTTCATGCCGGTTCATCGCGGCGTCAAGTGAACATTGGAGGGAATGTCGTTCAAACACGGAAAGACATGAGTACACACAATTTATATGGGAAAAAAAAAAAAAAAAAACCTTCACCCTGATCAGATCTCGTGTTGAATTACATAAAATGCCTAGCCGATTTAAGCAAAAGGTTGCTCCCTCCACACTCAATGCTTACACCACAGATTATTCCGGCATTATCACTCCGATATTCCCACCTCGATCACGACCACTGTTCCTCGTCGTTCTAATCATGATAACCGTAATCTTTATATTTCATCCATCCATAGACTGCTAGCAGGAAATATTTTATGCATTGTATTTTAATCCTAAATGCCAAAGTTTTTCATTTCATCTATTCGGCGGCCACCCAAAGGCATAGCCAAATCCTCCCGTAAACCTTCTGTTAACGCCTGCCAATCATTCATCTTCTGCAAAGTATCACTACAATGCTAGAGGTCATGCTTACGGCTTCACGTGTCCCTGGGAATTTACCACAGATTTTAAACATCAGTCTTGCTCGTGGGCGTTCACCTAATTTCTTAACTCTTTTCCTTAAACACTCAGCGTGACTCCAATGGTCTGACGTCACTTTAACTTTTCTAAGTTAATAACAAATTCCGTCCCTCCTTCCATGATTAAATATCTAAGTTCACTTAGAACTACTGTCAACTTCTCTCTAACGGAGAACAGTTTGGTAAAGCTTTGTTCAGGACTCAATTAGCTTCTGTTCCAGGATCCCTCAATCTTTTCCCCTTCTACTGGGGAACGGCCTTCATTCAGAATCGTGGTAGCAACCACCGCAGCCGAGGATTTTTCAACATCAGCCATCAAGCCCCTGGGAAGACTGTCTTCCCCTGCTATCGAATCATACTTAAGACCAGATTCCAAAAAGCTCAGCAAGCTCTCTCAAGTTACAATCAAAGTAATTCATGCATATACTGGTGGTGGTGGTACTATCTTACTCACTAATAATCAATTTGACGTCCGTCGCCGTTCAAGGCGTCGTGCCTATGTGGCCTAACGCGGCCTCCATTGCTGTCCAAGGCTCTGAGTACATGTGGGCTCACTGCGGCCTCGTCGCTGCTCAAGGCGAGTCTACGTGGTTCTCGTGGCCGAGTTGCCGTTCAAGGCGTCGCGCTAAGTGGCCTAACGCGGCCTCCATCGCCGTCCAAGGCTTTGCGTATATGTGGCCACAAAAAAAAAAAAAAAAAAAAAAAAATGCCACGTCGTGTCAACGCGGCCTAACGTGGCCTGTGTCGCCGTTCAAGGCGTTATCTATGCGGCCTAACGTGGCCTGTGTCGCCGTTCAAGGCGTTATCTATGCGGCCTAACGTGGCCTGCGTCGCCGTTCAAGGCGTTATCTATGCGGCCTAACGTGGCCTGCGTCGCCGTTCAAGGCGTCATCTATGCGGCCTAACGTGGCCTGTGTCGCCGTTCAAGGCGTTATCTATGTGGCCTGCGTCGCCGTTCAAGGCGTCATCTATGCGGCCTAACGTGGCCTGCGTCGCCGTTCAAGGCGTTATCTACGTGGCCTGCGTCAACCTGTGTTGCCTCTTCTCTTTTCTCCCTTTTCTTCGCTTTCTCTCTTACCACTCAGCGGTTTCATCCTTCCCTGCCTCTTGCGCCACGGTTAGCGGCTTCTCCACTGGTAAGTACAAGTCCCTAAGTCAATTCATGTTTTTCTGCCTAGGAACTACAAGAATCAGTACTGGCATATTTCCGATCCTTTCACAGTTCTTTGGGGGGTAGGCTCCGTCACAGGATAAATTATCCTTCACCATTTTGGGGGTCGGCTACGCCCCTGCCTTCATCTTCAGGCAGGAAATGCAGAGTCCGCAACCCTCAGGATCTAAGCTACGGATGGGGCCTACGCCAAAGAACTTTATCTTATAATGTTTGCTTGCTGATTGTTAATAAATTTCATTGCAAGTTAAATTACCTCCCGAGTCTTTCTGGTAGAAATGAAGCTCTAGCGCAAGTTCTGTCAGGAAGACTCAATGTTACGTCACTACTAATTTAGATCTAACCAATCATTATCCAACACATGTAGTATATAAGATCGGTACTCTCACACTTGTCTGAGTTCGCAGATGCTGACGCGAAACCTAACCTCCATCCTCCCCACCACCACCAGGATGGTCCCTGTCCATACCCCCCGGGGGTCGGCTACGCCCCTGCCTTCATCTTCAGGCAGGAAATGCAGAGTCCGCAACCCTCAGGATCTAAGCTACGGACGGGGCCTACGCCAAAGAACTTTATCTTATAATGTTTGCTTGCTGATTGTTAATAAATTTCATTGCAAGTTAAATTACCTCCCGAGTCTTTCTGGTAGAACTAGCTGTTCCGCATTTGTCATTGAGAGCATATGTCGCAATTTAGGTATATTTTTAAGATGGAAGAATGCGGTTTTACATATGCTCGAAATGTGGCTTTCAAATGAAAGATTGGTATCAAAGAGCACACCCAGGTTCCTAACTGACGAAGACGACTTAACAGAGCAGCCATCAAGTGTTAGACAGTATTCTAGGTTTTTATGTGCTGAAGTTTTTGGTCCAATAATTAGAATCTCTGTTTTTTCTGAATTTAGTAGTAGGAAATTACTAGTCATCCAATTTTTTATATCAGCTACGCATTCTGTTAATTTTGAGAATTGGTAGGTTTCGTCAGGGCGCGAGGAAATATAGAGCTGAGAATCATCAGCGTAACAGTGAAAGCTAATGCCATGCTTCCTAATGACATCTCCCAAGGGTAGCATGTACAGAGTGAAAAGCAACGGTCCTAGAACTGAGCCTTGTGGTACTCCATATTTAACTTGTGATCGAAATGACATCTCTTCGTTTACTACTACAAACTGATAACGGTCAGATAAGTATGATTTGAACCATGCCAATGCAATTCCACTAATTCCAGCATAATTTTCTAGTCTATTCAAAAGAATATTGTGGTCTATTGTGTCAAAAGCAGTCAAAAACTGAGGTCTAGTAACACTAATAGAGAGATACAACCATGATCTAATGATAAGAGCAAATCATTTGTAACTCTAATGAGAGCAGTCTCAGTACTATGGTACGGTCTAAATCCTGACTGGAAATCCTCACAGATACCATTTCTTTCCAAGTAGGAACTAAGCTGAGATGATACTGCCTTTTCGAGTATTTTTGACAGAAAAGGTAGATTGGAAATCGGTCTGTAATTGACTAATTCACCAGGATCAAGTTGTGGTTTTTTAATAAGAGGTTTGATAATAGCCTGCTTAAAATTTTTTGGTACGTAACCTAGTGATAAAGATGAATTAATTAATTCATCGGTGCTCCCGATGGCCAGTCCGCCCCTCGTAGCCACAATATCCTTGCCTGTGAAGCCATTTTTATGCAACGCAATGATGGCTGCATGCGTTTCTTTGTAGGTCACCATGGGTAACAATGGAAGAAGCATCACCCTCCTTTTAACATGTCAAGTGTGCCATTCTAACCCAATCAGCCTGACATAATGATCTCCAGCCTTGTGCTCGTCAACATTCTCACCTGAGTTAACGAAACGATTAATGAAATGATCTCAGCAGGTCCTTTAATGACAGCAATGAAATGCAGTGGAAAGGTTTTTTGGTGATTAAGTTAATTTTCATGGCAAAGAAGGACTATGCAATTCATCTGATCACTCTTCATAACATTCTGGAGTATATGCAAATTGCTATTATAAAAACTTAAGCAGCAACTTTTCCAATTTCCAATATTTATGTAATTCTCAAAACTTTTGGACATGACTGTATATCGACCCTTAAGTGAGCACTGATGACAAGAATGCCCCAAGGGTTTAGTCTCATGTACTTGCATCGTGCTGAGGGCCCATGCACTTGAAGTCCTAAAGTCTTTGGAATTGTTCATATACTGGCACAATTTGCAGTAAAAACGTTTTTCTTAAAGTCAGGAAGTAGAACTCAAAAGTGGAAAAAAGAGAGAAAGGAAAAGGGGGGATGGCAAAATATCAGTACTTAATTGGGTACATTGTGTAATGTTACCTGCATTCGTTTTGGCTTTACTTTGCGCCCCCATCCCTTCCCCCACTAGTCGCCTGTTTGTGAACGTCTGAAAGTCATAAGTTTGCCTTTGTAGGACAGATACTTATGGGCAGGAGCTCCGCATGTTTTGTTGGTTTTTCTCCAGGTCAGCCACTGCACTCGTTCAATCAATGAGTGGGGTGAGTCGATTGCCGTCATCGGGAGACCTCTTTTTTCCATATCGGATGCTGCCTCCTCCGCGGAGTTGTAAACAACAGTACCTTCGGCGTAGAACACTTTTAGCTTTGCTGGGAATCGTGTCTGGAACTTGATGTCATGTTCTTTCAGCACCCTTTTAGCTTCTTGATACTTCCTCCGCTTCCAGAGCACATCAGGGGCGTAGTCATGGTCAAAGAAGACCCAGCGCAGGAAAACAGCTGGATGCCTAAACTGATCGATTGCTTGATCGATTGCTTCTGTCTGCCTCGCTGCTGAATTGTTTGAGTCTGTTGCTCCATATAGCTTTATTTGAATCTATTTATTGTCATTGTTTGCTGTCTACTTTATCTTCACTATATATCTGATATTGTCTTATATTGCCTATCACATTAATCTGACATCGCTAGTTTTTAATCTTTTAATCTAAATCACCATCACAACGTGTTAGCATTACGCTAGTTTGTGTTATCCGTGCCCACCGTCATTTCTGTCGCGCTCTCCTTTTTCTACAAGTTCATCAAACATCTGGTAAGTCGGATCGGTCTACGAACACGGTAAGCTATGTCATCTTCTCCTTTCATTGTTACTTGCACTGCCTGTCACATGCATAGTTTAGCTTTTTCTGTCAGCGATGAAGGATTCACATGTCAAGTCAAGTCAAGTCATCTTTATTTATATAGCGCTTTTTACAATGCAAATTGTGGCAAAGCAGCTTTACATTAATAAGAAAATGGTGTCATTGTGCAGCTTATTCTATGTATTATTGATTCATTCCGTTGCAAATATCAATAGTTATTAGTCTAGTTAATTTAGGTATATCAGCACTGCAGAAAACAGTGACGTAATCGTCCGGCTCAGCTCAGTTTGTATACAACGGCGCCAATGCAGGCATATCAAAAACACTGCTGAATATCAAGCAAGTGTCCCCAACGTAAGCAAGCCAAAGGCAACAGCGGCAAGGAACCAAAACTCCAACAAATGGAGAAAAAAACCTCGGGAGAAACCAGGCTTAGTCGGGGGGCCAGTTCTCCTCTGGCCAACAGTGAACACTTGTCCGATACTCAGGCAGAGTTACGGGTCATTAAAGCAATTTGGAATCGCAACAGTCAAAATATTTAATCTAGTTCCATCTAGTTTAAGATCTTTTTGATCACGCCGGTATGGGACGGTTTGTTGGGATATGCCACTGGCTGATGAGTCGGTAAGGTCTTAACAAGGGATGACCTAGTTAACACAGTCTCCGCCGACACCACAGGACCACATTGCTGCCGCACACAGGCACAGGTTCCCCGTCCGACCCGGACACGGCCCAGATCCAGCCAATCACGTTAATTGGTAAACCTCGGGATAAGCAGAGAGACAAAAAAAAAATTAGCGTAGACGCCATTCTTCTTCTGATGTACCGAGTACATCTGGTGTTATAGGAAGTGTTCCCGGTTCCGGCTGACCTGATCTATGCAGCCTAACAATCCTTTAATGGATAAGAAGACAAAAGTTTATAGTGCGTCATGTGTATGCCAGGTTAAATAGATGCGTTTTTAGTCTAGATTTAAACTGACAGAGTGTGTCTGCTTCCCGAACAATGCTAGGAAGATTGTTCCAGAGTTTAGGTGCCAAATAGGAAAAGGATCTACCGCCTGCGGTTGATTTTGATATTCTAGGTATTAACAACTGGCCAGAATTCTGAGATCGTAATAGACGCGAAGGACTATAATGCATTAAGAGCTCACTCAGGTACTGGGGAGCTAAGCCATTTAGTGCTTTGTAAGTAATTAGCAAGATTTTAAAATCTATACGATGTTTAATAGGGAGCCAGTGCAGTTTTGACAGAACCGGGCTAATATGTTCATATTTCCTGGTTCTAGTAAGGACTCTAGCAGCTGCGTTTTGGACCAGCTGTAATTTGTTTATCACGCGAGCAGGGCAACCACCCAATAGAGCGTTACAGTAATCTAGTCTCGAGGTCATAAACGCATGAACTAGCTGTTCCGCATTTGTCATTGAGAGCATATGTCGCAATTTAGATATATTTTTAAGATGGAAGAATGCGGTTTTACATATGCTAGAAATGTGGCTTTCAAATGATAGATTGGTATCAAAGAGCACACCCAGGTTCCTAACTGACGAAGACGACTTAACAGAGCAGCCATCAAGTGTTAGACAGTATTCTAGGTTTTTATGTGCTGAAGTTTTTGGTCCAATAATTAGAATCTCTGTTTTTTCTGAATTTAGTAGTAGGAAATTACTAGTCATCCAATTTTTTATATCAGCTACGCATTCTGTTAATTTTGAGAATTGGTAGGTTTCGTCAGGGCGCGAGGAAATATAGAGCTGGGTATCATCAGCGTAACAGTGAAAGCTAATGCCATGCTTCCTAATGACATCTCCCAAGGGTAGCATGTACAGAGTGAAAAGCAACGGTCCTAGAACTGAGCCTTGTGGTACTCCATATTTAACTTGTGATCGAAATGACATCTCTTCGTTTACTACTACAAACTGATAACGGTCAGATAAGTATGATTTGAACCATGCCAATGCAATTCCACTAATTCCAGCATAATTTTCTAGTCTATTCAAAAGAATATTGTGGTCGATTGTGTCAAAAGCAGCACTGAGGTCTAGTAACACTAATAGAGAGATACAACCATGATCTAATGATAAGAGCAAATCATTTGTAACTCTAATGAGAGCAGTCTCAGTACTATGGTACGGTCTAAATCCTGACTGGAAATCCTCACAGATGCCATTTCTTTCCAAGTAGGAATTAAGCTGAGATGATACTGCCTTTTCGAGTATTTTTGACAGAAAAGGTAGATTGGAAATCGGTCTGTAATTGACTAATTCACCAGGATCAAGTTGTGGTTTTTTAATAAGAGGTTTGATAATAGCCTGCTTAAAATTTTTTGGTACGTAACCTAGTGATAAAGATGAATTAATGATCTTAAGAAGAGGATCTATGACCTCTGGAAGCATCTCTTTCAATAGCTTAGTCGGTATAGGGTCTAACATACATGTTGTAGATTTCGATGATTTAACAAGTTTAGACAATTCTTCCTTTCCTATAGCAGCGAATGAATGGAATTTTTCCTCAGGGATACAACAACCCACTGTCTGATGTGATACTGTAGTAGACAGTTGCATGGCTATAATTTTCTCTCTAATGTTGTCAATCTTGCAAGTAAAGAAGTTCATAAAGTCATTACTGCTGTGCTGTTTGGAAACATCAGAAGTTGAGGCTGTATTTCTTGTTAATTTAGCCACTGTATTAAATAAATACTTAGGGTTGTGTTTATTTTCTTCTAAAAGATTTGAAAAATAAGCAGATCTAGCGGTTTTTACAGCCTTTCTGTACTCCATCATTTTCTCTCTCCATGAAATCCGAAAAACTTCTAGTTTTGAATTCTTCCAGCTGCGCTCCAGTTTTCTGGCTTCTCTCTTAAGGGCCCGAGTGTGCTCGTTATACCATGGCGTTGGACTAATATCCTTAATCTTTTTTAAGCGCAAAGGAGCGACAGAGTCTAGAGTGTTCGAAAAGAGAGCGTCAATAATTTCTGTTGCAACATCGAGTTCTTCTAAGCTGTCTGGTTTGCTAAGTTGATGAAACTGATCAGGAAGATTATTTATAAAGCAATTTTTAGTGGTAGAAGTGATGGTTCTAACATATTTATGGCAGACAGGCGGTTTTGTCATAAATGTAGGGAAATAGTCAGGCTGACAGAGAAAATCTTAGAATTAGAGACACGCATCCAAACTTTAATTGAGGATAGTAAGAATGCAAGGGCTTCAGATACTGTTTTGGATGCGACTAGCCTAGCGAACTCCGTACATTGTTCGGTTCCGGCTGTAGAGCCCGTGCAGCAGGGCAACTGGGTGACCGTGAGGCGGCCTAGTCGTTGTAAAAAACACCACTCTTCCGTTCCGATTAGAACATCAAACAGGTTCTCCCCACTCAGTGACGCACCCACTGAGAATCCTGTTGAAAGTGCCCTAGTTATTGGCGATTCTATTACACGGAACGTGAAAATAGAGACACCAGCCACCATAGTCACATGTTTGCCGGGAGCCAGAGCGCCTGACATCAAAGCAAATTTAAAAGTGCTGGCTAATGCTAATCGTAAATACTCTAAGATTGTTATTCACGTCGGCGCTAACGATGTCCGACTTCGCCAGTCGGAGATCACCAAAATTAACATTAAAGAGGTGTGTGAAATCGCACGTATGATGTCAGACACTGTAATTTTTTCTGGACCCCTTCCTGCTCGTAGGAGTGATGAGATCATTAGCAGACTATCATCACTCAATGGCTGGCTGTCTAAGTGGTGTCCACAGAATAATATAGGTTTCATAGACAATTGGAAAAGTTTTTGGGGCAGACCTGACCTGTTGAAAAGAGATGGTATTCATCCCTCCTGGGGTGGTGCTGCTCTTCTCTCTAGTAATATGGCACATAGTCTTAGAGCTCAACCTTGACTAACTGGGGCCCAGGTCAGGAAGCAGACAGACTTGCTAAACTGACCGTCTGCTAGCTGTCTCACGTCACAGAACACATAGAGACTCTTTCACCTAGATATCATCAGATAGAGACTGTGTCTGTACCCCGAACTAATAAATACAGAAAACTTCCAAACCCATTTACGGGTGATAATTTAATTGATGTTCAACAAGTAGTAAACAGAGATTATAAAGATAACAAAATGATAAAGCTTGGGTTGCTGAATATTCCAACCCTTTCTTCAAAAGCACTTATTGTAAATGATATTATCACAGAAAATAACCTAGATGTGCTGTGTTTGACAGAAACCTGGCTAAAACCAGACGATCACATTACTTTAAATGAGTCTAGCCCTCAAGGTTACTATTATCGACACGAACCTCGTCAGAAAGGTAAAGGGGGAGGTGTTGCTGTAATCTATAGTAATATCTTCAGTATTACTCAAAAGTCTTTCAAATATATCTCTTTTGAAATTTGTGTTGGCTACTGTATACAGGCCACCAGGGCACCATACAGATTTTATCAAAGAATTTGCTGATTTTCTATCGGAGTTAGTACTGGCTGTGGATAAAGTCCTTATTGTTGGTGATTTTAATATACACGTAGATAATGAAAAAGACGCTTTGGGATTGGCATTAACAGATATTCTAAGCTCTATTGGAGTTAGACAACACGTGTCAGGACCAACTCATTGTCGTAATCATACTCTAGATCTAATATTGTCACATGAAATCGATATTGATGCCGTTAAAATTCTGCAGCAGAGCGATGACGTCTCAGATCATTATCTAGTCTCATGCGTGCTACATTTATCCAAGGCTGGAAAACCGCCTGTCTGCCATAAATATGTTAGAACCATCACTTCTACCACTAAAAATTGCTTTATAAATAATCTTCCTGATCAGTTTCATCAACTTAGCAAACCAGACAGCTTAGAAGAACTCGATGTTGCAACAGAAACTATTGACGCTCTCTTTTCGAACACTCTAGACTCTGTCGCTCCTTTGCGCTTAAAAAAGATTAAGGATATTAGTCCAACGCCATGGTATAACGAGCACACTCGGGCCCTTAAGAGAGCAGCCAGAAAACTGGAGCGCAACTGGATTTCATGGAGAGAGAAAATGATGGAGTACAGAAAGGCTGTAAAAACCGCTAGATCTGCTTATTTTTCTAATCTTTTAGAAGAAAATAAACACAATCCTAAGTATTTATTTAATACAGTGGCTAAATTAACAAGAAATACAGCCTCAACTTCTGATGTTTCAAAACAGCACAGCAGTAATGACTTTATGAACTTCTTTACTTGCAAGATTGACAACATTAGAGAGAAAATTATAGCCATGCAACTCTCTACTACAGTGTCACATCAGACAGTGGATTGTTGTATCCCTGAGGAAAAATTCCATTCATTCGCTGCTATAGGAAAGGAAGAATTGTCTAAACTTGTTAAATCATCAAAATCAACAACATGTATGTTAGACCCTATACCGACTAAGCTATTGAAAGAGATGCTTCCAGAGGTCATAGATCCTCTTCTTAAGATCATTAATTCATCTTTATCACTAGGTTACGTACCAAAAAAATTTAAGCAGGCTATTAACAAACCTCTTATTAAAAAACCACAACTTGATCCTGGTGAATTAGTCAATTACAGGCCGATTTCCAATCTACCTTTTCTGTCAAAAATACTAGAAAAGGCAGTATCATCTCAGCTTATTTCCTACCTGGAAAGAAATTGTATCTGTGAGGATTTCCAGTCAGGATTTAGACCGTACCATAGTACTGAGACTGCTCTCATTAGAGTTACGAATGATTTGCTCTTATCATTAGATCATGGTTGTGTCTCTCTATTAGAGTTACTAGACCTCAGTGCTGCTTTTGACACTATCGACCACAATATTCTTTTGAGTAGACTAGAAAATTATGCTGGAATTAGTGGAATTGCATTGGCATGGTTCAAATCATACTTGTCTGACCGTTATCAGTTTGCAGTAGTAAACGAAGAGATGTCATTTTGATCACAAGTTAAATATGGAGTACCACAAGGCTCAGTTCTAGGACTGTTGCTTTTCACTCTGTACATGCTACCCTTGGGAGATGTCATTAGGAAGCATGGCATTAGCTTTCACTGTTACGCTGATGATTCTCAGCTCTATATTTCCTCGCACCCTGACGAAACCTACCAATTCTCAAAATTAACAGAATGCGTAGCTGATATAAACAATTGGATGACTAGTAATTTCCTGCTACTAAATTCAGAAAAAATAGAGATTCTAATTATTGGACCAAAAACTTCAGCACATAAAAACCTAGAATACTGTCTAACACTTGATGGTTGCTCTGTTAAGTCGTCTTCGTCAGTTAGGAACCTGGGTGTGCTCTTTGATACCAATCTTTCATTTGAAAGCCACATTTCTAGCATATGTAAAACCGCATTCTTCCATCTTAAAAATATATCTAAATTGCGACATATGCTCTCAATGACAAATGCGGAACAGCTAGTTCATGCGTTTATGACCTCGAGACTAGATTACTGTAACGCTCTATTGGGTGGTTGCCCTGCTCACGTGATAAACAAACTACAGCTGGTCCAAAACGCAGCAGCTAGAGTCCTTACTAGAACCAGGAAGTATGAACATATTAGCCCGGTTCTGTCAAAACTGCACTGGCTCCCTATTAAACATCGTATAGATTTTAAAATCTTGCTAATTGCTTACAAAGCACTAAATGGCTTAGCTCCCCAGTACCTGAGTGAGCTCTTAATGCATTATAGTCCTTCGCGTCTATTACGATCTCAGAATTCTGGCCAGTTGTTAATACCTAGAATATCAAAATCTTAAGTTTAAAATTTAAAAGTTTAAATCTAGACTAAAAACGCATCTATTTAACCTGGCATACACATGACGCACCATAAACTTTTGTTTTCATATCCGTTAAAGGATTGTTAGGCTGCATAGATCAGGTCAGCCGGAACCGGGAACACTTCCTATAACACCAGATGTACTCGGTACATCAGAAGAAGAATGGCGTCTACGCTAATTTTTTGTCTCTCTGCTTATCCCGAGGTTTACCAATTAACGTGATTGGCTGGAACCTGTGCCTGTGTGCGGCAGCAATGTGGCGCTGTGGTGTCGGCGGAGACTGTGTTAACTAGCTCATCCTTTGTTAAGACCTTACCGACTCATCAGCCAGTGGCACATATCCAAACAAACCGTCTCATACCGGTGTGATCATAAGATCTTAAACTAGATGGAACTAGATTAAATATTTTGACCTGTAACTCTGCCTGAGTATCAGACAAGTGTTCACTGTTTGCCAGAGGAGAACTGGCCCCCCAACTAAGCCTGGTTTCTCCCGAGGTTTTTTTCTCCATTTGTTGGAGTTTTGGTTCCTTGCCGCTGTTGCCTCTGGCTTGCTTACATTGGGGACACTTGCTTGATATTCAGCAGTGTTTTTGATATGCCTGCATTGGCGCCGTTGTATGCGAACTGAGCTGAGCCGGAAGATTACGTCACTGTTTTCTGCAGTGCTGATATACATAAATTAACAAGGCTAATAACAATTGATATTTGGAACGGAATGAATCAATAATATATAGAATAAGCTGCACAATAAGACCATTTTCTTATTAATGTAAATCTGCTTTGCCACAATCTGCATTGTAAAAAGCGCTATATAAATAAAGATGACTTGACTTGACTTGACTATTGCCTTTCCACTCAATTACTTTCTTCTCCCAAGCCGTTTTAATCACCAGCTCCTTTGTCCGGTAGTTCAAGAACTTAGCAATTATTGACCGTGGTTTGGCTGAGGTTGGTGGCTTCGGTGTTAGCGCTCTGTGAGCCCTTTCAATCTGGAGGTTCACCGAGTTCAGGCCTAGGGTCGATTTGAGGAAATCCTCCAGAAAAGTAAACATATCCGAAAATTTTTCTTCAGATCTTTCCGGTACACCGTAAATTCTGATGTTTGACCATCTGGCTCGGCCCTCTTGATTGTTTAGCCTGTTTCCAATTGTTACGTTAGCAACAACATTTCCTCAAGCACTTCTTCGCTGTTTTGAATTCGGGTCTCCGCATCGCCTATTCTATTTTCAACCTCTTCTGTTCTTTTGTTAGACTTATTCAATTCTTCTTTTATATCCTGAAGTTGTTTGTCGCTATCGATGCGAAAGTCTTGAGAATCTTCTCCAGGCTCATTTTCTCTTCCCCATGTGCTCGCGCTAACTTGATCAGACGCATTTTGGTTAATTTTGTCGTCTTTTGTTGTGTTTTTTCTTTGTCTTCCCTTCAGCACTTAAACATAGTGGTTATCTTGATTTGGGCCAAGAAAAACATGCAAATTGCCAGAGCAAGCAAATTATGCTGCCATTCTCGGTAGGATGTGGACCGGAAGCCCAAATTGTAAGTTTTAAAGTAGCCCATAACTATATGACTTGGAAGCTAACTAGAGCAATAGTTAAAGATGAGCGAGTAAGTGAGTGAAATGACGTGTAGCCAAGTATGGTGTCCCATTCTCAGAATTTTTGTTCAGCATTTCACCCATCCAAGAGCACACAAATAGCAGTGAGCATTGAACACACACCTGGAGCAGTGGGTACCCATTTTTTGCTGTGGTGCCCGGGGAGCGATTGGGGTTAGGTTCCTTGCTCAAGGGTACATCAGTTGTGGGTAATGAGAGTGGAAGAGTGTGCTGTTCATTCATGTCAAGTCACCTTTACTTATATAGCGCTTTTTACAATGCAAATTGTGTCAAAGCAGCTTTACAGTAATAATTGGCAGATAATTTTTGGCTGCACAGCAGCTCCCAAAGAAAATGGTGTCATTTTCCAGCTTATTCTATATATTTGCATTGATTCATTCTGCTGCAAAGATCAATAGTTATTAGTCTAGTTAATTTATGTATATCAGCACTGGAGAAAACAGTGACGTAATCATCCAGCTCAGCTCAGTTCGCATACAACGGCGCCAATGCAGGCATATCAAAAAACACTGCTGAATATTACATATTCACTCCCATCACCTACATTTCTTGCCGGCACTGAGACTCAAACCCATGTCCTTTGGGTTACAAGTCTGACTCTAACTATTAACCACATCTGCACCATTTTAGGCATGCAAAATTATTTCAGATCCCGTAATATGGATAAAAGGAGATTACATAAATTTTGAATAGAAAGGAGTTTATTTCTTTTTTCTTTTTCTCTCTTTGGCAGGCCTAATTCTTATTTTTATAAATTTTAGTCATCGGTTTCCTTTTCCACCCATACTTATCCATTATCACTTACTCTTGCTTACTTTCCCTTTTACCTCCATTCACTCCTTTTTTGTAAATGTGTGGGATGTCACTCGCTCTAGGTGGCAAATCCATCCATTTCTGGTTGAACATGTTTACATCAAGTGCACCATGCTTCTGGATCAAGATCTTTATTGATCCTGGAACAACATTCCAATCAACCTATATTACGAAGAGTCAGTGGAGTGAGATCCAAATGCAGGCTTTATTAACAGATGAAGCGTAGTCAAACATGCAATGGTAAAACAATAGCAAACAGCAGAGGATAGGCAGAATCGTAATCGTGAAACAGAAGTTCAGGTCAAGCAGATTATAATAAAGTTCACAGTAAGGAAGGAAGAGGAAGAGGACGGGGTCGGGTTGGACTATGACACTGTATTCACTCTCTTTAAATCAACATAAATGGCTCTGCCGAGCACCACACAAACGGCTCTACTGAGCTGCATATACAAAGTCCATTTGGAACGTAACACTTTCTCCGTAGCAGTCAGCTTTCTCCCCAGGTTTTCACAGTCCGTAGTCACAGCCTGTCTCTCTCTCCCCCACTTCCTCCAGCCGCTCCCTTTTATCCGGTCTCTCCACGCCAATCACTGGAATAAGACACAGGTGTTCATTAATCACGCTTAATCCACTCACCGCGCGTCTCCCGACTCTCTCTCGTGCTGCAGACCTCGCTGACCACGCCCCCCTCGCCACACAGATATCATTCACAGTCCGGTAAAACAAAGCAAACCGTCCAAAAGGCAGGCAAAGAACAATCATAAACGGTAGGAATCAGGCAGGATAATAAACGGAATGACAAGGCAGGTGAAACCGCTCAGAAATGTTACCGGGGAAAACAAGACCTCGCAACTCATACCAGGCTGAATGCCTCTTAAATAGTCCATGTCATGAGCTATAGCTGGCTGGGGGTGATCAGTGACAAGGTACGGGGCTTCTGGGAAGTGTAGTGTGTGCATGTATGTGATAGTTACTGCGTGATGCATTGTAGGAATTGGAGTCCGGTGGTGAGGCGATAGTTCGAAGTGGAGTGCCCTCTGGTGTCTGCTAAAGGGCACTCCAGTGGATAATCGTGAAGCTATCAGATTTGAGGGACAAGATTACAATTTATGTAAGTTTAGGCTTCCAACCAGGGTTAGGTGCTTCACATCAGTGTTATTTATTCACCTTTCATTTCCCTCAGATTTTAGGGATTTTTTGGGTAGTGTTAGGTTTAGGGGTAGGTGTATGGTTAGATCAAAATTTCCGGGCAACAAAATATGTCAATCCAGGAACGTCTTACTTAGCAAAATCACGATGACCTAGTTTCTGTCCTCCTCGGATGCAGAATAGCTGGGGAATTTGGGGAAAAAAAATCACCCAGAAAAGTTGCTTCAAGGCAACATCAAAACCAGTGACAGCTTGCTAACACAGACCTAGACAGTGACATTAGAAGTAATCCTTTCACACAGATATAAGATGTCTAATCGCTTACACTATCCACCGAGAAACCTCATGATGGACAGCCTGTCACAAATCAGTTCAAACAGGAGTCACTCAGTCTGATTGGTATAAAGTTAAAGTTCTTTTGAAGCCATCAGGTAAAACTGATTCTGTTTCCAGCACTGAGTGCATTAAAACTTGCAGCTGCCGCTCTTTTTAAGGGATATTTTACCAAAAAGTGGAAATTCTGTCATCATTCACACACCCTCATGTCATTCATGACTTTTATTCTTCTGCAGAACACAAAAGGAGTTCAAGCCCTGTATTAACTGAAAGTGAACAGTGACCATGGGCCTGTCAATCAACATTTTCAAAGACCAACAACTTTTTGGTCTGTTCCTCTCACAGATCTATCAAATGGCTTAAGAAGATTTGGACTTCTTTTATGGTAAATTTTTTTAATTGACAGCCCCGGTCCCTATTTAGTGTTCCACACTAATTTTGACCCACATGAATGGGAGTAAATGTTCAAAATGCCATGTTAAATTTTGGATGAACTATCCCTTTAACACATAATATCCTCAGCCGGTGGTTTGGTTGCAGAGGCAGTCACGCTAGTAACTCGGCGGCTTCCCCCGGCAGTCATGATTGCATCTATACATGGATGCCAAACTCAGCGGAACTCTGAGTGTTTACGGTGGGGTAAAGTAAATGAGCAATGATGCTCATTTAAAAATGATCATTTAAAAAAAAGTAAGTAAAAAGAGTAAAAAGTAAAAAAAATAGCTTCTTTATCAGAAAGAAAGACAGAGGTGGGTCAGAATGATAAGTCTGTTAGGAAATCAGCAAGAGGAGACCTTAAGAATGGTGGACTACTATGCGAATATGTTTGTATGTGAGTCTGTGTTATTAGTTGCATCTAGTTGCTCCATTGCACCCCCACAGTAATTATAACTTTGTTTATTTGTCATTTTGTCCTCTCATTCCCAAGAGACAGAACAACAGTGATGTGAAGACAGTACAGAAAACAACTATCCCTTATCACTAAGAGACAGTCTCAGGAGGTTACATGGTGTTTTAGGAAAATAGATAACATCCCTTTAGTACGAATGATGTATGAATTATGAACAGAATTTGTCTAGTGAAATAAGTTTGTGTGTTGAAATAATATATCATCATAGCACTACCAATTCCAAAACTGAAACTCTAATAGTCATACAGTCCACCACAACATTTTTTGTTTGTTGTTTTGTTAATTTTTCAGCTTGCTATCAATTCCCGAAAGACAGTGAGTGAGAGTGTGCACTGATTAACAGTCAGCCTGAATGCACCACTCACAGAGTCTGCCAAGTAATCAGTTTCATACGAATGCCAGCGTGACACCTGCAGTGAGCAAACATCACCCTGAGATTAAACCCAATGCAGCAGTCATGAAGCTTCTGAATGTGTATTGAATGTGATATGCTTATGTTCTGAAAATCTATTCGTCCATATTAATGCAAATATAATCAATAAAAAAAGATAGAGGACCTTTCTATACGTTTTGTTTCGCATGAACTGTGTATATTATGTGATCATTAAGCTAGAGCTTTTGTCACCGATGAATGAACAGCTTAATCTCAGCTCTCATCTAAACCCACTTAATATCCAAAGCCTGAAGCAGAGCAAAAACACTCCACTATCAAGGTCAGCATTCATACCACCCCCTTCTCAAAAGGAAACTCAGAGAAAATTAGAGAACCAGCCACTGAGACAGTCTGACAGTTATGCTTCTATTACAAAAGCTTTATATCTGAATTGCACTGAGTTGCATTAGCCATTCAAGAACTAGAACTTCCACCAGATTTAAAGAGATGCTCCACCCTGATGTCTTCTGAAGCCAAACAATATGTACACTATCTCACAAAAGTGTCGGCGGAGACTGTGTTAACTAGCTCATCCTTTGTTAAGACCTTACCGACTCATCAGCCAGTGGCACATATCCCAACAAACCGTCCCATACCGGCGTGATCAAAAAGATCTTAAACTAGATTAAATATTTTGACTGTTGCGATTCCAAAACGGTTTAATGACCCGTAACTCTGCCTGAGTATCGGACAAGTGTTCACTGTTGGCCAGAGGAGAACTGGCCCCCCGACTAAGCCTGGTTTCTCCCGAGGTTTTTTTCTCCATTTGTTGGAGTTTTGGTTCCTTGCCGCTGTTGCCTTTGGCTTGCTTAAGTTGGGGACACTTGCTTGATATTCAGCAGTGTTTTTGATATGCCTGCATTGGCGCCGTTGTATACAAACTGAGCTGAGCCGGACGATTACGTCACTGTTTTCTGCAGTGCTGATATACCTAAATTAAGTAGACTAATAACTACTAATATTTGCAACGGAATGAATCAATAATATATAGAATAAGCTGCACAATGACACCATTTTCTTATTAATGTAAAGCTGCTTTGCCACAATTTGCATTGTAAAAAGCGCTATATAAATAAAGATAAAAAAAATTAAAAAAAAAAAGTGAATACACCCCTCACATTTTTGTAAATATTTTATTATATCTTTTCATGTGACAACACTGAAGAAATGACACTTTGCTGCAATGTAAAGTAGTGAGTGTACAGCTTGTATGACAGTATAAATTTCCTGTCCCTACAAAATAACAGCCATTAAGGTCTAAACCGCTGGCCACAAAAGTAAGTATACCCCTAAGTGAAAGTGTCCAAATTGGTTCTCTCCCCGGTGTCATGTGACTCATTAGTGTTAGGTCTTAGGTTTGAATGGGGAACAGGTGTGTTAAATTTGGTGTCAGTGCTCAGACCACACACTGCATCAAATTGGTCTGCATGGCTGTCATTCCAGAAGGAAGCCTCTTCTAAAGATTATGCACAAGAAAGCCCGCAAACAGCTCGCTGAAGACAAGCAGACTAAGGACATGGATTACTGGAGCCATGTTGTGAGACCACGATGAATTAATTTGGTTTAGGTGGTGTCAAGAGTATGTGAAGGCAACCAGGTGAGCAGTACATAGATAAGTGTGTCTTGCCCACAGTCAAGCATGGTGAGGGGAGCGTCATGATATGGTGCTGCATGAGTGCATGAGTACTGGCACTGGGGTGCTACAGTTCATTGAGGGAACCATGTACATTGAGGGAATGCCAACATGTACTGTGACATACTGATGGAGAGCATGATCCCCTCCCTTCGGAGACTGGGTTTGAAGGCAGTATTCCAACAAGATAACGACGATAAACACACCTCCAAGACAACCGCTGCCTAACTAAAAACTGGCCAAGCATGTCTCCAGACCTAAACCCTATTGAGCATCTGTACGGCATCCTCAAACGGAAGCTCTGTGATGTCGTCATGGAGGAGTGGAAGAGGAAGCTCTTCTGTGAAGCTCTAGTGAACTCCATGCCCAAGAGGGTTAAGGCAGTGCTGAATAATAATGGTGGCCACACAAAATATTGATACTTTGGGCCCAATTTGGACATTTACACTTTTAGACCTTAATAGCTGTTATTTTGAGGGGACAGGAAATTTAGTCAAGTCAAGTCAAGTCATCTTTATTTATATAGCGCTTTTTACAATGCAAATTGTGGCAAAGCAGCTTTACATTAATAAGAAAATGGTGTCATTGTGCAGCTTATTCTATGTATTATTGATTCATTCCGTTGCAAATATCAATAGTTATTAGTCTAGTTAATTTATGTATATCAGCACTGCAGAAAACAGTGACGTAATCGTCCGGCTCAGCTCAGTTCGCATACAACGGCGCCAATGCAGGCATATCAAAAACACTGCTGAATATCAAGCAAGTGTCCCCAACTCAAGCAAGCCAAAGGAACCAAAACTCGAACAGATGGAGAAAAAAACCTCGGGAGAAACCAGGCTTAGTCGGGGTCAGTTCTCCTCTGGCCAACAGTGAACACTTGTCCGATACTCAGGCAGAGTTACAGGTCATTAAACCGCTGTTATACAAGCTGTACACTCACTACTTTACATTGTAGCAAAGTGTCATTTCTTCAGTGTTGTCACATGAAAAGATATAAAAAAATATTTACAAAAATGTGAGGGGTGTACACATTTCTGTGAGATACTGTATGTAAAAGTCAACAACCAATATAAAATGTTTGCGTTTCCCCCAGAAACACAAAAGTTTTGCAAGCGAACACAGAAGTATTTGCGAGGTAACGGAAAGTTTTTAAGGACAACACAAACATTTTGCAAGCGAACGCAAAGTTGCTCGGGGGAATGCAAAACATCTGCGAGATGCCATTGACTTGGAAAAAATATGATATGAGATTTCATATTTTTTTTCACCACCATGTCCTCTTAGGGGCTCCGTATTTCAATCCAACTGTCATTATTATTATTATTTTAGTCACACTCACACCCTATCATTTTGCTTCAGAGGACATTGATTTAACCACTTGGGTAATATGGGTTTACCATCGTAATTGCTTCGTGTGGGTTTTGAAGCTTCAACTTTTGGATTTGTCCTTCTACACGATACGGTTACTATCCACTTCATTATGTGGACTCACAGAGATGGATTGTTTTCCTAATATGAGTTCATCTGAAGAATGGCATAGCATGAGGTCGAGTAAGAGAATTTTTTAATGTGAGAGAAGTAAATGCAAATAGCCCGCTTTGTTCTTTCTAATCCTTCATTTTCCTTTGTCTTCTTTTGCTTTTATTGTTTATGTTTAGGCTGACAAATGAAAGATATCCCGAAGTGTCCATCCACCTGGCTCCTCAGCTTTCATCTCCTATTACGTAGACTGCACTCTTTGTTTGACAGTGTGAAAAGATTCACAGGAAGAAAGGACCTCAATTACCCCTGTTGTATAGCTAAATTTAACTAAAGTTTATTTTTTTGTAACTCTTTTGACTGATTTATCTAGTACATTTCAGATAGAACTAATATTAGGCCTATTAGTTCAACATTCTTGTTATAGGCCTATATTCTAAATGACCATGGTGATGACTAGAAATAAAACACTGTATTCATTTCAAAACAGCACTATACAGAACTGTAAACCCATCTATTAACACACAAATTATCAACAACATTTAATTATTCTTATAAAAGCATTCTTTTCGGAATTTGTAGATTTGCAGACAGGGCCTCAATTGTTTTTTAGTTTACAGTTTGTTAAAAATAAACAATGTATATATGAGAAATATCACACGTAGCTGTGCGATACGACTGTATATCAGCATAGCTGTGATTCGGCCGTAGGCAATCACAGCGTGCTGATATACAGCTACAAGTGTGATATTACGTTTTTACAACAGTTCAATGGTACGAGTGTGTAAATAAATGAGAAACAACAACAGATCGTCTTTAAAAACCCTCTTTTGTGAGGAACTATTTCCTTCCGCAACGGATTCAAATCTCAAGTTGACAGTTTAAAAGTTGAGCCTCTAGCATCACCGACAGTCTGGAGCTCACATCTCTGAAAGAATTTTCAGATAGGCACTATATTTACATATAAATCACATATCTGAGGTCTAAACAACTATTCTCACCTAAAAAAGCCCCTCTGAAAACTACATTCTGTTACAAAATAATCTATACAAAATATGGTGGGTTTGTTTGTCCGCCATGACACGGACGTGTGAGAACGCTGACAGCGGAGTGATTGAAATGGTGAAATGGTTCCTGTTCCGAAACTGGTAGAATATTGCATAGCTGGAAAGACCTCAGATTCCGAATCAGATTCCGAATCAGATCAGAACGAACTGTTGTTCTATGTTGGCTATTAAAACCATAAATATAATTTCATAACATCAAAATCATTCTAAAAAGTTTAAAGGGGCAACATTTTGATACAAAAGTTCTCTCAGTGAAGAAAAAAAAAAAAAAAAAAAAAAAAAAGATGAGATATTGGCAAGTTTATGGAAGACCAGGGATGAAAGTAATGCCTTTTGTTTGACCATCGGTAACTCAAAATTTAATACTAGCCACAATTAAATTTAATTTACTTGGACATGTACTACACAATCACAGTGTATGTGAGTTAATGTCAATGTCAATAACTCTGTTGTTACAACCTACTTCTGGGTGAATTGTAACACTAGCTGGGATAGATGTAACAATGAGAGCTAATTTGCTGAGATAAGATCCAACACAATCTTCATTTATGCAAGAATGTTACTGAAGAACAAAGAATAATAAAAAAAAAAAATGTATTACTTTTATTACTTTAAATTTAGCACAAAACAATTGCAGTGTGTTTTGAGTTAGTGCTCGTTTGTATGTTGCCATCCACCAATTTTTATGTGAACTTTGGCATGTCAAATGAAAAAATGCAGGACGAAAATGCCAAGATGCGCATAAATTCTGGTCAAATTCAAGATGTGCATAAAATGTTGAGCTCAATTGAGGCGTTTTTATCCGATGAGAAGACACGCATTATCAATCATAGTTTATGCGCATTTAACACAACAAAAAAAACCTTGTGTGTCTTTGCCTTATAAACAGTAGATGTGATCGATAACTGGATTTATTGGAATCATCATAAGGGGTTGGTCGTAACATTTTTAATGAACTGTTACAACTATTCCCACCACAAACAGCTCTAACATCTACAGTAATTGATTTTGCAAGTGGGTTTGACATTAGCACGAATGCAAAGCATCAAGAGCAACTCTCGATTATCTAAAGTAAAATAACTGTCTTCAATACAATGATTGCTAAGCAAATATCTGAAAAAAACAAACAAACAAACAAAAAAACACTTTCCTGAAAATCAGTTTTTGGGTCAAAATGTACTGGAAGTTATGTATAATTTGACGTAACTGAAATTACAATTATTTAGATATCGTAAGCAACCTCGCACTGTCATTCTCACAGAATACATTAACATATCAGAGAAATGTCTGCAGTTATTCATTTTGTTTTTAATTCGACTCAAGGAGAGTACAGATGTGATCTTTGTTACTTAATCTAACCGAAATGGGGTTTAGGACATTTATAAAATTGCATTCACTGACAGAAAACAAAGGTGATGTATTTTATTCAACAGATGTCTACTTACTTCGCCAGATATTGATGTGTTGGTTCTCTTTATCCCAATGGAGTCACCACAGACATTTACAAAAAAATATTTAAGCATGCCATTTATAAATGGCATCCTTTAGCAGTAAACAAATTCAGTGCCTCTACTAATGATAAATCAAGATTTGCATGTTGATTCTGCAGTCAGAGGAATTCTAAGCACACATGTGAAGGACAAAGCCCAGGATCTAGTCGGTCAGTAAGCAAAGGGTCCGGCCTGCTGTGCACGACCAACATGCCATCTGGGATGGTATGCACAAACATCAAATGTAAAAGGATTAGAAATATGGGCCTTTAATTCCCAGAGGACAAGAAACTAGCATTCTACCATCCCGATGATGAGCAGGTCGAGAAGACTTATGCTAATCAAAGGCTGTCTTTGCCCCTTTAAATCCACATGTAAACCTCACAAGAGAAACTAACAGACTGCATCAAAAAGAGCAAAAAACAGAAATGGCTCAAGGAGGTTTGTTGGTCGCTTTCGGCCATGATGGATTGGAGCGGCTCATAACTGTGACTCAAGCTGCGTCCAAAAACCACCAACAGACACGAGTGACTGTTTGGACATCCGGACCAGCAGACAATCTCTTCAGATAAACAAGAGTGCTTTCGTACATTCAATAATCAGTGGTGCTGAAGTGTGATGCAGGTTATTTATTTATCTTCTACTGGTGCAATGACTGAGTGTGGTTAAAAAGGCAGTTGAAAGCAGACACATTTTGACGTGGTGGAAGAGGATCTGGAAGCATGCTGCCTTCTACTGGTAAAACTACAGTGCAGCATTGCATGTTAAATACATTTAAGAAATGCATTAAATGTCAACTAAAGTGAGTCCAAGAATCAGACAAATATGCAAAAGTACTTTTTTAATCATCCATAGTGTTTAAAAGAACACGGTCAGTAAAGTGATCAAGAAAATGTACACATAAATGCAAACTATACAACCGTACGAAAAAGAAAAACATGTATGTACAAGGCATTAAAATGCCATTTTACATTAATATTCAAACAAAAACCTAATGACCTAATACATTGAACTGAGGATGGTGCGTACTTTATTAGCTTTTGAAACATTGATGGGGTCACTAGTTTGTGTTTTAGTTAAATGATTTTACATTTACAAGAACAACATGGTTTATGTTACCATACAATAGAACACATTTTCACAAAGACTTTATTTCAAGAGATTAAAATATAACATTAAATATAATTATTTACAATGTTTAAAACATTACATACATTTTCCTTCAGCTAAATTCAAAACCCGCTCCAACTTCTCCGGATTCACTGTGGGGATCGACGCAACTTCAAAGAAAACCCTGTAAAATAAAATGAATAAATAAATAAATAAAAACTCAAGACAATCAAATGCCACAATCTGGAATATTTTAATTTAAACAAACTGCTTCATTAGACAAATGCTTTTAAGAATTCAACATCTGCTGTAGGAAGGCATAACATTAGATAAATATGTCAATACCAACCAGGCTCTGGAAAAGCATCAAAACAACATTGCAGTCATGCGCATACTCGGCTAAAAAAACAACCAAAATTCACATTTAATGAATTTTTACTAAGTATAATTTGCCACAAATGGCGAACCAACTTTAAAAGCAAATGGTTTAAAAACAGTGAACTGTGTTGTAAAACTTTAAAAACCGCAAACAAACCAGAAATGATTAGACCATACAGTTCAAAGTTGATTTGAACCGCTGAAATGAGCAATTTCTCTACATATTGCTGTACAGCACATTAGGGTAAATCTATATAACGATTAAAAAAGTCTGGAAACCAAGGACATTACCATATACTGGGTTTCCTCCTTTGTGATGGTAGTTCACCCAAAAACAAAATTTCTGTTATTAATACTAACCCTCATGTCCGTCCAAACATCGTTAAAATAGTCCACATGACCAGTGGTTCAATACTTTTTGTGTGCAAAAACAAGAAAATAATGACTTCAGCAACAATTTTGTCTCTTCCCTGTCATTGTCCTATGCCGTTTACATTGTAGACTTAGTGCAGCGCTTCCTGGTTCTACGTCAGAATGCCAGTTCAGCATTGGCAGACTCCTGTGTTAGCAGCAAACGCATGTGTGTGCTGCACATGCATGTCTAAATTCATTTTCATGGTATCCCACGGGGGAAAAAAGAACGTGGCAGAAGCTAAAAATGTAGTATAAAACATAATGCAATCGAGTAAAGCTTTTCTATTAAGGCACACTTCTTTTCCCCCTTAAACTGATTGTGCATTAAAGATGATTTTTACCTTTATAAAATAACCGTTTTTAAATTTAAAGATGTCCAATAGAGAAAAAAGCAATGATGTTAAAACGGCATGATACTTTTAAATATTGAACTAAACCCACCAGTAGATGGCAGTAAGTCGCCGTCTTAACGAGTCACTGTGTCATTCATTCATTCATTCAGTAACGAACCAAGTTTCTGTATTTTTCAATGGTTAATTGACTCTTTGACTCTTATGATTTGATCACAGCCACAGATTCGTACACGAAATATTGCTGTGCGTCGTAGTTCTGCTGTGGCTTTCCTTGGAAAATACAGCAAACAGTACTGTTGAATATGTACTTCACTTAATATTACCCTTTTGTTTGTTGAACTGTTGTTTAAAATCCCACTTTTACAAAGGTAGCCTACATTGCTCGAGAACGGCAGTCATGCAGCACTATTTGTATTCCGCATACCCATATGCTACATTAATCAATTACAGACCGATTTCCAATCTACCTTTTCTGTCAAAAATACTAGAAAAGGCAGTATCATCACAACTGTGTTCCTACTTGGAAAGAAATGGTATCTGTGAGGATTTCCAGTCAGGATTTAGAGCGTACCATAGTACTGAGACTGCTCTCATTAGAGTTACGAATGATTTGCTCTTATCATTAGATCATGGTTGTATCTCTCTATGAGTGTTACTAGACCTCAGTGCTGCTTTTGGCACTATCGACTAGGGCTGCAACAACTAATCGATAATAATCGATAATGAAAATCATCAACAACTATTGTCATTATCGATTAGTCGGGTCACCTTTAAGAAACTTTTAGTTATAATTGAATTTATTTAAAGACAGAAAAACAATTAGTTCAGTAAACCAATGTTTGATAATTGTTTATATTAAAAATGCATTGCTTACTTATGCGCATACTTGCTCCTGATAACTGCAAGTTTACTGTCCGGTGGGCGGTTGAGCATGTCGTGAAGTTTTCTGACTACGGGTGCCAGATCCTCCACACTGTATCCAGAGTGGAACTGCAAACACGGTGTCTGGAAACAGAAGTGGAACATCAGTCAAAACTTCACACAAACCCTAAAGTGCTATTGTGAAGAGAAGCCAGATATCTATAAGCTCGGAGGGGTCTAACGAGTGTTACATGAGGGATATGACTTTATGACGCCTGCCAAATATTTCCTAAGGTGAGAATAAAATGCCCTTAAGCTGTCAATAATTTGAGGATACGATGAAACGACATCCAGAAAAAAAGTAAACGAGTGCGTGTGTTTGTGTTTTAAGCTAACTGAACTTCATTTCTGACTTCTCTGTCGAGCCACTCAGCACAAAGCAATTGCTCAAACGTTGGTAAACTTTGTCATGTGTGAGAATGTGTGGGTGTATGAGAACAAAAATTCATCCATAATGAGCAGTCACTAGCTGTCGTCAGCTTTAGCTCATTTAGTGACATCAGAAGAGTACAGAATACCCCAATCACACCACACAATGATGCTGAACTCACCGTGAAAGTGCTTGTATGTGTATCACCAAGGAACAACAGAATTTTGTGAGAATAAATGGTATAATTCATGATCTCTGTGTTTGTGCATATATTATAAAGGTAAACACGTACCCATCCTCCAAGATCCTTAGTTACTAGAGCGATGAGCAAACAGGCAGAGGCAAGCAAAGATGCCCTTACAGACACAAACTCCATCTCCAACAAACTCAGCTCGCAAATAAAGCGTGCCAGAGTCAGTGTGTCCATACCTGCGTTCACACACTGCCGGGAGATGAGAGACAGTTAATCATCACACACAACAAGCCAGAATAAGTATCCATTCAATGACACACTGCAAACGAATAAATTTACAAACAAATTAATTTCCATGATTCTTGAATTCTCTATTCTTCAAAGGAATAGTTCATGCAAACTTTTTGTAATCATTTCCTTATCCTCATGTCGTTCTAAACCAATTTTTGAAAAATCTTATCCCTAAAGCAGTTCATAGAGACCGTTGGTGTTAAGCTCCAAAAATAGGTGAAAAAAAAAGGAATTAATTCAACAAAAAGTACCATATGGTGGAAAAGCAAAAACATGCCGCTTTTGTGTGTGGCCCTTTAAATGCAAATGAGTTGCTGCTCTCTGGCCCCCTTTCAAGAAGAGGGCAGAGCTTCAAGAGATCATGCAACACACAAACAGGACAATTTCAAGCACTGAAAATGTCAGAAACTGCATAGGCATAGGTATAGGTATAGTTAAGCATAGGTATAGTTTAGTATATAATCATTTTCATATATTATAAATTGCTTGCGTCTCAGAACATGCCGATGAAATAAAATAAACATGTTATCTGAAAGGAGGCAGATGCTGTTGTTTGCGCAAGACAGTTCTGGGAGAGAATTATACCGAACCACTTTGTCGACATACTCTGTTCAGGCATTTCAGAACAACATTTCAAATGATGTACAACAAGATTCAAAGCAGTTTTTTGAAATCGGCCATCACAAAAAATTGTTGAAAAGTTCCCCTCCAAGTATCATCGTCGCTTTTTAATATTAACGTTGAACCACTGTACTCACATGAACGGTTTTAAATATGTTCATGGTAGCTTTCTGGGCAAGTCTTTGATTAATAAAGTAAAAAAAAAGAAGAAAAAAAAACAATGAAATAGAGACCTTTTGGAACATGTCTTTATGCTCTTTTGATCAAATAATAATTTTTTTTTATACATCTCAAATTTTGAAAAGTAGTTTAAAGGGGTCCTTGATTATGATTTCACTTTAACTTTAGTTAGTGTGTTATGTTGCTGTTTGAGTATAAACAACACCTGCAAAATTACAACCCTCAAAGTTTTATTTCATTTTAAGGACTACAATCAACGGCTGGTAGGGACTACAACGAGCTTCTTGCCGGGTTGGTGACATCACGAACCCTAGAGTTCAATAACCCCACCCACTGATTCAAGCACGACTAGTAGTAGGTAAATAACAGACGTGACGATAACACCGGATCGATCAACTTGAAGAGTGTAAATTGTTGTACAGTGCCAGGTTGTGGAAAAGCACAGTAGCTGCAGTGTATTTGCAGAGAGCCTGAAAAAATGTTGCAGCGCCTTCTATATTGGATCCGAAAGGAATGGCGCGACACACTTACACGAGTAAAAAAAAAAAAAAAAGTTTGTACTGATACTATTGCTTTGTTACAATCATATGTACATGTCTCACCAGTGACCACTGATTTCTGATATGTAATGATTCATGAGGCCTACAATCAGGTGTTTTCATCTCAAAATAGATTGTCAGTAAAATCTAACCAGTGTAAATTATATTTATAAAACGGATAGTTCCGGCCCTTGATTCTGATTAGCACATACAGCTGACCAGATTACACAAGTGTCGTTGCACCGCTGAATGTGTATGTTGCTGCGTCTGTTTTAGAAAGCACTCTTAGCAATGCAAATATGTGTTTGTTCTCTATTGATATTGTTCATTGAAGCTCACTGCATTATGTAGAAGAGTATTTTGACCGAGTGAATTCATGTTTATTTCATGCTGTAAAAGAAGAAATAGATTCACGTGTCACACCACATTAAAGAGCATCAAACCCACGTGTATTGTTTGAATTGCGTAGTACAGTTAACAGAATTTCAAAGCTTAAACTTTGTATCATATCAAAAGTAACCTCCTGTCTGATCTGTCAGCGCGCTGTGGTCCGTGTCCTCTTTGATCTGCGACGTACCTTTCACTACGTGACAAAATGGATGCGTGGCGTAAGAACAGAGTCTGAATGAGTGGGAGTTGGTGGCCATTCAAAAGAGCATCATTTTTTTGTAGTTCTGTTAAACTTTCCCACATTTTACGGTTTCCTTTGCACTCCATGTCTTCTTCGATTGGACTGGTTCAGGAAGGACTGCACTACAGTGTTGTGCTACAGCGCCCCACTATTGTAGGCCCTTCAAATAGGTCACGAGATCAAAAGACTATTCAACAGCAAAAACATTTGTTGACAATTATTTATTGTCGACGTTGTCGATAGTGTAGACTAACCGTTTCAGCCCCGTATAAAATCATTTTAAAAATGCAGTTTATGGCCCCTTTAAGCTCCACAGAGGTTTAGAACAAGTTGAAGGTGAGAAACGCAGGTTTATCTTACTAACGTGTCAGTAACGACATTCAAGCAAGGGGGAGTTTGTCTATTGTACCCTAATCGCTCGTAGCTTGTACCTACTCTCTGCATAAAAGCATTGGCATGAATAAATTTAAGTGATCTATTTGTGTTCATGCTGTAATTGCTTTTCTTCAGAAAACTAAGCCACCAATTTAAAAATGATTTTATGTTTGTCGTGTTGTTCTCTTAATGATCTTATTGAACATCATATTTGTTAATGCACACTAAAGAAGCTCATTTCTTAGCAAATAGAGCAATTAGTGAAACCAGCCATTCCGCTGACAAATAAAAACAAAAAAGTCAAGGAGCTTTGACTAAAGCTCAATTAATTCAGGTGTTGAAAACGGGAACGGTTGTTGCTGCTTGTTGCTGTCAGATCCAGTGACAGCCGGTCATACACAGATTCCTCAGGGAATACAGAGGGGGCGTCAAAAAAACAAAAACAAACAGGTCACACCTGACAAACACAAAGACATCCAACACATGCTTCCCTACATGGTCGTTCTCTCTGACTTTGATGAACACACACTTGACGTTAATGCTAGTGTGTCAGATGACACGTGTCTTTTCAGTGAGGGGATACGTGTGTTGTCTCTCACCTTGGCATAACGACGGAGGAAGCGGTATGGAACCGGAATATTAATGTCAAAGTTCAGCGCCTGCAGGATGCTGATCTCCATGGAGATGAGTTGGGAGCGTTTGTAGGCATCGTCGCAAATATATAGGAAATCGTCCACGCAAGGTGGAGCCCGCTCCTGTAAGGACACACCAAAAAGATGGTAACAACTGACAAATAATTTTTTGCAGCATGTATATTGTGCATAGTATGCAAAAAACAGCACACAGTGCAGGTACTGCAACCCACACTGCAATGCACTCAAACTGACTTTTTTTGGTTCAGTTACGGCCATTTCACACCGCAAGCACGAGCAGTTTACGAGTTTCATTTTATGTGATTTCTAGGATGACCGTGATGGTGGCATGGCACACTTGATGACTGAGGTAAAAAAAAAAAAAATCCCTTATTTCTTTGATCAAACATCACATTCTTAGCCTTTGTATCAAATGCCCTTCCAATGAAGAAACATTCCAGTGATCTTAGCGGGACTTACTCTTCAAAATTAGTCAAAAATCATAGTATCTCACAGAAGTGAGTACACCCCTCACATTTTTGTAAATATTTTATTATATCTTTTCATGTGACCAGACTGAAGAAATGACACTTTGCTACAATGTAAAGTAGTGAGTGTCCAGCTTGTATTACAGTGTAAATTTGCTGTGCCCTCCAAAAAACTCCTTAACGTCTAAATGGCTGGCCACAAAACGGAGTACACGCCTAAGTGAAAATGGCCAAATTGGGCCCAATTCATGTGACTCGTTTGTGTTACAATGTCTCAGGTGTGAATGGGGGGAGCTGGTGTGTTAAATTTGGTGTTATGGCTCTCACTCACGTCTTGGTTAAAGTTGTTGTTTTTTTTACTATTATTCATCAAGTTATCACCATTTCTACACAAGCTTACGATTAGGCAATATACACAAGTTTACATTATATTTTTTGTATGCGCGTTGTATAATGTTTTCAACTAAAAGAAATCCTTAAGACATAAAGAACAAAATCATTTAAAGCTCAACTGTGAACGGGAAACTTGCAAATAAAGCAGACTGCGGCAGTTATCATACACTCGAGTCAGCATAATGGTTATCGTGTTTATATTGTTTCACATGTTCATGATGAGAAAAACAATTTCCATATGATTGGGTCGGTTGAGAAAACGCACTGCACTGACATACGTTGTAGAGACACAAAGATAGACGTTATGCGGAGCAAAATTTCTAATAGCACTTTGTGTTATGTTCGTAAACTGGTCTCCTTCGATGAAACTTAAAGAAAGCATGTGTCTCTGTCATTTTGCTATCAGATAAGATATATTCTCGGCTTACAGCTGCGCCTACCTGTCGTGAATGCAGTGATGGAGAGCGGTCTTTCTATTAGACTAATGTTTGGATTTCTCATTGTGGTGGTAATATGATAACTCAGTTTCATTAATTCATCTGATCAAAAGTAATTCCATTTTGTAAGACCATTTTCATTTAAGTAATTCCAAACTTTGCAAGGCAGAAGATGACATTGTGTGATAAGTGCTGGGCATTCGATTAATCGCATCCAAAATAAATCAGTAACATAATGTGTGTACTGTGTATAATTATTATGTATACATACATGTAAATATTTAAGAAAAAATGGTTATATTTAGATATGATATATATAGTGGGTACTGGAAGTATTCAGACCCCCTTACATTTTTTAATTTGAAATTTGCCAAAATCATTTAAGTTCATTGTTTTTCCTCAATATACACACACAAAAACACAGAATTCTTGACATTTTTGCAGATTTATTAAAAAAGGAAAACTGAAATATCACATGGTCCTAAGTATTAAGACCCATTGCATTGACACTCATATATTTAACTCAGGTGCTGTCCATTTCTTCTGGTCATCCTTGAGATGGTTCTACACCTTCATTTGAGTCCAGCTGTGTTTGATTGGACTTGATTAGGAATGCCACACACCTGTCTATATAAGACCTACAGCTCACAGTGCATGTCAGAGCAAATGAGAATCAAGAGGTCAAAGGAACTGCCTGAAGAGCTCAGGCACAGAACTGTGGCATGGCACAGATCTGGCCAAGGCTAAAAAAAACTAAAAAAATTCTGCTGCACTTAAGGTTCCTAAGAGCACAGGGGCCTCCAAAATCCTTAAATGGAAGACGTTTGGGACGACCAGAACCATTCCGAGAGCTGGCCGTCTGGCCAAACTGAGCTATCGGGGAGAAGAGCCTTGGTGAGAGAGGTAAAGAAGAACCCAAAGATCACTGTGGCTGAGCTCCAGAGATGCAGTCGGGAGATGGGAGAAAGTTGTAGAAAGTCAAACTTCACTGCAGCCCTCCACCAGTCGGGGATTTATGGCAGTGTGGCCCGACGGAAGCCTCTCCTCAGTGCAAGACACATGAAAGCCTGCATGGAGTTTGGTAAAAAACACCTGAAGGACTACAAGATGGTGAGAAATATGATTCTCTGGTCTGATGAGACCAAGATAGAACTTTTGGGCCTTAATTCTAAGCGGTATGTGTGGAGAAAACCAGGCACTGCTCATCACCTGTCCAATACAGTCCCAACAGTGAAGCATGGTGATGTCAGCATCATGCTGTGGGGGTGTTTTCAGCTGCAGGGACAGGACGACTGGTTCCAATCGAGGGAAAGATGAATGCGGCCAAGTACAGGGATATCCTGGATGAAAACCTTCTCCAGAGTGCTCAGGACCTCAGACTGGGCCGAAGGTTTACCTTCAAACAAGACAATGACCCTAAGCACACAGCTAAAATAACGAAAGCGTGGCTTCACAACAACTCCGTGACTGTTCTTGAATGGCCCAGCCAGAGCCCTGACTTAAACCCAATTGAGCATCTCTGGAAAGACCTAAAAATGGCTGTCCACCAACGTTTACCACCCAACCTGACAGAACTGGAGAGGATCTGCAAGGAGGAATGGCAGAGGATCCCCAAATCCAGGTGTGAAAAACTTGTTGCATCTTTCCAAAAAGACTCATGGCTGTATGAGATCAAAAGGTGCTTCAACTAAATACTAAGCAAAGGGTCTGAATACTTGGGACCAAGTGATATTCCAGTTTTTCTTTTTTAATAAATTCCCACACACCTGATTTGAACGACAGGGGCGCATCAGCCAACTCCGGGCAACCTTAATTAGGGGCCGTTCACATATTGCGCCTAAAAAAGCGTGGAAAGCGCAGCCGTGTTGCTTCCATTTTGCCGCGCACCTACATAGGAAATAATGAATATGCACGTGCAAAAGACACGATATGTGAACGGCCCCTTACTCCACTTTTACTGTCTATATGTATGTTCGCGCGAAACTGTCTGAATACGGGGCTACATTGCGCATGCGTCGAACCGTGTGACGCACACACGAACCGAACCGAGCGATTTTTCCATGTACCGTGCCATCCCTAATATATATATATATATATATATATATATATATATATATATATATATATATATATATATACACACATATACACACACACACAAGATATATTTATAACTTGCTGAACAAGATCAAAGATCCAGTAAAATGATTCAAACTTCTATAACACTGAAAAAATAAATGCCCGTTATCTTTTGTCAGTCATCAACAAATCACAGCACTTTCAATATCTCTAAGCCATAGATTTATTGTTCAGCATTACTTTAGCACTTTATAACCGTTTACCTTAAGGAGTTAGAAATACAGTTACTATTGTACTGTCCTGGCTTAAGAAATCAGTCAGACGGCTTGAGAGGAAGAGAGATTGAGCGGGATTTTGTGTCGCTGTCAATTTGCAGTCTCTTTTTAATGATAGCCCTTATGAGTTTGTCAATCATCCCCGCTTGCTATTTGAAGGAATGAACCCAGCGCTATGATTTTGCTCTTGCTTGATTTGAGTACAGAGGAGTCACCAGGTTTTTGCGCAGTTAGTCAGACAGTTTAGAATATAAATTTAAAAAATAGTAAAGCTCTTAATATTTGTTTTGTTTTGTTTTTCAGATGCCCAATTACAGTCAATGACAAGAGAGACTGTGGGAAAAGTACATAAAAACAATGCCAGCAAGAATGCAAGCAGTTATCAAAGTCAAAGGAGGCCAAGAAAAATATTAAGTTTTTTGATATTATGTGTGAATAATGACAGTTTTGGCCAGATCCCTAAAATTTGTGTTCTCTCTTTTCTGTAGTCTAAGAAATTAAGCACTGCATGTTTTAATAGCATTCAATTGGCATGTTTGTTTAAAGGACATTGGGCAGGATGTGCAATAGAGTGTTTTTCGTAAAGAAAGTAATAATAAAAAAAGAAAACTGGGATTTTTACCTGACTAATCAGAAAAAATAATCGGCCAACTAACCAACCATCAAAGTTCCCGCTACGGAAAATGCGTACATGTTGGCAGGTCAGAGGTTGTGAGATAATAGGAGAATAACTAAGCCCTTGAGTAATTACGACTAAGCCCAGAAAAGTGCAAGTCTAAAGGGATGCCGTTCAGCTATCATGAGAGAGCACATGTCTTACCTCAAATTTAGAAGCAATGAGCATGGCAGTGGAACCAATGAGCTGCAAAGACTCTCGTTTGACTTGGCTCATGGCCAGATAATGATCTGTCATTTTCACAGCTAGGTACAGAGTCTCATGATTCAGTTCAAAATTCTCCTGCAGAATAAAGAGCAAGAATAAAGTCCCATCAGTACTTAAGCCAACAACATTTATCAGCCTTATTTGAAACGATGCCTGGAAGACCCTTCAAAAATCAACCCTTACCTGGACCTCAACCAGCCAATCCACCAGAATTGCTCTCATATTGGTGTTCAGAGTCGGTTGATCAGCCATGTAGTCATGTAAAACAAACTTTTCCTGCAAATAAAAGAAATAGAAAGTTTTGGCTTGCAGTTCTCTGTTCCACTACTTGCAAGATCATCAACAAACTCACTACTAAACCAACCTCTCTGCTCTTGAGGTAGTCAAAAATATCTTTGGAATACTCCGCTGCATGTGTGGAGTCGCTGAGTTGCTCAGAATCAATGTCAAACTCTGGAGGAATCTGAAAGACAACAGATTAATGTTTTTTTTTATTTTAATAAAAATCTTTAAACAAGGTACAAAACTTTTGTTAATGCCTAACATATTAAAGAACGTTAATAACGTGTACCATGAATATGTAATATGAATTGTTTTAAGTGTGATCCTTATTTAAATTAGCATTAATTAGAATTCAAATGTTGCTTCTGCATCCATATTTTATGTAACGACTGCCCACAATACAACCATTTCTTTGTTTAAAGCAAGTTGCTTCGCAAACAAATGATATGGCGGTGGCTGTCACTGACTATTTAAATCTAGCATGTTTGGGGTCTCGTGTTTCAAGTCCAATGCCGCTGGTAGTGACGATTTTCTCTGACCAATCAGTGACCTGCAGTGTTTGCACATCACATTTAGTATTGGTACTATTTAAGTGAGCCTTACGGAGCCATCCCATGTAGTGGAAAAGAGTTCCATGCAGTGGAAAAGCGCCATTATTTAAAATCCTTCCAAACACTTTGGGACAACTGGATATTTACACAGAAATTCACATTCATGCCAATTCTGTCGTTGTACCAACGCAGCAGACCAAGGCCTTACCTCTGGAGGCTGGAGGTGTGAAGGAATTGAGGCTTTAGAAGAGGGCTCTTCTAGTTTCTCAACTGACTCCACATTCTTCAGTTCCTCTAAACTAACCACAGATCTGAAGGAAGAAAAGATTTTTAAAAATCTGCACATTTTGCGACAATAATCTCTAAGCACTCTTGAAACACCTCAATTTATGGTAGAGTAAAGATAAAGAGGTAGTAAAATATGACTTACTTTGAACTGACATTCTTAGAAAGTATCGAGATCTTCTTCTGCAGCTTTTTAACAGGATCTTTCTTTTTGATGGGGTTGCTAAGCTCAATCTTGTGTGCCTTTAATAAAAGTGAATTTTAAGAGTCAAAATTCAGCCTAAATGTCAGCCAAAAACTGTTAAAATAAGCACGAGAGAATGAATGCAAGGTGTTAGACAATGGTGAACAGAGCCAATATTACAATTTGCATATGAGAGAGAGCACCTCACGTGAAAATTCAGACCCACCACAGTAGTGCCCATACAGTGATCGCCTGCTTTTGAGAACTCTGTCATTTACTGCTCTGGCATGAATGAGATTTCAATGAGGGCGTGACTATCTGGCATGCTGATTTGCATCATTCATTTAAACGGCTGGGGTTACAAGTCAGATGGCCCTATACTTAAAGATTTGATTTCACCAGAATCGAACCAAAAACACCACGAGACTGCCTAGTAAGGCAACATGAAAGCAATAAAGCTGTGGAGCATGTATTCAAATATGTGCATTAACAAAAATATAAATGGCACCCTTACATTAGTAATGTCCACAAAAGCAGTTCTTTTCTTAGGGGCCCCTTGGGGAGAAGATGATGAACGCTTGGTCTGGAGCCCATCCTGCTTAAACACATCAACACAAGATGGATTAGATGAACAACCATTGAATCAGTAAAGATCTAATTCGGTTTTAGATCCGATCTCATTGTATAACTTACCTGGTTCTCCGGGCCTTTGGGGTGAAGTTTGGGGATTTTACTGGAGGTGGGCTTCTTTCCTCGGGAAAACGGCATCTTATTCTGATTACTCAGTTCTGATCCTTCTCAGATATCCTGTTTCAAAGGTGAAATGAACAACTGTAGGTCACTGGGCTCCACAAGGAAACTAACCATTCAAACAAAGATCGGTAATGAAATTGTTTTGATCGCAGGAAGCGTCAAGTCGATGCGGGCGAATGTTTCGTTTAATTTTGCTAGAAATGACAAATCGACCTTACCTTTTTCACCATACGCTGAACAATATCGATTAAAGCAAGTAAAAAGATCTTGAAAGACAATATGTGCAAACATTCACGAAAAGTACAATGGAAAGCTATTCAGGCTGCCGAGCTGCACCGAGCTGCAGTCTGCATGAGTCCAAAACCACACGCACTGAAGCGATTGGCCGACTGCACCTCGCTCTAGGCCAATGAGCGTCGAGTTAGGATGCCGTTGTTAAGGGGCGGGACAATAGGTTTTTCAAAAACACCCTAGCAACCAATAGGAAGAGGACAGCTCGCGCTCTTTGATTCATGGGTAAGTGTACGTTGGAGAGAATGCACTTAGTAATGACACCAACATAATCTACTTTTTAGATTAAATGTATTACCTAACATAAACTAAACACGAGCAATATATTTGTTCCTGTATTTACTCATTTTTGTTAACGCTAGTTAATGAAAATACAGTTCATTGTTTGTTCATGTTAGTTCACATTGCATTAATGGATCAGTAAATGTTGAAATTAACATTAACAACGGTTAATAAATGCTGTAGAGTGAAGATCATTATTAGTTCGTGTTAATGCTGATACCTAATGTTAACTAATGACCCTTATTGTAAAGTGTTGCTGATATGCAAATATTTCAATTATGTTAAAAGATTTCGCTTGAATATTATTGTCTTTACAATGAAGCCACACCCCCAGCCAGCCACCCACACCATACATGTCTTTCACACAGGAAATCAGCATAGTCTGTAAACTGCCTGTGGCCCCATCACTCATCGAGCCAAACTTGTTTGACTGATTTTCTTCAACAAGGTAAAGAAAATAGATATTTTCCCAAATGTATGATTAGTGAATTATTATCACTAATATTATTTCTAATGTATGTTTTTTGCAGAAACTAATTTTCCCCATATGTTTTGGATGAAATTATATTTCCCTTTTTGTTTTACTTTAACAAAAAACTTTACCCAGTTTACTTCAGTTTTCAAATTTGGTCGGCCCGCTTTGCTCTCACGTTTTCCTTCAGCTGCAGGAAATCATTACATGCAAAATCAATTCATTTGTATCTTAAAAGCTTGGAAATGACAAGCATAATATAATCATTTTAAAGCCATGTTACGTGAAATTTGATGCATCAGGTTACATCTGATTCCTTGTAAGATCATTCTCTCATTCTACAGTATAAGTAGCAATCTCTGCATCTAAAGTGCAATCTCTCTTCAGCTTGGTTCAACAATGTGTTTCACACATGCATTTACTTGATATCTTTCAGCAATAACATGAAATTTAATTTAACACGGTGCATCCCACTCTCTAAAACTTTCTTTCAATATTGGGGCATTTAATGTCCAATAACATTGGATTTCTTTAGACCAGTACTGTCACACACACATTTTATTGCTCCTTAGAAAATCTCCATCTGTGGTTCATCAGAGAATCTCCTTTGAGTCTTTCATGTCTCCATTAAAAACGTTAAAGTATGACGATACATAAACAATTAAATAGCCAAAGACTTTTCAAGGTGACGTCCTCCACAGAACTGCCCTGGAAACCTTTTATTTCCAATTCTCTTTAAATGTACTCATAATCTAACTTGAACTGACTGCAACAGGTTATGCGTGTGTTGGATTATTTATTGCCAAATAAAATAAATATGCGGGCGCTGACATAGTTTTAGGCTGAGCTGATGTTTATCAAATCTTGAACCGACGTCCCCTTACAAACGTCTTCTCCATTTCTCTTAATATTTTGTGTCAGGTAAAGTTTTCCCCATTATTTAGAATCATGTCTTGCCCAGTATCGTTGACTTATATGTCTTAAAGCAAAATCTACAAAAAAACAGTAAATGGAAACCATTTGCTTTCAGAACCTATCAACACCCACCATTTTTCCTGTCAGTCACATGACTTCCTGTTACAGAAACTCATCTGGTGATTTCTTTTTCTGCTCATTTGAGACCTGTTTTTCTTCAGTTATTTTTGGATTCATTTAGTTGGTCATATATCTCTGTTTTGATTTTAAATGTTATGTCCAATAACAGATAAATGGATGATACTAATAATAATAATAATAATTCTTTACATTTATATAGCGCTTTTCTAGGTACTCAAAGCTCTTTATATATGGAAGGGCCATAACACCCACCACACACCAGCTTATTAGTGGATAGGAGACCAATCAGTTTATGAGAATGATTAGGAGGCCATGATGGACAGAGCCCAGTGGACAAATCTGACCAAGATGCTGGGGTTACACCCCAACTCTTTTCATTAAAATAGATGCATTAAAAATAAATGACCCCATTCAGTCATTTAAATGCTTTAAATCCAAACGTAGGCATCACAAAATTATAGCTAATGTGCGTATGTATGAAAATCTGATATTCATTGTGTAAATGAATTAAATATAAATATTAAAATGTGTTATCACATTTTAAATGACCTAAATGTTGGATTATGACAAAAGTCATTTAAATGCAAAAATAGATATGTAATTATAAGCCAATGTAATTGATATCAACCCATACAGATCAATTAAAAAATCTGATAACCAATATCTAGACATATTGTGCATCTCTAAATTATATCTTGGTCCATCTCTTTTTCAGATGATTAATGAAGAGTGGCTGTGCAGTTCATTTAAACTGTGTGATCTAGTCACCGCTTCAGAATCTGGTCACTCTGATGTAAGTACAGACATTTTGATAACACTTTACAATAAGGTTCATTAGTTAACATGAACTAATAATGAACTGCAGATATACAGCATTTATTCATCTTTGTTAATGTTAATTTCAACATTTACTAATACATTATTAAATCTTGTTAACATCACTGTGAACTAACATGAACAAACAATGAACAACTACCAGTTGATACCGGCGTGATCAAAAAGATCTTAAACTAGATGGAACTAGATTAAATATTTTGACTGTTGCGATTCCAAATCGGTTTAATGACCTGTAACTCTGCCTGAGTATCAGACAAGTGTTCACTGTTGGCCAGAGGAGAACTGGCCCCCCGACTAAGCCTGGTTTCTCCCGAGGTTTTGGTTCCTTTGGCTTGCTTACGTTGGGGACACTTGCTTGATATTCAGCAGTGTTTTTGATATGCCTGCATTGGCGCCGTTGTATGCGAACTGAGCTGAGCTGAGCCGGACGATTACGTCACTGTTTTCTGCAGTGCTGCTATACCTAAATTAACTAGACTAATAACTACTGATATTTGCAACGGAATGAATCAATAATATATAAAATAAGCTGCACAATGACACCATTTTCTTATTAATGTAAAGCTGCTTTGCCACAATTTGCATTGTAAAATGCGCTATATAAATAAAGATGACTTGACTTGACAATTGTATTTTCATGAACTAACGTTAATGAAGATTGTTAAATACAGTATCAAATGTATTGCTCATGGTTAGTTCATGTCAGTTAATACATTAACTAATGAACCTTAGTGTAAAGTGTTACCGACATTTTAGCCTGTAAATAAATACATTGCAGTGTAAAGCTGTTCCATCTCTTCTAAATCCTGTTATGACCTTTTCAGAACTCTATGCAGATAGTAATCAACAGCAATTCATACCCACAACCTGCATACAACCCGTTGTCAATCCAACACACATTGGAAACATACAACCGTTTACTGGATGCACCATTAAAACAAAACGTAGAGCCCATTCAACGCTCTCCACATGTGACAGCCAAAGCTGTGATAGATTCAGCTGTGAGGATCAGAGACCCAAGTGAATCTGTCAAAGTGAGACAGGATGACGTTGAGATGCTAGCTGAAGAGTTAACTTTAAAAGTCTGTTGCGAAGCACTAGAAGAGATAGAAGCGCAACATCACTCCAATGATCCATCATCCAAAAACGTAAATGATAAAGGGGTTATAGAGGGGAAAATGCATTATGAAAATGCATGGATCCTGTACACCTCAGGCTCCAACTGTGATAGAAATGCATTTGAAATGGAAACAGACAAGATGGAAGAATATAATGACCCACTGACCACAGCCTGTGACACTTCCTTGAAGAGTATGGCCAGTCTGGGGTCTCTAGACTACCCTGATGCTCCCCCAAGTACCCCTTTACTTCCAGAGATGATGAGGAGTCGAGCCAGCTTCACAAGGAAGCTAAAGGGAGGACTCGCTAAAGAGTTTCTTCCTTCACCCCCTCCTCCGACCCCCAAAGACAACATGCAACCCTTATTGGAGAACCAAACGACAGATGCATCCGCTGAGTTTATGGTGAGGCTAATGCGTTCGCTTTCACTGGAATTTTGTCGAAACGGAGGTCTAGAAGAAGAAGAAGAGGGCAGAGAAGCTGATGATGGTGGCATTCCCAGGCTGACTGACTATGCTGCTCAAATATCTGCAGATATCCTTCATTCTCTCAGCACAAACAAGATAAAAGGAAGGGATGAGCGTTGTGTGAAATGCATGTTGGCAATTTGTGATCAACTAGCGAGTGAAATTGTCACAACGTCTCTTGCAGAGGTGATGACAAGAGGAGAAAGGAAGGAAGAAACAACATCTGACTCAATGCATAAGGTAGACATGGCTTTAGAAAAAAGATCTAGCATTCCTTTCTCTGCAACGGATGGGGTGAAAGTTTTAGCTAGTGAGCTAATCATTAACAGTGTGGTTCATGCTTTTGCTAAGCTAAAACAGGGCGTGTTTAAACATGGAATTCAGCCACATCTGTCGAGCCAAGCAGCAGAACCACAGCCATGGGAAGAAGAAAGATATTCAAACACACTGTGTAAAGACTCAATGAACTCCCTCAAAGCCAAAACCTTCAGATGCTGTAACGATAAATCAGAACTGAACCCCACTACAGTTGACACCATTCAAGTGACCTCATCAGTGTACACATTTGCAAACAACTTTGCAGAAGACGTGCTTCAGCATTCTGTGTGTGATGCTTCTCAGTTTACTGAGCAATCTGAGGGAGCAGAATTTGGCTCGCAGAAACACATTAAACCACTGGTGATCAAAACACGTGCTGAGGAAAGTCGTCATGGAAAGGAACTGCAATGTGCTCTACTTTGGGCTGTGGCCTCTCAGAACGGGACTTCAGCACTTCAGTTTGATCTACCAGACACAAGCCTTCAGCAACAGGTACAGATTATTACACTTTTCACTGATTGAATTTGCCTAATTGATGAGACCATGGATTGTTGTTGTAAGGCCTTGTTCACACCAAGGACAATAAAACTATAAAGTGTTAGGTTCCGTTACAATTCCATGACAATAGGGAAGTCCACACCACAACTATATAACAGACTTCCCTATTCTCATTGAATTAGAAACATATCATTCTTTTAATGGCATTTGATGCGAGTAGGCTTTAACTTTAAGTTGTAAGGTGAGGAAGATTGCCTAAAGTTTATACTGAAAACCAAATTTTACTTGTTCATTATTATTATTATACCAACTCCCAATCATTTTCATTTAAAAATGTTAAGAAAGAAACATTTTATCTTAAAACAAATTTGTGAATAAATAAATAAAACATGAATTGACAATTAAAAATGTCGTTAAAACTGTCGTTCATGTCAGTAGAAACCTATAATTGGTTAACCTAAAAAGGTTTTGTCTTATTAATCCTTTTTTGTTGCTGTTATCATTATTTATAAGTGGTTAAACTGACAGTGTTACAACTCAGCTCGTTTTATTATGATCCCAGTCGTCATCTAAGACAATAGCTTCAAGTTTATAGATATCATTTTGAATTTTGCACATGCATTTATATTTGAAACATTATTTTATTTAAAAAAAAAATATTATCTTATAACAAAATGATTGACTATTAAATAAAACTTGGCTAATAATAAATGTTTGTATTGTGGTTCCAGTAGAAGTAAATGGGAAATGTTATTACGATTACAATTAAACCCTAGAAGTGAAATTTGCATTGTACAACAATCCTGGTTGCCAGCTCATACAATAGCTTTCAGTTTATAGAGATATGGATTGAATTTTTATAAACCTTTAAGGAATGACTAGAATTATTTGATGGCATTCATTGTACTATAGCATTCTGCTTTGACACTAAAGTCTACCATTTTCATTATAAAGTAATTGTATTGCTTTTTATTTGACTAACACATTCACTTAGCTTTGCAGACTCTCTCGGAGCGCCCGTCTGAATGGCTGGACAGTGGGCCGTTTAGTGGCTTCTCTTGATGAATTTTGTGACATGCAGCAAACGACCAGCAGAGTGCACTATGAGAGCTCCGATTCTCTCTTGGGGCATCTGCAGCAGCTGATTGACAATGCACGTTTAAACTGATCTTGGACCAGCTTCACCCTTGCAGAACTGGTCGTTGATCCGTGCGACACCCCCTGATATGAAGACAGAAAACAGCAGTTATTAATCTACATCCACACAATCTTTCACATCCCAAACATTAACACAAGAAGACAGACTCGTAATGCATTTGCAGTCATAATCTATGTCGTCCTCACCCCTTGAAAATGATCCCTTAAAGATGAAACAGCTGCAAGCAAGCTGTCTGTTTAAGCCAATATGAGATCTGCTCTCCCAATCCAAATGCTCTAGCCACAGCCATTATTAGGTAGGCGGAAATCTGACTACAAATCAGCTTTAGAACTTACACCATGCAAAACACACTGACACATTCTTGACCAAAGTATCTGTATATTATTTTTCAACAGTATGTCAGTACCAATAATAAAGTGTGTCTGAATGACGATAAACAGTGAATGCTGTATTGTTGGAGCTATTTCATGATGGTGCTGATTGCTCTAAAGAGGTGCGCAGGGTTTTGCGGGGTGTGTAAAAAGCAGGACTATTTTACTGCATCTCATTAATACTCCCAAAGCAGTGATACCTAACATAGCAGGAATGCACTTTAGTGAAAACCTGCATCCCACTCACTCCCACTCTTAGCGACCGACCACATCTTGAATATCAGGGGGACACACAAACTCGCACATATTGATTCTTTGACCCTCTGTCTCGCTCTATCACTTTCTCTCTCTCTCTCTCTCTCTCTCTCCCCCCCCCCCCCCCCACCACTCACACACACATATTCTCATACACAAGGGGGGACGACTTCACAGCTGCAGTGTCAGTGAAGACACAATGGCTTTCAGTCCAGCCATGTTATACGCATCTGGAGAAGTGTTTGTTTCAATGTCTGAGGAACCATTGCTGCCAAAAATGAGAGACAGTGAAAAAAAAATGTGCATGAAGAAAAAAAGATAGCAGGGAAGGGGAGTGAGGAAGATATAGCAGTGAAGAAGTGATTGCAACAGAGCTGACACATATAGAGTCAAATGGATCATGGGGGTTCTGGAAAATCTCCCAACACCCCCACCCACCCTTCTCCCCAAGCTATGACGCATCGATTTATTCTCTACAATAAGAGCCAGGCGCATGCGAAGGAATTTCTTACATTAAACAGGCCTCATAGACTTGATGTACTCATATATTTTCTATTACTTATTTCTAAGTACTGGAGCACTGCGACTTAAATCAACAGGGACAGCGAACAATCCTTTGTATTCCTGTGATCAAACGGGCCATAAAGGAGTCAGCAGAGAAAGGAAACTGTATAAAAGACTAAATAAATTCAATTACAATGAGTGCAATACATTCAACATGTTTGCTCTTGAGAATAGGGACATGTGCTCAAGTTTATGGCGTTTTCAAAGAATTTTCACATCAGGCTCTTTGTAGCCCCTATCTATCTAGAAGATAAGGACAATGTGTGTAACACACAACATTTTCTCTGTGATCTGAGGTCTGTAATGTGATCCAATGTGTGGCACACTATATTAAAGGGATGATTCACTCAAAAACAAAGTCTGTCATCATTTACTCACCCTCGTGTCATTCCAAACCTGTTTGACTGACTTACGTTTTGCAAAACACACACAAAAAAGATATTTTGAAAATTGACTTAAAAGTGTCCATGCATTTGAAAACAACAACAGACCCAATGACTTTCATTGCATGGACAAAAACACTTCTGAGTTTTATCTTTTGTGTTCCACTGATAATGTGCAGGCTTGGAAAAACATGAGGGCAAGTAAATGATTTCATTTGTGTCTGTGTGTGTGTGGGTGTATGGGTGGGTATTGCCTACGTTATGGGGACCAAATGTCCCCACAGGGATAGTAATAAGAGTAAATTTTGATCTTGTGGGGACATTTTTTTGGTCCCCATGAGGAAACAAGCTTATAAATCATACAGAATTATCTTTTTTGAAAATCTAAAATAGCAGAACATTTTCTGTGATGGGTAGGGGTAGTGTAGAGGGACAGAATATACAGTTTGCACAATATAAAAACCATTACGCCTATGGAATGTCCCCATAAAAAAATGAAAACACAACATGTTTGTGTGTATGTGTGTGTTTTCAAGCTATGGTCAATTTTGACATTTTGGGGTATCTTGCTTCCATAACATGTCTTCTTTCACACTAGTGGAAAGTAAATATCCAAAATACAATCCAATACACATTTATCCCTCTGGCATTGTTCATTTGGGGGTCACACTTGTGTTGTTTTTTTATTTACAGTAAAATTAATGTAATATATTTTTGTTCAATAACATTTTCTTTCATATTTTGGGAGAATTTCATGATACAAATTAATATTTATGCAATAATTATCTTTTTTTCCCAGTGAAAATAATTAGAAAAAAAATTCTAATATTTTTTATAAGCAGTATTTTAGGTTAAAATTGGGACAATAGGCCTACACCCGGAACAATGCAGTGTGACGCAAGTGTTTCTAGTTTCAGCACAACGCAGTTATCATTTTGCCACATTGTTTAAATAGCAAATACATTCACGGCCATTTGTGTGCTCATGGGTGTACTGGTCTGAAAACGAGATGTTTACAGGTGCATTGTTGGCACATTGCTATTTTGAAGCAACTGAAATCCTGTCTAAACTCAATGGCACAGTATATATCTATCTATCTATATATATACACATATATATATATATACTATATACTATATATACTATATATATACTATATATATATATACTATACAGACCCCCTTAAATCTTTATATTTAAGTTATATTGCAGCCATTTGATTATACTGATTAGAATTGATTAGGAAAGCCACACACCTGTTTATATAAGACCTTACAGCTCACAGTGCATGTCAGAGCAAATGAGAATCATGAGGTCAAAGGAACTGCCTGAAGAGCTCAGAGACAGAATTGTGGCAAGGCACAGATCTGGCCAAGGCTACAAAAAAAAATTCTGCTGCACTTAAGGTTCCTAAGAGCACAGTGGCCTCCATAATCCTTAAATGGAAGACGTTTGGGATGACCAGAACCCTTCCTAGAGCTGGTCATCCGGCCAAACTGAGCTATCGGGGGAGAAGAGCCTTGGTGAGAGAAGTAAAGAAGAACCCAAAGATCACTGTGGCTGAGCTCCAGAGGTCCAGTTGGGAGATGGGAGAAAGTTGCAGAAAGTCAACCATCACTGCAGCCCTTCACCAGTCGGGGCTTTATGGCAGAGTGGCCCCACGGAAGCTTCTCAGTGCAAGACTCATGAAAGCCTGCATGGAGTTTGCTAAAAACACCTGAAGGACTCCAAGATGGTGATAAATAAGATTCTCTGGTCTGATGAAACCAAGATAGAACTTTTTGGCCTTAATTATAAGCGGTATGTGTGGAGAAAACCAGGCACTGTTCATCCCCTGTCCAATACAGTCTCAACAGTGAAGCATGTAGCCATCCTCTGATGGCCAGCAGGATAATGCACCATTGGTTTCTTGAACATGACACTGAGTTCACTGTACTAAAATGGCCCCCACAATCACCAGACCTCAACCCAATAGAGCATCTTTGGGATGTGGTGGAACGGGAGCTTCGTGCCCTGGATGTGCATCTCACAAATCTCCATCAACTGCAATATGCTATCCTATCAATATGGGCCAACATTTCTAAAGAATGCTTTCGGCACCTTGTTGAATCAATGCCACGTAGAATTAAGGCAGTTCTGAAGGTGAAAGGGGGTCAAGCACAGTATTAGTATGGTGTTCCTAATAATCCTTTAGGTGAGTTTATATGTTTTTTGTTATTTAGAGAGGGTTTTAGTAATATGCACCTATAGGCGGGTGCACAACCTGTGTACACTCTGCTTGTTGCACACACAGGGCACGCAAACATGCCAAATATAAAAATAAAAGGATTACAACGTAAAAGATTATTATTGTATCTATAAAGATAAAAAATCTTTGGTGGAATCTGGCTTGTTCCATAGATGGTCTGCTCGCACACGAGATTAAAGCAGTTTCCTCACTAGAGAAGATGTACATTTTTCCAAATTCCGCCATGTAAATAGCAAATCTGCCACTGGCTTTTAAAGGGAATGGGAGATGAGACTCTGGTTTGTTTATTGGATGTTACACCCAAAACACACCCATTACTCATTAAGAGAATTGGGACAACCCTTTTAGACCATGCATCGGGTAAACTAGCAAAAGTGGATTCGGACACACCCTAAGTGGATTTGCGCCGTGTGCTTTAGACCGTGTGCTTAGACTGTTAACATAGAGAAAATCTGATTTTTGAAGGCAGATTAGTGTAAACATAAAAAAAGAAAAACATCTGTAATGCCATGGTTTAACCTCTAGATTCCTTTATATCGCTATATAACAAGGCTTAAAAATTCTCTAATTGTTTTTAGACATACTTATTTTAGACATAAATACTTATTTTTATTAAGTTTTGGATTTTGCTATATATTTAGACATTCTCAAATGCAACTTTTTGTAAAGGTTTAGATTTTTTTTTTTTTTTAAATGTTCGTTTGAAGTGTCAGTTTTTGCAATAATTTTACTACAGTCAAACCTGAACACAGAGAAAGACATTTTATTACACATAACATCAAAATTCAGCAAAAATGTAACAAAAATGAACAGGAATGTTTTATGAGAGGTAAATAAACATGAGTTGAGTCTTTTGGCTCAGTTGTGTCTATTTTGCACTCTTGATATTTTAGTGTCTGCCCCTCATTGCTGTGCACTTTTTTTTCTGCATTGTGGATGATTTGTAGATGTACACACAAACAATTCTCAGTATTTTCATATTTTTGCATATATCCCATTCATTTCCTATGGTTGTCTTTTTTTGATTAAAAACAAAACAGGTGTGACTCTATTTAGGACCATTTAGGTTTTTTGTCAGTCATTAAGTTTTGAACCATTCTGATTAAGAAGCGATTTTTAAAATTTCTTAAAATTGTCTATTTATTTATTTTTTGTCTAAAATGACCGAACAACACCAGAGGGTTATGTTTTATTTGATTAATATTTATCTATTTTGCATATTTAGATTTAAATTACAATACATATCCTTAAAGACTGTTTTCTTAAAATGAGTTTTTTTTTTCTCAAACTGGGCCAGAAATCTCCAGTTCAGTAGCATTTATAGAACAAACTGGATTTTCAAGACAGCTGAAGAGTACAAGTGATAAACGTAATTTATTAGACATACTCAAAGTCTTTCATCTTCAGTTGTTTTAGTCACATGTACACAAATTATGCGAAGTCATCTTTCTGCCTTAATACATATTTTACCTTTGCGCAAATCTGTGAAGTAAGTAAGGGTCATCAAACCTCTGCATTTGCTATCTTGTCCGTCTCAGCCACACAAATAGCTACCCAAAAACCCACTACCCACTAGCAATTAAATTTGTTTCGTTTTTTTGTTTGTTATATATATATATATATATATATATATATATATATATATATATATATATAATATATATACATATATATATAATAATCTATATTCCTCTGCACGTTTTAAGCGAGTCTTCGCAAGAACCACCATACAACCCCAAAGACTGTTATTTTCTTATTAAGAAAATAAATAATATGTTTTTAAGAAAATATCTAACTTCTTAAGAATTTTCCAAGAATTGTACTTAATAACATTCTGTTTCTGTAACATTTCTTAAGATTTCATGAATCCTGCCCCAGGTGTGTCTTTAACATTAATATTTTTAAAGATTATATATATTAAAAAAGAGAAGTTCTATATAAATATAAAGCTTTTACTAACCCTTCTGCAAAATAACATAACCAACCTAATGGGGTTTGTTGGTCTTAACTGGTCTCCCAACCTGGTCAGACTAGTCTGTTGGCTGATTTTAGATGGGTTTTGGACACTTTAACTGGTCGTCTTAAACTTACTAAACCAGATTCATTTTAAACCAGTGGTTCTCAACCAGGGACCCCAGCAAACTTCCAAAGGGGCCTCAAGATTATTTAAAATAATTTCAAATAAGACAAAACAAGCATAAAACGATGAAATAAGATGAAAATGAAATGATGAAAAATAAGATAGTTAACTAAGATATCAGTGACTGTTAGTGACCCACAGTGACTGTTTTATTTTTTCTTTGAAGGACCTGGATTCCCACAATCTTGAGAAATAAAAAAAAACTTGATACTTGAGCTGGCCTAATTTTGGGTGATTTATAGTCCTGAAAATGTCATGGGCATCTTAAATATTTTATCGAGATAAACTAATAAACTTTTATATATATATATATATATATATATATATATATATATATATATATATATATATATATATATAATTAAAAAACGTATCCTTATACGTATCCTTATATATAATAGACTGGTCAGGAAAAAAGTCATGGAGGCTTCAAAAAATTTGGTGGAAAATATGGAGCCTTATTGGAGTCAAAAAGACAGAACCAACCACTGGTGTAAATGGGTTTTGATCCTTGCTGGTTCTCCAGCATGAAAGAGAGCATCGTGGGCTTAAAAGTTAGAATATACAATATTGATATATTAGCGGTATGTTTTCCAATATGTATTTCATAATGCAGAATCTCAGTGGGATCAACTGTATGAGGAAATGGGTTAAGGAAATGACGAGGAGCTGCAGTAATGTACCTCGAGAAACTATTGAGACTCAACCCCTCAGCGTTTAAACACACATAAGCTCTAGTCCTACAGCATTAGTGGCTGCATGCGAGTGTAGGACAGACTCAACCCTCCCACGGTCGCTCTGCGCCAACAAGGAGTTTATTCACCGTCCCGCTGCTGATTTCATTTTGTTTGTCGCTAACATCGTATCTACTCACGTCTTAGGAATGCCATGGCCACTCAGAATAACCAGGATTACTTCAGGTCGGTCAGCAGCGAGTCCACCACATACATGATGGTTCCGGCGAACGGCCGTGGTCGAGAATCACCGTCAAAGTTATGGATCGCAATGGTCGTGATCGTGGTGGTCGTGCTGCAAATCGCTTCCACCACCGGACTCTTTGTCTACTTAAACATGTCGTTATCGCAGGTAAGCAGTGTTTTATTTATTCATTTTTTAAAAGTTGCACTGGTTATTTTCTTGTTGATATCAGATGAACAGGCCCTTACTTTAAACTTGGTGAGTTCCGTGCCAACTAGCATTTTTTGGCCATCACAGACGCGTTCGGGGCGACGCCGCGTTCTAAACCTAGTGCACGTTCTAGATAGCAAGTTTACTCGTATTTCCTGTGCTCATGGTTCCCCAAAATGTTGTCAGTGTAGGCAGCTCATTAAATTTTGACACCCGATTAGACTAAGTCTGAACAGAAGACAACTCTTAGTTGCAGATCGGTGATGAATCACTTTATTTTCCTAGATATAGATATAGATATAGAACATGGTCAAAGGAAGCAAAGCATTGGGATTGTGATTGGAAAATGGTTTATTTCTAGTCATTGAATCTGATCCTTTGCGAAAGGATCTGAATTTACATATAACATGATTCAGATCAAAGTGACACAATAAAATTGAATATGAATAAAACTGAATCAAATTTCTAAAATAAGAGAATTGTATTGTATTGGAATCACTTCAAAAGTTCCTATGCATGCTTTACTGCCTGGATGTCGTGAGTCAGCACAACACATAGACACGGTGCTAATGAAAGACACACACACAACAGCATATAATACAACATCAACATTCTCTGAATCATAATCACAATTTTGAGATTACTGGATAAGTGTGCATATCTATCATGCTCTGCCTTTCTCTGATGAAATGATGCTTTTAGTCATACTCTGACCAAAAACCTAGTTTGAGGTAGGATTCTGTACGTCCTGTTGAATAATAATAAACTCTGAGACATTTCAAAGTCAAACATAACAAAAATGTCTGAAGTTACTAGCTACCTAGGCTGTAGTACTCTTAGTATAAAACTGCCCTTCGATCAACAAAGCTGTAAAACAATAGTTCTTGGTGAGATAAGACTGATTGTTTCAAATAAACGCTCTCTCTCTGTGGGGAAAAGGAAAGTGAGGTTAATTCACGGTCACACTGCGAGACGCTGTAAACACAACAGAGAGGATGAAGGCAGAAGCTCCCACGCAAGTCATCACTGTTGACCTATTTATAAGTGACTATAATTGTTCAACTGAGCTCGAAGATGGTGCTGGGTCATGGTACTGTCTGGTGCCTGCTTTTGGGACAGGAGTTTGCGGTTCATAGTACTGTATACTTGTAGTTCTAGACTGGCCCCGCGTCAACAATAACAGAAATTCATTGTAAAGCAATACCCTGCAAGCAAATGTTTGTCTCCTCTCAGGCTCCCCATGGTAAACCTCCTGTGACATTTTCCATTGCCAAGATCCACAACATCTCACTCTCTCACCCTCGTGTTTTCCCCTCTCTTTCACGTTTGGTCTTTATTCTTATTCCGTTTTCATCTGTCTTTCCTTCTCGTTCTCACTGTAATATCATGCTTCTTATGTAGAACATATAATTACATCTAATTGTGGCTGCTTTTCTCTGATAATTCTTTGCGGATTCAAGTTACATTATGTTTGCCAGGCCCAAAGAAGGCATGGATAGTTTCGAGCGTTTCACACGCTGGTTGAGCCTTAAATGCAAAAATCTCGGTATAAATTTCACCGATACAAAGTAACTTATAAAGTGGCAAATAAATAAAACTATGCCAAGCAATGATTCCTTTCTCGGTATAAATCTCGCGTATCACACAAGATGCTGGCTTTTATAATAAATCTGAGAAGGGTTTGAAATATCTCCTGGCCTATTTCAAAGGCCCTGGTTATGATGAAGTTTCAGTCGTACGTGAACAAAAAGCCTTAAGAAAATGTTTTCAAGGATTAAACATCACAGTGGTGTTTTCTGAAGGAATAAAGATCTTTTTTTATTCCAGAGGGATGGTCATCAATTCAACACAATGACTGAAAAGGCAAAAAGAAAAGAATTGAGCTATTGAGTGAGAACGTGCTGAAAATAAAGACACATAGACACTCGCTTTCTCTCTCACACACACACACACACAGCTGTTGCCTAATGAACATTCTTCAGCACTAATGTAAATATCCTGTGCTCATCTTGGTGCTCTGGCCAGATAGGATGCCCACAGTGTTGTCCTAAAAGACGAGTAAACACCTCCTTTTTACCCGATTATCAGAGCCTAGAAGAACAAACAAAGCCCTGGTTTACACCAACAGGACAGCTAATAAACATAAGCCCCTAGTTTAGGACCATTAGCACAGTAATGAAAACTGAATGTTCCAAAGACATCTAGGAACATTTTATCTGTCTATATTTGACAATGATCAAATTTAACAGTAAAAAGCCCTTTTCTGATGTAATTAGTCCCAAAAGGAAGCTAAAACTTGTTATTCAATCAAGTAACTTGAGTTAAACTAAGTTCGTAATTACTTCAATCTGTCCATGTCATGTTTAATTTCTGTATTAATTATGTGCAGAAAAACAAAAACAAATCCTGCTTCTCAGAAGTGCTTAGATATTAAAGCAGGACAAAACTACTATTAGAGGCTCATTTGGATCGCGAAAAGAAGCTGGGCTCCACTGACAGGCTTGTAGTTAGTATTCTAGATGTGTAACATTCAGTCAGACAGAGAAGAATGGGACGACGACGGCCCGAGACTTCATAGAACGCCAAGAGGGCTTCAAAAATACATTACAATGGACTCTTAATAAGGCCTGTCTTCATTGACCATTTACCAGATATTTATGAGCCAATGAGAGGAGCCAAGACAAAGGTTCGTTACCCTTGGCAACCGGGGCTTTTGCCACACACAATGGCACGGGCCATTGTAAAGTTGAACGTTTGTATGTACAGGTGTGTACTAGAGGACAGATGGCATGCTGAGTATGTGCTCTAAATCACTAACTTTAACTCATTGTTTTGGTCACGCTTGTTCACTTGTAGTCATGCGCTAATTTTAGAAAAACTTAGGAAAGCACCTACTGAACTTGTTTGCATACTTTTCATTGTGTGAGTCTAAATAAATCTCAAACTTTGCTCAAAAAGGGGGTTCCCTTCTTACCGTGACATGATTTATTGCTTTTAGAGACTAGTCGACCTAAGGCCACAGCATTTCTTTCCATTGCCAAGACAGGTTTTGACTTCTGTGTGGTCTTCTTGAGAAGGAAAGAGAACAACCTCCTCAGAGTTTGTTCTTTGCCAAATGCACAAATTGAATATTTGGCTGAAGTTTTCTTTGAAGACCTGCTTAGACCTGATGCCCTCGGGGAACTCATCCCAAGTTGCAGAGCTTCAGCCCTCACAGATCATTTAGATCACAACCAACTTTCAGGCTGCTTTCCTTTCTTTGAGACCACATGAGGGAACTAGAAAAAATATACACATGGATCAGGGATAGGCGAAGAAGAGAGAAGCGAAAGGAAGGGTGAGACGTTACAGTGAGATGCAGAGACAAAGAGCATGGATTTAAGTTACATGCCTGGTTTCTTTTATTTAATCCATTCCCAAAAAAGCAATGGATGTGGAGTGAAGCAGAAAGTTCAGTGGTGGCTTCATTTCCCCAGCTACAGAAATCAGGGCTAACACTGATGTATTGTTCCCTACTTCCTGCTACCCTCAACTGAGATCAGAAACTTGTCTCACTACCTATAACTTAATACCACCATCTATGTTGCTTTTACTTATTTTACAGCGTATTGAACTCCATGGTTTTTGAAAGTTGGCCCATCTGTGAACGATTACGTATAGCAATACTGTTGTTTTGAGTTTGCATGCATTAGGGTGTAGCAGCATTGACCCAGAGTTGTTTAATTTATTAGCTGTAACTCATGATGACAACTGATCAGTTGCTGGTTTACACTTATCCACACCCTGGACAGTACTTCAGATTCCAGGACATGAGTAACTGACCCATTTCTATGAGAGAAATAGCAGGAAGTAGGCACTCACAAGACAAGAAGTTGTTTACAGTTATGAAGATTTTGAACATGTACACGCAAGCACAAGATATGACACATCAGATAAACTGGATTTTCGTGATCAAACCTTGACCTGTCAGAAGACGTTTCTGTTTTCCAGGTAAAAGTAGTGCAGATGGCTAGTAGTGCAGAAATATAATTTATAGCAGCATAAAGCAACCCCTAATTAGAATTTTTTACCAGTAAGGCTCAATATTTGTTGATGTAATGAGTAACATGAACTACAAATGAACAGTACTTTTATAGCATTTATTAATTTTAACATAGTGCCTATATTCATGGATCACCAATTAGATTTTTTTCTGCAGGTCTCAATAGCATGATCCACTTTTATTTTTTTTGCAAAACTGACAGAAAAGACTTTTTTACATTGTTTAAAAAAATCTATTTTAAATAAATGCTCTTCTTTTGATCTGTCTATTCATCAAAGAATCGTGAAATTTAGTGTGTATTTTTTTATTAATATTTTGTTCACTAAACATTTTTTTCTGGAGAAAAATGCAAACATGCAACATGAATCCAACACAATGCAAAACATTACTGAGTGATTAGTCGATCAAAACATATATACAAGTCTGGAGAAATTGCAAAACCGCGAGTTAACAAAACACTTTCTTGCTGTCACGCTCCTCCGGCAACTGGAGAGTCATTAAGAGCTTTGGCGGACTGTGACTCAAAGATTCAAAACTGCACACAGAGATTCTTAACTGGCAACATATATTTCTTGGAGCTGCTCCGGGATTCTGAACATGGACAAAAAAAGAAAGAAAGAGACTGAAAATAGAGCACGGGTTTCAGTGAAAGGTCATTTGAAGTACCTCATTATGTAGCATATACCTCTCCAGCTGGCTCAATGTCCTCATCTTCTTTCCAGGGAAGGGTCAATAGGGATATGAGCCCTCGTTTTGATCTTCAGCCTTTGCTTTGGCCTTGAGCAGATTGTTTCCTTATTGAACATGCCTTCAGCTCCCTGTTTCCCAATTTGCTTCCTAAACCAAAGTGCTGTTCTCGTTGTTCCTTAAGACGATGTGGCATTCAAACCACATTTTAATTTAGGGCTTGTGATTTGGACTTGTGTTCTAATTTTCATCCTATTGGTAGGTTAAGAGTCAGGGGTTACAGAAGAGCTGCGGTGCCTGGGCTTGCTTAACGCCCTGGATAAAGACCGGGACATTCCCGAAGACCTGGCCCAACTCTTTGGAGAGCCTTGCATCAAACTAGCTGAGGGTATCAAGGCCTATATTTCCAAGGTGAGTTCAAGTCTCTGTCTTAATTTGTCTGTTTATCTGTCGAGGCATGCCGTGCCGTGCTATTTAAAAACATCATCTGCCTTTTTGTTGCACGGCCACAATTTTAGACAACAGTTGCATGAAGTGAAGTTCCTGACAGCATGAAGCAACTTGCCATTACCATAAATGTGTCCTGGCAAGTGATTACAATCTCCTAAGGGAAGAAAAGTGGTTGGTTTAGTCATGGGAGAGCTTTTCAGGCATTTATGCTTGTATATGCAGCATTGTAGAGGGTGATTCACCTCCTTGTCCTGATCATGAACCAGTCTAGCAGTCAGAGCTCATATTTAAAGGAAATGGCTTGGTTTTCCCCTGGCTTAGCTGGTTATTCCTTCAGCATCTAGCTTTTCCCGCTCACAGCCTTCCAGTGGTTTTTACATGAATAAAAGTGACATGTCTGGCAGCCCAGGGCTTGGTATAAGAAAAAATTAGAGTTCTAAAGGTGTGATTGGACTTGCAAAGCATCAAGTCAAGTCAAACACTTATTACATTAAAAGCTTGGGCTCGGTAAGATTTTTTAAAAACCAAGCCTGCATTTACAGTCGGGCAAAAAAGTATTTAGTCAGTCACCAATTGTGCAAGTTCTCCAACTTAAAAAGATGAGAGAGGCCTGTAATTTTCATCATAGGTACACTTCAACTATGAGAGACAGAATGAGAAAAAAAATCCAGAAAATCACATTGTCTGATTTTTAAAGAATTTATTTGCAAATTATGGTGGAAATAAGTATTTGGCTCTCACAGACCTGTAACTTCTTCTTTAAGAGGCTCCTCTGTCCTCTACTCATTACCTGTATTAATGGCACCTGTTTGAACTCGTTATCAGTATAAAAGACACCTGTCCACAACCTCAAACAGTCAGACTCCAAACTCCACTGTGGCCAAGACCAAAGGCAGCCAAAGGACACCAAAAACAAAATTGTAGACCTGCACCAGGCTGGGAAGACTGAATCTGCAATAGGTAAGCAGCTTGGTGTGAAGAAATCAACTGTGAGAGCAATTATTAGAAAATGGAAGACATACAAGACCACTGATAATCTCTCTCAATCTGGGGCTCCACGCAAAATGATCACAAGAACGGTGAGCAAAAATCCCAGAACCACACGGGGGGACCAAGTGAATGACCTGCAGAGAGCTGGGACCAAAGTAACAAAAGCTACCACCAGTAACACACTACGCCACCAGGGACTCAAATCCTGCAGTGCCAGACGTGTCCCCCTGCTTAAGCCAGTACATGTCCGGGCCCGTCTGAAGTTTGCTAGAGAGCATTTGTATGATCCACAAGAGGATTGGGGGAATGTCAAATGGTCAGATGAAACCAAAATAGAACTTTTTGGTAAAAACTCAACTTGGAGGAGAAAGAATGCTGAGTTGCATCTAAAGAACCCCATACCTACTGTGAAGCATGGGGGTGGAAACATCATGCTTTGGGGCTGTTATTCTGCAAAGGGACCAGGACGACTGATCCGTGTAAAGGAAAGAATGAATAGGGCCATGTATTATGAGATTTTGAGTAAAAACCTCCTATCAGCAAGGGCATTGAAGATGAAACATGGCTGGGTCTTTCAGCATGACAATGATCCCAAATACACCACCCGGGCAACGAAGGAGTGGCTTCGTCAGAAGCATTTCAAGGTCCTGGAGTGGCCTAGCCAGTCTCCAGGTCTCAACTCCATAGAAAATCTTTGGACGGAGTTGAGAATCCATGTTGCCCAGTGACAGCCCCAAAACATCACTGCTCTAGAGGAATGGGCCAAACTACCAGCAACAGTGTGGAAAAACCTTGTGGAGACTTTCAGAAAACGTTTGACCTCTGTCATTGCCAACAAAGGGTATATAACAAAGTACTGAGATGAACTTTTGTTAAAGACCAAATACTTATTTTCCACCATAATTTGCAAATAAGTTCTTGAAAAATCAGACAATATGATTTTCTCTCTCATAGTTGAAGTGTATCTATGATGGAAATTACAGGCCTCTCTCATCTTTTTAAGTGTGAGAACTTGCACAATTGGTGACTGACTAAATACTTTTTTGCCCCACTGTATCTGATCAAAAAAAAAGTGTTACAATTAAAAAACTCTTATTGAAATTCATTCCTGTGATAGTAAAGCTGAATTTCAGCATCATTATTCAATTCTTCAGTGTCACATGATCCTTCAGATATCATTCTAATATGCTGATTTGGTGCTCAAGCAATATTTCTTATTATGATCAATATTGAAAACAGTTGTGCTGCTTAATATTTATTTGGAAACCATGTTAAATTTTTTCTGTCTTCTTTGATGAATATGGTGTTCAAAAGAACGCCATTCTGAAAAAAAAAATTTTATGTATAAATGTAAAAGCCTTTACTGTCACTTTTGGTCAATTTATCAATTTCATGGTAACACTTTACAATAAAGTTCATTAGTTAACATTACTAACTAATGTTTAACTAATGAACCTTATTGTGTATAAGTGTTACCAATTTAATGTATCCTTGCTGAATACAAACATCAATTTCTTTAAAAAAAAATCTTACTGACCCTAAACTTTTGAATGCTAGATAACCAATTATTGGACCACTTATTACTATTATTATAAGATGTCATACTATTTTTTTTTTTTTTAATATATTAAAATTAAAACATTTACAACTATAGATATTCCTTATTCACCAATAGCATAAACTGAATCATTTTTAATGTCAGCGGATTACTTTTTTGATACCAATATATTGTCCATCTCTATTTGATTTTATACATCAGAGACTATCTGAAAAAAAAAGCTATTTGGCTATTGGTTAACTTTATCCAATAACCAACATGGAATAAGTGAGATCAGCCGAAAAGTAAACATTATTTCAGTAAGAATAAAAGAGAAAGAAATTCTTTTTTGGAACAACCCACACTAATGGATCATTTACAATAAAACCAGGAAACATTTGTTTATAAAGAAAATTCATTTGAAGTCAATTGGTTCATTTTGACTTCACTTTAAGTGTTTTGCATCATAGTGTTGAAGCTTACAAGTGTCTTTTTTTATTTTATTAATTTTTTCCGTGCAATTCCTTTGTTTACGCAAGTCTCTTAGTTCCGGGAATACGTTATCAGATTTTATGGAGCATGTCTACCCCGTCCTACCCCTTTTCCCCCCACCGCTATGCACAACAGCTCGTGCGTACTGTCAAATCTTTCACTACTAATTGAGTGAGGCTGCAAACAATTTATTGGCACTCAGAGACAGAGGCATTTGCCTCTTAATTAAAAACACATGTGCCACTTCTGAGAGATGCAATTATGGTGCGCTAAAGAATTCCCTGATCGTGCTAGGGGATCGGTCAGTGGAAAAAGTAAACAAATAATGGAGAGTTTTGCCAGAACATATGGGGCAGACTGTGTGCGAGTCCCAAAATACGTAAATAGAGAAAAAATAATGTCTGTGCATGTATCTGCATGCATGTTCATGCATGCATCAATAAGAATAAAAGATTCAGATTTAGCTGAAGAAATAAGAAATTTACACAAAGAGAAAGAAACCGGCCGAACAAGCACACGCCAAGGCTTCGGGCTCTTTTCCAGCTTCATGTCAGCACAGAGGTAAAACACACAAAAAAAGAAGGAGAGGATAAGGAGGATCGAATGAGTGTTTGCAGCAAAGGCAGGGAATGAGTGAGTGCGGAGGGATGAAGGAAATGCATGTTTCTGAAGCGAAGACCCTCAGAATCCAGAGAATGCCAGAACACCTGGTAGTTATTATGAAGTCATACGTCCTCCAGATTCTCGACTTTAGCCGGACTCAGCACACAAGCGGAGTACAGACATGAAGTATGTGCAACCACTGACCACTGTTGCTTCTTGACTTTCCACATGGCCCTTGTTGGGCTTTGATGTGACGCATTATACAGAGCGATGGCACAGCAAACAAGAGTGAAACCCTGCAAGAGTTCAGTTATCTCACCAAACAGATGGCTGTGTCCGCAGGGAATCACGCAGGCTCGCATGCAGAAACATCAACACTACAACATCTCGGCCAGAATAGATACGATCCGGTCCAGAAATAATATCAACATTCCAAGGAATATTATATCCTCAAACTACACCTGAACAGGACCCCTGCAGCAGCCACCGGAGTCCTCTCAATATCCCTAAATCCCTCCTCAGTTTCCCGCAAAGCTAAATGGGACATTTTGTTCCGGTTCTCCGTTGGTCTCGGATTCTCCTAATGACTCATTAGATGAGGAAGCATCTCGTTTTCAAGCTTACATCCGCCTCTAAGGTAGTGCTGCATCACCACCGGCGTCTCAAACAGATTTATGATGAAAGCAGTGATCATACTTGGGGCATTTCGCCAAGCACAATGTTTTCCGCCAGCCTCAGAACAAACACAAAGGCCATCTCTGTCTGCCCTCTAACCTTTATCTTCTGCAAGATCATAGCTCAAGGACTGTTTTCGATGATCTGGTCGGTTTTACTACATGCGGTTGTCTGGATGAATGTATTGTTTGCTTCACAAAATTTTGGGAAACTACTAGCTTGTGGACACAGAGTGGGTTTGGTAACAAGTGAACACGAAATTTGCTAGGATGAAAAGAAAGAAAAAGAAAGTTAATAAAGTAATAAAGGTTGGTCCAGTTGTTGTTCTCATGTTGCTCTGCATGGAGCACACGATAGCTCACCTCTTGCCAAATATGTGCTGAGCTCTCAAAGCTGGTATTACTTAGAGTCGAATTTCAACGAGTGCTCCACAGTGACCTTCCGTCTGAAAAGAGAGAGAGCGAGAGAAAGAGAGATTAATTCAGGTTTAAAGCCTCGGACATTTTCAACCCCGTTCTGCACAGCAATAGAGAGACTGAAGACAGCCTGCCACTTCTTTAACAGCTCATTAAGTGTCAATATGGCAGAGATCCCTGACACGAGAGAGAGAGATCAAGGAAGACAGAGGCTAACTGTTTTTAACACCAACTATGTTTTTAAAGTGCAGGGTAGGGGGTTGTACCAGCTGTTTGTAAGACCTAAATGCAGACATAAAGTTCACACATATCATGTTCTCACTGATGTAATTTAGCCTGTCATATAACTAGCAGTCCAATTGCATTACACACTCCTGGTCGGAAGATTTCATAAATATTTAGTTTATACAAAGGTTTGCATTTGATTTAGGTGTAATAGTCTAATGTGGGGCATTAATTCTCACAGGGCTTAGGGTAAGATCCAGGAGACTGTTGTGCTCTATTGTGAAATGGCAGGGTTTCTGGTGAAGGGGGCCGGAGGACAGAGGAATGGGGCCGACCTCAGACGGCAGCCAAGAATGGCAGGAAACAACTTGTAAGCACATACACACACCCCATTCATTCAAAGGCCCATAACAGGCATGCACTGATTTTATCCAGCAGAGAGAGTGCGTGTACAGTACATGTTTGTGTCTGTCAGTACTGTGGGTTATTGGCCATTTACCTGATTTACACTGAGCAAAGTCTAGTTTCCTGGGATTTATTGTTTGCCATGCTGTAAAAAGGTGAGTGAAGTAACATGTAAGAACATGTAAGTAACAAGGAAAGCAACAGTATCAATAATCCTCCTGGAGGAAAGGAACGTGCTGTGCTTCATTATCTCAACGGCAGAGCAAACTCTGGTACCGGTGGCCACATTAAGGTATTGGATCGCTGTCTTGACTAAGCTCAGCTGGAGAGGACGCTAATGGCTTTCTTCGCACCCCTGTGTGCATGCACTCACCCGCTTCCTGCACTATGCATGGAGGAAAAATCTTCATCAGCTGCACGCCTTTTCTGGCACACGGGTGTAGGGGCCAAAGGTTTAATGCTGGGTGTGTTTATTGTTATTGTTGAGGTCTTTGTATGGGTCTGTTCTCTGCCCTCCACCTTCTGAACTCTGTTTTGTTTTCCAGAAAACAGATTGCGCACACACTTTAACTACGCCTCACTGAAAAATGCTTGTGAGAAGGATTCGTATTGAAATATCTGTCATGCATGAGAACCAATCCAAAAGGAACTAATGGGAGAACTAAGAATCCCATTCCAACTGGAGTTTTCAATTCGTAATTGATTCTTACTGAATTAGAATATTGTGAAATTGAACATTGAATGCAGTATTGTGTATTGTATATATTGTGTAATAATTTTGCAGTATCCTGGCAACAGTTTAGAACACCCTAGTATTTGCATAGCCTATCCATTTATCTATCTAAAAATGAATTTAAATTAAAGCAGGAAAGACAAATAATAATTATGAAGAAAAAAATGGAATGATTTGTATTAATACCTCTTGTTCTTTTTCCTTCTTTTTTTTTCTCTGATTTGCAGCATGTACAAGAACATACTGGTAAAACAGCCTTTATGTAGACATTGAATTGATTTCAGGATCATTTACCAGAAATTAAAGTGAAAAGGGGAAGGTTTTGGTCAGAATTCCATCTCTGCCGTGGCCTTGGTGAGATTATGTCACTGTAACCTGCAGGCGCTTGGCTGTCTGATGAATGGAGAGAGAGAGAGAGAGAGCGAGCGAGCGAGCGAGCCAAGAACAACAGAGACTCCATCACACACTCACTCTTGAATGATGCCAGAGAGAGAGGAACTGGGGAGGTAGTGAGAGAGAGAAGCGAACGAAGAAAGGGAATGAAATATTATTCCTTAAAAAGAAAAAAATATATATCTTGTTTTATCAAACATAGTCATCTCAGAAAGCTTAAATTAAAGTGTTTGCCTTAAAAAGCCACAACTGAATGCAACATAATGTACTGCAAAAACACAGAAAGGCAAAACACCATAAATTTATTTAGACTAAAACAGATTGTAAAATGTACATGGCAAAATTTATATTTGTCTTAACTCTGGCATTTAAAATGGTTTTTAACCTTTATCCAAGAAGCTTTCATGAAAGTGGAAACTGGTTTTTAAATCTGAACAGCTTTATGGATTTTATGGAATATATATATTTTTCACCACTCTCTTGATGACGTTTTCTGTTTTGTATTTTTTGCTGAATGGTATTAATGATTCAATCACTGACTACATTTTGAACAAATCATCAAGAGTTTTCAATTAGTTTCATTTAGTTCAATCAGATGGTGTTTGGAACATATATTACCCCTGTGCTGATGCTTGCCCAAGGCAGTGGAAATGAGCCAGTAATCAGAGTGTTTTTAGTTCAAGACCCAGTCAGTGGAACTTCTGATCTGGATACTGGCGTTTTACTGGTTGAAATATGGCCGTTACAGACTACTGAAAAATTTCTCTTTAAAAAGGTGACCTTAAAAACTATTCTTAGTCGTTTCGTACATTGGCTGACTCTCCAGATCAACAAACGGTAAACATTTCTGTCCTTAGAAACTGCCATCTTCAAAGGCTGACAATTTAAAAAATTTTATAGCAGAAACATTTCTATAATAAAATGGATGATTAACTTATTTTGCTGTTTCGTAACTTGAGGTAAACTTTAACCGCAGTCATCTGCCTGTGAAACAAGAAACAAAAAGGAGGTAAAACATGATCATAAAACTGAATCATCTAGTTTCGCATTTCTGTGAACAATCTAGAATTTGAGTCGTCATCCTGTGACGCTCAGTTGCCTCTACTAATGGAACTTTTTTTTTTCTTTTTGCCACAGGTTACAGACAGTATCATCTCCAAACAGGCTTTACATGGTGAGTATACGATCAGTCATTATTTCTCTACAATTGCCATAAATCATAATGACACCAGGAATAATGACACGAAAATAGACAATAACAAAACACAATGCAGTTCAAAGAACAGGTTAAAATCTTTTGCACTGCACCAATTAATATTTTATGATGTATTTGTATTTGAGTGTGCTGACTATCTACTTTCTGTCTCTTCCTCAGAAGCAAGAGCCATGCCCCATTCATATAATACATCAGGGTCAAAGTTCATGACCACAGTTACACAGAGGCCATCAGCCCACCTGACCCTTAGCAGCCTACCAGGTGAGCCTGTGTGTGTGTGTACCAGTGGAATGTTCGGACACACCAACTTATTTTGACAACGCTAGTTGTTTAATAATGTAATTGTTTATGTTGTTTTATGTTTTTATGTGTTATTTCATCATTTATAAATAAAATAAATAACTGAAAAAAAAGACGCACAAGAACAGACCTCTTCCAGAATCTCAAATGTGCTGCGTAACAAGAGAGTGAACCTCTTTGGTTCTCGCACATCAAGCAAACATGCTTGAGCTTCCATTTACCACAAATGATGTTTGAGTTAATGAATGTTTATATGTGAATAAAAGACTAAATTAAAATTGTTTCTTATATAAAGCAATCAAGTCTCTCCTGAAAGTTTCGACTAAACCACTCAATTCATACTATTAGTTTTACGATCTCTTTATGAATGTTTTGAAGGGTAAGTGGTTAAGTGGTAGTTGTCTATGGAGGGACAGAATTAAGATCTTTTTTTCGTCAAAAATCTTCTTCATTTGTGTTCCGTAGATGAACTAAAGTCTTGGATTGGAGTTTGGAACGACGAGGATATCAAACGTGTTTTATATCTTAAGCCGCTTTTTGAACACATTGTTTTCATTTACCATGTATTTCCTAGCAACGAGGCATATGTTTTTGTGTAGTTTGTTGTATTAAGCTTGAAACAGCTTGAAAGTCTGTTAGTGTGTGATCCTTAGTCGTTTAATGTATGATGCTTGGTTTTTCCCTGTAATTATTTACAAATGTATTTAAAATTAAAGCTGCAAGCAGCATTTATTGGACTTCAGGCATTTAAGGCCCTCTCACCCTTGGGCTGCAAAGCGTGAAGGGTAAAGACCAAAAGAGAGAAAATAGGGAAAAACAGAGATAGAAAAGTCAGGCTGATAAGATTTATCTTACATTTAGAAAGCATGTGACCACTTAAATCATTGAAAGGATAGCTATGTTATATGTTCAAACAAACAGACAAAGAAAATGCTTAAACTATAATACTTGATACACATTAGGCATGTTTACACACACACAAACACACATGCACAAAAATGTTTACTCCACATTACTCGTAATGTGGTATAATTGCGAGTACTAATACTTCAATAGAATTTTGTTGAAATTGTGTTGAATTTCGGCAAAACGTGATTGTAAATGTTAATGATTTTATAAAGACAGTCTAAATATGAATCATAGAACAATATTAGTGAGTAGTAAGACAAAATTACTATTTTAAATAGCAGGTGGCGGCAGAGGACCTTTTATTGGCTCACTTTCATTTTAAAAGTGTCTGTCTGTTTCGTATAGTAAGCATATTTCCCATGTTAACTCCATTAATTTATCGTGCTTACACACATTTTTTTGCAGATATGGATATTTGAAATCAATGATAGGTAAGAAATGCTTATTATAGGTTTGCCCTTTTAAAAATCATAATTTTCAGGTCTCAATGTAATTGTAAAGTTATATTATTGCAAAAACATACATCAAATGGAAAAAAATGTGATTTTTAATGTTATTATAAGGAATTATATAGTTTAAAAGGAATTTTAAATTAAAGGTTAAAAAGGTTAAAAGGTTAAAAAACCTTGAAACCTTGAACTATATTAGTGGCCTTCTGCTGCTAACTGGTGGCACCAAATGACAGTTTCAGGGAACTGCCATTATAATCATAAGAACGTTGTCATTCTTCATCTTGTTAACTGTTACAGAGGCACCTATTGTCCCGATCTTCATGAAATTAGTTGTTTAGAGTAGAGCTGTAGGTGTATAAGCTGATCGATTGCTCCTGTCTGCCTCGCTGCTGAATTGTTTGCATCTATTGCTCCTTATTGCTTTGTTTTGAATCTAATTATTGTCGTTGTTTGTTATTTGTCTACTTTATCATCACTATATATCTGATATTGTCTAATATTGCCTATCACATTAATCTGACGTTGCTAGTTTTTAATCTTTTAATCAATGCGTTAGCATTATGCTAGTTTGTAAACTTGTCATCCGTGCCCACCGTCCTTTCTGTCACGCTCTCCTTTTCTACGAATTCATCAAACAACTGTGGTAAGTCTGATCAGTATACGAACACAGTAAGCTATGTAATCTTCTCCTTTCTTTGTTACTTGCACTGCCTGTCACATGCATAGAATAGCTTTCTCTGCCAGCGATGAGGGATTCACATGTCATAAATGTAGGGAAATAGTCAGGCTGACAGAGAAAATCTCAGAATTAGAGACACGCATCCAAACTTTAATTGAGGATAGTAAGAATTCAAGGGCTTTAGATACTGTTTTGGATGCGACTAGCTTAGTGAACTCTGAACTCTGTTTGGTTCCAGCTGTAGAGCCCATCCAGCAGGGCAATTGGGTGACGGTGAGGTGGCCTAGTCTTGGGAAAAAACGCTGCTCTTCCGTTCTGTTTAGAACATCAAACAGGTTCTCCCCACTCAGTGACGCACCCACTGAGAATCCTGTTGACAGTGCCCTAGTTATTGGTGATTCTATTACATGGAACGTGAAAATAGAGACACCAGCCACCATAGTCACATGTTTAGCGGGAGCCAGAGCATCTGACATTGAAGCAAATTCAAAAGTGCTGGCTAAAGCTAATCGTATACACTCTAAGATTATTAGTCACGTCGGCACTAATGATGTTTGACTTAAAGAGGTGGGTAAACTTGCACATACGATGTCGGGCACTGTAATTGGTTCTGGACCCCTTCCTGCTTGTAGGAGTGATGAGATACTTAGCAGACTATCATCACTCAATGGCTGGCTGTCTAAGTGGTGTCCACAGAATAATATAGGTTTCATAGACAATTGGAAAAGTTTTTGGGGCAGACCTGACCTGTTGAAAAGAGATGGTATTTATCCCTCCTTTGGTGGTGCCGCTCTTCTCTGTAGTAATATGGCACATAGTCTTAGAGCTGAACCCTGACTATCTGGGGCCCAGGTCAGGAAGTAGACAGACTGGCTAAACCGACCGTCTGCTAGTTGTCACACGTCACAGAAGTCAGATAAATCCCAACACCTAGATATCATCACATAGAGACTGTGTCTGTACCCCGAATTAGTAAATACAAAAAACTTCCAAACCCATTTAAGGGTAAAAAATTAATTGATTTTCAAAAAGTAAAAAACAAAGATATTACTGATAAACAAATGATAAAGCTTGGTTGCTGAATATTCGATCCCTTTCTTCAAAAGCACTTATTGTAAATGATATTATCATTGAAAATAATCTAGATGTGCTGTGTTTGACAGAAACCTGGCTAAAACCAGACTATTACATTACTTTAAATGAGTCTAGCTCTCAAGATTCTTTCGAAGTGATGGTGCTTTATGTAACTTTATATAATGTAAGTGACAAATCCCATTTTACATTTTTGCTGGCAACTGTATACATGCCACCAGGGCACCATACAGACTTTATCAAAAAATTCGCTGATTTTCCCAAATATTGATAAGCTTTTTCCCCAAAAGCAAATCTTAGGAACTTCCTATGATGAGGATGGATGGACACGTGAAAATAGGTGTCTTTTAGATCGATCGTTACAAACCAGTCCTCGGACTTGACTTGAGAAACAATCTCTCTGAGTGTAAGCATCTTGAACTTGAGTTTTTGGACCATGTGATTGAATAAGCGAAGATCTAAGATGGGACGCAACCCTCCATCCTGTTTCGGAACAATGAAATAGTGGCTGTAAAACCCTGACTGCTTGCTGGGAGAAGGAACCCTTTCTATAGCTCCTTTTCGCAAAAGTGTATAAACCACCAACGTGGTGAGGACCCCGCTGAACCCCCGCCCAAGACCCAAACTGAATTTTGTTGCCACTTTCTATTATCTGTAGCACCCAACAAGATATATTCGGCAGACGTTTCCACTCTGCCAGAAAATCTACTAAGGGAACCAGTCTCTCGAGACCGGCCTCTGGTGTTATGACAGTCAGGTCGGTGTCCTGAATTGGCGCACCGGCAGGAAGCAACCAATCTGACTGTACCAGGGTTTTCTGCCGGGGGCTCTGCGCCCTGACGCACATTCAGTGGCCGGGTTGGTAGAACGGCCCCCTGAGGGCACCGAAGAGAAGACGGCACCGTGTGATGAGGTGTAAACCACTTCTACCCGGTGAGGACTGCCCTCAGAGGCCTGGCACCATAGGCGTCAGGACCTCTTCGCGAAAGCCTTCCTTGCAATAATGACTGTCCTCAGATCAGCCCTATCCTTGGAAGGATTCGGCTGCACTTGCCACCCAGACCCCCCTCCTCCTCTGCTAGCTTAAGGTGGGGCCTGGATTGCGATGCTAACTTTCTATTGCGCTCTGTATGAGGAGCTGGTACTCGGCTTTAGCTGTTCCCGCCCAGTAGCTTCAGATATGTGAGGGTAGAGGGGAAGTATTTTCTGGAACGCCGCAGCTTGTTTCTTTGCCTCCTGAAACCTATCGACGACTGATGTAACAGTGTCACCGAATAGGCCAGAATGCGCAAGCGAGGCATTCAAAAGGAAGCTCTTATCTTTGACCTTAATGCCAGATAAATTCAGCCACAGATGCCTCTCAGTAGCCACCAGGGCTGCCATAGATTGTCCCACTGACTTGGCCGTCTCCTTGGTGGCCCAGAGAGACAAATCTGTGGCAAGACGCAGTTCTCGAATTGCGTCGGCTGACACTTCCCCACCCTCATCGATATCTTTTAACAGGTCACCCTGGTATGCCTGCAATATAGCTATAGTATGCAGGCACACCACGGCTTGACCTGAAGCCGAGTACGCTTTACCCACCAGCGCTGATGTTGTTTTTAATGGCTTGGTGGGTAATGTCGGGGACTTCAGCGACGATGCAGACCCAGGGGAGAGACGAATGTGGGCTGAAGACACAATAAGACACCGGTCTCTCCCATGACCTCAACACCTCGGTGTGGAGGTCGGGAAAAAACGGCAGTCCCCGACGTGGAGGTTGTGATCTGGACGATAGACAACGTTCGTCCAGTTTACTCTTTTGTTTCTCTTCATGTTTCTCCGCTGGCCAATCAATGTTTAACTTGGCAACAGCGCAAGTCACAACCTCCATCAACTCCTCGTACGCAGGGGTATGAAGCGGCGAATCATCATAATCCCCCCCTCGATGCGCTCTACATCCAACTCCTCAGAGCTAGATAAGTGAAGCACTGGTGCTTCACCCCGAGGAGAATAAACCGCAAAGCGTGCTTCTCCTTGAGATAAGGCACTAGACCTGGCAGGTGAAGGCTGAGAAAGGGCAGAACCCATCTCAAAACCCTCTACCAGATCCATTTGCGAACCCCAAGATCTGAGCCGCCACTCTGCCTCGGCAGAAGCGTGACCCGAACCATGAGGAACGTGAGCGGAGGCATCCTCCTCGAAGAGCGCCCGGCGGGAGCGAAGCACTTTCACTGCCATCTTATCTCAGTGATCACAGCCAGCCCCCTCGAGAGCTGACTGTGCGTCCTCCTCTCCCAAACAAACAACGCAGAGCTCGTGCGTATCCCCACTCGTAATGAAACAGGGGCAGGGAGGAACACTGTAATAAACTTTGACAGACAACAGTAAATATCACAGACAGAGACACAGAGTGCTTGCTGAAGACAGAGAAGCTGCCATTCTTTGTTCGGAGGGGTACTTTATAGTTTCCTGGTCTGTGATGTCACCCGCCTATGACGTTCCGCCACACCATTGGACAGATTTCACATGTGCTTCATGACACAATCACGCAGAAGCGTTCCCAATTTGTCTCGACGCAGCTCGGAGTTCCCATGAAAGGGAACCGCTGTTAACAGGTTAATATAACATTTCCCATTCCATGACTGGTAAAATAAGCGCACCTTACTCTCTGTAAAATGGCGTTATCTGCAGGGTGATGGACATGGAGGTGGGTAAAAACCTCTCTAACCGTAGACAGGCACATTCTGCAGATTGGGCTGTTTATTTGGAAGCCAAAAAACTCCCATAATGGCGAGCTTACTTTTTTCGGACGACAAACTGTCTGAAACTGCTCACTCGTTCACTCATTCACTAATCCCTATATAGTGTATGGCATTTGAGTGCACTATATTTGCAGGGAGTGAACGAAATTAAGTGAGTGAATTCGGATGCTGATCTATACACTATGCGGTGGAGAGCTGGAGCTGTCACAGAAACGGTTCGACACGTGGTTCAACTAGTTTTATTGTATATGTTATTTACGTTATAAAATGTTAATAACATTAAAAATCATAATGGCATTTTGTAATCATACATACCTCCGTTCCAGGTTTGTAATCTCATCGATTGTATAATTGGTTTGTCAAGTCAAGTCAAGTTGAGCTTTATTGTCATTCCGCTACATGTGGGGACATACAGTGGAACGAAATGTCATGCCTCACAGGACCACAGTGCTACATATATCCAGGCATACAACAATCAAGTGAGACAATATAAACCTACATACTATAAACTATAAATATTCTGAATATAAAAAAAATGTTTACCTATACATACACTAATATACTAAAATACTATACAAATGCTTCAGATAAATACTGTACGTGTGCAAAGAGAAAAAGAGTCTTTTTTGGGGGGGGGGGGGGGTGCAGGGCTCTCACAGCCTGAGGGAAAAAGCTGCTGAGCAGTCTTGCAGAGTGGGCTCTGATGCTCTGGTACCATCTTCCTGATGGTAGGAGCTGGAAGAGACTGTGGGAGGGATAGGTGGAGTCCTTCACGATACTGTTGGCTTTGCTGGAGCATTGTGTAAGGAAAATGTCCAGGATGCAGGGGAGAGAGGCACCAATGATCTTAGCTGCTGTGTTCACTGTCCGCTGTAGGGTCTTGCGGTCTGCTGCAGTACAATTACCATACAAGACAGTGATGTAGCTGGTCAGCATACTCTCAATGGTTCCCCTGTCGAAAGTGGTGAGGATGGGTGGAGGAAGACTTCAACCGGCAGAGAAAGTGTAGGCGCTGTTGTGCCCTCTTGGAGAGTGACATGGTGTTGTGCACCCCCAGGAATTTAGTGCTGCTGACTCTCTCCACAGTTGAGCTGTCGCTGGTCAGGGGGCGGTGGTCAACAGAGTTTCTCCTGAAGTCCATCACAACCTCCTTTGTTTTACTCACGTTGAGAGACAGGTTGTTAGTGCCACACCATTTCACCAGCTGTGCCGCTTCCACTCTGTAGTGCGTTTCATCGTTGTTGCTGACCTACCACTATTGTGTCATCAGCGAACTTGATGATGTGGTTGGAGCTGGACTTGCTAGTGCAGTCGTGGGTCAGCAGCAGGAAGAGCAGCGGGCTGAACACATAGTCTTGTGGGGCACCTGTGTTCAGTGTTGGGGAGGCTGGTTTTGTTGTTGTGCATGACTAACCTCTCAAAGCACTTCATTATGATTGGAGTCAATCCTATGGGACGGTAGTTGTTTATACAGGACACAGGTGGTATGGGTACGGGTACGGGTATGATTGTTGTGGATTTGAAACGTGGGGAGGACTGCCAGGCTCAGCGAGGTGTTGAAGATATCTGTTAGGACATCTATCAGCTGTTCAGCATAGTCTATCAGTACACTGCCTGCTTTGTTGTCAGAACCCGCAGCCTTGCCTGGGTTAATCCTAGATAGGGTTTTACGTCGGCTGGAGACAAAGTGCCTGGTCGTTGGGAGGTATGGGCAGTTTTTGTACAGTAAGAGGTTCTGTGTGTGTTCCTGCAGAACATTTCTTTTGACTGTTGGTTAACACTGAGTTTGTGTTTTTGATTTTCTTTATTATTATCTTATTTTTTAATGTAGAGACAAGAAAGTCTTTTTTCAGATGCCCAATTACAGTCAATAACAGAGACTGTGGAAAAGTACATGAAAACAATGCCAGCAAATTCTTGCTCAAAACTTCACGAAATTGGTGAAGTTTTGAGTTTTCGTTTAGGATTCATAGGCTTATATATTTTGCCAAGCCCATTTTCTAAATTACCCTGTTAAAGCGACCCAAAGAGTAAAGTTTGGACTAGTTCGTAAAAGTAGGTTTTTCACGTAATCACAAAAATTTAATGATGAATGAATGAATTGAGGGAAAGTTGTTCAGTATGAGATTATGGGCTTGGTGGGTATATGATATCCATATTGTGTGGATGTGTGAAACAACACCTTATTACTCAGCTGTATCATTCCAATTGGCCTCCGTTAACCTTTTCTAATAGGTGCTCAAAATTCTTTGGCCAATGGCGGCCATGTTTTTTGAGATAAGCCAATGCCCTCATAGTCAAGTCAAGTCAAGTCATCTTTATTTATATAGCGCTTTTTACAATGCAGATTGTGGCAAAGCAGCTTTACATTAATAAGAAAATGGTCTTATTGTGCAGCTTATTCTATATATTATTGATTCATTCCGTTCCAAATATCAATAGTTATTAGTCTAGTTAATTTATGTATATCAGCACTGGAGAAAACAGTGACGTAATCGTCCGGCACAGCTCAGTTCACATACAACGGCGCCAATGCAGGCATATCAAAAACACTGCTGAATATCAAGCAAGTGTCCCCAACGTAAGCAAGCCAGAGGCGACAGCGGCAAGGAACCAAAACTCCAACAAATGGAGAAAAAAACCTCGGGAGAAACCAGGCTTAGTCGGGGGGCCAGTTCTCCTCTGGCCAACAGTGAACACTTGTCCGATACTCAGGCAGAGTTACAGGTCTTTAAACCGATTTGGAATCGCAACAGTCAAAATATTAAATCTAGTTCCATCTAGTTTAAGATCTTATGATCACACCGGTATGGGACGGTTTGTTTGGATATGTGCCACTGGCTGATGAGTCGGTAAGGTCTTAACAAAGGATGAGCTAGTTAACACAGTCTCCGCCGACACCACAGGGCCACATTGCTGCCGCACACAGGCACAGGTTCCCCGTCCGACCCGGACACGGCCCAGATCCAGCCAATCACGTTTATTAGTAAACCTCGGGATAAGCAGAGAGACAAAAAAATAGCGTAGATGCCATTCTTCTTCTGATGTAACGAGTACATCTGGTGTTATAGGAAGTGTTCCCGGTTCCGGCTGACCTGATCTATGCAGCCTAACAATCCTTTAACGGATATGAAGACAAAAGTTTATAGTGCGTCATGTGAATGCCAGGTTAAATAGATGCGTTTTTAGTCTAGATTTAAACTGACAGAGTGTGTCTGCTTCCCGAACAATGCTAGGAAGATTGTTCCAGAGTTTAGGTGCCAAATAGGAAAAGGATCTACCGCCTGCGGTTGATTTTGATATTCTTGGTATAAACAACTGGCCAGAATTCTGAGATCGTAATAGACGCGAAGGACTATAATGCATTAAGAGCTCACTCAGGTACTGGGGAGCTAAGCCATTTAGTGCTTTGTAAGCAATTAGCAAGATTTTAAAATCTATACGATGTTTAATAGGGAGCCAGTGCAGTTTTGATAGAACCGGGCTAATATGTTCATACTTCCTGGTTCTAGTAAGGACTCTAGCTGCTGCATTTTGGACCAGCTGTAGTTTGTTTATCACGCGAGCAGGGCAACCACCCAATAGAGCGTTACAGTAATCTAGTCTCGAGGTCATAAACGCATGAACTAGCTGTTCCACATTTGTCATTGAGAGCATATGTCGCAATTTAGATATATTTTTAAGATGGAAGAATGCGGTTTTACATATGCTAGAAATGTGGCTTTCAAATGAAAGATTGGTATCAAAGAGCACACCCAGGTTCCTAACTGACGAAGACGACTTAACAGAGCAGCCATCAAGTGTTAGACAGTATTCTAGGTTTTTATGTGCTGAAGTTTTTGGTCCAATAATTAGAATCTCTGTTTTTTCTGAATTTAGTAGCAGGAAATTACTAGTCATCCAATTTTTTATATCAGCTACGCATTCTGTTAGTTTTGAGAATTGGTAGGTTTCGTCAGGGCGTGAGGAAATATAGAGCTGAGTATCATCAGCGTAACAGTGAAAGCTAATGCCATGCTTCCTAATGACATCTCCCAAGGGTAGCATGTACAGAGTGAAAAGCAACGGTCCTAGAACTGAGCCTTGTGGTACTCCATAACTTGTGATCGAAATGACATCTCTTAGTTTACTACTACAAACTGATAACGGTCAGACAAGTATGATTTGAACCATGCCAATGCAATTCCACTAATTCCAGCATAATTTTCTAGTCTATTCAAAAGAATATTGTGGTCGATAGTGTCAAAAGCAGCACTGAGGTCTAGTAACACTAATAGAGAGATACAACCATGATCTAATGATAAGAGCAAATCATTCGTAACTCTAATGAGAGCAGTCTCAGTACTATGGTACGGTCTAAATCCTGACTGGAAATCCTCACAGATACCATTTCTTTCCAGGTAGGAACTGAGTTGAGATGATACTGCCTTTTCTAGTATTTTTGACAGAAAAGGTAGATTGGAAATCGGTCTGTAATTGACTAATTCACCAGGATCAAGTTGTGGTTTTTTAATAAGAGGTTTGATAATAGCCTGCTTAATTTTTCGGTACGTAACCTAGTGATAAAGATGAATTAATGATCTTAAGAAGAGGATCTATGACCTCTGGAAGCATCTCTTTCAATAGCTTAGTCGGTATAGGGTCTAACATACATGTTGTTGATTTTGATGATTTAACAAGTTTAGACAATTCTTCCTTTCCTATAGCAGCGAATGAATGGAATTTTTCCTGAGGCATACAACAATCCACTGTCTGATGTGATACTGTAGTAGACAGTTGCATGGCTATAATTTTCTCTCTAATGTTGTCAATCTTGCAAGTAAAGAAGTTCATAAAGTCATTACTGCTGTGCTGTTTTGAAACATCAGAAGTTGAGGCTGTATTTCTTGTTAATTTAGCCACTGTATTAAATAAATACTTAGGATTGTGTTTATTTTCTTCTAAAAGATTTGAAAAATAAGCAGATCTAGCGGTTTTTACAGCCTTTCTGTACTCCATCATTTTCTCTCTCCATGAAATCCGAAAAACTTCTAGTTTTGAATTCTTCCAGTTGCGCTCCAGTTTTCTGGCTTCTCTCTTAAGGGCCCGAGTGTGCTCGTTATACCATGGCGTTGGACTAATATCCTTAATCTTTTTTAAGCGCAAAGGAGCGACAGAGTCTAGAGTGTTCGAAAAGAGGGCGTCAATAGTTTCTGTTGCAACATCGAGTTCTTCTAAGCTGTCTGGTTTGCTAAGTTGATGAAACTGATCAGGAAGATCATTTATAAAGAAATTTTTAGTGGTAGAAGTGATGGTTCTAACATATTTATGGCAGACAGGCGGTTTTCCAGCCTTGGATAAATGTAGCACGCATGAGACTAGATAATGATCTGAGACGTCATCGCTCTGCTGCAGAATTTCAACGGCATCAATATCGATTCCATGTGACAATATTAGATCTAGAGTATGATTACGACAATGAGTTGGTCCTGACACGTGTTGTCTAACTCCAATAGAGCTTAGAATATCTGTTAATGCCAATCCCAAAGCGTCTTTTTCATTATCTACATGTATATTAAAATCACCAACAATAAGGACTTTATCCACAGCCAGTACTAACTCCGATAGAAAATCAGCAAATTCTTTGATAAAATCTGTATGGTGCCCTGGTGGCCTGTATACAGTAGCCAACACAAATTTCAAATGAGATTTGTCACTTACATTATATAACATTACATAGAGCACCATCACTTCAAAAGAGATATATTTGAAAGACTTTTGAGTAATACTGAAGATATTACTATAGATTACAGCAACACCTCCCCCTTTACCTGTCTGACGAGGTTTGTGTCGATAATAGTAACCTTGAGGGCTAGACTCATTTAAAGTAATGTAATCGTCTGGTTTTAGTCAGGTTTCTGTCAAACACAGCACATCTAGGTTATTTTCTGTGATAATATCATTTACAATAAGTGCTTTTGAAGAAAGGGTTGGAATATTCAGCAACCCAAGCTTTATCATTTTGTTATCTTTATAATCTCTGTTTACTACTTGTTGAACATCAATTAAATTATCACTCGTAAATGGGTTTGGAACAATCATGGCACCTTGGACCTCGGACCAAAACACTGCTTACCGATTTTCAAGTCAATCGGACTAACGTCGTGTGGTTATAGCTATTTTCATGTTTTATTCATGTTATAGCGCCACCAAGTGTTCAATTGTTGCAAATTTTTTTTCTTCACATGACATGACATGACATAAGGGAGCACATTGCAAAACAAACATGAAACATGAACACAAAACCAAAACTAGACATTACTGAACCCCCACCTCTAAGGGCGGCTCCCGGCGCCCAAAACAAAAACAAAACTAGACAACATAACAAGAAGAAGGAGGGTGGTGAAGAGGATGTGACTTTGGGGGAGGGATGGTGGGCCAGGCACGTGCAGGGGAACAGGACATGGACAAGGCGGCTGGGCACGCGTGACGCGGGCCGTCTGAGGCGGCTGGGCACGCGTGACGCGGGCCGTCTGAGGCGGCTGGGCACGCGGGATTGTGGGGTCACTCGTCCACAATACCCCAGTAAATGGCGAACCAGCCAGCAGTAGAGAATGATCAATGTATTGTTCGAATGACCAGTTAATTTTCCCCCCAGGAAACCACGAACAAACAGGTTCATTTAATCCATAGCAGAAACTGTCCTTCAGGACAACGTTATTAAAGTCCACCAAATGACAAAGTTCACAAAAGTCCTGCACATAATCTTCTATGGGCTGGTTACCTTGGCGTAGACTTAACAGACATGACACTGCTAGGTTCATTGTTAGGGTTGATGATTCTGTAAGCATCCACTGGAGGAAAGTTTTAGTGTGAACCCATGTGCAGTTTTAATTGCCCAACATAAACATAAATCCACAAGAAAAATAATAAGAAGAATCCCTACAAGCACATCATGCTTGAACCCCTAAAAAGATCTGTTCAGATTTTAAAAGTTGTGAAGTGTACTCTAGCCAGTGCTGTAACTAGAACTGTACATGCTTAAAATGTGCCCTTCATGTACATAACTCATCCATCCTGCTAGGCAGTGGCAGAGCTTCCCTATGTCAAAAAAATAAAAGCCTGGCAAATAGCTGCAAAGAAGAGGCTGATTATAAACCAGCGTGAAATTGTTTTGCTATTTAGCTACAGCAAAATAATATCACTAAATAGTCCAAAATCTTATTTGTTCCTTTGAAGTTCTGCTACTTGGATCAAAGTCCTATGGACTGCATGCATTCCAGGAAAAAAATTTGATTTATTCAGTCACGCATCTGAGAAGGAAATGAAAAAACTAGCTTAGTCAAACTAGCACAAGTCACGAGTCTGTCTTATCATTAAACTCCAAGGGAGTACAAGGATTCTTTTCTTTTCTTTTCTTTTTTTACACGTGCATGCATTATTCACAACACACGCACTACGACAATTGCACATGACATTAACTTTGAAAAGTCGAGATGGTTTAATCCTTGGGAACATATATATTACCCACTGTGGTGGGCTTTCCTACACATCTGAACTTCATATGTATTTTACATTGACTTTTGTCAGAAGAATGGCCCTTTAAAATCTTTTTGATTCATTGAATTATAGAGCAGGTCTAGCGTGTTATTGATCTTCTTTATGGAATGTGGCTCATTGTGTTTGAGGAACATGTCGCCTGCTCCACCATGTCCTCTACACCTCCCTTCCTCCCTAGCCTCTCTCTCTCTCTCTCTCTCTCTCTGTTCTTTGATTTTTTACCCTGTCCATGACTTCCTCTCCTGTGCAGCCATACCTTACTGTTCTGATCTCTCCTGTACTCCTAAGACAATCCACCAATCTTTCATTCCTCTCCTTTACTTTGTGAATTATGTGCCTTGCCTCATTCGGCACCTGCTCCTTGTTTCAGAACATTTATTCTTATTATTACTACTGAATTTTTTGGGCTTTGGTTTGTGAATCAGTTGCTTTTTCACATTATTTATTGAATATTTAACTGTGCATGCTTGCTTACCCTATTTACATTTAGAATAACTTTCTTTATAATAATAATCATTTAATAACACCGTTAAATCTTTAGTAAATCTCATAATGAATATCCATTTTTCATACTGTACATTTATAATGTGATGCCTGAACAATTGATTTTAGTTTTTACTGATTTATTTTTTATTTATTTAACCAAAATAGTATTGAATTTTAATATTAAAAATTTACCGGTTATCAGCTGTACCATGAAAATAATTAGCAGCATAGGCTGTGTTAGGCTGGGGAAGGTTTAGCTGAGTTGTGTTATTCTTTTTGCGTTGTGCACCATAACCAAACAGATGCAATTCTGTTGCGCTTATATTTGCAATGGCCAATCAGAATTAGATTAGTCCTCACTGAAGCGCCGGAGATTTGTTCACTGCACGAGCTGAACTCAGAATTCTGACTAAATTGTAAGATGTTTCCATTATTATTATTTATACACTTGATCTAATATTTTCATTTTAAGCGTGTCACAATCCTAGAAAAGCTGTCAAGTTTTTTTTTACTATGCAAATTGTGTCAAAGTAGCTTTACAGTTATAATTGGCAAATAATTGTTGGCTGCACAGCAGCTCTTAAAGAAAATGGTGTCATTATCCAGCTTAAATAAATTCAGTATTGATTCATTCTGTTGTAAAAATCAATAGTTATTAATTTAGTTAATTTATCTGTATATTGTAGTGGATTCTCTCGCCTCTATGAAAAACCACTCTTCAACACTTGGAGTTTTTGATGCCAGAAGATTATATATATTATATTACAACAGAATAAAACCGAGTTGGTCTGCAGAGCAACTGCCGGACCATCTTTTCCCCAGTCTTTTTATACAGTTTTCATATAGCTCTCTGCCCAGGTGGGATCAATACATCTTGCATATCAATTCTTCCATTTGTTGGATGTGAATCCAGTCTGTTTTGAAAAGTGGAATGAGAGACCCCAACTTGTGTACATTGGTGGTCCCCACTCATCCTGTAAATATTCTTTAATGGCAGAACTAGACGCACAACTTAGGCATAGTATTATTTTATGGCATAGGTAGAGGTATAGGCATAGGTATAGGTATAGTGCATATATATATATATATATATGCCATATATCTAATGGCAGAGGCAGAGCAAGAGGCTCCAACATACACATACCATTCTCTCACAGGCCTATTACACAGACAGTCAGATACATAATTATAATAGGAGAATAACTTGTTCACACAAATGTCTATATTATACTTAAATTGCATCTATTCTGATTAAGAAAAATCTTATACAATAACAGCACTGGAGAAAACAGTGATTTAATCATCCAGCTCAGTTCAGTTCACAAACAATGGTGTCAATGCAAGCAGAACAAAAACATTGTAGAATATCAAGTCAAGTGTCCCCAACTAAGCAAGCCAAAGGCAACAGCAACAAGGAACCAAAACAAAATGGAGAAAAAAAAACCTTGGGAGAAACCAGGCTTAGTCGGGGTGCCAGTTCTCCTCTGCCTGAATATCAAGCAAGTGTTCACTATTGGCCAGTTACAGGTCATAAATCCGATTTGGGATCACAACAGTCAAAATATTTAATCCAGTTGTTTAATCTAGTTGAAGATCAGATTCATCACCCAGTATGGGGTGGTTTGTTGGGAATCTGTGCCACTGTCTGCCGTGTTGCTAAGGCCTTCACAAGGGATGATCTAGTTGACACAGTCTCTGCTGACACTTCAGAGCTGCGTTGTGGTCGTGTCTATGCGCAGGTCCTCCATCTGACCTGGATACGGCCTGGATCTGGCTAATTTACGGTAAACCTCGGGATAAGAAGAGAGACTAAAATTAGCATAGACACTATTCTTCTTGTGATGTAACGAGTATATCTGGTGTTGGAAGTGTTCCTGGTTCCGGCTGACCTAATCTATGCAGTCTAACAATCCTTTAACAGATATGAAAACATAAATTGATAATGTGTTATGTGTATGGCAGGTTAAAGAGATGCGTTTTTAGTCTAGATTTAAACTGACAGAGTGTGTCTGCTTCCCGAACAATGCTAGGAAGATTGTTCCAGAGTTTAGGTGCCAAATAGGAAAAGGAACTACTGCCTGCGGTTGATATTGATATTCTAGGTATTAACAACTGGCCAGAATTCTGAGATAGTATTAGACGCGAAGGACCTTAATGGATTAAGAGCTCACTCAGGTACTGGGGAGTTAAACCATTTAGTGCTTTGTAAGTAATTTTTTAAAGCAAGATTTTAAAGTCTATAGGATGCTTAATAGGGAGCCAGTGCAGTTTTGACAGAACCGGGCTAATATGGTCATACTTCCTGGTTCTAGTAAGCAGCTGCATTTTGGACCAGCTGTAGTTTGTTTATCAAGCGAGCAGGGCAACCACCCAGTAGACCATTACAGTAATCTAGCCTTGAGGTCATGAACGGATGAACTATCTTTTCCGCATTTGTCATTGAGAGCATATGTCGTGGTTTAGATCTATTTTTAAGATGGAAGAATGCGGTTTTACTTATGCTAGAAATATGGCTTTCAAATGAAAGATTGGTATCAAAGAGCACACCCAGGTTCCTAACTGACAAAGACGACTTAACAGAGCAGCCATCAAGTCTTAGACAGTATTCTGGATGATTATGTGCAGAAGTTTTTGATCCAATAATAAGAATATCTGTTTTTTTTTCTGAATTTAGTAGTAATAACCAGTCATCCATTTTTTATATCACCTGTGCATTCTGTTAATAATAGTATAATCAGCATAACAGTGAAAACTAATGCCATGCTCCCTAATGATATCTAGGGGTAGCATCTAACAGAGTGAATAGCAGGTCCTAATACTGAGCCTTGCAATTGGAATCAACTTTAGTTCATTTACCCCCTTCCAACTAATAAACCTTGTCATTTGTAGTATGGTGTTACATCACCTTCTTCACTTAGGGGCAGATATTGTTTATCTCCAAGAGACTCATCTTAAAACTAAAGACCATCTGACCCAGAAGATGGGTTGGTCAAGTTTACCATTCCACATTTCAGAGGCACAGCAGTCCTTATACACAAATCAGTGCCCTTTGTATCTTCAGATGTTAAAACAGATCCAAATGGCAGATTTGTCATAGTCTCAGGGAGAATTGGTAATACTGCACTTCTCTTGGTTAGCATTTACTTTTAATAGATAACTGATTTATCCCATCAGTGGAATCATGTGTTTATAAAGTTATTGTAATATCAGACCATGCACCAATTACCATGAATATCTACTTTGAGGCGCTAGATGGCACACTCCCACTGCGGCAATTCAATACTCATATGTTACGTTATCACAGATTTGTGGAATTTATCTCTAATCAAATAGATTTTTTCAGTCCCGAGATATCTGCATCTCTTTTTTGGGAGGCTCTGTGGGCATTTCTTGGGGGGTGGGGGATTATTTCATATACTTCCCATTAGGTAAGGTTAAATAAAAAGAAGTGTTCTGAGATAACGCAGAAAATAACTCAATTAGATAATATAGATGCTATTATATTACATCATCTTCAGATATTTATAAGGAACGTCAATTATTACAGACTGAGTTTAATATTCTTTCAACAAGTTATGTGGCGAATTTACTGCTCAGAACTAGATCTAGGTATTATGAAGAGGGTGATAAAGCAGTGATTGTTGGCTCTCCAACTGTGGCAGGAAACATCCTCCCATCCTATTCCCCAGATTAAAATATATTACAAATACATTAATTAATAATCCTTTTAGAGATTATTATACTTCTCTTTATACATCTGAGCAAACTGCCAACCTCTCTGACTTCTCTTTTTTTTTTTTGTTGTTGTTCCCTCAGTATCACTACAGTTGATTCTAATTTTGTTGATCATCTGAAATCACCCATCACTATAAAGGAACTTGCCAAAGCTGCTTCCTCTACGCAAGGTGGCAAATGTCCCGGGCTGGATGGGTATCCAATCGAATTTCATAAGAAATTTTTTTAACAAATTAGGCCCCCTATTAATAGATATGTACAATGAATCATTTTAAGTCATAAAAGCTTCCACAAACACTTAATCAGGCCTTGATCTCCTTGATCCTAAAAGAGATAAAGATCCTTCGTATCATCCAATTAGATTGTTTAATCTTAAAAAATATTGGCTGTGCATCTGGAATCTATTTTGCCTTTAGTTATATCTTCAGAACAGACAGGGTTTATTAACGGCACAAATAATACTCATTCAGAATACTTCAATCTTTACCGTTCCACTCGCCAAGGATGCCCACTGAGCCCAATTCTTTTTTCTGTTGCCATCGAGCTGCTTTCTGTTAGAGATCGGTCAGGCTCTGTACCCATCCAATCACGACGCACTCCATCACCCGAAAACTGATCACCGCCACCTGTCATCAATTACCTCATTATCTATCCACACATAAACGCACACTTCACCTCAGCACTTCGTCTGGTCTCAACTTCGGCTACGGACTCATCTTCCAGCATTACTCATCTCAGATGTTCCATCTTCCTCATCTGCCTTTACCTGCTGATACTTACCTGCCTGGATATCCTGGATTCGAAGTGTGTGCTCTGTACAACGTCGCCATTGTCCCACTACAGCATCTGCAATATAAACAGACTGTCAGTATCTATCATTATTACTTCCTCTTATCATCAACTTCATTGGCACTCACCTTTGTTTGACTATCCGTTTGTTCAATAAAACACCACCTATTAACCTGATATTTTGTGAGTCTGTGTTCCGTTACAGAAGACCGGACCACATTACAGTCACTATAAGCACAACGGATCCATTTCAAGAGATCGCTGATTCACTCCGGAGAACACTACAGAGCACACCTTCCGCACCACCTGCTTCGGAGTCTTCTTCACCACCCGCGGCCTCCAGTCCTGTAGCCACACCGGCACCCTACTCTGGCTTTGCGGAGGAATGCAACAGATTTCTCCTACAATGCTCGCTGGCCCTTGAGATGCAATCGACCCGATTCACTACAGAGAGACTGAAGATGAGGACAAGCACTTCAATGGGCCCATACTATTTGGGAACAGAATGGTGTGGTAACACAAACAGTATCTAACTTTATCAATCATTTCCGTGAAGTGAACACCGGATGGCAACTTTTCTGTGGGTGAGAAATCACTTAACACAAAATAACATGTCTGTTTATATGCTCTCCAATATGCTCTCCAATTCAGAACCTTAGCAGCAGCAAGTGGATAGAATTAACGATTGCTCATAACAACATATCGTCAAGGATTAAATCCACGGGTTCGATTGCATCTGGCTGCATACAACGATACTATGGGTCTAGAACGCTTCATCCAACTCTCCATTCGCACCGATCGTCATATGCAGCCCTGGTATGAAGATTTGCAGGGCCAGCCATCACATCCCTGCCAGCTAGACTATATACCGGCTCTCCAGAACCAGAACCGATGCAAACGGATCGATCTCATCTGTCTAGAGTTAATCAAACACCACTGACTGCTGAACTATTCCTTACTACCTCTGATGTCTGTGTTCCAGTATGTGCCCTCCTTGACTCTGGGTCAGCCAGGAATTTCATATCCGGGGAACTCTGCTGCTAGCCCAGACTCAAGAAGATATCCATCAAGAAACAATATCAGATCCAGTCCATCAGCGGGAAACCGATAAATCATCGCAACACCCAACACGAGAAAATGACTCTTCTGGTTCTGGAGAATTCCACCATCGGTACAGTGTTGGGGCGTCCTTGGTTGGAGCGACACGGCCCCGTTATCTCCTGGAGGAATGGTGAAATCCTGAAGTGGGGCGACAAATGTTTTCCAGATCTTCCATGTCCTGTGTCTCCTCTTCCTGTCCATACCACATCCATCGAGAGTCCCAAGGAGAAACAAGCTATCGTCATTCCGGATTGCTATGCCCCCTTCAGTGATGTTTTCTGTCCACAACGGGTGTCGTCGTTGCCTCCTCATCGGCCATGGGACTGTGCCATTGACCTCATTCCGGATGTGCCAGTGCCCCATGGTAAGATCTACCCACTCTCACTTCCTGAGCAGAAGGCCATGGAGGAGTACAGAAGAAGCCCTCAAACAAGGTTGCATACATCCATATACATCCCCTGCTGCTTCCAGTTTCTTCTTTGTGGTCAAAAAGGATGGTGGTCTACGACCTTGTATAGATTATCGAGCTCTGAACAAGATAACCGTTAAATTCCGATATCCACTTCCTCTCATCCCAGCAGCCCTTGAGCAACTTCGAGGAGCATCCCTCTTTACCAATACGTGAGGGGGGCGAGTGGAGTGACCCCTACCGGCCAACGCCCCCTCCATATTTCAAGACTTCATGCACGAGGTGCTCAGAGAGTTCCTTCACAAGTTCGTCCTGGTCTAGATCGATGACATTCTCATTTACTCCCGGAGTGAGACCGAACATCGCCAGCACGTTGCGGAGGTCCTTCAGAGACTTGGGGATTATCAGCTCTACCTAAAAGCATAAAAGTGCTCCTTCCATCAAACCACAATTCAATTCCTTGGGTATAACATCAGTAAGCAAGGTATCGAGATGGATGAGGGGAAGGTAAATGCAGTTCGGGATTGGCCACAACCCACTACCATCAAAGACCTTCTACGGTTCCTTGGTTGTTCAATAAAACACCACCTATTAACCTGATATTTTGTGAGACTGGTCCGTTACACTTTCTGCCTCTTTAAATTCTGACCCATTAATAAAAGGTGTAACTTGACTAGACATTGAGCAAAAGGTATCATCTGTTTCAGTTCCTGCAGTTCTTAATGTTTTAAAATAATTTGGTTTTATTTCTGGTTATAATTTTAATTTTAAATTAAATTCAAAAGTTTTTTCCACTGAATGCAGCGGCCAAAAAATTGCCCTTTTCATATTTTACCATTTAAAATTGCACAGCATAGTTTGAAATATGTTGGGATTTGTATAACCAATAGATTTCATTACTTTTTAAAATTTAATTTTGATAATCTACTGCTCCTACATTTTGAACGATAGTCGGTGCTTCCGATGTCCATAGCTGGCAGAATTAATTCTGTAAAAATGAATACTCTCCCAAAGTTTATGTATTTGTTTCAATGCATTCCAATTTTTCTTTCTCAATCCTTTTTTCAGAAACTGGATATGTTAGTTTCATAGTTTATTTGGATTAAAAAGTCTGCAAGGATTAGTAAAGCACTTCTTCAGTGACCTAAATCTTTGGGGGTATGGGCTTACCCAACTTAAGACACTATTAATGGGCTGTAAATTTCAGGGTTTTTCAATACTGGTTAAAGCAATCTCAGTCGCAATGCTCACCTTTGTGGCTTGCCATAGAAGCAACTACATTGCCTGCCCTGTTATACTCCCCTATTAAGAGCTCACACTCTCCCTATACAAACAAAATGTAATTGTAAAAATGCCACTATGAATCTGGAGACTGTTTAGGCTGTATTATGTATTATGGATTACAAACATTTTCTATATCTGCCCCTATAGCATCAAACTTTGATTTCCCACCATCAATGATGGACAGGACTTTTTGTCAGTGGTCAATATACGGTTTATCAGTGTTTAAAGATTTATGTATAGATGATGTTTTTGCATCCTTTCAACATCTCTCCAATAAGTTTTCGCTGCCCAGAAACAATTGCAGTTTTATCTGTAATATGCATCCTCAGTCTCCCCTCTCCTACTCCTATTGATTAAATACTCGAACCAATGTGCATTGGGAAAGGGATGATTTAATTTTTTTATGACAAAATATGTTCTCTGCATAGAAGCTCACTGACATTCATAAAAACTCAGTGGGAGGAAGACTTATTAGAAGACCTCTCAGATGAAGATTAAGGATATTAGTCCAACGAGCTTACGAGCACACTCGGGCCCTTAAGAGAGCAGCAAGAAAAATGGAGCGCAGCTGGAAGAATTCAAAACTATAAGTTTTTCATATTTCATGGAGAGAGAAAATGATTGAGTACATAGGCCTTAAAAACCACTAGATCTGCTTATTTTTCAAATCTTTTAGAAGAAAATAAACAAAACATTAACCTAAGTATTTATTTGATACAGTGGCTAAACTAACGAGAAATACAGCTTCAACTTCTGATGTTTCCAAACTTCTTTACTTGCAAGATTGACAACATTAGAGAGAAAATTATAGCCATGCAATTGTCTACTACAGTATCACATCAGACAGTGGATTGTAGTATCCCTGAGAAAAAATTCCATTCATTCGCTGCTATAGGAAAGGAAGAATTGTCTAAACTTGTTAAATCATCGAAATTAACAACATGTATGTTAGACCCTATACCGACTAAGCTATTGAAAGAGATGCTTCCAGAGGTCATAGATCCTCTTTTTAAGATCATTAATTCATCTTTATCACTAGGTTACGTAACGAAAAATTAAGCAGGCTATTATCAAACCTCTTATTAAAAAACCACAACTTGATCCTAGAGAATTAGTCAATTACAGACCGATTTCTAATCTACCTTTTCTGTCAAAAATACTAGAAAAGGCAATTTCATCGCAACTGTGTTCCTACTTGGAAAGAAATGGTGAGGATTTCCAGTCAGGATTTAGAGCGTACCATAGTACTGAGACTGCTCTCATTAGAGTTACAAATAATTTGCTCTTATCATTAGATCATGGTTGTATCTCTCTATTAGTCTTACTAGACCTCAGTGCTGCTTTTGACACTATCGACCACAATATTCTTTTGAATAGACTAGAAAATTATGCTGGAATTAGTGGAATTGCATTAGCATGGTTCAAATCATCCTTATCTGACCGTTATCAGTTTGTAGTAGTAAACGAAGAGATGTCATTTCGATCACAAGCTAAATATGGAGTACCACAAGGCTCAGTTCTAGGACCGTTGCTTTTCACTCTATACATGCTACCCTTGGGAGATGTCATTAGGAAGCATGGCATTAGCTTTCACTGTTACGCTGATGACACTCAGCTCTATATTTCCTCGCACCCTGACGAATCCTACCAATTCTCAAAATTAACAGAATACGTAGCTGATATAAAAAATTGGATGACTAGTAATTTCCTACTTCTAAATTCAATTTTTTATTTTTTATATCATTATCTTTTTATATCATATTCAATCATCTTGGATCCCTGCCTATCATCTTTCTCTCTCGCTCTACATATGTTAAAATGTACAGCAGTGTTATAGTATTTATATTCTGAATTACCTTTTTGTTTTTATGTTTTCATTTAAAATTTAGTTGTAATTGTGTTTTGTGCCTTGTATGTGCTTAATCTGAATAACAAGTTCTCAGAAATGTAAAATAAATAAACTCAAAAATACATCACTTCATAGAAATAAAATGGTTTGCAAATTCTGTTTCATGCTAACTGGCACGTCAAACTCTCCTCCTGCAAGGACACTGTCCTGCAGAGTGTAGCTCCAACCAACTCCAGAATACCTGACTGGAGGTTTCTCGTGATCCTGAAGACTTTGATTAGCTGGTTCATGTGTGTTTAATTAGGGATGAAGGGAAAGTTTGACAGTGTGACACCTGCTAACCGAAAGTCTGTCTGCTGCCTTTTTCTCAGGTGGCGCTCAGTACTCCACCCCTCAAGCAGACCTGCACCAGTCTTGCCGCCATCCTGTACGTTCCTGGGCCAACCAGAGCTTTGGCGCCCATCTACACAACATGACACTGGCTAACGGGCGCCTTCGTGTACCCCAGGACGGCCGCTACTACCTGTACTCCCAAGTGTACTTCCGCTACCCATCTCCCAGTGAGGGGGATCAAAACAGCGTGAGCCACCAGCTGGTCCAATGCATCTATAAGAAAACCTCTTACCTGAGGCCAATTCAACTGCTAAAGGGAGTGGGGACCAAATGTTGGGCTCCAGATGCAGAATATGCCCTTCACTCAGTGTACCAGGGTGGCTTGTTTGAGCTGAGAGCGGACGATGAGGTCTTCGTGTCCGTCTCATCTCCTACAATGGTGTATGGCGAGGACTCTTCTAGTTATTTTGGAGCTTTCCGCCTGGATCTGTAAGAACACATCAGAGGAACTGGGATTGGGACTACCGTACCCACTAGGTGGACCATTTTGAGGCTGCGACCCAAAGAGAAAAGACTAATTTCATCGTTCAACTTTCCTTTCTTTAAGACTTTGAATATGTGAAGGATGCATGAATGAGAGACATTTCGGACAAGTTTATTTCTTTTTTAGACAGAGGAATGTATGTATATTTCTACAAATCACATCAAAGATGTGAATCTTTGAAACGGTAGTAACACAATCAACAGGAGAGACATAAACTCACAGAAAGTGAATCTGTGCCAGTGTTGTATACAGTTTGATATGTGAATTCCACTTGCTCTCATCCGCTGAAGGGGAATATTTTTTTGTGTACAGCAGATCTAAAACAGTTTAAAAAAAACAGAGATATGAGAAGAGAATGATGACAAAGGGAACGTGGAAAAAGAAAGAAAGATGAGAGGGGAAGTATGCAGCTCTACCAGCCTCAAAGGAGCATCCTGGCAGGTTGCAATACTGCGGAATTCTCCTGGTCCAGTCGGACCAGCGGAGCAGCATGCTTGGACAAGAAAAGGATCTAAAAGAGTTCACACGCACATATAAACACAGAGGAATTCAGCTTGTTGCATAGGCTGCATTTGAAAACACTCATACTCCAGAGTATTTATGGCTTACACACATGCAGAACACAGTGATAAGATACAAAACGTACATTTAGTCTCAGACACAAATCACTTTTACAAGTCTTCCTCTGCTGTCTGGTCCTGGGTGCAGGAGCAAGAACTGTCAGGGAGAGACATGTGCTCCCCTGCTCATGTGGTCCCGGCCACACGAAAGGTTAAATAAACACTACGATATACTGTTTGTTGAAATGTCGCGCCCATATAATGCTTTGTTTTTGCTAGCACTGCACACACATACAAAACACACCCTGAAAAACACTTTTCTGATAAGTGGTGCTTCATACTTCTACGTCCACATTTCTCTATGTGGTTGGTTGGTTCAACCTGTGTAAATATTGTATTTAATTCAGAATCATGAGGTTTGGAATTAAATGTACGAACGTTGTGATGTTCTCGCATGAAAATCTGTAATGCTCTCCAAATGAAAAGGCACTGTGTATCTTAATACAAGCCTGTTTTTTGTAAGGAAAAAGTGTTTGTTTGAAGGAGGAGAGGGTGGGGGTGATTACTCTCCACTGTAAATTATCAAGTGCTGTCACAATGGTGTTTCTTAGAGCAAGCACAAACACTCGTTTGGGGTTCATTTTAAACCACAAGCGTATTTTCTTCTGTCTGGACTCTGCCCCAGTTTTTACTGATAAAGTTAGTGAGGAAAAGGGCCCCTGCCAAGACAGTGCCTTAAATCACATTCTACAGCGAAAATGATTGAGCCAAGACTCTTTGTGGCATTTAGCTATGGACATAATGTTAGTTATATCACACATTACAACACTTCATTCTGCCTGACTCTTATCTGCAATTTGTCTGGATTAACAGACTTGGACGTTGATTTAATCCAGAAGGGAAGAACAAGTTATTCTTCTGCAGGTTAATGCTTTTGGTGCAAGTGCATTTCTTTTGACTGGTATGCCATGCCACAATGCCAAAATGTCCCCATACAGGGTGCCTTTTTAGGTGTAGAGAATGTCACAGATACCACTAAGTTTTGTATGTGTAAATGTGCCTTTAGGTTGTCATTATGCACTGATCGGAGAACACTAACTTTTATCATGTTAAGGAAGGTTCAAAGTAGGTTTTAGATCAGTACTGAAGTCATATATGACCTCATCAATGCTTAGAACCATCATTCACCGCAGAATTTCGCAGCCCAGTGAGACCTCGTACATCATCTGCCTACTCATACTCATGTTCTACAAAACTGGTCGGACTTTCTTTCTTCTGTGGAAAACAAAAGATGATTTTTTTTTTCTTCCCCCCCATACAATGAAAGTCATTGGGATCTAAAACAACCTCATACTGCATTGAGTTTCATTGTTTCAAACAATATTCTTTCAAATGCATTTTATGTTCTGCAGAAGAAAGTCAGTGATACAGTTTTGTAACAAAATGAAGAAAAATAAATGAAAGAATTCTCATTTTTGTACATTGTGCACTTTCCCCAAAGGGGTCTGGATAATCCCACTAATTCGCACTAACCGAGTTTATGATCCCAGTCAGTCTCCTGTGGCCCGTCCAGTGTCTTGTGTGAGTGTGCACATGTATAAACAAGTTGAAATATGTACCTATCTGTACAACATGGAGGTAGTAGTGAGGTGAGGGGTGGCCAGGAAAGAGAAATATGGCTGAATTCCATCGGATCTAGACGGATTATAGCATGACTTGCCTTCTGAACCACAAAGAACCACAATGTGAATTCAGAAGACAAATGTATGTTATGTGCATATATACGTGAGTGTTTTTTTGATTAATTGCTTGACTGGTTTCTAAAACAGTGGATGTGATGGCTTGTATACTTACTATAAATCTCACTGAGTTCTGCGGAGACTTTATGGGACTGCTGCGAAAAACTTAAGGGGGGCAGAGCAGAGCGAAATTCAGTGAGCAACATGAACTGTCAGTTAATAACAAAAGGACTATTGTGTTTCCTTTTCCAGCAAGAGTTTTTTTTTTCTTTCCTTGGGATTGTTAAATTCTCTGACCACCAATCTGTGGGACTATTTTTCATTTAAAGAAAGTTGTTATGCACTGTTTACCAATGTTGCGTCTCCTTCTTGGTAAGAATGTACTGATATCTCTCACGCTCTCCCTCTTTATTGTATAATTTTACAGTGTGTGATCTGTGTCATTTTCAACAATTAAAGTGCCTTTTTTCAATCATGAGTCATAGCTTGATAATCTCTTTGCTAGATTCTGCATTTTTGCCCATGCTGATGACTTGCAGCATGAAATCTACACCATTTGTTTTCTTTTTCTTTTGAAAAACTTGCACACACAATAATAATTGTTGAATATTTTTTTTATACAAATGCATTGCTTTGCTTCAGAAGGCCTTTATTAATCCCCTGTAGCCGTGTAGACTATATGTTTATGATGGATGGATGTGGATGGAAGCACTTTCTTCAGCTCATACTCCTGACCCCTGCTCACTGCCATTATAAAGCTTGGATGCATGTGGATATTTATTACAATATCTCCACTTGTGTTCATCAGAAAGCGAAAAAGTCATATAGAATGGCTTGAGGGTGAGTAAAGCTTGAGCTAATTTTCATTTTAAAGTGAACTAATCCATTAAGATCACTCCACTGCTCTCTGTTCTCATAAGTCTTCACACTCAGAGGCCACACACACTTGCACCATTTCACTGACCTAGTGTTGACCACACACCAGTCTATTCAAGTTTTAGATGTTGCCATACACACACTGTCTGAAACACACAACCCGCCCTGAACACCCAGACTGGCCTTGTTCCTGCCTGCACAAATATACCCTCACTTCATCACACATTCCCCTTGCCAGCGCTCCCTAACAATCCGTCACTCATCGTTAAAGCTTTTCTGCCATTCATCAAGACCACCAGGCATTCCTATTTACAAACCCAAGTTTGTCCTCCCAATTCCCAGAATCCACCAGAACACAGAATGTCACAGGAATCACACCCAGGCACTGTCTGAATAATTCAACATCTCAGCACACACACACACAGAGGCCTCAGTTATCTCATTCGTTTGTGCAGGGCCTGGAAAGAGTAAACACAAATAAACAAATGGGACAGTTGGCATGAGGAGAATGGCGACGGGGCTGGAGGTTAATCTGCTCAGCTAGATCCTTTCTATTCTGTGAGACCAGGAAGCTCCACAATCATCCCTCAGATTGATATTAGTCGCCTCTCCTGTATGAGACAGTAATTAGGTCTGTTTGTGATGACGTAGATATGAACAAACTAGATATTTACATTTTCTAAAAACAATTATACGCTTTTTCTTTGAATCAGTTTGGTACCGTGTACACTCCTGGGCAAAAAATGGGCCCGATGGACTTGTTTTCAAGCCACTCCTTGGTTGTCTTTGCAGTTTGGGCAGGGGAATTGTCTTGTTGAAAAATAATATCTGATCATTCCTCTTTAGATCACAACTTTTCACTTTTGGGAATCAAGCCATTCTACAATATTCTCCAAAGCATTACATTTTCACAGTGAAGTAGCTCACCAATCATTTGTCAGCTAAAAAGGCTCTCCACACTTCCTCCATGCTTCAATGTGGTAGAGATGCATTTATAATTATAGCAATGTTTTTTTAAGTAGTGCATTTGCTTAAATTGAGCCAATTTCCTGATCAATAATTTGTAGTTAAGACAATTAAAAGCTTAGTGTTTAGCCTTTTTTTCTTTTCTTTTCTTTTTCCATAGACAAATACACATTTTTGCATTGCCCATTCAAGTTTGGTCATTAGATCTAATTAGCTTTAATCTATTTGTATTTCAATTTTAGTCATTTTAGAACTTTTACTTCAACTTTATTTTAGTTAATTGCCTAAGCAACAATTGGATAATCGTGTGAGATATACTGCATAGGTGCAAAGGTAAGACGTAATGTCACATATACAATTTATATAGTTGCAATTACGAGATATAAAGTCACATTGCAAGATTTGGGCCTTACAAAATTAGACGTAAAGCTGTAATTGTTCAATAAAGTCGCAATTACCCTTTTATTTATTTTATTCAGATACAGAAACAGGCTCGTGTTTCATGCAAAGATCCATAAAAGAACTATCCTCTAAATCATCTGTGAACAGAGAAAGAGAGATCATTTCACATCGTTGCACATTGTTGCTACTTCAAGAAGCATTTGTGCTTTTTCAAAAGCAGACTTCTTATAACAAAGCTATAAACTAACGGTTATTAAAATATTGTCCTTAAAAAGATGTGAGAAAGTCAGCATTCAGAAGCAGCATCAAATAAGACTTGCCTCACAATCCTGTGGTGTTTTAAGAGACCCTCAGCAATTTCCTTGAAATACCACATTTAACATGAACCAGTGTGGGTCTATTCCTACAGCCACCAGAGCAATTTGGGAATTTATGGAATAAAAACACTCACATTTCTGGAATTTTAATGCCCTGGAGGCCACAAGTGATTCTTTACATTGCTGAAGCAAACACAAACACAAACTATTTTACCTTCAGAAGAATGCAGTCTCACTCAGATTTATTCAAATGGACAAAAGTTCATTTGACAATGTGATATAATCACAGTTACACACAAATACTGCAATATAATTTGTTGTGCAAAATAAATATGTAAATTCAACATCTCTTATCAATAAAAAGACAAATACATCATCTCTGAGGAGTGCTTTCGAATAAATTGTGCATATTTATTTTCCTTCCAAACAATTTTGAAATAACCATATCACCTTTTTGATGAGAAAAATCACAGGTTTCTTTGGATCTACATTGTAAACATGCTCACTGATGCCTATAAAAAAAAGTTTACTCAGGATTAGTATTTGTCCTAAGCTCTAAACTGGCTATTTGCATAGAAAAAGGCAGGCACATTTTCAAGCAGGTGCACACTAAACAGCTGTTTACTTGTTGCTTCTTTGTCTTCCCGAGTTATTTGAAGACCATGTTCTGTAGATAAGAACATAGGAGGTCGGCGGCATGTCCTGTTTTACATTATAATATTTCATTTGGTCCCGGTCCTGGCCTGGTTCCTTCTGCACCAACCAAGTGTTGGGTTACAGCGCAAAGAGGCTCAGCATCCACCCGGATTGCAAGAATGAGAGGAAGTCCTTCGTGCCAAGTCTCTCCAATAACCCCCCCGTGTGACACAGAGAGAACCTTTGTGTGAAACAATCCTTGCATTGGCCAGTGAACACTGTTTAATTAACCTTTTCTTCTCTCCCTCCTCCCATATTCCCATGTTTTCCTAAGAAGGCAAAAGAAAAAGGCATAATCTCTCCTTCCAACACCCATATGGCTCCCCACACAAATACACACACACACCTTTTCTTATAGTAATCACAGCTCAAGATTTTCTTTTACCCTCCCGCTCCATTATATGAGCGCAGAATGGACCGTTGTTTAAAGATTGGACCGGAAATGGTCTTTCTAAGAGTGGAAGGCGGTTGGGGCTGCGTGACGGTACTTGAGGGAAGCGGTCGGGGGACATCCTGGCGACCGGGATCCCAGACGAGTAGGAGCGAATGGGAACAATAGCCCTCCACGACCTCCCTGCCCCAAATCCAACTCCCGGGAATTACTGCGAGCAGGGAAAGAGCGTTTAGAACAGGCATGAAAAGATTCGAATGCCTTTAATAGGCCATAAACAACCCAAATGGGGGTGGGGGGTGGTGGGCATGCATTGAACTGGAAGTGGACTACAGGGTGACTTTAGTCCTTTCATACTGGGAGGATCTCGTTGTGTTATAATCAGATCCTCACACCCAAACAGGTTGTCTGAGGACGACGACGTGGTTGCATGGAAAAGACAGTGAGGGAAGTGGACAGAGGAGTGGATTCACATCTCCAAGAACTGTATGGAAGGGTATGCAACATGAGCATAAAGATATTGGGGGAATGTAGAGTCCCAAAGGTAATGACATAAGAGAATGCTGCAACACACCCAGTGAGTGAACTGGGCCAACAGTCAATCAGATGGTCCACAATATCTAGAATGAACAATCTATGAGATTGCGAGTGCCTCCTGGTGGTGCCATGCAGGGATTGCAGCTTGGTCCATTTGAAAGTGAGTGGAAATTGGTTGTTTGGCAGCTATTACAAACTTTTTGGAAGACTTGAGCCAATGGTAAGGCTAAACAGCTTGTTGGGAGTAATGAAAAGCGAAAGAGACTGAAACAGATTTGATTTCAATTGTATGTTATGTATGTGTTTTGTTAGTATGTATAAGAGAGAAAGAATAAGTGTGTCTGAGTGGCTTTTCAACATGATACATCAAATCTCAATGCATTTCTACAAAAGACAGCACATCTTCCCACGGGGATCATCCGACGCACGCAACGCACGTTCCACAGATCATCTCAGGAATGTTCTCACCCTTCTGAAGTTCCTTTCGAGGTCAGACATCACTCCAGGGAATGAAAACCATTTAAAAAAAAATAGTTTTCTGGTCTTGGCTGTTATGGTCTCGACTAGTTGGACCAGTAGATGAAAAAAAAAAAAAAGAAAAACAAAAGGCAACTTAGACCAGCCTGTCACTAGGAACCATCTTAAGCTAGTTTAAGCTGCTTTTAAGCACAAGTAATGAATTAAAAGCTCGAAAAGAAGTCGTCCCAAATTTAAAAGGACGTGTCGGCAGGAAAAGCATTCGGACCACATACAGCAAGCCCTGATGGCAACAATTTAGATCAGGCCTGAAATGAGGTTCACAGGTGTGAGAGAACAGCATTTGTCACATCAATGTCTCTGTAGCCTCCAGACAGTCTAAACAGCTCCTGTCCGAACATGTCTAGTTCTGGAGAAGTGAAAAGCTGCCTTAGGCTACTCACACTTTATAATAATAGCAGTACCTCAGTGACACACACACAGTCCCACCACCATCATAATCATAATAATCCTCATCCTCACAGGATGATTCAGCCCTCAGAGTGTATATGTCAGTGTCCGGAGGACAGGAGTGTCCTCTCCGTCTGGTCCTGAGAGTCTTCAGTTGAAAAGGATAGAATCTGGGTCTCTGTTGGCCATCTGCGCCATGTGTTTAAGAACATCTTTTTTAGTGATGATTCCCAGCAAACGCCTAAAAGAAAGACAGAAAAGAGTCAGAAAAAAGGTAAGTCAATACAAATCACTAATCTGTCAAGTGAGTCACACAAAATTATTGAACAGATGGTCCTAGTTAGCATATGCAAGAGAGACTATGTTTGCTTACATTTTCAAGGCCAAGTGTATAAAGTGTGTGTGCATGTGTGTTGTTTCCAGTCTACTCTTTTTATATTAAGTCATTTCCTTTTATTGTGCTAGATATACTTGAAGGGTGGATCATAGGGACTGAGAAAGATCAACAGCCACGTTGATTTACTCAACATCGGGAGCTGATTAACACAAGCGCGCACACACACACACACACACACTTTAAAAGGCAAAACAAATGCTTTAAGAATCAGCTTCAGCTGTTTTGAACAAATATGGCTGGGAACACTCTTATTAGAAAGAGTGTGCACAACAACCAATACAACACAGATCTGCAACACATACATCATACAGAATAATGAATATTAACAAATGAGCCTGGGGGGAAAAAAAGTGTAAGGCACCTTGATGTGTTTTAAAAATGTAATCATATGACAACAAATTTAGTTTGTTGTTTTTGTTCATTGTTCTTTGATTTTTCGGTCTACATGGTCTTCTTGTCTATCAGAATAATTCATCATGTCACGATTATGATCAGATGTGTCCTTGCTTAAACATATTTCATTTGAAAAAGACAGATGAAATATTTTCATTATAACACGCAATCGATTCTCTTCAGAAAATTTGGACTAAACCGCTCTATTAATACGGATTAGTTTTCCGATCTCTTTATGAAGTTTTTGAAGCGTAAAAGTGGTAGTTACAAAGGCAGTCAATGGAAGGAAACCTGACAGCATTCTGACATCATAAAGATTCATTTGTCTTCCGAAGATGAACGAAAGACTTACGGGTGTGAAACGACATGACGGTGAGTATTTCATTTTTGGACAAACTGAACAAACTGTCTACAGTAATGCAGAGATTTCATCAATCCCATTTATGTGACTGTCATAATGTGAATTGATATGCTTTTGCTTTTACTTTATAGAATCCACACACAGCCACGCACTGGTGGCAGAGGAAAGATCTTTAGTGTTGAACAGGAGTCTTCCATTGTAGATATGTGTTCTGTGCAGTATTAGTTTCTGTTTGGACGCTGTATTTTGATTTGTATAAGTAGTTCGTGTGTGACACCTTGTGGTGAAAACTGTTATTACACTGCTCAATAGACAGAGTTTCTTCCTCTACTGTTTTATGTGCTTCCTGTTGCGTTCTGTGATCTGCGTTTTGGATGCACATCATTGTTTGCCGTCTAATCCTTGGAGTAGACACGGCCGCAGGTTATAAATTTCATATTTAAATCAACTGCAATAATGTTGTGTTATTTTAATTAAAGCTGGTCATTATTAAGATGTTTAGAGATCTGAGATTCTGAAATGTAGCGCAAGACTAACCGCTAATATGCTAAGGATGCTGCGCAAACATATTTTCTTCAAGCACATGTCGTTAACATAATCGGTTGCTTATTTAGTCTGGTTCTGTAAGTGGATGTTTGTGAATGTGAAAATATCCATGATATTTTGTAAATCATTCTGTAATTTGTATATTTTATGTTTCTTTCAGTTTTACAGTAAAATGGTGCTTTATTTCTTTTAGCTATCTGTCAATGCTTGGTTCAGAACACCATTGCCACAGCAGAATAGTAAAGGGTCAACTGCACGGCAGGTGAAGACAAACAGGATTTCATCCAGCTTACATTTAACACTATAATATCAAGATGGATGAGTCACACCCTAGTAGGAAAGAAGAGGAAGCTGACCAACCTCTAGAAACAAGATCACGGTCAAGCAGATCACATCTTTCAAGAAGATATTCGGCTAGTGCAGCTGTGACCACAGCAAGAGCCAAAGCAGCAGCATGCAAAGTAAAAGCCTCTCATGCAGAGAAGGAAGCCATCATGATGAGAGAACGAGCTCAAATCGAAGAGCATGAACAGATAGCACTAGCTGAGACAGCTTGCAGAAAAGCAGAGGTTGGTAAAACACGTGTTACAACTGGAGAAAGAAACTGTAGCAGCATCTACAGAGGCAGAAGTTTATGAAGCTGCATTTTAGAGAAAACGGAACAAGTGTCGATCTAGAAAAAGAATGCACCAAAGAGTATGTGCAGGAACATTCTAAGCTACAAAATGCTCTAATCTGACAAAGTTACAGTGGGTACAGAAAGTATTCAGACCCCCGTAAATTTTTCACTCTTTATTATATTGAAGCCATTTGCTAAAATCATTTAAGTTCATTTTTTTCCTCATTAATGTACACACAGGACCCCTTATTGACAGAAAAACACAGAATTCTTTACATTTTTGCAGATTTATTAAAAAAGAAAAACTGAAATATCACATGATCCTAAGTATTCAGACCCTTTGCTCAGTATTTAGTTGAAGCACCTTTTGATCGAATACAGCCATGAGTCTTCTTGGGAAAGATGAAACAAGTTTTTAACACCTGGATTTGGGGATCCTCTGCCATTACTCCTTGCAGATCCTCTCCAGTTCTGTCAGGCTGGATGGTAAACGTTTGTGGACAGCCATTTTTAGGTCTCTCCAGATGCTCAATTGGGTTTAAGTCCGGGCTCTGGCTGGGCCATTCAAGAACAGTCATGGAGTTGTTGTGAAGCCACTCCTTCGTTATTTTAGCTGTGTGCTTAGGGTCATTGTCTTGTTGGAAGGTAAACCTTCAGCCCAGTCTGAGATCCTGAGCACTCTGGAGAAGGTTTTCATCTAGGATATCCCTGTACTTGGCCACCTTCATCTTTCCCTCGATTGCAACCAGTCTCTGTTGGACAGGGGATGAACAGTGCCTTTTTTTCTCCACACATACCACTTAGAATTAAAGCCAAAAAGTTCTATCTTGGTCTCATCTTGGTCAGAATCTTATTTCTCACCATCTTGGAGTCCTTCAGGTGTTTTCTTTTTTAGCCAACTCCATGCGGGCTTTCATGTGTCTTGTACTGAGGAGAAGCTTCAGTCGGGCCACTCTGCCATAAAGCCCCGACTGGTGGAGGGCTGCAGTGATGGTTGACTTTCAACAACTTTCTCCCATCTCCCAACTGGACCTCTGGAGCTCAGCCACAGTGATCTTTGGGTTCTTCTTTACCTCTCTCACCAAGGCTCTTCTCCCCCGATAGCTTAGTTTGGCCAGACGGCCAGCTCTAGTCAAGTCAAGTCAAGTCATCTTTATTTATATAGCGCTTTTTACAATGCAAATTGTGGCAAAGCAGCTTTACATCAATAAGAAAATGGTGTCATTGTCCAGCTTATTCTATATATTATTGATTCATTCCGTTGCAAATATCAATAGTTATTAGTCTACTTAATTTAGGTATATCAGCACTGCAGAAAACAGCGACATAATCGTCCGGGTCAGCTCAGTTTGTATACAACGGCGCCAATGCAGGCATATCAAAAACACTGCTGAATATCAAGCAAGTGTCCCCAACTTAAGCAAGCCAAAGGCAACAGCGGCAAGGAACCAAAACTCCAACAAATGGAGAAAAAAACCTCGGGAGAAACCAGGCTTAGTCGGGGGGCCAGTTCTCCTCTGGCCAACAGTGAACACTTGTCCGATACTCAGGCAGAGTTACAGGTCATTAAACCGATTTGGAATCGCAACAGTCAAAATATTTAATCTAGTTTAAGATCTTTTTGATCACGCCGGTATGGGACGGTTTGTTGGGATATGTGCCACTGGCTAGGAAGGTTCTGGTCTTCCCAAATGTCTTCCATTTAAGGATTATGGAGGCCACTGTGCTCTTAGGAACCTTAAGTGCCGCAGAAATGTTTTTGTAACCATGGCCAGATCTGTGCCTTGCCACAATTCTGTCTCTGAGCTCTTCAGGCAGTTCCTTTGACCTTATGATTCTCATTTACTCTGACATGCACTGTAAGCTGTAAGGTCTTATATAGACTGGTGTGTGGCTTTCCTAATCAAGTCCAATTAGTATAATCAAACACAGCTGGACTCAAATGAAGGTGTAGAACCATCTCAAGGATGATCAGAAGAAATGAACAGCACCTGAGTTAAATATATGAGTGTCACAGCAAAGGGTCTGAATACTTAGGACCATGTGATATTTCAGTTTTTCTTTTTTAATAAATCTGCAAAAATGTCAAGAATTCTGTGTTTTCTGTCAATATAGGATGCTGTGTGTACATTAATGAGGAAAAGAAATGAACTTAAATGATTTTAGCAAATGGCTGCAATATAACAAAGAGTGAAACATTTAAGTGGGTCTGAATACTTTCCATACCCACTGTATGTGACACAGAGTTATGTTGCAGGCTCACCAAGTTCTCTCCCTCCAACGGTGAAAGAAGAATCGAATGCTGAGACAATTTCTATGAGGCAGGAACAGACAATACAACACTACTTCCAGTGTTCTCATTCGAATGTAAAATTCGAGCCATTTGATGGAGCTGATGAAGAAAGGCATAAACTATTCAGTGCGAATGCAGCATGACTCAGGCCTGCCCTCTCAAGTCCCTGCTGAGTGCTTTACTCCAGCACCACGTGCAAATGACTTTACTACATATTTGTTGAAAAAAAGAAATGGTGAGTTCTGGCTTGTTCCAGTTTGATGACTGTCCAGAAAATTACAGGGAGTGGAAAACGTCTTTTCTAGCTATAATTTGTAAATTCAATATAGCTAGCAGAGAGAACATTGACCTTCTCGTCAGATGGCTTGGTCCTGATTCGTCTAATCATGCCAAACGAATCAAATCAGTTTATGTCACTAATCCTGGCTTAGGAGTTTGAATGATATGACGTTGACTGGAAGACTGCTACAGATGTCTAGAGGTCATCAAGCAGGCAAAATGTTAAGACTTGACGTATTTCCTCGCATCACAAACAAAGACATTCACCGTCTGAGAGACCTTGGAGACTTGCTGATTGAGCGGCAGTCAGTGAAAGAGAGTGATCGTTTACCTGGACTTGCTTACCTTGACACAGTGCAGGAAGTCAACCCCATTGTAAAAAAATTCTTGTTCAGTCTTAGAGACAAATGGATTACGTAAGGCTCCAGGTAAAAGAAGACCATAAAGTATATTTTGCTCCTAGACAAGCAAGAACTAGTAACAACCCTAGTTTTGCCCTTGCTTCAGCCAACTACTTGAACAACACAAAAACCGATGAGCTGACAGGTTGAGTAACAGAACTTCTGTCTTTGTCAAGAAAACTGAAATAATGGCTGCACGACCAAACCAAAGACAGAAATTCAGACAAGAAATGCAGCCATACATCCGAATCCTGCTTCATTTACATTTATTCATTTGGCAGACTCTTTTATCCAAAGTGACTTACAAGTGAGAAGTTACCCTTGGTGGAGATTGAACCCTGGTCTCTAGTGCATTAGAAGTGAGTGGTTACTCACTGAGCTAACTCCCCACAACATCAAATCATGGGAAAAAAAACAACAAGTGCACTGAGATTTACGGAGATGCTAGTAAGCCTTAGAAGAACTGTCTCGTAAATGTTTTTCCCTCTAATCAATGTGAAAGAGCCAAATGCATTTATGCTGGACGAACAGAGTGATAGATCATTGGTGAAGTCAGTTTTTTGATATGTTCAACATTGTTAGCAGTTCTTCCCCCTATACACTGTTCAGGTGTAGTGTCTATGGTGGGGAGAAAAGTAAATGGATTCTCAGTCGAATCGCTTGATGGAAAAACAGTAGTTGCTCTTCCTCTCTTGATAGAGTATAACACTTTACGAGATGACAGATCCAAGATTCCTACGTCTGAGATAGCGGTGTTTCCCCCACCTCACTGCTGTGTCAGATAAAATCCCTCCTTTAGATCCTAGTGCTCCTATCCTTCTCCTCTTGGGTCGAGATGTTCTTAGTGTGCACAAAGTGCGTGAAAAATGCAATGGACCCCTCACCACACCGTATGCATGGCACTTAGACCTGGGCTGGGTGATAATGAGAGAAGTTTGACTGAATGGGACTCATCATCACTCCAGCGTGAACACCTATAAGATCAACATACTTCTAAATGGTGAACTTCATTCTCTCCATGCACAAAAGACTTCAATGTCATAGAAAAGGGTGAGTCAACTCTTTTGATATATTTACCCAAACCACCATGTTCTCTCAAGTGTTCAAAAACTAGTGAGAGCTATAGAAAGGGCTAAAAAGAGAATGTGTTCTTCAGGTCTCTAGAGGATGACAAAGCTGCTTGATCCGTTGTGGCACCACCTCCATTCCGTTCTCAAAGAATGAAAATTCTTTGAGAATGTTTGTTGGGATATGTGCCACTGGCTGATGAGTCTGTAAGGTCTTAACAAAGGATGAGCTAGTTAACACAGTCTCCTGCCGACACCACAGGCCACATTGCTGCCGCACACAGGCACAGGTTCCCCGTCCGACCCGGACACGGCCCAGATCCAGCCAATCACGTTAATTGGTAAACCTCGGGATAAGCAGAGAGACAAAAAATTAGCGTAGACGCCATTCTTCTTCTGATGTACCGAGTACATCTGGTGTTATAGGAAGTGTTCCCGGTTCCGGCTGACCTGATCTATGCAGCCTAACAATCCTTTAACGGATATGAAGACAAAAGTTTATAGTGCGTCATGTGTATGCCAGGTTAAATAGATGCGTTTTTAGTCTACATTTAAACTGACAGAGTGTGTCTGCTTCCCGAACAATGCTAGGAAGATTGTTCCAGAGTTTAGGTGCCAAATAGGAAAAGGATCTACCACCTGTGGTTGATTTTGATATTCTAGGTATTAACAACTGGCCAGAATTCTGAGATCGTAATAGATGCGAAGGACTATAGTGCATTAAGAGCTCACTCAGGTACTGGGGAGCTAAGCCATTTAGTGCTTTGTAAGTAATTAGCAAGATTTTAAAATCTATACGATGTTTAATAGGGAGCCAGTGCAGTTTTGACAGAACCGGGCTAATATGTTCATACTTCCTGGTTCTAGTAAGGACTCTAGCAGCTGCGTTTTGGACCAGCTGTAATTTGTTTATCACGCGAGCAGGGCAACCACCCAGTAGAGCGTTATAGTAATCTAGTCTCGAGGTCATAAACGCATGAACTAGCTGTTCCGCATTTGTCATTGAGAGCATATGTCGCAATTTAGATATATTTTTAAGATGGAAGAATGTGGTTTTACATATGCTAGAAATGTGGCTTTCAAATGAAAGATTGGTAGCAAAGAGCACACCGAGGTTCCTAACTGACGAAGACGACTTAACAGAGCAGCCATCAAGTGTTAGACAGTATTCTAGGTTTTTATGTGCTGAAGTTTTTGGTCCAATAATTAGAATCTCTGTTTTTTCTGAATTTAGTAGTAGGAAATTACTAGTCATCCATTTTTTTATATCAGCTACGCATTCTGTTAATTTTGAGAATTGGTAGGTTTCGTCAGGGCGCGAGAAAATATAGAGCTGAGTACCATCAGCGTAACAGTGAACAGTTAAGACTTGATACCTCTCCAACTCAGCATTGGGATGAGTTGGAACCTCAAGACAGACTGCTTTACATTTAAAGCGTCTCAAGATTTCAAACCCTTAACTCGAAGAGGGATCCTTTCCACTGTCAATAAATTTATATGATCCTCTCGGGCTTGTCTATCCAATCACTATGCAAGGCAAAGCTCTAGTGAGAAAACTTTCAATCAAACAGCAGGATTGGAACACACTGGCAACTGATGTTAAAGAGCAATTACTAGGCTCAAGTGGATTTGAATGTTTAAGCTGGAGATCCTTGGTGAGGGCTATCACTACTCTTACTCACATTGCAAAATCATTCTCACAATCTCTTCTGAACAATTATTGTCAAAAGTGGCATGTGTGATCAAAACCTCAGATGTGGAGATATCACAAGCCAAGTCAACTATAATCAAAACTTTACAGCGAGAAGTGTACAAAGAGGAATCTGAGAGTTTGACCAAGTCTGGTAAAGTCTTGCAGAACAGCACACTCCTGAGACTTGATCCCTTTGTGGATGAGGAAGGTCTGTTAAGAGTTGGAGGATGAATTCACAGAGCTAACATCTCAGATCCAGAGAAGCATCATTTGATAGTCCTGCCCAACCATCACGTGACTGGTCTTTTAATTTAGCATTATCACAATCAAGTGGCTCATCAAGGCCGTCATATTACTGAGGGTGCTATACGTAGTGCTGGATTGTGGATCATCAGTGGCAAAAGACTTGTTTCAAACATCATCCACAAATGTGCAAATCCTATGCAGGAAGCTGAGAGGTAGAATGGAGAGTGAGAAGATGTCGGCTTTGCCCTCAGATAGCGTTTCTGTAGATCCACCTTTCACACACACAGGTCTTGATGTTTTTGAACCATTCACTGTGATGACACGCAAAACAAGAGGGCATAATGCTGAGAACAAGCCATGGGCTATCATATTCAGCTGCTTGAGTACCAGAGCAGTTAACTTGGAGGTTGTGGAGTCCCTATCAGCATCAAGTTTATTTGTGCTTTGCGTAACTTCTTTGAAGTGCTTTCGTTCTAACAGGAGGACGAATTTCATTGGAGCAGTCAAAGACAGTAGAGACTCAGAGTTGAAAGGCTTCTTGCAGAATCAAGTCTTTTAATGCTCCACACTCCTCCCATATTTAAAAAATAATTGGGATTGCCACTGATGTATTCTGGAGGCTCTCTTGATGAAAACTCCTACAAGACTCACGCATGAGGTTTTTACAACTTATGTGGCAGAAGTCATGGGCGTTATGAATTCCCGATCCTTAACCCCAATTTCATCAGATGCGGGCATGCCCCAAATGCTCTCACCAGCAATGCTCTAAACTCAGAAGGCCAGTGTTTCTCCAGCTCCTCTAGGAAATTTTGAGTTACATAACCTACACAAAAATCAATGGCGTCAAGTCTCGATGTTGGCAGATTAATTCTGTCTACCTTGCAACCAAGGAAATGGAGACGTTGTTCTGTTGAAATATGGGCAAGCTAAGTGCAGTGAGTGGCCAATTGGTCTCATAACAAAGACTGTAGCCTCGTCTGATGGGAAAATCCATAAGGTTATGGTGAAGTCTGCAAAGGAGGGGGGTTTTCTGTGGCAGGGAGTGTTCTGTGCAGTATAAGTTTCTATTTAGAAGGTGTATTTTGATTCATGTCAGTAGTTCGTGTGTGACACCTTGTTGTGAAAAATGTTATTTCATTCGTATGTATATTCATTCGTGGATGAAGCCAGTATCAACCTCTGTAAAGAAAGGAGATGTGGGAGGAACATCATTGGGCAAAGGATCACTGTTACAGTGCCAGAGGGGCACCAATATCACCATATGTGCTGCGATCTCCAATGATGCTGTCCTGATGCTGATGCCACATACCAGCTATCGGCTCATACAATACAGAACGCCTCATCACATTTCTTGATGCACTGAATGAAAGACTGGTTCCACCTGAAGAGAGAGGGCTGTTGAGGCCTGGCATTTGGCGCAATGTTGCCTTCCACCACTCACCTTGTGAATGAATGGTTTGCAGCACAGCCTCATATGATGATTCAATTCCTCCTTGCATACTCACTTTTTCTGAACCCAATCGAGGAGTTCTTCTCCGCTAGGAGATGGAAGGTGTGTGATCACGGCCATGAGCAGATGACCCTCCAATGAATACTGGCTGCCAGGCAATAAGTGCAGAGGCCTGCCAGGGATAGATACGCCATGCAAGGAGGTGCTTACCTCAGTCCATTGCAAGGGAAAATATTCAATGCGATGTTGATGAGAACCTGTGGCATAATCGTCAGGAACAAATGGACTAAATGTGAAGTTCCGAGCATCTTTATTTAAGATATTTCACCCATAAGTTTCGTTTGGTTACTTTTTTAATCCAACATTTGAGTTTGAAAAGTATCATTTCATATTGATAGCTGTATTTTGTTGTCCATTGTGAAATGATTGATCGAAAGAATAAATTAATTTGACTACAAGTTGTGGTGTTTGATGGAAATAGTTGCTTATGTAGCATGTTTTTAATGTTTTGTGAGTAAGAGTTATTTTGGCCATTGAGCTTCAGTTTTAGCCTTTGTGTTAACTCTTTTGAAAATGTGATGTCAGAGTGGAAAAGTGTGTTTAAGCAATCAAGAAAGTCTGTAAATGAACCATACAGCTGTACACACCACCAATTTTCACAAACTCACCCATTTTGAGTGACGAGGCACTGTCGCAGGCCAAGCTTGCGGAATATGTCGACCACGATTTCCATGGCCGTGTGCACAGTGACCGTGAAGGGGCTGAGGTCCAAGATACTGCGCAGTTTGACTGCAGGAGGAGCGTTGGGCAATGCAGGAGGATCACATTCAGTGAACATGACAGCAGACACGCTAACCACGCCCTCCTGATGCCGCCGTGCATTTTCTGAAATGATTGAAAGAAAGTTATGCAAGAAAAACACAAAAACAGTAAAATTAGCAGGATAAACGCCACAATAATCATTTAAAATCATTTAAATCGTCTTGTAATAAGAGCACACAAGTTTTTAATCAGTCAGCCAAGAAACAAAGTTGCGCATGCAAAATCCGTGTGCTATCAACTGACAGATATTCAAGAGTATGGTCTGAAACATTTAGTAGCAAGAGAAAGAGATATTCTCAGACACTGCTTCATCTCCCTAAATATCAGAAAAAAATATAAAAACTGCTTTCAGACTGTGGTTGGGTGCATCAGTCAGTTGGCTGGGTTTTAGGAAACTGATGTCATATATTAGTTTATTCTACTGTTCAAGAGTTAAGATTTTGTTATATTTTTGAAAAGAAATCGTGCTCAACAAGTCTCTATTTTTTTATCACAAAAAATACAGTAAAAACAGTAACCTTGTGAAACATTATTAAAATTTTAAATAACTGTTTATAGTAAAATTTAAAGTAACAATTTATTTTCAAATATAATTTATTCCTGTGATTGCAAAGCTGAATTTTCAGCATCATTACTGCTGTCTTCAGTGTCACATAATCCTTCAGAAATCATTATGTCACTATGTTGATTTGGTGCTCAAGAAACATTTCAGATTATCAGTTTTACAAAAATGCAACTGTTTTCAACAAAAAAGTATTCCGTCTCAACACTACCAGAGGTCACCGGCTCAAATTTTTGGATTTTGTTCATATTTTTTTTGTAGAAAGACGAATATAAATTGTGATGAAAGCCAAAAATATAAGTGTATATTTTCTGAGTGATCCACTATTTTGTAGAGGGGGTCAAAATGATGATTTTCACCTGAGATTTGGAGCCAGATTAGAGGGGTTTAAAATGACTTTAGAAAGATGGCAACATCAGTATTTTGGCACAGAGATAGGTAGGTCTATTTGTAAAATCTGTTGCCTTTAGCAATCTTTGTTGCATTATATGCCAACAGTAACAGTTTAAAAAAATGGCCAGAGGTTTGCATGCCTGTAACTCAAGAAGTATTAAAGATATCTTAATATACTTTTATATTTTGGTTTTTAACAAACTTTCCTTTTGGCTTCTTCATTTTAAAGGCCCTCAATGGTTCAATCCCAGATATATGGTACAATGGTTAATTGTACATATTTTCAGTGGTCAAAAACCAATTGTGGGTCACTTTGCATACAGCTACTTTTTTCTTTTAAAGAGGAATATCTAATTAGCAAATGTTAAAACTGGATCTAATTTATAAATGTATCTAATCAGCTCAATTCCATAGGGCATACCTGTCTGTGCCATACTTTTTTTTTTTTTTTAAAGTTGTCATGTCTGTAACTCTAAAAGTATCCAAGATATCTTAAAATCCTTCTAGGTTCTCATTCTTAATAAACTTTTCTTTTGGAATCTTCATTTTTAAAGGCCCTATATAGTCCAGTCCCACAGATTTTGAGACCCCAATGTGACTCCATGTCCAAATAATTTTACCCATTTTCAAAGGTCCAGAACCAAATGTAGGTAACGTTTTAAACAGCTGATAGCGATTGTGTCTGAAGAATTAATAACACTGATTCTAGAATGTATTTGGTTTCCCTCTATCGAAACAATACAAAAATAACTGCAGTTTTCCGAAGTTTACAGCTCTTTTAAATTCAAGAAGTGTTAAATGCATCTTAATGTCATTTTAGATTCTTGTTCTTATGAAACTTTTCTTTTGGAATATTCATTTTAAGGCCTTTATATGGTTCAATCTCAGATATAAGGATGCCAATACAGTAACGCAAAATCCCATTTTCCAAATATTCCTAAAACCGATTCAAATATAGATACTTATGAATACACTTTTGAGAGCAAGTTAATTTGAGGATTTTGGTACTCAGAGAGTTAAGTTTTAAGCAATTCTTTTGATAGAGGGAAACAAGACACATTTCTAGTTTAAACATTTCTTATTCTTCATTTATTCAGACATTCTTCTTTAAATGCAGTAAGATTCAGTGTGTGCAAAATGAACCACATTTGGTTTTTGATCACTGAGAATGGATAAAATTCAACAATTTGAACATGGAGCTGCTCTGAGCTATCTAGGGCCTTAATGCATCTCTAAAAGAAGGATAGAAGGACGTCTAGAAGGATATGATATCTTGAATATTTTTTAGAGGTACAGGCAGGCAAACTTTGGAAAATGAATATTTATGGAACTCAGACAGATAAGTTCTAGGCTATTGTGTTGATAGACAAACATGAGATACATTTCTAATTATAACATTGATTGTTCTTCAGTTATTCCTCTTTAAAAGAAAAAAAGGAACAGCTGTATGCAAAGTGGCCCACATTTGGTTTTTGACCACTGAAAAAAAGTGTACAATTTACCAATTTACTCATGGAGCCACATTAAGATATCCGTATCTCTGGGACTGAACCATCGAAGTCCTTTAAAATGAAGGTACTAAAAGGAAAGTTTGTTAAAAACCAGAATATTAAAAGGATGTTAAAATATCTTTAATACTTCTCTAGTTACAGGCATGCAAATTTGAGGCAAAAACATGTGCTTTTTGCCATTTTTTAACTGTCACTATTGGCATATAATGACACAGAGATTGGTAGGTCTTTTAGTCAAATCTGTTGACCTTAGCAATCTTTGTGTAAAAAAAAAAAAAATAATGATGCTGCCGTCTTTATTAAGCCATTTTTACACCCCTCTAATTTGGCCCCAAATCTCAGGTGAAAATTGTCATTTGACCCCCTCCCCCCCTCCTCTACAAAATAGTGGAATTACTCAGCCAAAATATTAAATGTCACATATGTATATTTATTGTCATCACTATTTATGTTTGGGGAAGTTTCCGAAATTTGGTTGATTTGACACGCAAATGACCCTATTGTAACTTTTCAATTTCATATATCCTTGTTGAATGAAATATTAAACTTTTTATTACTACTAAAGCTTTTGAAAATATTACTCTTTCAAAAAAAAATTATATATATATATATATATATATATATATATATATATATATATATATATATATATATATATAAATATTTTTTTTTTACTGACCCCAAACTTTTAAACTGTACTGTGTGTACATATACTCTTTTCTTTTCTAACTGAGAAAACCTTGTACATAACGTAAATATGTGGAGCACTGAATAAAACAAATACTAACCTAAAGTTATGACCAGATCCCTCCTCAACACAAAACCCACCAATCTCTGAGACTGATGTGAGATCACCACAGGAAAGCCACTGTATGTGGTGTCTGAGATGAGTCTCTCCACCTCTTCTACAGTCATTCCCGTTTGTGACAACACAGACAGTGGTGGGTCACTCCGTTGTGGACGCATCACATCCGTGGCAAGAGTTTTGTGGTGGAATTCCTCTTTGGCTTCCAGGAAGGGGTAACCATTAAGACGGATGTGGGCCTCATAGATGCCCTCACGACCCAGAGCGTCTGCGACCCATTTACTGGTCATGGCAGCAGCCATGAGGGGCACAATATATTCTAAACCTCCCGTCAGCTCGAACATAATGACCACCAGAGAGACTGTCATACGGGTCACACCACCTAGAATGGGAAATGAGGAAAAAAAATATTCCTGCTTTCTAAACTGGCAATGCAGCAAAATTATAGCCGGATGTGGCAAAGGAATATTTTCTAATGCAAATGATAAAACTAGTAACACATTTCTTATGTTACAAGATGGTGTTTAATAAAGATTTAAACCACCAACCATAAATATGAACAGCCGTAATGGTGAAGCTTGCCTTAGAAAGCACCAATAATTAGGATGTATAAATTAAATGGTTAATTAAAAGTGTGACAGAGTCAATGACTAAAAAAGGTCAAGCTATGTTCCTGAAAGCCAACATTAAATGCTTCTGCATGGAAGACAGCACAAGGCAATTTGGTTGTAACTGCAAAGTGAAAAATAAATCATCTGGAAAATGAATCCATTTCTGAGAAATGGAGCTAAATCACCCCTCACCCAGACAGGCTGCTGCGCCCACCATGGCGTACAGGCCCGGTGTGATGCAGTGCGCCCCAGGAGAGCACCAGCTTCTGAAAATATTCCAGTCATGGTGGTAGATGGCCAGCTGCTCCATGCCCACACCAAGAAGTCTGCCGGCTATAGCCCCAACCGCCATACTGGGGATAAACAGACCAGATGGCACCTAAAGAAAGAACAAAGAATAAGACAAAAGAAACAGATAAAGATTGCAGAGCTTACTAGATATGCAAGCAGTAATTTGACAACTTCAAGAATGTTTGAAGGTTTTATTGCGACAAGGATTGGATCGATGTACTTTGGAATTGGAACCCTAGGTAACAAATCACTTTAAATGATACATTTCTATAGGTTTACATTTGAAATAAAACGACATGTTTTTGGGGTTTCCATAATGTTGAAATTTCTGACATAATTAAAAAAAAAAACTTTATGGTTTTCTATTTAATGGAAATTTCCAAAATGATACCGTAACTGTACCATGGTGCTTTTTTTGGCTAATATTATGTTGTACAAATGTTTTGAATAAAACTGCAATTTGCTAATTTTGTCAATTTTTAACCCTTAAAGAGGTTTTTGGTCAGTTTTTTTTTTTTTTAAATTTATTTATCTTTTTAGTCATTTTGCCTGTGTAAATGCCAACTGCATTCATTTTGGCACAAATGTTTATTTTTACTGCAATTTTTCTTTTTCACCCTCATTTTCTTTTATCTATTTTACACCAGAGACACAAAATGGCTACACTTAGGACCTTATAGACAAAAATGTTGACACTGCAACCCATTAAAATGGCAAATTTTAATCCCAGGAACATTTAACAATAAAATGATGCTGTCTTTGTTAATAAGCGGGTTTTTTTTTTCTTCTAATTTCTAATTTTTTACAAGATGGTGCAATTTTCTCAGGTTTGGCCTATAAAGCAAATACTTACCTTTTTCTGTTTTCTGCTTTTGTGTATTATACATAAATTATGCTGCTATAATTGTGTGGGTGTAATGGTATGAATGTCTGAGTGGTTTGTATGTACGTACCAAAAAAAAAAAAAAAAAAAAAAAAAAAAAAAAAGAGTAAATTTAAAAAAAAAAAAAATCTTCATTAATCTTCATATAACTCATTAAGCAGTTTATTCTCAGAACTCTACTGAGACTAGTTTGTTTTGCAATCAAAACACATCTAGGTCTGTTACCTTCATGCCAAATGTAGCCACAGTGATGAACATCTTAAAGACCAGTGCAAGAGCTAGCAGTAACATAGCTGTATAAAGCCCTGGCCCCGCCGGACGATCCGCCAGACTGTTAGAGACAGTATCATTAACACTCCCTGTTCTGCTTCCACTGTAGTCACAGATTTTCGACGAGTCCAGCAGACCACAGTCGTTGAACAGCTCGGAGATCAGTTGGCTGCTGCTCATCCGAGTGTACTCATTTGGGAACGACAGCAATGCTGTGATCAGGGTGACCAACAGAACCTCGAGGACTGGGAAGTGCCCAAAGCGGGTGTTCTTTCGGAGACGGCACCAGGCGATGTTAGCACGGATGAAGAAAGCCCCCCAAAAGCCACCAAATATCCCTAGAAATATGAAAGGTATGAGTTCTAGAAAATGCCAGGGATTGTGGAACTCCACATAGAAAAGGACCAGGCGGCTGTTGCCGAAGGGATTGATGGAGCGAAGAGTGAATGCTGCAACCAGAGCAGCGAAAAATGAACGCCACAGAGTCTTCAGAGGGAAGTAGTAACTGACCTGAAAAAGAAAATGTGAGAGAAATATGTCACTGTCAGATGTTGAACAACATTCAGATGCTGAAACATCTGCTGAACAACATTCATAATTAATACTACTAGCAGTTGCACACATATTGTGGTGGCAGAAATCAGTGGTAACAAGGGGTCCTCCCCTTGTTGTGCCAATGTGCCTTTGCATGTCAGAATCAGAATGCAAAAAAAGATGGTCTTCATTTTCATAGACTAGCATCTTTGAAGACGCCCCTTGAAGCAAAACGTAGGCCATTAAATGATAGACTGGACTGATGAATTGAAACCTGTGATGATTAGTCTACTACTAAAGCATGAACTTGATGTAAACAATAGGTATACATAATATTCACACACAGTTCATTTGGGACATTATGTATTAGTAACAGCATGAAATAATTTTTCAACCTATAATACTTTACATAGGTATTATACATTTAGACCTATTATCTCACAATTCAGACTTTTTTCTTGCAAGGTTGCAGGATAAGATGCAAGTTTATATCTTGCAGACCTAATTTTTCATATCAGAATTGTGAGATATAAACTCCAAATTACATTTCACCTATTATTCTTTTATATATAATTATCATTTTTTGCGGCTCCACCCACAAAACACATTGTTGCTGTTAGCAAAAACCCAAATGGTCTACAAGAAAATGTTTCTTGAGCATCAAATCAGCATATTAGAATCATTTCGGAAAGATAATGTGACACTGAAGATCAGAAAAATGGCTGTTTTGATCAAATAAATGTAGTCTTGGTGAACATAAGAGACTTCTTTCAAAAAGATTTATAAAAAACTTTCCAACCCCAAATCTTTGAATGGTAGCGTACATGTGAATCTGCTCTTTTTAGGATGTTGATCAGATGTTGTGTGTGTGTTGTTTTTTTTCCTCTTTCTTTTAGAAATGCATTAAAAATGTGATTCATACAGAAAGTCAAATGACAAGAATATATCTATGATATATCTCTGTTTTAAATGTAAGCTCAAATTTTATTTAATTTAGAAATAAAGTAAAAATTTCAGGGTGTTTTAACCATTTTAAATGGCAATGAAGCCGTTTTATTTGATCATATTATTAATTTCTGAAAATATCTTGTTGGTCAAATGATTGACATTGAAACACACGAGGCCCCATTTCACTTTTAACACTTCAGTTATTATCATAAAATGACCCCCTCAAATAATCCCTTATCAGCCTGTCTAGGTTTACTTTGGGTTTATTTGGCTGACTATATAATACATTTCCAAAAGGGAGAAAAACAATATATAAATCTCTTTGATTATATATCTCACCTCCTCAAGACTGAAAAGCACCCCTCCAATTGGAGCACCGAACGCTACGGACACTCCCACGGCAGATGCTGCAGACAACACCTGATATACATATACAACGAATGTTTACTTAATTTACAATCCATTCCATTACAATTTCTTAACTAAAAGGCACAATAAAAGAGCATATTCACCCTCCTAAACATATGAACAGTGAATTTATACGATCCAATGATATAGCTGATTCAGGAGGAAAGCCTAGAGAAAGCTTTGTCTGTTCACCATTTCCATTTTCAATTTTGCAACGGCAACTTCCAGCACATCAGTTAACAGAGACCAAGCCAAGAGGCTTATTTTCAATGTATTACAAGTTTTGATCCAAGACACAAAATACTTTTCCATCACTCTACTCTCCCTGATCTCTTCGTCACTCCATTCCTCGTCTCCTTATTTCCCTCCCCAGTTTCTCTCACCTCTCGCCTCTTGGCCTCATTTCGACGGTATTTGGTGAAGAAATGGCACAGGATGTTTGCGCAGCAGCAGGCTACGTGAACCAGCGGACCCTCCTTCCCCAGACTGAGGCCAGAAGAGACGGCCAGTACCAGCGTGATGGTCTTAATGATCAAAGTCCACTTACCCAGGTACCCACGGATTATAAAGCCACTCAGAATGGTCTTAATCTGCAAGAATTAATGATAGGTTATAAAGGATTACAAATTAGTTTCCATTTTCCAGAGTTGAGGAGCAGCTATAGTTCACTTAATCAGTTTTTCTTGGCATATGAACAAGTCTTAATGGATCGTTTTAAAAACAGCCAATAAAACGGTCCGTAAATCTCCTCTGACAACTCCTCCACATGAATTTATATGAGTATTACAATACAGTTTTGTCAGACAGACAATGAGATTTATGACAGAAAGCCCTTCATTGTTCTCTCTGTCAAGGTTAGAATGCAGAAGCAATTGTGGTTGAATATCTGAAAATAGTACAGAAAACTACAGAAAAATTGTCTCCATTCACTCTACCACTTCACTCAGACAGTTTGAACTATGAAACTGAGAAAAAGAAAACGTTTGAGCAGTAAAAATGACTACCGACATCTGGTTCACTATTATCTGCCTAACAAGGAGGTATTTTTTTTAAAGTCACATTTAAAGTGAAGCTGAAGTGTGTAAGTTCCACACCACTAGAAAAAAAAATAACTCAAATTTTACGGTTTCTGAAGAAATTGCGATCGTACAGCTGAAGAAAAGTTGTCGTTTTGATGAGAAAATCAAAACAAAGAGCTTACATTTGTGAAAAGATACATGGCACATCATGTGTGTGAGCATCTCACCTCTGGTATTCCTGAACCACAAGCATAAGGGGCAAACGCTCTCACCAGAGTCACTGCCAGGAAGGCAAAGAGAAGAGCCCAGCACACATACATGAAAAAACTCACCACATATGCACTGGCCCCCTAAAGGACACAAACGGAATACAGCTGAAATCAAAGGGCTTATACATTCACCCCTACAGGACATATCCACAGTTAGAGGCCACAATTATTCTTGTATACCGTTTAATTACATCCTGAAGTTGATGATCAAGAAAAAAATAATGGCGTATTTAGGAGAATATGACCTCCTAATTAAGGCTTGAAACACCCTCCTTATTAATATGCATATATTTATTCTAGATTTACACGAAACATTGGCTTAAAAGTCTTTCAAATAATGCCTCCAATCTCAGTAGATTGGATAGTGAAAAAAATTGAAATTCCTTTAGTGCTGCATTTCAGATTTTGTTAATTACGTTTAAATTCAAAGAATATAATACCAGTATTTCACAAATAATAAAAAAAATAATCTGAGATGAAAATGTTTTACTGTAATTTCCGTGCTTTCTACATTGTAGCTTTGTTTGTATACCACAAGGGAGTGACATAAATTACCATTTAGAATTCTTAGGTCAGTAAGACTTTTTAAAGATATTAATACTTTTATTCAGCAAGGATGCATTAAAATGACAGAAACAATATTTACAAAACAATTTTAAAAATCTATTTCAAATAAATGCTGTTCTTTTGAACTGTGTTCATTGAAAAATACTGAAAAAAAATGTATTAAGTTTTCCACAAAAATTAAGCAACACAACTGTTTTCATTGAGAAGAAGAAGAAGAAGAAGAAGAAGAAGAAGTAGAAGAAATTATTTCTGAGGAATCATGTGACTCTGAACACTGGAGTAATGATGCTGAAAATTCAGCTTTGCCATCACAGGAATACAGGTGCTGGTCATATAATCAGAATATCATCAAAAAGTTGATTTATTTCACTAATTCCATTCAAAAAGTGAAAATTGTATATTATATTCATTCATTACACACAGACTGATATATTTCAAATGTTTATTTCTTTTAATTTTGACGATTATAACTGACAACAAAAGGAAAATCCCAAAATCAGTATCTCAGAAAATTAGAATATTACTTAAGACCAATACAGAGAACGGATTTTTAGAAATCTTGGCCAACTGAAAAGTATGAACGTGAAAAGTATGAGCATGTACAGCACTCAATACTTAGTTGGGGCTCCTTTTGCCTCAATTACTGCAGCAAAGCGGCATGACATGGAGTCGATCAGTCTGTGGCACTACTCAGGTGTTCTGAGAGCCCAGGTTGCTCTGATAGTGGCCTTCAGCTCTTCTGCATTGTTGGGTCTGGCATATCGCATCTTCCTCTTCACAATACCCCATAGATTTTCCTTAAGGTCAGGCGAGTTTTTTGGCCAATTAAGGACAGGGATACCATGGTCCTTAAACCAGGTACTGGTTGCTTTGACACTGTCTGCATCTCCATAAAGTTGGTCAGCAGCAGGAAGCATGAAGTGCTCTAAAACTTCTTGGTATACGGCTGTGTTGACTTTGGACCTCAGAAAACACAGTGGACCAACACCAGCAGATGACATGGTACCCCAAATCATCACTGACATTGAAAACAACTGTCAAGTCAGCAGTCTTCCCCGTGATTGTGTAGCCTACAGAACTAGACTGAGAGACCATTTAAAGGCCTTTGCAGGTGTTTTGAGTTAATTAGCTGATGAGTGTGGCACCAGGTGTCTTGAATATTGAACCTTTTCACAATATTCTAATTTTCTGAGATACTGAATTTGGGATTTTCCTTAGTTGTCAGTTATAATCATCAAAATTAAAAGAAATAAACATTTGAAATATATCGGTCTGTATGTAATGAATGGATATAATTTATAAATTTCAGTTTTTGAATTGAATTAGCTAAATATATCAACTTTTTGACGATATTCTAATTATATGACCAGCACATGTACATTACATTTTAAAATGTTTTAAATAGAAAACTGTTATTTTAAATAGTAATAATATTTCACAATATGAATGTTTTACTGTATTTTTGATCAATTAAATTTTGCCTTGGTGAGAAAATACGAGACTTTGCAAAGACAATACAAACCTCTTACCAGAGAGAAAACTCTTGCCAACCCTATAAGTTTGAATAATAGCATACCAGCACCATAGATGAACTGTTAAACAAAAGTTGACCTCTAAAATTGAGCAGAACAACCAGCAGCATCCTGACGATCAAAAGCTTCAACAATCAAATTTTTTGCCACACATTTGCCCCGGCAAGCCCTCATGCTTCAAATGTGTGGATTCAGTGGCAAATGCAGCGTTACCTGCATACTCTGTCCCACAGAGGTTTCCAGTCATGGGACTTTGGAGCAGTCGTGGCCCAATGTTAAACAATTCATACTGGTAACCCAAAGGTTGCAGGGTAGATTCTAAGTACCAGTATGAAATTACTGAGGAGCCCTTGAGCAAGGCACCTCAATCGCTCCCCGGCCCCCACAGCAAAAGTGGCTGCCGGTGTGTGTGTGTGTTCACTACTCACTCCTCCAAATGTGTGTGCACTAACTGGGATGGGTTAAATGCAGAGGACAAATTCCAAATATGGGTTACCATTCTTGGCCTTCACAATGTCACTTTCACTTTTCAGGCTTTACAGTGAGTACAGTGCTTGAGCCATTTTCATACTGGAGCCACTCAAATGCTTTCAGCCACTTGCTCCGAAAACTGTAAGCTTTCTTTTATGCTGGTGGATCCATATTCATCAAATGATCACAATCACCAACTCCAGGAGTTACATTATCTGTAATCTCTTAGTGTTCTTCTCATCTTCTCTCTTCAGCCGTTTACAATTTGCGTGCTAGTTAGCTCCCTGTCACGTTACAATGGAGTGCAATGAAAGGGAGAGATTGATGGTTAATATGAATTAAAATCTGCATTAAAAGTTAAGAATGTAGAGATAAAGTGTAATTGGTTATGTAATGTTGGATAGAACTGTGGACTGGTAACTGTATGAAATACAGTGCAGTAATTAGATCGCACCACAACAATTATTTGCACTTGAACAGATGCTCCCAAATATATTTTGAGGTCACAGATTAAATTTCGGGAGCATATACGACCAACATGGTTGCAATTGGTATTGGTATTGGTAATGATATGGTGCACTGGTAACAAGGGATCTGCGTCACGCAATGCGTCCATGCAGGTTGAATATGGAACCCACCTCATTGACTCCAACCATGAGCTCTGCCCAGCTTTTCCACTGAGGACACTTGTCTCTTTCCTGGAAAGTGGTTTCATTGGATGTCCAGCAACAGTCCTCATGATTAAACCAGAACCCATTCAGGCACACACCCTCTTTAAGGTCTGTCATCCAATGGGCGGCAATGTCTATACCTCCAGCCAAGGCCCCTGGTGAAGGAAGAGATGGGAAACAAACGATATTCATCTCACATCATTTGAATGTGTTTTTACACAACAATGAATTATCACTACTTTTTACATTTTCTAAAGAGCATGTGAGGTGTTTTCCCATCAAAACTGCTACCATGATGTTAGGGTATTGTTGGAGGTTGTAAATGGTGTTTTTACCAAGGTGTTTGCTTACTGGTCCAAGTCATACAACCGCATACTGAAGTTTCTTTGATATTCTAATTCCTAGAGACTCTGGACCTTTCTTCAATGCAAGTTTATGGGATATTGTTGATTTTTCTTTTTTAATTATAGGTATGGTATCATATCATAGGTAGGTATTATAGGTAGCAAAGAAAAATAATATCACACCTTTTACCAACTTTTGACATATCATTCTTCTCCCTATAGCACAAGTGGTGTGTGATGATGAATAATCCTCAGGGCTACGGGATTTTAAACTTAAATATGAAAAGAGAGCAAAACTTGTACTTACTAATTAGTCCTTTATATGAAAGCCCATTTCTGACTCTTAAGAAAAAAAATTTTTCTAAAGACATTAAAAGTCTTAACTACAAATATGCATCGTAATTTTAACTTTTTATCTCAGAAGCACATTTCTGGCATATTAGAATAAAAATGTATAATTATATGTCTTTATGATTCAACACAGTGTATGTACTGAGTACAAAAAATATGCAGGTCTACTTCTTCAATGTAAGCTCAGGAAACAAATATCAGAAATCTATTTATCATTTAATGTCCAAGAGAAAAAAAAACTGTCTCACTATAATCAAGCCGTGAGATAGAAAGCACGGAAATAAACAGGAAGTGAGCAAGACGTGGGCTGACCTGACATGAGTCCAATGAGGAGCATTAGAAGCCAGCCAGAAAAGGCATCACTGACGCTGAAGAGCAAGGCTAGTGTAGACTGCTTACTCTTATTGGTGATCTGAAAGAAACACCAAGTGTTGGAGCAGGAACTGTGGGCGGAGTTTCACAAGCAGCTGGATACACCACTCACCTCTCTATGCCGATCTCTGTCTTTAGACTTCTCCCTAACCCAGTCGATGGTGTTGAAGTCCTCATAAGTGCCAATGCCAGGAACAGGGTCATCCATTAGATCCATCAGCTTAGGACTGTTGTGTAGTCTCCAATCAGCGTCACAGCTGCCTACAGGGACAAAACACAACAAAAATACTCATGGGGAAATCAGCTGACACTCAGTGTACTGCGTGCAGAAGTGCATGCCTATGCCATAGGTATATTCGGTGGAAATGAGGATTTACACATGTTTACAAAGTACATAAAGCACTTTTATTTTATTTCTAGCATGTTTACTGTGAACGCAAAACTCTCTCATGGCTTCTTTAGTAAATTATTTTATTTCAAGAACTAGGAGATATATAAATGGAACAGATCAATAAATATCAATACTATGCAATCATTTTGTACTGATTAGACAGGAGATTTACAGCAGATAAAAAGACAGGGCTGCTTTTCCCAAAAACATCGTAAGCAAACATCAGTATGGAAATAAGTCAGACGACACAATGAACTGAAACATAGGTCAAATGTTTCAGATCAAACAAGTTTAGCTGGTTTAACAGATGTAGAGCGAGAGACATCAGAGGCCTCATTTATGTCTGTTGCGTACGCACAAAACATGCCCTGAAAGAGGTATACACCATTTCTTGCGCAAATGATGGGATTTATAAAAACAAACTTGACGGGAAAATTTGCGCACCTGCACGCAAACGCTGACCCATGTGTACAAACACTTTTACTAGAGTGAGAAAAGTAATGAAGTAAACTGTTTTCATTTTGATATACACATTTGAATTAATATCCCACTTTTATTAATGGTGATAAGCCCTACAATTACATTAAGTCATTGATGATCCAATGATAATATCTTACTATACAACTGCAGCTGCACGGAGGTGTTGATGTCGTGTACAGGGATCTTCAAACAATTATGAATAATACCACTGTATTTGAAGGGTACAACTTGAAGAAAACAGTAAGATTTCCTTTTTAAAACACGTCAGACAATTGTATTTACAATGCAATAAATGAATCCTATCGATTTCCACTGAAATAGCCAAACATCCTAAAGATAGGTTCACCCTATCAGCAAAACTGCATAAATTCGATTTGATTTTAATTTTTAAAACAATTAAAATACCATTTGGACCATACGCTTTTATCCAAAGCAACTTACAAGTGAGAAGTTGCCCTTGGTGGGGATCGAACCCGGGTCTCTGGTGCGTTAGAAGTGAGTGGTTACACACTGAGTTTTATAAATCTGAAAACTTTTGTGCGTACGTACACTTTTAGGATGAAATCTACGGTATTTTATATATATATATATATATATATATATATATATATATATATATATATATAAATATAAATGAGGCCCCAGGCCTTCAGACTGGTTTTAAACTTCAGCTTCAACTTGAAACAAGGTCTCTGACACCACAACAGCATTTTTCACATTTTCAACTTCTAAATAAAATAAACATCTTATTAAATGACAACTGACAATATAGATATCGCTAAAATGTTTTTTTTTTCATGAAAAAAAGAAAAAGATGGAACAGTGGAACTCCCTGTGAGCACTTCAAGCGCGTTTATGTTTGAATGCAAGTATAAATCATTCTCAGTCAGGCTAAAGAAGCTGTAAACCTTATCTCTCCCATTTTTCTTCATTTTATTTTCTTTTTATCTGTTAGTGCACCACTAAAAACAAAGCTGAAACACACATAGTGCATAAAGTTGCCTTAGGCTCACACAAGCCACTTTCATTTGCGTTTTGCCATTGTTTTTTTCAATGATTAAAAGAATAAATGCTTCATGCTAAACTTGACTCCAATTATTCTGAACAGCCACACAAAACAGGTATACATGTTTTGAAAATAAAAGTTATGACTGATTTAACATGCGACTGATTTAAAAAAAAAAAAAAATCAAATTTGCTTACTTGTAGGGCTGCACAATTTGTCCAAAACGTTGTATAACAATACAGCTAATATTATTACTACTACTACTACTACGACAACGACTACTAATACAAATATAAAAATGACTAAATAGAGGAAAAAGAGAAATATTACTATTATAATATTTCACTGTAAAATAAAATAATATAATAATAATAATAATAATAATAATAACTAGAATGTACATTTCCTGAAGAAAATGTGAATGGTGCTTGCAGTGGCAAAATTCGGCACTCGGTTGCTAGGGTGTTTCTAGGCAGTTTCTAAGGTGCTCTGGGTGGTTGCAATGGTAACCTGGGTGGTTACTAGGTACTTGCTAAGGTACTTGGGGTGGTTGCTAAGGTGTTGCTAGGGTGTTCTGGGTGGCTGCTAGGGTGTTGCTAGGCAGTTGTTAAGGTACCTGGGGTGGTTGCTAAGATGTTGCTAGGCGGTTGCTATGGTAACCTGGGTGGGTGCTAGGGTGTTGCTAGGCAGTTGCTAAGGTACTTGGGGTGGTTGCTAAGGTGTTGCTACGGTAACCTCGGTGGTCGCTAGGGTGTTGCCAGGCAGCTGCTATGGTACTTGGGGTAGCCACTACGGTGTTAGGTGGTTGCTAGGGTGTTCTGGACGGTTGCTAGGCGGGAGGTTACTAGGTGGTTGATAGTTGTCACAGATAGTTACTATAGAGTTTTTATAGAGTTCTTAGCATGTTCTCAGCCCACTTTAGCACTTTGCTAATCAGTATTAGTATGTAGCTATTCACTGTTAGCATGTGTAGCATCTTGGAAGTTCAGTTTGCTAACATGCGTCAAAAGACTCAACGACCATGTCTGTACGATGTTCTGATGCAGAGATATGGGTCTTGCGAAACAATTGCTAGGGTACTGTGTGTGGTTTCCTCCAAAGGCTGCTTGCCAGTATGAATGATATAAACCAACCCTATGACGTTCAGGTTTGAAGATATCCCTCTTTGGGTTTGGGTTGCTAGGGCATGGCTAGAGAATTAACAGGGTTAAACTAATAGACTGCATGTGTGCCCAAATCAAAAGAGCCATACTCACTTGTCTCTATGATGTTCCGATTCATTTATATCCATCTCATCTATTTTTCAATGGAAGTCTTTGAGGTGGTTGCTAGGGTGCTCTAAGTGGTTGCTAGGGTGTTGCTATGATGTGAGGGGGATGAGGAGATTCCCCCTTCCATATGTAAAGCGATTTGAGTACAGAGAAAAGCACTATATAAATGTAAGGAATTATTCATTATTATTATGATGAAGATTTTAGGTCATCACTGATTGGTTGCTTGATCAGATGTTAAGTGAGAGACAGTGAGAGAGAAAGGGTTCCTCAGGGCCTGCGTGTGTGTGTGTGAGTGAGTGAGAAAGTGACAGTTGAGACAGACGGAAAGTTCGTGAATTTGAATTTTTCAATGTAAGTCAATGCGTCTTTTTTGGCCACTTTTCCATCCACTCTGCGAACATCGTAGGTCCGACCACTTATAAAAGTCATTGCACACCTCTCCTCAATGAGCCGGTCAATTTGACACCTCATTCATGGGTCTAGGACTAATGGCACAGGACGGGTTACGCGCCGAAATTTTATCCAGAAGATAACAATAATGATGCTTTGCCTTTGGCAAGCACCATTAATAAACAACTGTTATATATTACAACTGTAAAATTAGATTACTAATTTTTACTGAAAGGGCGAAGGCCCTATTGTTTTCCTTAGGATTATTCTTAATTAGGGCCCAAGCCCAGAATGGGCGAAGGGCCCTATTGTTTTTCTAAGGATTATTAGGGCCCAAGCCCAGAATGGGTGAAGGGCCCTATTGTTTTTCTAAGGATTATTATTATTATTATTAGGGCCCAAGCCCTGTAAGGGCAAAGGCCCTATTGTTTTCCTTAGGATTATTCTTATTCTTCTTCATTATTATTTTTTTTCAAGGTTTTTGGCACTTTTGGGCCCCTTAACATGCACGAAAACTCTTGAAACTTTGCACACGCATTGGAACCTGCGGCCATTAGGGCGTCACAGTGTATGTGTATGTGTATGATTAAATATAAATTAAATATTAAAGCGATTGGACAAGATTCGATCACAAGAACATATTAAAAATCTTCAATTACAGTTTGGAAGATTTTCTGTCACACAAAGAGACGCGCAGCGTCTCCTAATAATGATCGCGCCCAGTTATACAAATAACTTTAAGCATGGATTTTAAAAAATAAAATTAAAATATAAACTTCTGCAAATAACTAATAATAAACTTCTGCACATGATGACAACATACTGAAGATGCTAAATTGCGAACGATTATAGTACATCTCACATGGTGTTGCCGTGGTGAAGGTTTAAACTAAGATGAATTTAAAATGAATGTACTTTATTTCAGATCAATATATTTGTTTTCTTTAAAATAATTCTTCTGAATCTCTCTCTCTCTCTCTCTCTCTCTCTCTCTCACTCCAAGGGTCTTCCAGGTTTAACCCTTTCATTGCTGTCTCCTTTTTTCTGAATTATAGGATAGGAAATCTCATAAAAAATGAAGGCATAGAACCAATTCAGTTGTCGTGCACTGACTATATGGTTCTATATAATTAGTTTAATAATATGGTCAAAAATGACGTAAAATACCTTAGGATGAATTTAAAATGAATGTACTATATTTCAGATCAATATACTTGTTTTCTTCAAAATACTTCTTCTGAATATCTCCCCCCCCCCGTCTCTCTCAGGGTCTTGCAGGTTTAACCCTTTCATTGCTGTCTCCTTTTGTCTGCATTATAGGATAAGAAATCTCTTAGCCCTTCTCTTCTATAAATTTGTATAAAGAAATAAAGGCAAAGAACCAGTTCATTTGTTTTTCACTGACTATTTAGTTTTATATAATTAGTTTAACAATATAATAAGGTAAATTCAGCTGAATATATTACACTTTGAACTGCTAATGATAACTTTGCTATGTTATGGTCACTTTTAGTTAGTATTATATTGAATAATCTGACTCAACTAACTGGTCAGTCTCCAACTGGAGACACCGTTTAAATTCATTTTGCCCGCCGTGCCCAGTTGTCCTTAAACCACCGAGGTGGCGATGCCACCGGCTTGGGCCCACACATCGCTGCTAGCAGCTACATTCTTCTTCTTCTTCTTCTTCTTCATTATTTTTTTTTCTTCAAGGTTTTTGCCACTTTTGGGGCCCTTAAAATGCTCAAAAACTCTTGAAACTTTGCACACGCATTGGAACCCGCGGCCATTAGGGCGTCACAGAGGCTGGGACCCGGGCATGGCAGGGGGGCTCGACAGCGCCCCCTTGAATGGGGTCTGAAAACTTGGTCCATATATCAAACGCGCTTCCACATATTGGTATGAAACTTGGTACACATGAAGATCTTATCGGGCCTGACAACTTTCGTGCTCTAAGTTGTTCGCCGCCTCAACAGGAAGTGAGCTATTATGGGTTGTTTGAAAAGCGCATGCTCTGGAATTTGATATACTCCTCCTAGGCGCTTAATCCGATCACCACCAAACTCGGTCAGCATGAAGTCAAGACATTGATGACGCAAAATTGCCAGGCGATTTTTGATATCTCAAACGGTTTGCCCGTGGCGAGGCAACAAATTTATGGCGAGAAAAGAGAAACAGGAAGTGTGTTATAACATCTGCATACATTTATTGATTTTTATGAAACTTCACCTGTGTGTTCGTTGTAGGAGGCCGAGTACATGGATGTGACTATTATGAGTCAAAGATATAGCGCCACCAATTGGCAGCAGGAAATGTGTCACTTTCAAAATGCTTTGAGATCACACTCTTATTTTTATCCGATTTGCTTCAAACTTCTTCATTATAATGTCAAAACATTTCAGATGTAGACATGTGAATGTCTTTGTGATATCTTAAATATTGTTGCCATGGCAAGACGTCAAACTTTAATAATATTCTTGGGTGTTTTTGAGGCTCTTAACATGTTTCAAATTGCATGAAACTCGACACATACATCAATATTGTGGACCAGTGGACATGGGTAAAGCCATAAATACGGGCGTGGAAGAGGGGCTCTATAGCGCCATCTTTTGACAAAAGTTGGGGGGTTAGTTTAACCTACAGTCACCAAACTCAGTACACCTATTGTGCTCATTAAGCCGGACAACTTTCTAATTCATAGTCATTATCTCTGAACAACAGGAGGTCAGATATTTTGGTTTGAATGTGGATATTTTGAATAATCAAGCTCTGAAGTTTTAGCTATTCCTCTTAGGGTATTCATGCTATTGACACCAAACTTTCTGAATATGATGACAATATACTGAAAATGATAAATTGCAAACGATTATAGTATATCGCGAATGGTGTTGCCATGGCAAAGGTTTAAATTAAGAAAAAAAAATATGGTCATATTTGAATGATCACAGAATGAGCACTAGAGGGCGGCAAATACCTATTTTTAACCTGGGTTGAGAAGACAAAACATTGTTTTAGAGACATTGTTAATAGACATTGTTTTAATAATACTTTTAAAAAAATGTATGTTTGGTAATGAACCTGGATGAATTTAAAATGAAAATACAATTTTCGAATCAATATATTTGTTTTCTTTAATATGTTGTATTTTGAGATGACACTCAATGATAATTCATGATTCTAGACAATATTCTCCTCTGAATCATATACTGTTTATTTCTATATACAATAACACTAACATTGAATAAGAAATTCAAATGTTTTTTTTAATCAATATAGTATGTTTAACTTAAAAATAATCACAATAACGATCTGTTTATGGACAAGAAATAAAAAAGAAATTTAATAACCAAAAGATGGAACCATATGGTTATTTTTAACAAGTTTAGATACAATTCCGAACATATTTAAAGTAATTTGTATTAAATCAATGTTTTCCCCATACTCTATTCGCATGTATATTTAGTTATCAAAGACTACTTTTTGTCACGTTTAAATTTTAGTTTTTGTTTAAAATGTTGTTAAATCTTCTGAATCTCTGTCTCACTGTATTAACCATCCCCCATTCCCAGACTGCGAGCAAGCATGTACAAACAAATGCACAACCGCGCTCGATTTCATTTTCTGGGTCGCGTCCGTTACTGGAGCGGCTGAGGAGAGTGCGGCATGAGAGCGACCTCTAAAGGCGCTCTCTGATGAAACTATCACTTCAAACGGTTTGCCCGTGGCGAGGCAACGAATTTATGGCGAGAAAACAGAAACAGGAAGTGTGTTTTAATGTCTGCATACATTCATTGATTTTTATGAAACTTCACCTGTGTGTTCGTTGTAGGAGGCCGAGCACATGGATGTGACTATTATGGGTCAAAGATAAAGCGCCACCAATTGGCAGCAGGAAATGTGTCACTTTCAAAATGCTTTGAGATCACCCTCTTATTTTTACCCGATTTGCTTCAAACTTCTTCATTATAATGTAAAAACATTTCAGATGGTTTAACCCTTTCATTGCTGTCTCCTTTTGTCTGCATTATAGGATAGGAAATCTCTTAGCCCTTCTCTTCTATAAATTTGTATAAAGAAATAAAGGCAAAGAACCAGTTCATTTGTATTTCACTGACTATTTAGTTTTATATAATTAGTTTAACAATATAATAAGATAAATTCAGCTGAATGTATAACACTTTGAACTGCTAATGATAACTTTGCTATGATATGATCGCTTTTAGTTAGTATTATATTGAATAATCTGACTCAACTAACTGGTCAGTCTCCAACTGGAGACACCGTTTAAATTCATTTTGCCCGCTGTGCCCAGTTGTCCTTAAACCACCGAGGTGGCGGTGCCACCGGCTTGGGCCCGCATATCGCTGCTAGCAGCTATATTATTTCTCTTAATTTCTTCATTTCAAATATTAAACCATCAAATTTTATTTTATTTTGATTGGATTTAAAAAATAAATTAGATTAGATTAAAATAATTACAAATTTAATAATAGAAGTAAATAAAATAATTAGATTAAAATGAAATTTAACAGTAAAAAACCATAACGTAGAAATAAATGTGACTTAATAGAAACTCATTTATAATATAAATTTTTCAGTGTATCAGTTGGATGTTTATAAAGGATAAGACGCCTTTTAAATTTTAGGATGAGGGTCACACACACACAAGGATGATCATATTTGAGGGTCTGCGGTACCTAAAAGATTGAAAACCCCTGCTTTAGGGTAGGAAGCTTAGTCTTTGCTTCAAAGTCAAAATAAAAAAAGAATTCACAGTTTTTCAGGTTGTATCTTCACACCGTATTAAACTGTTCAATATTTCACTAAGTGTATCAGACAGGAAGGTAGAGTGACATGATACAGACATTAAAAGGGGAAGTTCCTGGTATCATAAGTGTCTGCTTGTGACATCACGCACAGCATCATCTGTATCTGTGCAGAAAGAGAACAGATTGATCTGATTCGACAACATGGCGTGACAAAGTTTAAACCTACATTCTTTACAGAACAAGAACATTTTACAGAGGAAGAATGTGAATTCTAGCACAACAATTCGGTTAATGGTCAAAAAGTGAGATTAGCAAGTAGCTAAACGTAATATTTCACAACTGTGTTCCGATAGAAATGGATATCAAATGATGAGCTTAGCAGATTACATATTATTAATATTAATAATAAATGTGTGCAATTTGTTAATGAATTTTAACAACATGGTTACACTTTCCTGATAACCTTTCAGTAAATTCACCTTCAGACCTAAACTAGAATACGGTAAAATGTGTGGCTTTGACAAAGCTTTGGACATACGTTTAGCTTTTTAAAATACAAATATTACATCAAATAAATGCAAATAAAAATGCATTACTTCACAATAAATTGTATTTATTTAAGTATTTAACTTTATATGTTTCCTTCTTTATTCCTTTAATTTTCTCTTTTTTGTCTGCACCCTTAGTATATGTATTTATCCATGACTGGTCTGTGCTCAATATTTAAAAGGATACTTCACCTAATAATTAAAATGCTGTGATCATTCTGTTACCAATTTTGTCAAAACAGAAAAAATCTATTAATTACATTTTTCATGACCATATTACTTTTTATTTCTTTTCTTTTTTTTTTCCACTGGCACAAACTAAAATGAAAAAGATCAGCATGGTTTTAAAGCTTATTTTATCCAATCTTTACCTTCCAGACTTCTTAAAAAGCACACATGTAGACCAATACATTTTCCTGAGGGGCCCGAACTCCCCCAAGTTCAGGTTTTGGACCTTGGTATTTTTAAAACCCTGGGTACCACCATGATACGACACTCAAAGAGTGAAAGTATATGCTTTATTTATCAAATGTTTGTAAAATCAAAGCTTAAAAGCTACAAATCTATTTAATCTTGCAAAACCACCAAGTTCTTTAAGAAAAGCTGAAATAAAATGTACATCCAATATTGGTTAATATCAACTTGTGTCATGCGTGAGTGCGTCCCTACCCACGCCGTGATCTTGGTTCAGAGGCGGAACATCATCACTGAAGTCCACCGTAACATCTGAAATTTCCAGCAGCTCATCATCACTGCTTACACTGTGATAATTATCATCGCAAAAACCTCCGTTGTCCATCATCCCCCTGTCAGAGCAAAGAGAACACACTATAAGGTCATAGAAGAGTGTGGAGGAGTGAACTAAAAAGTCATTCTTATTGCATTTATCATCCTCAGAAGCCTATTGCGGAATTATGATGCCGTTTCAGATTTCAGCAGAGCAGATAACTCAGGAATAAACCATTTACAATTCCTGTAAATGGTGTGTTTCATCAAGAACCGCTAAATGCCATTGATAATGTAATTGAATGCTTAATGTTACAGATTAACTAAAAAGAATTTTGACTTATACGAGTAAGGTGCTCCGGAATCATTCAGCTATCGTTCAGCTGATTGCACTGCATGATTCTGATTCACTAAAAAGAACTGGATCACATGAGTTATTTGTTCCGGAATCAGCGGGCTACCCTGGTTTGAAACAATTTTTTGCCAGACACAAAAATTGTGTTTTGCAAAGTTAACAGGTTCAATATTTGTAGATTATTTTTTCACAAGTTTCTAAGGTATACTGGAAAACTACGACAGGTATTTTATGATATTTAAAAGCTTTCATTGGCAAAAACATTCAATGCAAAGAATCAGAAATTATAGTGTCATAACCTCTGCAATTCATTCTGGCATGATGGATATCTTTTGTGGCAAATACTGACTGATGGTGATCCATTCTTGCCATATTTGTGCTCAGAGTTGTTCACTCACCTTTTGAGGACTGACCACATGTTCTCTCTGGGATTAAAATCCGGAGAGTTGCTTCACTTGCCTGGCCACCAAGGCCAGCCAAAGACTTTATAGACAGATGGTGCACTCGTATTATAATGAATGAGAGAAAGTGCAACGCGCAATATGGTGGAATAAGTCCCGCCTTCTAAGTAAGACCCAATCGCTGATTGGTAAAGTCATCACGTCACTGCAGCAGCTGTTAGAAGCTCCTATAGAAACGGTCAGATGCACGCTTCATATAGAGATGCGCACTTAGGACTGCGAATGCACATTAGCTTGATCCAGACTGAAGGATGCCGTTTTTGATTCGACTGTTTAGAAACATCATTTACTTGACAGTTGTCAGATTTCACTGATGATTTCAAATAGAAAATTTAATTGAAAGCTTGGAGAACAACTTTGGAGAATTTGATGTTCCCCCATTCAAAGAGCTAGGAGCTGCACTTGCATGCCCAAGAGGTGTTTCAAAGAAGGGACTTCGGGCCAGCACAGGCAGGGTGGCAATAAAGAGAGAAATTCAATCAATTAATCAATCTATCTATCTATCTGACATTCGTTTGAAATTATTGTACTTATATCAACAAATTATCTCCTTGTTAGTTATTTTAAATCTAAATTAACTTTCCATTCTATCCATTCTACCTAGTAGTGTCACTCCTGCCCCTCCCCCGCACTCACATGTTCTTTATACAGAATATAATTCTATTCATTTTCTACTATTATGTGATCACTGTGCGTTTTCTTCCATGTGCACGTGTTTTAGATCGGTCAATCATTATGTAATCTCCTGCTCTTCAGTATATATAAAAACTGAGAGAAATATTTCTCTACAGATAAAATATGAAGGCAAATAAGAGGATGTTTATGACAAATGACAAGCAGATTTAGCATTCAATCCATTATTTCAGGAAAAACATTAATAATCATATAAATTCTGCTGATGGTGACTAAAATTTTAAAGCCTGATATGCGCTTCTGAAAGGTAGGCTAAAAGTAAGACAGGCTTCTTTGAAGAAAAGGGAAAAAAAAACATACTTTTGTAGCTTATGCTTTTATTTTAGTGCAATTTTATCAATAAATATAATCTCCAGTCTTTCAAATACATCTCAAAGATCATGTTTAATTGTGAGTGTGAAGTGGGGGCAGTTGAGGCCCTGCTGGCCACAGATCCAAAATTTCAGTGTAATTATAATATCACTCTTGCTTTATGACATGGTGCTGGAAAATGTACATCATGCTGGAAAATGCACAGATCATCACAAAATTGCTCCTGGATTGTTGAGAGAAGTTGCTCTTGCAGGACATTTTGATACCATTTCTTTATTCATGGCAATATTTTTAAGCCATTCCCTTGGATAAAAAGCAACTTCACACATTACAAGATGCTTCACTGTTTGCATGACACAGGACTTTCTTTGGACAATTACAGTTCCAAACAGTCAGAAGGGGCTTCATCAGAGAAAATAACTTTGCACCAGCCTTCTGCTGCCTAGAGAAAGCCAGGGGACGCTCTTGCGCAGAAACTCCAAATATGCCTTGCCGCTGTCATTCCAAGAAATCCCTATGGGCCTATCATATCATCATATCGCTGTAGCTGAATAAACAGAAGATTGAAACACTGATTTAATATGACTAATAAACACGCCTTATTATATGAAATGAGTTGGAGTAAAAACATGTTATAATGTTGTCTTGTTGGACAAGATGTTAATAAATGCTCCTCATGTCTGGAAAGATGTTTTGACATCTTTTCAGTTGCTTTTCCAAATACACATTATTAGCGACTCGCATTGCTTTCAGATGGATTAGCATTTGGAGCCATACTTCATTGACAAGCTGTGCATAAAAATAAAAATAAAAAATAATCGCAGCCTTTGTAATTTTATAAACGCACTAAGAATCACATTTAAGCATGATTTCAATGTCATTTTTCTAATTGTGCGATTAATCGTGCAGCCCTCCACCCTAATATTAAGCGCTCTGCACTGGTGGGGACACAACGGTCGACTCCTCAGTAGGAGACGGTCCTGGCACTTACTGGACACTCTGGGATGTCCTGAAGCCTTCTTCACAGCAGTTGAATCTCTGAACTTTGAAGTTCTTGAAGATTCTGTAAAAATTGTTCCTTCAGATGTAATATTCTTTACAGCAATTTCCTTGCATGGAAGGCCATTTTGATGCCAAGCAATGATGGCTGCAGGTCTTTCTTTGAAGGTAATCACTGCTTACACTAGAACACAATGATTGGAAGCACTTCCCTCCTTTAATAGCAATCAGTCTGCTCTTATAATCCAATTCAGAATGAGACAGTCATAGACTGTACCTAACTAGTAATTTTTTGCAGTAATTTAAAATGCATCTGATCACTCTGCACAACACTCAAGAAACGATGTGAATCAACACCACGAACTGAAGAAGCAATCTTTGCTAAACACCGACTGATAAAAGTCATTCGTTGGTGAATCACTCTACACTGTAGCCTAGAGCCAATAGTGGGTTTAGTATTAGAATAAGAAAAATAAGTAGTGCTCTAAACACTGTCAGACCTTCGAGAACGGTTAAAGGAACCAAGAAGAAAATCAAGCGGCTCCAATAGCCTATTTTTAATGGAATCGGTTCTGAATAAGTACCGGTTCTCCGTTTCTAAACCTAGCGCAATGTGATGGAGCTCCTCTGAAACAAGATAGTGAAACTCAGCCAGGGTTCAAACACTCTGCCACTTCCTTTCTCTTACTCCTTAACAACGCTTAACAAACCAACTGATACTCGTACACTATTCCCCCCAAAATACAGCGTCACCGACAGTCTGAGGGGTTTTTGACTTGTAAGTCGTTTTTAAACTCGAAGCAAAACATTACTGACTGTATTGACTGCGTTGTAGTCAAAGAATGTGTCAATTATTGAGTTTGTTGTGTACTCTATTTGATCAATTCAAGTAGCAGAAAACACCCCAAAAGATGTTTTACCTCATTTAAACACAGCTGTCATTTGTCACTTAACTTTTAAATCGACGCTAACTTGTTCTTTTGAACTATTTAATCAATGAATAATTCAGTTGACTGGATCCAAGCAAAACATTTTGATACATACCTCTTTTGTTCTTTGCGTAGTGGTCGCTATTAGTTAGTACTGGACTTTAAGGCGCCAAGTCTTGTGATGAGGATTTTAAAGTCCCTCGGTGAAACAATGCCGACGTAATCTTCCCCAGATGTCTACCAGTTCCGTCAACTGGCGCGTCACTGTTTACCTGGCAAAAGCATCTCCACAGCCTTCTGACCACGGATGTCTTTAGTCCAATCACACAGACCTTTCGCGAGAGATAAAGTCTAAAGTGGAAGTCTAAAGTGGCCCATGTACCGATACATCGCTGAGTGGTTGTAGTTCAAGAAGGGGTTCCTTCCTCAAAAAAAGGTGAACCGTTTGTAGGTCGATAGCGCCACCCAATGCCTTGGTTCATCTCCCCCCATTTATTTACCTCAATGTATAATTAATTATAATATTTAAGAGATAAATAATTTCTACAACTGCAACTGAATTTAAAAACGATGGCTGGTTACAATATACCCATTCACTTACATATATCAGGTTTCGTTTAGAAATGAATAATTATTTTTTTTTGGCAAGGATGCATTAAATTAATCAAATGTGACAGATGAAACAAAAAAATAATAAATTTCAAATAAAATTCTTTTGATATTTCTATCCATCAAATAATCCTGAAAAACATTTTCAACTTTCATAATAAGAAATGTTTCCTGAGCAGCAAATCAGAATGATTTCTGAAGGGTCATGTGACACTGGAGGCAGCTGTGACGTCACAGTTATACGTTACATGTTATATTCAATTTATTCAAGTAGAAAATGGTTATTTAAATTGCAATAATATTTCATATTATAGTTATACTGTATTTTTGATCAAATGAATGCAAGCTTGGTGAACAAAAGAGAATTTCAAATATCTTACTGACCCCAAAGGTTTAACAATAGTGTATATTAACCGACACACAACTGTATTATGTCACATGTAAAACCAACAGAATACTCGCAAAAAGCAGAAACAGCGGTTCATTTCTTTATCTTTTATTTCTTATGTTGTCTCTCTTTAAGGGTATCAACAGGACTGTTTTGTATGCGTAGTCACCCACAATACGGGTAAAACATTCAGAGAGAACAAATAACTTTAGGTTGGAAGTCTATGTAGGGATGACCAGGAACCAGAGATAAAATCCTACTCCATCATCACTAAACCAGGAATTCAGTCTAATTCTAGTTTAATTGCCAATTTGAAGTACTGTCCGCTAAATAGTCACTTCCAGCAAATCGAGAAGCAATACACCATGCATCCTCGTGACATCTTTGTTTCCTATTCTAAGTACACAAGTCTATCATTATATATTCGATTAAATACACTTCAGGGTCTTGAACGCAGCTTGGTAAGTATGGAGAATCAGTGATATATTAGTTTTGCTATCTCACTGGACTCAAAGCTTTTCTACAGGGCCCCACCCTAATGGAAAGAAAAAATATTTCCTTATATATTGAATGATCAATATATTAAATGATAAAACAGTATATTTGAAAATATACAGAAAAATATATTGTGTAAATATATTACAATATATTGAAATAATGCATAAGGAATTGCCGCTTCTCATATATTGAAAAATATGTGACATTTATTTAGCATATTTACTAATATTTTTTATATTAGTAATTAGTAATATTTTATATTCAGTTATACACTTCATAATATATAGATTTATATGTGATCATAAATATGAAATGTGTGAGCAGATATATTTACTCATGCAGTTTAAATTTAAAACAGACTGCATTTCTTATATGTCATAATTATTTACATGATAAATATTTCTTATTTTTCAAGCTAGGTAACAAAAGCACACGTGCATGTACTATAGTATTTAGCAGGAAGAGCAACACTGTGCTAAAGACAGCACAGTCATTGATTTTAAACAAGATAATAATTATACAATTGGGTTTTGGCCAATCATCAACCTAACCATAGGCTCTACTCTTCAGCACAATGGTAACCACAAAAAACTCAGACATAACAGAAAACCTTTTAAATTCCAAAACAATAGAACATCAAACTAACTAACAGATCTCCCAGTATATTAATATTGACCAAAACATATGAAATAACACTTAATTTAATCATCTACTCTCCTTTAAAAGAAGCAAAGCATGCTGGGAACTAGAAATCTGTTGTGACTCATTCAACGTGTACATACATTCACATTTAGAACATATATGTGTACATAATTAAGGATAAAGATTTATGAATATTACATGTAATGCTATTTTTGTCTTCATTTATAAATATTTCATATGTATCAATATATAGCCATTCGTGGTCAATGCATATATTCCAGTATACTGAAAAATAAAAGCACTAGTTTACCATATATGGAAATGCATTATATCATTTATTGCATAATATTTTGCAGTGTATTCCCATATATTTTTGTACCATAAGGGCATCATTCCTGCAGGTCTTATTTTGTGTGGTGTGAAAAACAGAGTTACGACAGCATATGGAAAGAGCTATAGTACAACAGTAACAAATCATGTCTAAAGTTCGAAAGTGAGGAGCTCTGCGGGTGGAAGAACATGTTATGAGCACCAACAGGCCAATGAGAGACAGGCAGAGATTTAGACCTAAATGAACACAAACAACACTCATATGGTTAAGGCAGGTAGTTTCAAGCAGTCAGAATGCGTGACAGACATGTCCAGCAGGAATTTTACTTAGGTTATGACTCATTTTACTCCGTCTAAAATTCTCAATTCAAACATTTTACCACAACAAACAAATCAAATTGTTTCCATAACAGTCACCATCATGCTGATAAGTGGCAAAATAAAGAAATGTTTTTGCCATGCTTTGCGCTCACAGTGTACATTTGGTTATCCAGGATGATGCTGGGCTATTCTGCTAGCATGGATAGACAAATACATCAGACGTTTTCACATCAACAAACACTACATAAACACACCACAAAGCTAGATGTGCTGACAGCTCGTCACTGGCACAGGGATACAGAGAACTTGTCAATGTTAAAATCACCTTTATACATCTTCACAACGGTAAGTCAACTGAATGTAAGAACAACTACAACAACGAAAGATTTCGATATTGTGGAACGACTTAGCGGGGGTCGTCTGGGGCTGCAATCTTCTCCAGACTAGGCTCCATGCCCCAGATCTCACGGGCGTACTGGCTGATGGTGCGATCACTGGAGAATTTTCCACATCCAGCAATGTTGTGGATGACCATCTTGGTCCATTCTTTAGTATTCTGTTTCAGAATCAGGAAGAGGAACATGCTTTGAGTCAGTGTGTTTCAGTTGTTTGAAGCCCTTTAAGAACAATGAATGCACTATTCCCATCTGTACATTTTGAAGTGCATTGAATCACATATTTCCAAATAAACTGATGGAACAGCTAACTTGAATGCAAAATGATATGCTAGTGTATCAATAAAATGGTAGCACATATACACGTTTAATATGTAGTCTTTCTCTTCAGGACAAATAGAGTTTGTAAAGTATTATTCACTTATCTTGTTCACATAAACTAGTGTTTTAAAGTTTGGGGGATGTAAGATTTTTAAATATTCTGGAACTGTTCATAAAAGCTGCATTTATTTGATATATAATACACTGAGCATTGTGAAACATTATTTCATTTTAAAATAACTGTTTTCTGTTTTAATTTTTATTTATAAAATATTCCTGTGATGGAAAATTTGAATTACTCCCGTCTTTCTTGATCCTTTAGAAATCATTCTAATATGATGATTTGCTGCAAAAGAAATATTTCTTTTTAATATCAATGTTGAAAACAGTTGTGCTTCTTAATATTTTTGTTTTGTTTTTCAGAACGATTTTTTATGAATAGAAAGTTTAAAAAAATCTCTTGTAACATTTTAAATATCTTTACTGTCACTTTTAATCAACTTAAATAAAAACCGTTTAAATAAAAAACTTTTAATCAATTCCTTGTTAAATAAAAGAACAATATTACTGATCCAACTTCCTGAAAAACACTAGTGTCGTCAAACAATTTCATGTTGTTTTAATACAAACCTTATACAGGGCGCTGACTTTCTGCTGACATTTAATGTAGTCTTCATAATCGGCAAACACCTTGAACCTGCAATCAAAACCAAACTGTAATTGATATGATCAGTATTGCTCTTTTCAGTGTGAGAGAATGTAAAAAATGTAAAAGCCAAAGTTATCCAAGAAAAAGAGTGATATCATTAGGATTTTCTGTTTTTGTTACCTGTCATGGTGCATCAGCATCTTGACAATGTCTTTAAACTGATCAGGTTCTCCAGGGCTAAAGAATCCTTCAGAAATCTGATCCATGACTTGTTTCAGTTCTGGAATGCGGTTATAATACTCCATGGCATCGTACCTGGAAATAAGCAAACTTATATTAAGTTACAGCAACACTGTATATTCTCAATTGTAACCTTTCCTTTAGTATAAAAAATGAATTTATCATTTTAATCTCCTCCTTATTTTCCTAATCTCCACCATCTCGGTTTAAGTGGATGATGTTTTAATAAAATAATAATATTTAAATGAATAATCTTTTGTAAATATTAATAAAGGAATGTGCTAAAACAACTAAAAATGCTATTCAAATAAGATGTTAATTGAAGCTAATGTCATCACCCTTTCTTATCCAAAGCTTCCACATCCTTCACTCTCATGCCGAAGATAAAGAGGTTCTCTTCTCCCGCCTCTTCAGCCATCTCCACGTTAGCCCCATCCATGGTGCCGATGGTCAGAGCTCCATTCAGCATGAACTTCATGTTGCCTGTTCCAGAAGCTTCTGTTCCTGCTGTGGAGATCTGCTCGGACAGGTCAGCCGCAGGGATGACTGTAAAAAGAGATGAAGTAGTAAGCGGAGCGAGAAGTCTGAGTGAACAAATAAGACAAATAATAAAATCTTTCAAGTTTGCGTGCTACCTTTCTCAGCCAGTGTGACCCTGTAGTTCTCAAGAAAGATGACTTTCAGACGATCTCCCACCACACTATCATTGTTTACCACTTCTCCAATTGCCGTGATCAGTTTGATGATCATCTTAGCAGTGTGATACCCGGGGGCAGCCTTGAAGATGCACGATTTAACTAATTAGGATTCAGATTTCAGGAGAACAGATAGGAAGGACTGGTCAGTGAAGTGATCGTTCTCACCTTTCCTCCAATCATTATTGTCCTTGGAGTCCAGGCCTTGTTAGGCTCCTTCTTGATGACTGATCAGATAAAACAGTAAAGTTAAGTACACTTCACACGTTTTACAAGAAAATACCATTTCAGTTTTTCCACTTCAAAATATCGTATTTAATTTAATGTTAAAATACCAGCAATTTCTTAGTGAAGATCGTTTCAAAGTAAATCCAACACCAAATTATTTTCTGTGTAGGCTATCTTGGGAAAGGAATACTAGCTCTCTGAACAATACAAACTGTATACTGCGTACTAAATTTTTAAAAAATGATGTGGAATGTTACAGTAGCATGCTAGATGCTCATTAATTGGTTTCAAAGCTTGTAAAACTAAAGAAATATTTAGCTGTTTCAAGAAAAACTTACGGTTGTAGAGGGTAATGATGTGCAAACAGTTTAACAACTGCCTTTTGTATTCATGGATCCTCTTCACTTGGACATCAAACATGGAGTTTGGGTTAATCTTCACTTTATATTGTTCCTCTAGATGCACTGCAAATTTCATTTTATTCTCCTGAAAACAGCAAATCAATTGATATGCCATGTAATGTCCATCATTCTCGTATAGAAAATGATTATTGCACTAAATTTCACTTCGAAAGTGGATACTGTCTCACCTGTTTTACTTTGGCAATGTCTCGAATTAAAGCATCATCATCCACAAACTTCAAGAGTTTCTTCAGCTGGCCCAGGTCGTGGATGTAGTCCTCTCCAATTCTCTAACGATTAACATAAGATCTTGATTGGCTTTCGAGGGCTTGGAATACAGCTCACAAAATGCATTAACCATGGTTATGGTACTTTTGTACGATCAGTAGTGCCCCCTACCTGTTCACACATGTAATGATAGCATTTTTTTTTCTTTAAGCTATGTATGTTCCTCACCTCAGCTATAACCTCAGCCAGTCCAGGGTTACACATTACAAGCCAGCGACGAGGTGTGATACCATTAGTCTTGTTCTGAAACTTCTGTGGGTCCACATCATAGAAGTCCTTAAAACTGTTGACAGAATCAACTCCACCAAGTTACATATGGATTTTTAGCCGTTGTGAGGTAATTTGATAGAAATAAACTGAGTCATTAGAGGGACAAGAGATTGTGAAATAAATATTTGGAATTACATGTAGTATATAGTGTCGATATATTTAAACAGTGATCTTAAATGGTATTTGGACATTTAATTTGCAAATGTATGAATGTCCTGCTTTTCGCGGATGATGTTGTCCTGTTGGCTCCATCGGGCCAGGACCTTCAGTGTGCATTGGGACGGTTTGCAGCCGAGTGCGAGGCGGCCGGGATGAGGATCAGCACCTCCAAGTCTGAGACCATGGTTCTCAGTCGGAAAAGGGTGGCTTGTCCTCTTCAGGTTGGTGGAGAGCTCCTGCCTCAAGTGGAGGAGTTCAAGTATCTTGGGGTTTTGTTCACGAGTGAGGGAAGGAAGGAGCGTGAGGTTGACAGACGGATCGGTGCAGCTTCTGCAGTAATGCGGTCGATGTACCGGTCTGTCGTGGTGAAGAAGGAGCTGAGCTGCAAGGCGAAGCTCTCGATTTACCGGTCAATCTACGTTCCTACTCTCACCTATGGTCATGAGCTTTGGGTCATGCCCGAAAGAATGAGATCCTGGATACAGGCGGCCGAAATGAGCTTTCTCCGCAGGGTGGCAGGGCGCTCACTTAGAGATAGGGTGAGGAGCTCGGTCACTCGGGAGGAGCTCAAAGTAGATCCGTTGCTCCTTCACATCGAGAGGAGTCAGCTGAGGTGGCTCGGGCATCTGTTTCGGATGCCTCCTGGACGCCTCCCTAGGGAGGTGTTCCGGGCATGTCCCACCGGGAGAAGGCCCCGGGGAAGACCTAGGACACGCTGGAGAGACTATGTCTCTCGGCTGGCCTGGGAACGCCTCGGTGTCCCCCCGGAAGAGCTGGAGGAAGTGTCTGGGGAGAGGGAAGTCTGGGAGTCTCTGCTCAGACTGCTGCCCCCGCGACCCGGCCCCAGATAAGCGGTGGAAGATGAATGAATGAATGAATGAATGTATGAATGTCATTGCACTGGACAACGATGCTTCTAATATCTTTCTTTAAAATAAATGCTGCTTGAATTATACACTAGCGTTCAAAGTTTGGGCTTTTTTGAAAGAAATGAATACCATTGGTTAACGTTGATGCATTAAGTTGATCAAAAGTGACCGTAGAGACATTTCTAACTTTACAAAATAGGTGTATTTCTAAATACAGTTCTCTTTAACTTGCTATTAATGATAGAATCCTCAAAATAGCATTACCATTTCCACAAAAATATTAAGCAGCACAACTGTTTTCAACATTGCTAATCTAAGAAATGTTTCTTGAGCAGAAAATCGGCCAATTAGAATGAATTCTGAAGGATCGTGTAACACCTAAGACTGCAGTAATGATGCAGAAAATTCAGCTTTGCCGTCACAGGAATAAATTACAACGAAATATATTAAAATAGAAAACAGTTCTTTTGAATTGCTTTCAATATTTCACAATAATATTACTGTTTTTACTATATTTTTGCAGTCTTGAGCATAGGCATAATTAAAAACTCAACTTTTTGGATAGTATGTATTCTAATATAAAAAAGTTAGCATACATACACAGTGTCTTTAATAATGTCAGAGTGGATTTGTGCCACGCCATTGACTGCGTGAGAGCCAACGATGCAAAGATGGGCCATGTTGATCTTCTTCTGATTTCCCTCCTCAATGAGAGACATGCGTCTCAAACGGTCATGATCAGCAGGGTAGAGCGCAGATATCCTCTAAGAAACAAGACAGAAAATGAAAGGTCAAAACAGAATGAAAAATACATGGGAAGTATCTGAGATATACTGGATGCTGAGTCATGCAGAGCATATGATCTGACAGCACAATTTACTCCTTTTGTTGAGTCAGCATAGTCCTACTGTCCTAATGCAGTGAGTTACAGATCTCCAAGCCCTTTCAAAAAACATTTATTTATTATCAACAGTAAGGTTTAAATGCAACCTCCAGGTGACGTCGGTTAATCTCATAGATGATCTCCAAGTGACGGGGGAGAAGGTTTTGGAACAGGTCAACTGGCCAGCGTTCCAATGCCTCTGGCAAGACAGTGTGATTAGTATATGCACAAGTACGGACAGTGATGTCCCACGCCTGATGAGAAAAAGAGAAGTACACAAAGTCACGGGAGAGTGAGAGAGTCATTTCATTCTAGAAATTATTCAATTTTAACTTGTAACACTTTACAATAAGGTTTCATTTGTTGACATTAGTTAACTACATTAGTTAACATAAACTAACAATGAACAATACTTCTACACTCCTAAAAATAGTGGTTCCGAAAGGGGGTTTTCAGTGAAGTTGCCCAGCTGTAGCTCAATCATTGGCCTATATAAACTGTCTCTTTTGCATTCCTCTTTGCGAGGTCTTGTATTATTATGGTTTGCATTTCTGAGCAGTCATTCCTGTTATGCCTGCATGTTTTGACCCAGTTTGTTCCCCGTTAATGATTCTCTGCTCCCTGCCTTTTGAACTACTTGCTTTGTTTCTGATCTGTGATTGTTCTCACAAATACAGATATATATATACACACAGAGGGTAAAATAAGTGTTGAACACGTCAACATTTTTCTCAGTAAATATATTTATATGTTGGTAACAACTGATGGCCTATGAAAAGGAGGCGTCTTGAAGCTGTCATTAACAATAAAGGCTTTTGTACGAAGTATTAAATAAATTTCAGTAAGCACGTTCAATACTTTTTCCCTGTGTCATTTATCATTGTTACATGTAACTTAATTTATGCATTTAACATCTATGGTTTGATTTCATTGCTAGTGTGGATTGCATGGGTTGTTATCAACATCTGGTGAAAATTCCATGTCAATGGCACCTTTAGAAATATATTTACTGAGAAAAATGTTGATGTGTTCAATACTTATTTTACCCGCCGTATATTGCTCAGCGTTCATTCATGATAGCTTATTGTAAAGAAAAAAAAAAGGAAAACTTATTGTAAAGTGTTACTTTGTCATTGTTTTACCCTTATGTTAATCAACTGAAACTGTTAGTCCTCCAGTTTAACAGCAAATTCTTTTTTAGGCACGTTAAATAAGACAGGAATTTGTAGCTCACCATATCCCAGGTCAGTTTCTCGTCATCCATCAGTATTCTCATCAGTTCAGGGATGGCCATTGCAGGATGAGTGTCATTCAGCTGTATAGCAACCTGAACAACACAGACAATGCAGAGAACCTTTGTAGTAGTTTTTAAATGAGAAAAACCAATTTTGTTTAGCCCAATGCACTAAGTTTTATTGTTCAGTATCATTAATATAGTTTAATGACCTGTAACTCTGCCTGAGTATCGGACAAGTGTTCACTGTTGGCCAGAGGAGAACTGGCCCCCCGACTAAGCCTGGTTTCTCCCGAGGTTTTTTTCTCCATTTGTTGGAGTTTTGGTTCCTCGCCGCTGTTGCCTTTGGCTTGCTTAAGTTGGGGACACTTGCTTGATATTCAGCAGTGTTTTTGATATGCCTGTATTGGCGCCGTTGTATACAAACTGAGCTGAGCCGGACGATTACGTCACTGTTTTCTGCAGTGCTGATATACATAAATTAACTAGACTAATAACTATTGATATTTGCAACGGAATGAATCAATAATATATAGAATAAGCTGCACAATGACACCATTTTCTTATTAACGTAAAGCTGCTTTGCCACAATTTGCATTGTAAAAAGCGCTATATAAATAAAGATGACTTGACTTGACTTGACTTAATATGAATAATTGACACCAGATACAATGAACTGTGTTGAATATTCTCTACGGCCCAGCATAAAACATAAAACAAAGTGTTCCAGGGCTGTCCTACCTTATCTGGCAGTGTTGTCAGATCCATGCGCACCACCTCAGTTGAGCCAAACTTGGAAGCTTTGAACCTGCGGATGATGTCCTGGAGAGTCGCAGCCACTACAAAATACTCCTGCTTCAGACGCAACTCTTTCCCCTCAAAGAACTGACATACACAAACAGGAGGATTTGTTTACATTTAGGCTCCAGGAGTCGTGAAATTTGTTTCTTAATATGAACCAGTTGAGTTGCACTCACATTGTCATTAGGGTAAAGCACACGAGAGATGTTCTCAGCTAGATTCTTATCCAGAACGGCCTGGATGTAACCACCAACGTTAACTGTTTAGGAAGATAGAAAATCCGTAATAAGATCGAAGGCTCAAGGATAGTCATTCAACAGTTTGGGGTCAGTAAAACTTTGCATACTTTCATTCAGCAATAACACATTAGATTGATCAAAAGGGAAAGTAAAGACATTTCTAATGCCACACAAAAAATACATTTACAATAAATGGCTTTCTATATCAAATAATACTGAAAAAATGTATCACAGTTTAAATAAAAATATTAAGCAATATATACAACAGTCTGTATATTAAAATAGAAATGGTTATTTTAATTTGTAATACTACTTTACAATATTACTGTTTTATTGTATTTTTAATTAAATAAATGCAGCCTCAGTAAGCATGAGACTATTTTTTCAAAAACATGAAAAAAACTAACTGACCACAATCCTTTGAAGAGTTGTGTATATGGACACAAATGGAATAGATCAAAGCTGATTTTGTAAATAATATTACAAGATATTTGCATAATAATAAATAAATGGTAAGGCATATTGTTGTGAAAGGGGTCATGAACTGCATTGTTTTATGATGTTTCCTGGGGTTAATTTATAATGCTATTATGCTTTTTACATCAAAAATTGTCATAATATAACAATAAAAGGCATTTTTCCTTGCCTGATTTGAACACTGTTTTAAGGGGCGTGTCGGCTGTGAGAGCACAATTTTACTATTACAGCTCTCAAGGTTAACTAATTGTGAAAGATGTTGATTAGATTATGAAAGATTATTTAGATTATGCAGTGATGAACATTGAAGCCAATCAGACATGTTGTTGAGCGCATGATCTCGTCATTGCAACTCATTTTCTGCACACCAACGAATGTGTTCATTAAAACTGAAGGCTGTTTTATAGTTCTGCGTCGAGTGGTCGCCATAGCTACGGCGTAGGCTGTGTGTAGCACACGTGACCTACAACGCAGCCTGACTTGCACCTCTTCAAAAATGTAACAACGTGCGGAGCAAGCAGAGAAGATCGAGCATTTTTAACTTCCTGGAGGAATGAAAAAACACTCCGTTTCAGGGGACACAGGCTGTCTAACTGCAACAAAAGTTGTTGTCTATTAGCCGCCATTAATGCTGAAGCTTTTCTAACAACGTACATGGCAAGCTGCTTCTTCAGCTTTTGCCTGGATACTCAACATGACCGTGGACACTGCCTACTAGTGGTCTGCATGCCTACGGCGCAGAGGCTCCGGCATAGGTCTGGTGAAAAAGGATAAATCAGCCTTAACAATGCAAACGCAATGTAACCAAGAGATTCATTGAATAAAACAGGTACTTACCATACTTTAATCACTGTTTAAATCATTTTATGAATAATTTAGATAATTTTTCATCCTACATGTGAAGTTAACCGTTTTGGTCACTGGTTTGATTTACAGACACATAGGCAAAGAACCCCTGACTGTACATGAACCATTACATCTCAGTTCAGGCATTAGAATGAACACAGTTACTTACATGTTGTTGCATTAGTGTCGAGTCCATATCATAAAAGTCTGTTTGCAAACCCTGCGCCGAAGTGGAACGATATATTTACCAAAGAATCCACAGTAAAATACCGAATACAAACAAATAATGCCCAACTGAGACATTCACATTATAGAAAATAAATAACCATATTAGTATTAACAGTATTAATCCTAGTAGAAAGGTAATATTATTTTTAGACCCGCATCGCTCTTCTCTCCTTGTCATCTCACTAACACGCTTATGGGCGGGGCTAACATTGCTATGATGAAGTAGGTGTTGATTTCTTCTACGGGGTCAGCATTTCCCCTTTCTATGGCATAGATAGGCACATTCTGCGACAAGTCTTTCACTGGGCATGGTCTCAATAAAAGCTTTTATTGGACTAACAAGGAAGCATTCAGTTCTGAAACTTACAGGATATTCTTATACACTCCTGAACAAAATCTTTAGACCAGGGGAAATAATACAAGTATTCGTATTTCGCGCTGCTGGAGAGTAACCAGTTTGTAAGTACTTCTTCAAAATGCCAAAAGAAGAAACAGGAGCAATAGACAAAAAATAGAGAGCAGACAATTTATTGAAAACAACATTTAAGATTTAACATTTAATTTGACAAAAAATCTCAAGAGCCGGAGGATCCGACGAGTTGTCCGTGAAGACACAGGCCGATCCTCGACCCAAATTAAGGCCCTTACTGATGCTGACTGCAGTCCAATAACCATAAGACAGCATCTGCGAGAGAAGGGCTTAAAGAACGAAGGCTTAAAGAAGGCCACGTGTCCTTCCACGCCACAAACTTGCCCATTTGGAATTTGTAAGGAGCATCAAACATGGGACATTAAAAAGTGGAAGAAAGTTTTATTCTCTGACGAGAACAATTTAATCTGGACGGTCCTGATGGCTTTCAACCAAACTGGCATGACAAGAAGATCCCACTGGAGATGCTTTCTATTGCACAGTGGAGGAGGCTCCATCATGATCTGCTGTGCTTTTTCCTTCAATGGAAAAATGGAGCTTTAAGTTGTGCAGGGGTGTCAAACGGCGGCTAGCTATGTGTTATGTTGCATCGGGCATCCCTCTTGACTGAGGGCCCTTGTCTGTGCGGTAACAACTGGGTCTTTCAACAGGACAACGCTGCAGTTCATGCCCACCTGATGAAGGATTTCTTTCAGGAGAATAACGTCGCTCTTTTGGAACATCCTGTGTGTTCCGCTGATCTAAATCCCATTGACACCGTTTGGGGGATGGATGGCAAGGGAAGTTTACAAAAAAAGACATCAGTTCCAGACTGTGGATACCATTCGTGAAGCCATTTTCACCATATGGAGCAACGTCCCCACCAGCTTCCTGGAAACGGTCGCATCAAGCATGCTGAAACGAGTGTTTGAAGTGATCAACAAAAACGGTGGGCCTACTCACTATTGTGTCCTTTTTTTGACACTTTTTTGTCCTGTTTTGGGTTATTTTGGGGCTATGGTCTTAAACTTTTGATCAGCTGATTAACAGCCTGTTTTCAATAAATTGCTCTCTATTTTGAGTCTATTGCTCCTGTTTCTTCTTTTTGCCATTTTGAAGCAGTACTTAGAACCTGGTTACAATCCAGCACTGTGGAATGCGAATACTTAATAGTTCCCCGGGACTTAAGATTTTGTTCAGGAGTTAATTATGACCTCTTATATATCAAAAGCTCAAGGAGAAGTTGATTACTCCATTCATGACCCCTTTTCAAATGTCTGATGATCACTCATTGGGTGATTAATGAGAACTCACAGTCTTTGAGATGGAATTCACACGGAGCTTTGGCAGACCAGAGCCTCATTGTGTTAACAATGTTGTTTCTGTATCCTGGGACAGGTGTGTCATAGGGGAGAGCAAGAATCACCTGGTGAGACAAACAGGAACAGATTTAATAAGAAAACAGAGATTCATCGGTAAAAAAACAAATTACACAATTCTACTGCATGTAGTATCTGAGTCTTGTCTTGCATTTTGGTCTTTCTACTCTACTGAACTTTCTGATGTACAGTCGTGGCCAAAAGTTTTGAGAATTACATAAATATTAGTTTTCTGCTTTTAGATCTTTGTTTCAGTTGTTTCTGTGATGTACTGAAATATAATCACAAGCACTTCATACGTTTCAAAGGCTTTTATCAACAATTACATGACATTTATGCAAAGAGTCAGTATTTGCAGTGTTGGCCGTTCTTTTTCAGGACCTCTGCAATTCGACTGGGCATGCTCTCAATCAACTTCTGGGCCAAATCCTGACTGATAGCAACCCATTCTTTCAAAGTCACTTCTTGGAGTTTGTCAGAATTAGTGGGTTTTTGTTTGTCCACCCGCCTCTTGAGGATTGACCACAAGTTCTCAATGGGATTAAGATCTGGGGAGTTTCCAGGCCATGGACCCAAAATTTCAACGTTCTGGTCCCCGAGCCACTTAGTTATCACTTTTGCCTTATGGTAATATAATTACAGTTTAAAATAACTGTTGTTATTTTAAGATATAGAGTTGCATCTCAATAAATAAGAATGTCGTGGAAAAGTTCATTTATTTCAGTAATTCAACTCAAATTGTGAAACTTATGTATTAAATAAATTCAATGAACACAGACTGAAGTATTTTGAGTCTTTTTTTAATTGTGATGATTTTGGCTCACATTTAACAAAAACCCAACAATTCACATGCCATATGGTGACATGCCAATCAGCTGATCAACTCAAAACACCTGCAAAGGTTTCCTGAGCCTTAAAAATGGTCTCTCGGACTTCCGGTTATGGCGTCGAGCTAAACGGCAGCACTTCTCCCCGCTCCGTCGCTGGTTTTCAGATTATCGCTGCAAAACCGCCTAATTTCTACTTTGAAACTACTTAAAGTCAACCCAACGTCACTAAGTTAAACATGCCCAGGGGAGTATCAAAGAACAAGTATAAGAAATCGCTTAAATCTCTGGACTTTCAAGCTAGCGAGGACAGTGCCTCAGAACCCGAACACAGTGAAGGAGACGCCATGTCGGTGGACACGGACAGTGTGCAGGTGAACGATGTAACCAGCGCTGACATTATGCAAGCCATAAAATCCCTCAAACATGACTTTCATTCAGAAATTAGTGGTGTGTTAACGGCTATTAAGGATATTCAGGCGAGCATACACGAGTGCAACGGGTGCATCCCACAGGCCGAAGAACGGGTATCCTCGGCGGAGGATTCCATTAGCGGCCTGCAGACAAAAGTCAGCGCATTGGAAAGAAAGGTGAAGTTTTTGGAAACGAAGGCTGATGCCCTGGAAAACAGAAGCCGTCGCAATAACATGAGAATTGTGGGCATACCAGAGAAGGAGGAGGGGACGAATTCTTGCGCTTTTATGGAAAAATGGTTTACCGAAAATCTAAGTGTGCAGCCGCCGGTGATACTGGAGAGAGCTCACCGCATTACTGGATCGAGGAACGTCCCCACTTCCTCCCCGCGAACCTTCATTGTGAAGTTTCTAAACTATCGAGACAAGGAGCGAGTATGGAGAGCATCAAGAGCAAAAGGCCAGTTGATCTACAAGAATAACAGCATCAGGTTCCACCCGGATCTATCGGCTGAAGTATATAAGCAACAGCGAGACTTCTACGAAGTGCGACAGAAGTTGAGGGAGAAGGGAGTAAACAAACACAGGATGCTTTTTCCAGCCAAGTTGCTTGTGACTCATGGAGGACACACACACACTTTCAACACACCTACTGCAGTCTATCAGTTCATTAAAGGTCTGGGAGGTGACGCATGATGGAGCTATGGGGACATCTCTTTCATGACGTTTTTCTGATGTTCGCTTCCCTCCCTGCTCTCCTGTAATAATAACTGGTTGTGAGACTATATTAGGGAGGTAAGCTACTAAGTTTATGTTTAGTCTATGAGAGTCCCTTTTTTCTTTCTTCTACTTACTGTTTCAAAGGCACTTTTCATTGGTTTCTAACTCGTTGGGTGTCTCTGGGCGTAAAGGCAATGGCATTAAACTCTCTTCAGGGGCGGAGAAAGGATAATTTTTTTTTATTACTATTATTTATTTTTTCATATTGGCGATGAGAGTGGGAGACATAAACGCAGGACATCTGTGATGGTTGGAGGGGACAGATTTACTGCGGGACTGCAATAACGATCTTGCAGTCAAGGCCCAGTCTCCTTTATGGAGGCTCTGGACAACCCTTCACTTCCTTGCAAAACTTCCTATTTTTTTAATATCTTTTTTCACGGCCGACCTATATGGTTTTGTTAATGTTACTGCAAGGAAGACCCATATGTTTATGGGTGTGTAAATTGGAAGTCTGGATGCAAAATGTTATCATGTACAATGTTCGTGTTAATGTTTTATTTTACAACATGGGATAGGTACAACAATGGGCCCCAAAAACATAAAAGAACTTCAATGTGTGATAAACGGTTTGCATACGTACAAGATGACACAAGTACAAGATGGCTCAATATAGAAAAATGTTACAGTCCTGATATGCCTTTGTCAGTGATCCCCTTTAATGGGCTTAAATCTACAAAGAGAACTTTTGGGAGAATGGTCGAACATAACATGCGCAGCTTGGAAGGAAATGTATTTGTAAACAAATGTTTAAGCGAACAGGCGATTTCTCTGTTTTGAGTTCAATTACCTATATTCAAGATTTTCTTCCATTGAGACTTGATACAGGATTCAAAAAGTGGAAACTTTTGAACCTTCATTATGTACACCAATTATTTAGTAATAACAACCTCAAATCATTTGAACAACTGAGAATAGAGTTTAAACTACCAAGAACAGACTTTTTCAGGTACCTACAATTAAGGAGTTTCATACTGAAACACCCAAACTGGAACAGATTAATAGAGCCCTCCCTTTTAGAACGGTATTTATTAAAAATTCAGGATGGAGAACATATGAGGAAACCAATTGTAAAGAAAGCAATTACAATGAAGTGGCTTAAAAATGAGCCACCAAACCAGGCTGATTGGCTAACAATTTTGAGAAATATTTACACTATGGAAAAAATTACATATTCGTTGAGATTACAGAGGGAACTTTTTATTGAAAAATGGGCACCGTTGATGACGGTGATGTAGGACCATTAGAGTTAACTAGTTATATTTGCCAGGGGAACTTGAATACAACCCATGTTTTGTTTTAAGTTGATGTTTGTTTAGTTCAAATTGTTTACTTTAAATGATGTTAAATAACGTTTATATCTTCTTTTCCTTGTACCTTTGGACATATCTTTCTGTGGAATTGATCATACATGTAAAGATGCGTGAATGTTATGAACCACTGTAAAGGATATTGTTTCTGTGTGCAAGTAATTGTTGTAAAAGGAAATCTGAAGAACATTCAAAATAAAATAAAAAATAAGTAACAAAAAAAAAAAAAAAAGGTCTCTCAGTTTGATTCACTACGCTACACAACCATGGGGAAGGCTGGTGATCTAACAGTTGTCCAGAAGACAATCATCGACACCCTTCACAAGGAGGGTAAGTCACAAACATTCGTTGCCAAAGAAGGTGGCTGTTCACAGTGTGCTGTGTGCGAACTGAGCTGAGCCGGACGATTACGTCACTGTTTTCTCCAGTGCTGATATACATAAATTAACTAGACTAATAACTACTGATTTTTGCAATGGAATGAATCAATAATATATAGAATAAGCTGGACAATGACATCATTTTGGGAGCTGCTGTGCAGCCATTGCCACAATTTCCATTGTAAAAAGCGCTATATAAGTAAAGGTGACTTGACTTGAATCCAAGCATGTTAACAGAAGGTTGAGTGGAAGGAAAAAGTTTGGAAGATGCACAACCAACAGAGACAATCACAGCCTTATGAGGATTGTAAAGCAAAATCAATTCAAGAATTTGGGTGAACTTTACAAGGAATGGACGAGGCTGGGGTCAAGACATCAAGAGCCACGACACACAGACATATCAAAGAATTTGGCTACAATTGTCATATTCCTCTTATTAAGCCACTCTTGAACATCAGAGGCGTCTTACCTGGGCTAAGGAGAAGAAGAACTGGACTGTTGCCCAGTGGTACATTTACATTTACATTTAGTCATTTAGCAGACGCTTATATCCAAAGCGACTTACAAGTGAGGAAAACAAACAAGCGATTCTTCATGAATTGGCAAATAACACAGGAAGTGCTCACAATACAAGTTTCATACATTGCTCAGTACCCTAAGCTAGAGTAGGAAGGGAAAAGGGAAGGAAAGGGTTTTGTTTTTGTTTTTTTTATATATATATGAGGGGATTAAGTGTTCACAGAAGAGATGAGTTTTCAGCTTTCTCTTGATTATTGCCAGGGATTCTCCACCAGCATGGAGAAGTGAAGGAGAATGTTCTGGAGAGTGATTTTGTGCCTCTCTGTGACAGTACCACAAGCCTTCGATCCTTTAGTGATCGCAGGCTTCTGGTGGGGACGTAGCGTTGTAGCAGTGTGTGGAGGTAGGAAGGTGCAGAGCCTGTGGTGGATCTGTAAGCAAGCATCAGTGCCTTGAACTTGATTTCGAGCAGCAAGGGGTGGTTAGTGCAGAGAGATGAAGAGGGGCGTGACGTGGGCTCTCTTAGGCTCGTTGCAGACAAAACGTGCAGAGCGTTCAGGATCATTTGAAGAGGTTTGATTGCACTTGACAGCAGACCAGCCAGAAAGCATTGCAGTAATCAAGCCTTGAAATGACCAGGGCCTGGACACGCAGTTGTGTTGCATGCTCAGTCAGGAAGGGACGGATTTTCCTGATGTTGCGAAGTGCAAATCTGCATGACCGAGCTGTCTTTGAGATGTGGTCTCTGAAGGTCAGTGAAAATAACTCCAAGATTTCTGGTCGACTTTGATGGGGTAATGGTAGTTGTACCAAGCTGTATGTTGATGTCGTGTTGTAGAGTAGGAGTGGCAGGGAAGACTAAAAGCTCAGTCTTTGCCAGGTTGAGCTGCAGGTGGTGTTCTTCCATCCACGTCGAGATGTCTGCCATACAGCTTGAGATCCTAAGATCCAGCTACTGTGGAATCATCTAGTTGGAAGGACAGGTAGAGTTGTGTGTCATCAGCATAGCAGTGGTAAGAGAAACCATGGGCCTGTATGATGGGACCCAGTGATGTAGTATAAATGGAGAATAGGAGGGGACCAAGAACTGAACCCTGAGGAACCCCAGTGATCAGTTCATGAGGTTTGGATACCTCCCCTCCCCACGCAACTCTGAAAGACCTACCTGTGAGATAGGACTCAAACCACTGAAGTGCAGTATCTGGATTTGGCACCTCCCCACTCTGCCAAAAGCACCAAAAGTTGGTTAAATGACCATGGTGTTGGTGTGCTTGACTGGCCAGCGAACTCACCAGACCTGAACCCCATAGAGAATCTATGGGGTATTGTTGTAAGGCTGGAGTCGGATCGTCTGGAATGAAGGACAACTTTTCCCTACAAGAACAAAGGACTTTCCTGACAATCAACATTTGAAAACTCTCCTGCATAAGTAACAGCACCATCCGAGACGCACCACGCTGAGCAGTTCACACCTCACCATTACACTCTTCACATCATTCTCTGTTCCCAATCCATCTCCCTCACCTAAAACTCAATCCAAATCCATGCAATGTTGAATGTGTACAACAAATGAATATACATATTTGGTCTCATTTGAAATGTCTCAGTGCGCTTGGTAAAATGGTCTCATTCTCCCAGACATAGTACGAACTTCCAAGAAGTTCTAGAAAACAAGTAATATTGTGTGCCACTAAAGATGTACCTCCTGTATGTAAATAAGTGCCCTCTTCTACAGGTATCAATAACCCATTCAATCTGATTGCCCATTTGTGACCCCCTGAACAGGGGACCAAAACATAAATATAGCTGCTAGCAGCGATGACGGGCCCAAGCCGGTGGCACCGCCAACCCGGTGGCATCAAGGCAACTGTGCACGGCGGGAAAAATGAATTTAAAAGGTGTCTCCAGTTGGAGACAGACCAGTTAGTCGAGTCAGATTATTCAATAGAATACTAACTAAAAGCGATCATCTCATAGCCAACTTATCATTAGCAGTTCAAAGTGTTATATATTCAGCTGAATTTATCTTATTATATTGTTAAACTAATTATATAAAACTAAATAGTCAGTGAAATACAAATGAACTGGTTCTTTGCCTTTATTTCTTTATACAAATTTATAGAAGAGAAGGGCTAAGGGATTTCCTATCCTACAATGCAGACAAAAGGAGACAGCAATGAAAGGGTTAAACCTGCAAGACCCAGAGAGAGAGAGGGGGGGGGGGGTATATATTTTGAAGAAAACAAGTATGTTGATCTGAAATATAGTACATTCATTTTAAATTCATCCAGGTTCCATTGAATTTATCTTAAGGTATTTTACATTATTTTTGACCATATTATTAAACTAATTATATAGAACCATATAGTCAGTGCACGACAACTGAATTGGTTCTATGCCTTCATTTTTTATGAGATTTCTTATCCTATAATTAAAAAAAAGAGACAGCAATGAAAGGGTTAAACCTGGAAGACCCTTAGAGAGAGAGAGAGAGAGAGAGAGAGAGAGAGAGAGAGAGAGAGAGAGAGAGAGAGAGAGAGAGAGAGAGATTCAGAAGAATTATTTTAAAGAAAACAAATATATTGATCTGAAATGTAGTATTTTCATTTTAAATTCATCCAGGTTCCATTGAATTTATCTTCCATCTTTTGGTTATTATTAAATTTCTTTTTTTATTTCTTGTGCTTAAACAGAACGTTATTGTGCTTATTTTTAAGTTAAACTACATAGATTAAAAAAGTTTGAATTTCTTATTCAATGTTAGTGTTATTGTATATAGAAATAAACAGTGTATAATTCAAAGGAGAATATTGTTTAGTGTTATGAATTATCATTCAGTGTCATCTCAAACATAGGTATATGCTGCCCTCTAGTGCTCATTTGATCATTTCAATAATTTTAAGAGTACTGTTTCCCCTCATTTTAATTTACACATACATCTTGAAATGAAAAAAAAATATTAAAATGTTTATTTATGATATTTGTACTAATAAATATAGAAATTTGGTGTGTATATTTCAATTATTCATGAATAATTGACAACTTCTAAATTCCCTTTTTGTTCTTAATTTAAACCTTCCCCACGGCAACACCATGTGAGATGTACTATAATCGTTCGCAATTTGGCATCTTCAGTATGTTGTCATCATGTGCAGAAGTTTATTATTAGTTATTTGCAGAAGTTTATATTTTAATTTTATTTTTTAAAATCCCTGCATAAAGTTATTTGTATAACTGGGCGCGATCATTATTAGGAGACGCTGCGCGTCTCTTTGTGTGACAGAAAATCTTCCAAACTGTAATTGAAGATTTTTAATATGTTCTTGAGATCGAATCTTGTCTAATCGCTTGAATATTTTAATGAATAAGGTTTAAAAACATGAGCTTTCATGATTTCGTGATCACTCCCTTTCAGAGAAATGACGCGCGGCTCTTTGTTTAATCCATTAGGAAACGAAGTTTGCACAGATGCCACACAGCGTCAACACATTAACACAGTCATACACATAAAAATTCAAACTTCAATTTCAAAGAATTGAAAGGAACATTAAAAAGGCATGACAAGATTCTGAAAGACGCAAGAAAGAACGAGCCTCGGGAAGGTAAGGATCTCAGCCGCGGCGCGTCTATAATTGTCACAGAACACCTTCTAAAATAAAATTAAGCTTTTTATTACATTCTTGTGATTAAATCTTGTGTAATCGCTGGAATATTTTAACTTATAAGTTTAAAAAACACAAATGAGTTCGTGATCATTCACAGACATCACCAAACTGTGAAACAAGGGGCGTTGCTTCTATGAGTGAACAGAAAGTACACAAAGCTGTCCACTAGAGGGAGCCACAAGACCGTGTTTGTTAAGAGCCTCAAAAACACCCAAGAATATTATTAAAGTTTGACGTCTTGCCATGGCAACAATATTTAAGATATCACAAAGATATTCATATGTCTACATCTGAAATGTTTTGACATTATAATTAGGAAGTTTGAAGCAAATCGGGTAAAAATAAGAGGGTGAACTCAAAGCATTTTGAAAGTGACACATTTCCTGCTGCCAATTGGTGGCGCTATATCTTTGACTCATAATAGTCACATCCATGTACTCGGCCTCCTACAACGAACATACAGGTGAAGTTTCATAAAAATCAATAAATGTATGCAGACGTTATAACACACTTCCTGTTTCTCTTTTCTCGCCATAAATTCGTTGCCTCGCCACGGGCAAACAGTTTGAGATATCAAAAATCCCCTGGCAATTTTGCGTCATCAATGTCTTGACTTCATGCTGACCGAGTTTGGTGGTGATCGGATTAAGCGCCTAGGAGGAGTATATCAATTTCCAGAGCATGCGTTTTTCAAACAACCCATAATAGCTCACTTCCTGTTGAGGCGGCGAACAACTTAGAGCACGAAAGTTGTCAGCCCCGATAAGGTCTATATGTGTACCGAGTTTCATACCAATATGTGCAAGCGTGTTTGATATATGGACCAAGTTTTCGGACCCCATTCAAGGGGGCGCTGTCGAGCCCCCCTGCCACGCCCGGGTCCCAGCCTCTGTGACGCCCTAATGGCCGCAGGTTCCAATGCGTGTGCAAAGTTTCAAGAGTTTTCGTGCATGTTAAGGGCCCCAAAAGTGCCAAACACCTAAAAAAAAAAAAAATAATAATAATAAATATAGCTGCTAGCAGCAATGTGCGGGCCCAAGCCGGTGGCACCGCCACCTCGGTGGTTTAAGGACAACTGGGCACGGCGGGCAAAATGAATTTAAACGGTGTCTCCAGTTGGAGACTGACCAGTTAGTTGAGTCAGATTATTCAATATAATACTAACTAAAAGCGATCATATCATAGCAAACTAATCATTAGCAGTTCAAAGTGTTATATATTCAGCTGAATTTATCTTATTATATTGTTGAACTAATTATATAAAACTAAATAGTCAGTGAAATAAAAATGAACTGGTTCTTTGCCTTTATTTCTTTATACAAATTTATAGAAGAGAAGGGCTAAGAGATTTCCTATCCTTTAATGCAGACAAAAGGAGACAGCAATGAAAGGGTTAAACCTGCAAGACCCTCAGAGAGAGGGGGGGGGGGAGATATTCAGAAGATGTATTTTGAAGAAAACAAGTATATTGATCTGAAATATAGTAAAATCATTTTAAATTCATCCAGGTTCCTTTGAATTTATCTTAAGGTATTTTACGTTATTTTTAACCATATTATTAAACTAATTATATAGAACCGTATAGTCAGTGCACGACAACTGAATTGGTTCTATGCCTTCATTTTTAATGAAATTTCCGATCATATAATTCAGAAAAAGGAGACAGCAATGAAAGGGTTAAACCTGCCAGACTAAAACACACAGAACTGTGAGAGCTTGTGAACTGTCTGAATGTGTGTGCGTGCAATGTATGAGGAGAGCACGAATGTATTATAAACGATAACGATCCAAATACAATTTATTTGCAGAAGTTTATATTTTAGTTTTATTTTTTTAATCCCTCTATGGATGTCGTTCTATGTATAACGTGCGCGATCATTATTAGGAGACGCTGCGCGTCTCTTTACGTGACAGAAATCTTCTAAATTCTAATTGAAGCTCTTTAATTCATTGTTGTGATTAAATGTTGTGTAATCGCTGGAATGGAATGGAATCGCTGGAATGAACCAGGTTAAAAAACACGTAAATGATTTCGTGATCACTCACAGAAATCATCAAACTGTCAAAAAAAAAAACGGCTCGCGATCTGTAGAATCGCTGGAATGGAATGGCTATTAAATGTAGAAATTACGTATGTATATTTCAATTATTCATGAATGATTGACAACTTCCAAATTCCCTTTTTGTTCTTAATTTAAACCTTCGCCACGGCAACACAATTTGAGATACACTATAATCGTTCGCAATTTAGCATCATCAGTATGTTGTCATCATGTGCAGAAGTTTATTATTAGTTATTTGCAGAAGTTTATATTTTAGTTTTATTTTTTTAAATCCCTGCATGGATGTCGTTCTTTGTATAACTGGGCGCGATCATTATTAGGAGACGCTGCGCGTCTCTTTGTGTGACATTAAAAAGCTTCTTTTACAGTTTGGAAGATTTTCTATGTTCTTGTGATCGAATCTTGTCTAATCGCTTAAATGATTTAAAGAATAAGGTTTAAAAACACTTAAAATCAAGTGGCTTTCACGCGGTCACGATCACTGCTTAGAGAGAAATGACGCGCAGCTCTTTGTTTAATCCATTAGGAAACGAAGTTTGCACAGATGCCACACATGGTCAACACATTAACACAGTCATACACATACAAATTCAAACTTCAATTTCAAAGAATTGAAAGGAACATTAAAAAGGCATGACAAGATTCTGAAAGACGCGAGAAAGAACGAGCCTCGGGAAGGTAAGGTTCTCAGACGCGGCGCGTCTATAATTGTCACAGAACACCTTCTAAACTAAAATTAAGCTTTTTATTACATTCTTGTGATTAAATCTTGTGTAATCGCTGGAATATTTTAACTTATAAGTTTAAAAAACACAAATGAGTTCGTGATCATTCACAGACATCACCAAACTGTGAAACATCAAGGGGCGTTGCTTCTATGATTGAACAGAAAGTACACAAAGCTGTCCACTAGAGGGAGCCACGAGACCGTGTTTGTTAAGAGCCTCAAAAACACCCAAGAATATTATTAAAGTTTGACGTCTTGCCATGGCAACAATATTTAAGATATCTCAAAGATATTCATATGTCTACATCTAAAATGTTTTGACATTATAATGAAGAAGTTTGAAGCAAATCGGATAAAAATAAGAGGGTGATCTCAAAGCATTTTGAAAGTGACACATTTCCTGCTGCCAATTGGTGGCGCTATATCTTTGACTCATAATAGTCACATCCATGTACTCGGCCTTCTACAACGAACACACAGGTGAAGTTTCATAAAAATCAATAAATGTATGCAGACGTTATAACACACTTCCTGTTTCTCTTTTCTCGCCATAAATTCGTTGCCTCGCCACGGTCAAACCGTGTGAGATATCAAAAATCCCCTGGCAATTTTGCATCATCAATGTCTTGACTTCATGCTGACCGAGTTTGGTGGTGATCGGATTAAGTGCCTAGGAGGAGTATATCAAATTCCAGAGCATGCGTTTTTCAAACAACCCATAATAGCTCACTTCCTGTTGAGGCGGCGAACAACTTAGAGCACGAAATTTGTCAGGCCTGATAAGGTCTATATGTGTATCGAGTTTCATACCAATATGTGCAAGCGTGTTTGATATATGGACCAAGTTTTCGGACCCCATTCAAGGGGGCGCTGTCGAGCCCCCCTGCCACGCCCGGGTCCCAGCCTCTGTGATTTCCTAATGGCCGTCTGTTCCAATATGTGTGAAATGTTTCAAGAGTTTTTGAGCATGTTAAGGGCCCCAAAAGTGCCTGAGTTTCATCCAATTTGAAAGATGCCCAGAGTCTCAAAACCATCTAAAACAAATATTTTGATCTGACACTTTGATCTATTGCTATGACAACAGTGTTTCCAATATATAAGATCTTTTTACAGGTCTACATTCGCCATGTCTTGACATTGTTCTGGTGAAGTTTGAAGCAAATCGGGTAAAAATAAGAGGGTGATCTCAAAGCATTTTGAAAGTGACACATTTCCTGCTGCCAATTGGTGGCGCTATATCTTTGACTCACAATAGTCACATCCATGTACTCGGCCTCCTACAACGAACACACAGGTGAAGTTTCATAAAAAACAATGAATGTATGCAGACGTTATAACACACTTCCTGTTTTGTTTTCTCGCCATAAATTCGTTGCCTCGCCACGGGCAAACCGTTTGAGATATCAAAAATCCCCTGGCAATTTTGCGTCATCAATGTCTTGTCTTCATGCTGACTGAGTTTGGTGGTGATCGGATTAAGCGCCTAGGAGGAGTATATCAAATTCCAGAGCATGTGCTTTTCAAACAACCCATAATAGCTCACTTCCTGTTGAGGCGGCGAACAACTTAGAGCACGAAAGTTGTCAGGCCCGATAAGGTCTATATGTGTACCGAGTTTCATACCAATATGTGCAAGCGTGTTTGATATATGGACCAAGTTTTCGGACCTCATTCAAGGGGGCGCTGTCGAGCCCCCCTGCCACGCCTGGGTCCCAGCCTCTGTCACGTCCTAATGGCCGCAGTTTCCAATGCGTGTGCAAAGTTTCAAGAGTTTTTGAGCATGTTAAGGGCCCCAAAAAGCCCCGAACGGTTGAAAAAAAATAAAAATAATAATAATAATAATCCTTAGAAAAACAATAGGGCCCTTCGCCCTTTGGGCTTGGGCCCTAATAAATATAGCTGCTAGCAGCGATGACGGACCCAAGCCGGTGGCACCGCCAACCCGGTGGCATCAAGGCAACTGTGCACAGCGGGAAAAATGAATTTGAAAGGTGTCTCCAGTTGGAGACTGACCAGTTAGTCGAGTCAGATTATTCAATATAATACTAACTAAAAGCGATCATATCATAGCCAACTTATCATTAGCAGTTCAAAGTGTTATATATTCAGCTGAATTTATCTTATTATATTGTTAAACTAATTATATAAAACTAAATAGTCAGTGAAATACTAATGAACTGGTTCTTTGCCTTTATTTCTTTATACAAATTTATAGAAGGGAAGGGCTAAGAGATTTCCTATCCTACAATGCAGACAAAAGGAGACAGCAATGAAAGGGTTAAACCTGCAAGACCCTGAGAGAGAGAGGGGGGGGGGGATATTCAGAAGAAATATTTTGAAGAAAAAAGAAAACAAGTATATTGATCTGAAATATAGTACATTCATTTTAAATTCAACCAGGTTCCTTTGAATTTATTTTAAGGTATTTTACGTTATTTTTAACCATATTATTAAACTAATTATATAGAACCCTATAGTCAGTGCACGACAACTGAATTGGTTCTATGCCTTCATTTTTTATGAAATTTCCGATCCTATAATTCAGAAAAAAGGAAACAGCAATGAAAGGGTTAAACCTGCCAGACTAAAACACAGAGAACTGTGAGAGCTCGTGAACTGTCTGAATGTGTGTGCGTGCAATGTATGAGGAGAGCACGAATGTAATATAAACGATAACGATCCAAATACAATTTATTTGCAGAAGTTTATATTTTAGTTTTATTTTTTAAAATCCCTGCATGGATATCGTTCAATGTATAACGTGCTCGATCATTATTAGGAGACGCTGCGCGTCTCTTTACGTGACAGAAATCTTCTAAATTCTAATTGAAGCTCTTTAATTCATTGATGTGATTAAATGTTGTGTAATCGCTGGAATGAACCAGGTTAAAAAACACGTAAATGATTTCGTGATCACTCTCACAGAAATCATCAAACTGTCACAAAAACGGCTCGCGATCTGTAGAATCGCTGGAATGGAATCGTTATTAAATATAGAAATTAGGTGTGTATATTTCAATTATTCATGAATGATTGACAACTTCCAAATTCCCTTTTTGTTCTTAATTTAAACCTTCGCCACGGCAACACCATTTGAGATACACTATAATCGTTCGCAATTTGGCATCATCAGTATGTTGTCATCATGTGCAGAAGTTTATTATTATTTATTTGACGAAGTTTATATTTTAGTTTTATTTTTTAAAATCCCTGCATGGATGTCGTTCTTTGTATAACTGGGCGCGATCATTATTAGGAAACGCTGCGCGTCTCTTTGTGTGACATTAAAAAGCTTATTTTACAGTTTGGAAGATTTTCTATGTTCTTGTGATCGAATCTTGTCTAATCGCTTGAATGTATTAAAGAATAAGGTTTAAAAACACTTAAAATCAAGTGGCTGTCACGCGGTCACGATCACTGCTTATAGAGAAATGACACGCGGCTCTTTGTTTAATCCATTAGGAAACGAAGTTTGCACAGATGCCACACAGCGTCAACACATTAACACAGTCATACACATAAAAATTCAAACTTCAATTTCAAAGAATTGAAAGGAACATTAAAAAAGCAATGACAAGTTTCTGAAAGACGCGAGAAAGAACGAGCCTCGGCAGGCGTTCCTTCTCAGACGCGGCGCGTCTATAATTGTTACAGAACACCTTCTAAACTAAAATTAAGCTTTTTAATACATTCTTGTGATTAAATCTTGTGTAATCGCTGGAATATTTTAACTTATAAGTTTAAAAAACAAAAATGAGTTCGTGATCATTCACAGACATCACCAAACTGTGAAACAAGGGGCGTTGCTTCTATGATTGAACAGAAAGTACACAGTGTTGTCCACTAGAGGGAGCCACGAGACCGTGTTTGTTAAGAGCCTCAAAAACACCCAAGAATATTATTAAAGTTTGACGTCTTGCCATGGCAACAATATTTAAAAAATCACAAAGACATTCACATGTCTAAATCAGAAATGTTTGGACATTATAATGAAGAAGTTTGAAGCAAATCGGTTAAAAATAAGAGGGTGATCTCAAAGTATTTTGAAAGTGACACATTTCCTGCTGCCAATTGGTGGCGCTATATCTTTGACACACAATAGTCACATCCATGTGCTCGGCCTCCTACAACGAACACACAGGTGAAGTTTCATAAAAATCAATGAATGTATGCAGACGTTATAACACACTTCCTGTTTCTGTTTTCTCGCCATAAATTCATTGACTCGCCACGGGCAAACCGTTTGAGATATCAAAAATTCACTGGACATTTGGCATCATCAATATCTTGTCTTCATGCTGACCGAGTTTGGTGGTGATCGGATTAAGCGCCTAGGAGCAGTATATCAAATTCCAGAGCATGCGTTTTTCAAACAACCCATAATAGCTCACTTCCTGTTGAGGCGGCGTACAACTTAGAGCACGAAAGTTGTCAGTGCCAATGAGTTCTTCATGTCTACCGAGTTTCATACTAATATGTGCAAGCGTGTTTGATATATGGACCAAGATTTCGGACCCCATTCAAGGGGGCGCTGTCGAGCCCCCCTGCCACGCCCGGGTCCCAGCCTCTGTGATTTCCTAATGGCCGTCGGTTCCAATATGTGTGAAATGTTTCAAGAGTTTTCGAGCATGTTAAGGGCCCCAAAAGTGCCTGAGTTTCATCCAATTTGAAAGATGCCCAGAGTCTCAAAACCATCTAAAACAAATATTTTGATCTGACACTTTGATCTATTGCTATGACAACAGTGTTTCCAATATATAAGATCTTTTTACAGGTCTACATTCGCCATGTCTTGACATTGTTCTGGTGAAGTTTGAAGCAAATCGGGTAAAAATAAGAGGGTGATCTCAAAGCATTTTGAAAGTGACACATTTCCTGCTGCCAATTGGTGGCGCTATATCTTTGACTCACAATAGTCACATCCATGTACTCGGCCTCCTACAACGAACACACAGGTGAAGTTTCATAAAAAACAATGAATGTATGCAGACATTATAACACATTTCCTGTTTCTGTTTTCTCGCCATAAATTTGTTGCCTCGCCACGGGCAAACCATTTGAGATATCAAAAATCCCCTGGCAATTTTGCGTCATCAATGTCTTGTCTTCATGCTGACCGAGTTTGGTGGTGATCGGATTAAGCGCCTAGGAGGAGTATATCAAATTCCAGAGCATGCGCTTTTCAAACAACCCATAATAGCTCACTTCCTGTTGAGGCGGCGAACAACTTAGAGCACGAAAGTTGTCAGTGCCGATGAGTTCTATACGTGTTTTGAGTTTCATACCAATATGTGCAACCGTGTTTGATATATGGACCAAGTTTTCAGACCCCATTCAAGGGGGCGCTGTCGAGCCCCCCTGCCACGCCCGGGTCCCAGCCTCTGTGAAATCGTAATCGCCGCGGGTTCCAATGCGTGTGCAAAGTTTCAAGAGTTTTCGTGCATGTTAAGGGCCCCAAAAGTGCCAAAAACCTAAAAAAAAATAATAATAATAATAATAATAATAATAAATATAGCTGCTAGCAGCGATGACGGGCCCAAGCCGGTGGCACCGCCACCTCGGTGGTTTAAGGACAACTGGGCACGGCGGGCAAAATGAATTTAAACGGTGTCTCCAGTTGGAGACTGACCAGTTAGTTGAGTCAGATTATTCAATATAATACTAACTAAAAGCAATCATATCATAGCAAAGTTATCATTAGCAGTTCAAAGTGTTATATATTCAGCTGAATTTATCTTATTATATTGTTAAACTAATTATATAAAACTAAATAGTCAGTGAAATACAAATGAACTGGTTCTTTGCCTTTTTTTCTTTATACAAATTTATAGAAGAGAAGGGCTAAGAGATTTCCTATCCTTTAATGCAAACAAAAGGAGACAGCAATGAAAGGGTTAAACTTGCAAGACCCTGAGAGAGAGAGAGAGAGAGATTCAGAAGAAATATTATGATGAAAACAAGTATATTGATCTGAAATATAGTACATTCATTTTAAATTCATCCATGTTCCATTGAATTTATCTTAAGGTTTTTTTACGTTATTTTTAAACATATTATTAAACTAATTATATAGAACCATATAGTCAGTGCACGACAACTGAACTGGTTCTATGCCTTTATTTTTGTCTACATGTCTACATCTGAAATGTTTGGACATTATAATGAAGAAGTTTTAAGCAAATCGGGTAAAAATAAGAGTGTGATCTCAAAGCATTTTGAAAGTGACACATTTCCTGCTGCCAATTGGTGGCGCTATATCTTTGACTCACAATAGTCACATACATGTGCTCGGCTTCCTACAACGAACACACAGGTGAAGTTTCATAAAAATCAATGAATGTATGCAAACGTAATAACACACTTCCTGTTTCTGTTTTCTCGCCATAAATTTGTTGCCTCGCCACGGGCAAAACGTTTGAAGTGATAGTTTCATCAGAGAGCGCCTCTAGAGGTCACTCTTGTGCCGCACTCTCCTCAGCCGCTCCAGTAACGGATGCGACCCAGAAAATGAAATCAAGCGCAGTTGTGCATTTGTTTGTACATGCTTGCTCGCAGTCTGGGAATGGGGGGATGGTTAATACAGTGAGACAGAGATTCAGAAGATTTAACAACATTTTAAACAAAAACTAAAATTTAAACGTGACAAAAAGTAGTCTTTGATAACTAAATATACATGCCAATAGAGTATGGGGAAAACATTGATTATAATACAAATTACTTTAAATCTGTTCGGAATTGTATCTAAACTTGTTAAAAATAACCATATGGTGCCATCTTTTGGTTATTACATTTCTTTTAAATTTCTTGTCCTTAAACAGATGGTTATTGTGATTATTTTTAAGTTAAACATACTATATTGATTAAAAAAAAATTGAATTTTTTATTCAATGTTAGTGTTATTGTATATAGAAATAAACAGTGTATGATTCAGAGGAGAATATTGTCTAGTATCATGAATTATCGAGTGTCATCTCAAAATACAACATATTAAAGAAAACAAATATATTGATTCGAAAATTGTATTTTCATTTTAAATTCTTCATGGTTCATTACCAAACATACATTTTTTTAAAAGTATTTTTAAAACAATGTCTATTAACAATGTCTCTAAAACAATGTTTTGTCTTCTCAACCCAGGTTAAAAATAGGTATTTGCTGCCCTCTAGTGCTCATTCTGTGATCATTCAAATATGACCATATTTTTTTTTCTTAATTTAAACCTTCGCCATGGCAACACCATTCGAGATATACAATAATCGTTTGCAATTTATCATTTTCAGTATATTGTCATCATATTCAGAAAGTTTGGTGTCAATAGCATGAATACCTTAAGAGGAATAGCTAAAACTTCAGAGCTTGATTATTCAAAATATCCACATTCAACCCAAAATATCTGACTTCCTGTTGGTCAGAGATAATGACTATTAATTAGAAAGTTGTCCGGCTTAATGAGCACAATAGGTGTACTGAGTTTGGTGACTGTAGGTTAAACTAGCCCCCCAACTTTTGTCAAAAGATGGCGCTATTGAGCCCCTCCTCCACGCCCATTTTTATGGCTTTACCCATGTCTACTGGTCGACAATATTGATGTATGTGTCGAGTTTCATGCAATTTGAAGCATGTTAAGAGCCTCAAAAACACCCAAGAATATTATTAAAGTTTGACGTCTTGCCATGGCAACAATATTTAAGATATCACAAAGATATTCATATGTGTACATCTGAAATGTTTGGACATTATAATTAGGAAGTTTGAAGCAAATCGGGTAAAAATAAGAGGGTGAACTCAAAGCATTTTGAAAGTGACACATTTCCTGCTGCCAATTGGTGGCGCTATATCTTTGACTCATAATAGTCACATCCATGTACTCGGCCTCCTACAACGAACACACAGGTGAAGTTTCATAAAAATCAATGAATGTATGCAGACGTTATAACACACTTCCTGTTTCTCTTTTCTCGCCATAAATTCATTGCCTCGCCACGGGCAAACCGTTTGAGATATCAAAAATTCACTGGACATTTGGCATCATCAATATCTTGTCTTCATGCTGACCGAGTTTGGTGGTGATCGGATTAAGCGCCTAGGAGCAGTATATCAAATTCCAGAGCATGCGTTTTTCAAACAACCCATAATAGCTCAGTTCCTGTTGAGGCGGCGTACAACTTAGAGCACGAAAGTTGTCAGGCCCGATCAGATCTATATGTGTTTTGAGTTTCATACCAATATGTGCAAGCATGTTTGATATATGGACCAAGATTTCGGACCCCATTCAAGGGGGCGCTGTCGAGCCCCCCTGCCACGCCCGGGTCCCAGCCTCAGTGATTTCCTAATGGCCGCCGGTTCCAATGTGTGTGCAAAGTTTCAAGAGTTTTCGAGCATGTTAAGGGCCCCAAAAGTGCCCGAGTTTCATCCAATTTGAAAGATGCCAAGAGTCTCAAAACGATCCAAAACAAATATTTTGATCTGACACTTTGATCTGTTGCTATGACAACAGTGTTTCGAATATATAAGATCTTTTAACAGGTCTACATTCGCCATGTCTTGACATTATTCTGGTGAAGTTTGAAGCAAATCGGGTAAAAATAAGAGGGTGAACTCAAAGCATTTTGAAAGTGACACATTTCCTGCTGCCAATTGGTGGCGCTATATCTTTGACTCATAATAGTCACATCCATGTACTCGGCCTCCTACAACGAACACACAGGTGAAGTTTCATAAAAATCAATAAATGTATGCAGACGTTATAACACACTTCCTGTTTCTCTTTTCTCGCCATAAATTCGTTGCCTCGCCACGGGCAAACCGTTTGAGATATCAAAAATCCCCTGGCAATTTTGCGTCATCAATGTCTTGACTTCATGCTGACCGAGTTTGGTGTTGATCGGATTAAGCGCCTAGGAGGAGTATATCAAATTCCAGAGCATGCGTTTTTCAAACAACCCATAATAGCTCACTTCCTGTTGAGGCGGCGAACAACTTAGAGCACGAAAGTTGTCAGCCCCGATAAGGTCTATATGTGTACCGAGTTTCATACCAATATGTGCAAGCGTGTTTGATATATGGACCAAGTTTTCAGACCCCATTCAAGGGGGCGCTGTCGAGCCCCCCTGCCACGCCCGGGTCCCAGCCTCTGTGAAATCGTAATCGCCGCGGGTTCCAATGCGTGTGCAAAGTTTCAAGAGTTTTCGTGCATGTTAAGGGCCCCAAAAGTGCCAAAAACCTAAAAAAAAATAATAATAATAATAATAATCCTAAGGAAAACAATAGGGCCTTCGCCCTTTGGGCTTGGGCCCTAATAATAAATATAGCTGCTAGCAGCGATGACGGGCCCAAGCCGGTGGCACCGCCAACCCGGTGGCATCAAGGCAACTGTGCACGGCGGGAAAAATGAATTTAAAAGGTGTCTCCAGTTGGAGACTGACCAGTTAGTCGAGTCAGATTATTCAATATAATACTAACTAAAAGCGATCATATCATAGCCAACTTATCATTAGCAGTTCAAAGTGTTATATATTCAGCTGAATTTATCTTATTATATTGTTAAACTAATTATATAAAACTAAATAGTCAGTGAAATACAAATGAACTGGTTCTTTGCCTTTATTTCTTTATACAAATTTATAGAAGAGAAGGGCTAAGAGATTTCTTATCCTACAATGCAGACAAAAGGAGACAGCAATGAAAGGGTTAAACCTGGAAGACCCTTAGAGAGAGAGAGAGAGAGAGAGAGAGAGAGAGATTCAGGAGAATTATTTTAAAGAAAACAAATATATTGATCTGAAATAAAGTACATTCTGTGCAAACTTTGTTTCCTAATGGATTAAACAAAGAGCCGGGCGTCATTTCTCTATAAGCAATGATCGTGACCGCGTGAAAGCCACTTGATTTTAAGTGTTTTTAAACCTTATTCTTTAAATCATTCAAGCGATTAGACAAGATTCGATCACAAGAACATAGAAAATCTTCCAAACTGTAAAAGAAGCTTTTTAATGTCACACAAAGAGAGGCGTAGCGTCTCCTAATAATGATCGCGCCCAGTTATACAAAGAACGACATCCATGCAGGGATTTTAAAAAATAAAACTAAATAAAATATAAACTTCTGCAAATAGCTAATAATAAACTTCTGCACATGATGACCACATACTGATGATGCTAAATTGCGAACGATTATAGTGTATCTCAAATGGTGTTGCCGTGGCGAAGGTTTAAATTAAGAACAAAAAGGGAATTTGGAAGTTGTCAATCATTCATGAATAATTGAAATATACACACCTAATTTCTATATTTAATAGCGATTCCATTCCATTCCAGCGATTCTACAGATCGCGAGCCGTTTTTTTTGACAGTTTGATGATTTCTCTGAGAGTGATCACGAAATCATTTACGTGTTTTTTAACCTGGTTCATTCCAGCGATTACATTCCATTCCAGCGATTACACAACATTTAATCACAACAATGAATTAAAGAGCTTCAATTAGAATTTAGAAGATTTCTGTCACGTAAAGAGACGCGCAGCGTCTCCTAATAATGATCGCGCACGTTATACATAGAACGACATCCATGCAGGGATTTTAAAAATAAAACTAAAATATAAACTTCTGCAAATAAATTGTATTTGGATCGTTATTGTTTATATTACATTCGTGCTCATCAATTAATTTAATTGATGTTCAACAAGTAGTAAACAGAGATTATAAAGATAACAAAATGATAAAGCTTGGGTTGCTGAATATTCGATCCCTTTCTTCAAAAGCACTTATTGTAAATGATATTATCACAGAAAATAACCTAGATGTGCTGTGTTTGACAGAAACCTGGCTAAAACCAGACGATTACATTACTTTAAATGAGTCTAGCCCTCAAGGTTACTATTATCGACACGAACCTCGTCAGAAAGGTAAAGGGGGAGGTGTTGCTGTAATCTATAGTAATATCTTCAGTATTACTCAAAAGTCTTTCAAATATATCTCTTTTGAAGTGATGGTGCTCTATGTAACGTTATATAATGTAAGTGACAAATCTCATTTGAAATTTGTGTTGGCTACTGTATACAGGCCACCAGGGCACCATACAGATTTTATCAAAGAATTTGCTGATTTTCTATCGGAGTTAGTACTGGCTGTAGATAAAGTCCTTATTGTTGGTGATTTTAATATACATGTAGATAATGAAAAAGACGCATTGGGATTGGCACTAACAGATATTCTAAGCTCTATTGGAGTTAGACAACACGTGTCAGGACCAACTCAATGTCGTAATCATACACTAGATCTAATATTGTCACATGGAATCGATATTGATGCCGTTCAAATTCTGCAGCAGAGCGATGACGTCTCAGATCATTATCTAGTCTCATGCGTGCTACATTTATCCAAGGCTGGAAAACCGCCTGTCTGCCATAAATATGTTAGAACCATCACTTCTACCACTAAAAATTGCTTTATAAATAATCTTCCTGATCAGTTTCATCAACTTAGCAAACCAGACAGCTTAGAAGAACTCGATGTTGCAACAGAAACTATTGACGCTCTCTTTTCGAACACTCTAGACTCTGTCGCTCCTTTGCGCTTAAAAAAGATTAAAGATATTAGTCCAACGCCATGGTATAACGAGCACACTCGGGCCCTTAAGAGAGCAGCCAGAAAACTGGAGCGCAGCTGGAAGAATTCAAAACTAGAAGTTTTTCAGATTTCATGGAGAGAGAAAATGATGGAGTACAGAAAGGCTGTAAAAACCGCTAGATCTGCTTATTTTTCAAATCTTTTAGAAGAAAATAAACACAACCCTAAGTATTTATTTAATACAGTGGCTAAATTAACAAGAAATACAGCCTCAACTTCTGATGTTTCCAAACAGCACAGCAGTAATGACTTTATGAACTTCTTTACTTGCAAGATTGACAACATTAGAGAGAAAATTATAGCCATGCAACTGTCTACTACAGTATCACATCAGACAGTGGGTTGTTGTATCCCTGAGGAAAAATTCCATTCATTCGCTGCTATAGGAAAGGAAGAATTGTCTAAACTTGTTAAATCATCAAAATCTACAACATGTATGTTAGACCCTATACCGACTAAGCTATTGAAAGAGATGCTTCCAGAGGTCATAGATCCTCTTCTTAAGATCATTAATTCATCTTTATCACTAGGTTACGTACCAAAACATTTTAAGCAGGCTATTATCAAACCTCTTATTAAAAAACCACAACTTGATCCTGGTGAATTAGTCAATTACAGACCGATTTCCAATCTACCTTTTCTGTCAAAAATACTAGAAAAGGCAGTATCATCTCAGCTTAGTTCCTACTTGGAAAGAAATGGTATCTGTGAGGATTTCCAGTCAGGATTTAGATCGTACCATAGTACTGAGACTGCTCTCATTAGAGTTACAAATGATTTGCTCTTATCATTAGATCATGGTTGTATCTCTCTATTAGTGTTACTAGAGCTCAGTGCTGCTTTTGACACAATCGACCACAATATTCTTTTGAATAGACTAGAAAATTATGCTGGAATTAGTGGAATTGCATTGGCATGGTTCAAATCATACTTATCTGACCGTTATCAGTTTGTAGTAGTAAACGAAGAGATGTCATTTCGATCACAAGTTAAATATGGAGTACCACAAGGCTCAGTTCTAGGACCGTTGCTTTTCACTCTGTACATGCTACCCTTGGGAGATGTCATTAGGAAGCATGGCATTAGCTTTCACTGTTACGCTGATGATACTCAGCTCTATATTTCCTCACGCCCTGACGAAACCTACCAATTCTCAAAATTAACAGAATGCGTAGCTGATATAAAAAATTGGATGACTTGTAATTTCCTACTACTAAACTCAGAAAAAACAGAGATTCTAATTATTGGACCAAAAACTTCACATAAAAACCTAGAATACTGTCTAACACTTGATGGCTGCTCTGTTAAGTCATCTTCGTCAGTTAGGAACCTGGGTGTGCTCTTTGATACCAATCTTTCATTTGAAAGCCACATTTCTAGCATATGTAAAACCGCATTCTTCCATCTTAAAAATATATCTAAATTGCGACATATGCTCTCAATGACAAATGCGGAACAGCTAGTTCATGCGTTTATGACCTCGAGACTAGATTACTGTAACACTCTATTGGGTGGTTGCCCTGCTCACGTGATAAACAAATTACAGCTGGTCCAAAACGCAGCTGCTAGTCCTTACTAGAACCAGGAAATATGAACATATTAGCCCTGTTCTGTCAAAACTGCACTGGCTCCCTATTAAACATCGTATAGATTTTAAAATCTTGCTAATTACTTACAAAGCACTAAATGGCTTAGCTCCCCAGTACCTGAGTGAGCTCTTAATGCATTATAGTCCTTCGCGTCTATTACGATCTCAGAATTCTGGCCAGTTGTTAATACCTAGAATATCAAAATCAACCGCAGGCGGTAGATCCTTTTCCTATTTGGCACCTAAACTCTGGAACAATCTTCCTAGCATTGTTCGGGAAGCAGACACACTCTGTCAGTTTAAATCTAGACTAAAAACGCATCTATTATGGCATACACATGACGCACTATAAACTTTTGTCTTCATATCCGTTAAAGGATTGTTAGGCTGCATAGATCAGGTCAGCCGGAACCGGGAACACTTCCTATAACACCAGATGTACTCGGTACATCAGAAGAAGAATGGCGTCTACGCTAATTTTTTGTCTCTCTGCTTATCCCGAGGTTTACCAATTAACGTGATTGGCTGGATCTGGGCTGTGTCCGGGTCGGACGGGGAACCTGTGCCTGTGTGCGGCAGCAATGTGGCCCTGTGGTGTCGGCGGAGACTGTGTTAACTAGCTCATCCTTTGTTAAGACCTTACCGACTCATCAGCCAGTGGCACATATCCCAACAAACCGTCCCATACCGGCGTGATCAAAAAGATCTTAAACTAGATTAAATATTTTGACTGTTGCGATTCCAAAACGGTTTAATGACCTGTAACTCTGCCTGAGTATCGGACAAGTGTTCACTGTTGGCCAGAGGAGAACTGGCCCCCCGACTAAGCCTGGTTTCTCCCGAGGTTTTTTTCTCCATTTGTTGGAGTTTTGGTTCCTTGCCGCTGTTGCCTTTGGCTTGCTTAAGTTGGGGACACTTGCTTGATATTCAGCAGTGTTTTTGATATGCCTGCATTGGCGCCGTTGTATACAAACTGAGCTGAGCCGGACGATTACGTCACTGTTTTCTGCAGTGCTGATATACATAAATCAACTAGACTAATAACTATTGATATTTGCAACGGAATGAATCAATAATATATAGAATAAGCTGCACAATGACACCATTTTCTTATTAATGTAAAGCTGCTTTGCCACAATTTGCATTGTAAAAAGCGCAATATAAATAAAGATGACTTGACTTGACTTGACTCTCCTCATACATTGCATGCACACACATTCAGACAGTTCACGAGCTCTCACAGTTCTCTGTGTTTTAGTTTGGCAGGTTTAACCCTTTCGTTGCTGTCTCCTTTTTTCTGAATTATAGGATCGGAAATTTCATAAAAAATGAAGGCATAGAACCAATTCAGTTTTCGTGCACTGACTATATGGTCCTATATAATTAGTTTAATAATATGGTTAAAAATAACATAAAATACCTAAAGATAAATTCAAAAGAACCTGGATTAATTTAAAATGATTTTACTATATTTCAGATCAATATACTTGTTTTCTTCAAAATATATCTTCTGAATATCCCCCCCCCCCCTTCTCTCTCTCTCTGAGGGTCTTCCAGGTTTAACCCTTTCATTGCTGTCTCTTTTTTTCTGAATTATAGAATCGGAAATCTCATAAAAAATGAAGGCATAGAACCAATTCAGTTGTCGTGCACTGACTATATGGTTCTATATAATTAGTTTAATAATATGGTTAAAAATAACGTAAAATACCTTGAGATAAATTCAATGGAACCTGGATGAATTTAAAATGAATGTACTATATTTCAGATCAATATACTTGTTTTCTTCAAAATATTTCTTCTGAATATCTCCCCCCCCTCTCTCTCTGAGGGCCTTGCAGGTTTAACCCTTTCATTGCTGTCTCCTTTTGTCTGCATTGTAGGATAGGAAATCTCTTAGCCCTTCTCTTCTATAAATTAGTATAAAGAAATAAAGGCAAAGAACCAGTTCATTTGTATTTCACTGACTATTTAGTTTTATATAATTAGTTTAACAATATAATAAGATAAATTCAGCTGAATATATAACACTTTGAACTGCTAATGATAACTTTGCTATGATATGATGGCTTTTAGTTAGTATTATATTGAATAATCTGACTCAACTAACTGGTCAGTCTCCAACTGGAGACACCGTTTAAATTCATTTTGCCCACCGTGCCCAGTTGTCCTTAAACCACCGAGGTGGCGGTGCCATCGGCTTGGGCCCGCACATTGCTGCTAGCAGCTATATTTATTGATTTGATGTATATTGTTTTATTCTTTGAATTGGATTTGAAATATTGTTCTATTACCTGGTTAATAAATTGTTATGTTTAAATTTATTCTGATTGACTATGAAATTATTAACTCTAGTAGGGTACGTTAAGTCCATAACACCACAAATCTACGCTCAGGTTAGTAACGGACCAAAACTCAGTTTGTGGAGCATTAGCGCACATCAACTGAAGTTTTGGAGCTCCGACTAACACACTGGCATTAGTCATGTGTACTTAGACTGTAGAGGCTAATAATGGATTTTCCGTTCAGAACAAGAAAGGGTTGTCAGACCAATCTGAATAGGGTCAGCCTCAACCTCTGATTATTGTAATATTATTCTAACTAAGTGTACGTGGGAAACCATGGCATGATTATGTAAAGTTATCATTAGAGGAGGTTAGATTGGTCAGCTTGGTTCTATGGTAATGGTAATGACCTCTGGATAGATATAGTCTTACTTTAATTAAGTGTTTACATATCTATGGGGACTGAATAACGTACTTTTAGAAATAAGCAAGCATGGTGCAGCGTCTAAAAGTATCAGTCAATTGCCTCTGTCTAGATGACCAAGACTGACGAGTTTGTGATTAAGAGATCGTATTCCCGATCGGTGTGAGACTCAAAAGGTTATAGGAATCCGAACGAACGAGTATAATTCAAACTAAGGGTTAAAAGGAATAGTCAAACATTTATTCAAATGTATAAATAATCAAATATGATTTAAACTTTTTCATAATTGGAGTCAGATGAAAATACAGAGGTAATGCATATAAAGAAATGTATTTAATTTAATTGTTCTGCATTGTATAAAGGAAGACAGTGACACGCAGATCCCTTCACCCGCTTTATTGGAAACCGTCAATGGACCAGTGGGCGGGCCTTACATTGTCAAGAGGAAAATGAGAAATAAGAGACCAAAAAATGTAGATGAGATGAAGGCCACAGTCAAAGAAACCTGGGCTTCCATACCACCTCAGCAGTGCCGCAAACTGATCAACTCCATGCCACGCCGAATTGAGGCAGTAATTAAAGCAAAAGGAGCCCCTACCAAGTATTGAGTAAATACCATAAATGAACAAACTTTCCAGAAGGCCAACAATTCACCAAAAATGTTTTTATATTGGTCTTATGAAGTATTCTAATTTGTTAATTGGTGAATTGGTGACGTTTTTGATAAATGTGAGCCAAAATCATCACAATTAAAAGAACCAAAGCCATAAACTACTTCGGTCTGTGTGCACTGAATTTATTTAATACACAAGTTTCACAATTTGAGTTGAATTACTGAAATAAATGAACTTTTCCATGACATTCTAAATTATTGAGATGCACCTATAATTTGTTCCTGTGTTGCAAAGCTGAATTTTCAGAATCATTACTCCAATCTTCAGTGTCGCATGATCCTTCAGAAATCATTCTAATTTGCTGATTTGGTGCTCAAGAAACGTTTCTTCTTATTATTAATGTTGACAACAGTTGTGCAACTTAATATTTTTGTACTGACCCCAAACTTTTGAATAATAAATGTACAAGAGAAACTGAATTTGTATTTTTCAATATGAAAAATGGTATTTCAATTCCAATTAAATGTAGATGGTTACATTTGTTTGGGTTTCTATGCTCTCACCTGTGTGTCAACCCATTTCACTCCATCAGGGTGGTGCTCCACACGACCATAGAAATGCACAGGTCGCATGTATTCAGGCCGAGCTTTTTCCCAAGGGTTTCCATAGCGCAACCAATCATCCGCCTCCTCCACCTGTTAAATTATGTCAATCATTTACTAAGAACCAAATGCATCAAGGGAAGTGAAATATATTTCACTGAGATAGTTGCAAGTTTATTTTACCTGCCAGCCCTTTACGATTTTCTGATTAAAAATTCCAAACTCATAACGGATTCCATATCCATATGCTGCCAGGCCCAAGGTTGCCATGGAGTCCAGGAAGCAAGCTGAAGAAGAAAAGAAATTAAAGTGAATTAAAGCACCAACTCAACAGTACAAGCCTCCATTAATCTTCTGATCAACACATTTAAAGAGACTGAGTTCACCTGCCAGTCGACCAAGGCCTCCGTTGCCTAGGCCAGCATCCTCCTCCATGTCCTGCAGCTCTTCCATATCCAGACCCAACTGATAAGAAACAGATCATGAAAGCCAGGCAGGACCAAAACAGGTATATAACTTCTCAGGGTAAAAAAAAACATTCCCTGTTGCCTGGTTTCATCTTTCATCCTCTTTAAAAGGCATTCTCAGGATAGCATATGATCCAAGTTGAACAGTATTACAGTGCAAATATACAGTGGACAGAGAGTATTCAGACCACCTTCAATTTTTCACTCTTAGTTATATTGCAGCCATTTTCTAAAATCATTTAAGTTCACTTTTTTTCCTCATTAATGTACACACAGCACCCCATATTGACAGAAAAACGCAGAATTCTTGACATTTTTGCAGATTTATTAAAAAAGAAAACTGAAATATCACAGACCCTTTCAGTATATATCAGACCCTTTGCTCAGTATTTAGTAGAAGCACCCTTTTGATCTAATACAGCCAAGAGTCTTTTTGGGAAAAATGCAACAAGTCTTTCACACCTGGATTTGGGGATCCTCTGTTTTTTGCCACACATAACCCTTAGAATTAAGGACAAAAAGTTCTATCTTGGTCTCATCAGACCAGAGAATCTATTTCTCACCATCTTTGAGTCCTTCAGGTGTTTTTTAGCAAACTCCATGCAGGCTTCCATGTGTCTTGCACTGAGGAGAGGCTTCCGTCGGGCCACACTGCCATAAAGCCCTGACTGGTGGAGGGCTGCAGTGATGGTTGACTTTCTACAGCTTTCTCCCATCTCCCAACTGCACCTCTAGAGCTCAGCCACAGTGATCTTTGGGTTCTCCTTTACCTCTCTCACCAAGGCTCTTCTCCCCTGATAGCTCAGTTTGGCCGGACGGCCATCTCCAGGAAAGGTTCTAGTCGTCCCAAACGTCTTCCATTTAAAGATTATAGAGGCCACTGTGCTCTTAGGAACCTTAAGTGCAGCAGAAATTGTTTTGTAACCTTGGCCAGATCTGTGCCTTGCGACAAGACCCAAAACAGGGTCTTGCAGGTTTAACCCTTTCATTGCTGTCTCCTTTTGTCTGCATTATAGTATAAGAAATCTCTTAGCCCTTCTCTTCTATAAATTTGTATAAAGAAATAAAGGCAAAGAACCAGTTAATCTGTATTTCACTGACAATTTAGTTTTATATAATTAGTTTAACAATATAATAAGACAAATTCAGTTGAATATATAACACTTTGAACTACTAATGATAACTTTGCTATGATATGATCGCTTTTAGTTAGTATTATATTTGAATGTATATATTAAGACAATGTCAAAGATTAATTTCTGTCAGAGTATAGACTTTATTCTTATTGTTTAAAATGTTATTGAATAATATGACTAAACTAACTGGTCAGTCTCCAACTGAAGACACCATTTAAATTTATTTTGCCCGCCGTGCACAGTTGTCTTGAAGCCACCAGGCTGGGGCCCGTCATCGCTGCTTGCAGCTATATTTAGGGCCCAAGCCCTGAAAGGGCGCAGGACCCTATTGTTCGTCTAAGGATTATTATTATTAGGGCCCAAGCCCTGAAAGGGCGAAGTCCCTATTGTTTTCCTTAGGATTATTATTAGGGCCCAAGCCCTGAAAGGGCGAAGGCCCTATTGTTTTCCTTAGGATTATTATTAGGGCCCAAGCCCTGAAAGGGCGCAGGACCCTATTGTTCATCTAAGGATTATTAGGGCCCAGGCCCTGAAAGGGCTCTATTGTTCTTCTAAGCGATTATTAGGACCCAAGCCATGAAAGGGCGAAGGGCCGTACTGTTCTTCTAAGGATTATTAGGGCCCAAGCCCTGAAAGGGCGAAGGCCCTATTGTTTTCCTTAGGATTATTAGGGCCCAAGCCCTGAAAGGGCGAAGGCCCTATTGTTTTCCTGAGGATTATTATTAGGGCCCAAGCCCTGAAAGGGCGCAGGACCCTATTGTTCTTCTAAGGATTATTAGGGCCCAAGCCCTGAAAAGGCGCAGGACCCTATTGTTCTTCTAAGGATTATTAGGGCCCAAGCCCTGAAAGGGCGCAGGACCCTATTGTTCATCTAAGGATTATTAGGGCCCAAGCCCTGAAAGGGCTCTATTGTTCTTCTAAGCGATTATTAGGACCCAAGCCATGAAAGGGCGAAGGGCCCTATTGTTCTTCTAAGGATTATTAGGGCCCAAGCCCTGAAAGGGTGAAGGCCCTATTGTTTTCTTTAGGATTATTATTAGGGCCCAAGCCCTGAAAGGGCGAAGGCCCTATTGTTTTCCTTAGGATTATTATTAGGGCCCAAGCCCTGAAAGGGCGCAGGACCCTATTGTTCATCTAAGGATTATTAGGGCCCAGGCCCTGAAAGGGCTCTAATGTTCTTCTAAGCGATTATTAGGACCCAAGCCATGAAAGGGCGAAGGGCCGTACTGTTCTTCTAAGGATTATTAGGGCCCAAGCCCTGAAAGGGCGAAGGCCCTATTGTTTTCCTTAGGATTATTAGGGCCCAAGCCCTGAAAGGGCGAAGGCCCTATTGTTTTCCTGAGGATTATTATTAGGGCCCAAGCCCTGAAAGGGCGCAGGACCCTATTGTTCTTCTAAGGATTATTAGGGCCCAAGCCCTGAAAAGGCGCAGGACCCTATTGTTCTTCTAAGGATTATTAGGGCCCAAGCCCTGAAAGGGCGCAGGACCCTATTGTTCATCTAAGGATTATTAGGGCCCAAGCCTTGAAAGGGCTCTATTGTTCTTCTAAGCGATTATTAGGACCCAAGCCATGAAAGGGCGCAGGACCCTATTGTTCTTCTAAGGATTATTAGGGCCCAAGCCCTGAAAAGGCGCAGGACCCTATTGTTCTTCTAAGGATTATTAGGGCCCAAGCCCTGAAAGGGCGCAGGACCCTATTGTTCATCTAAGGATTATTAGGGCCCAAGCCTTGAAAGGGCTCTATTGTTCTTCTAAGCGATTATTAGGACCCAAGCCATGAAAGGGCGAAGGGCCCTATTGTTCTTCTAAGGATTATTAGGGCCCAAGCCCTGAAAGGGTGAAGGCCCTATTGTTTTCTTTAGGATTATTAGGGCCCAAGCCCTGAAAGGGCGAAGGCCCTATTGTTTTCCTTAGGATTATTATTAGGGCCCAAGCCCTGAAAGGGAGCAGGACTCTATTGTTCTTCTAAGGATTATTATTATTAGGGCCCAAGCCCTGAAAGGGCGCAGGACCCTATTGTTCTTCTAAGGATTATTAGGGCCCAAGCCCTGAAAAGGCGCAGGACCCTATTGTTCTTCTGAGGATTATTATCAAGCACAAGCACTTAAATGCTGTCAAATATAGCGTTTCGGGTGAAAACGCGATTCAGCTATGGCGTAATTCTGAATCTTTAGGCTTGCCATATAAATAAGGGGTGAACTAGTGATGTGTGTTACGTTTGTAGAGCGTCACACGAGAGTCGTTAATTAGGCGAGTCATCATGAGGTCGGATCTCTTAACGGTTATCATTGCCGTTTTGTCAACATGTCTAATTGTAACACTTGCTAACAATTTTATTCAAAATCACAATTTCCAGATTTAAAAATAATAAAATCGAGGCAAAACATTAAATTCGAATTAATTTGAAAAAAAAAAAAAAATAATTGCCCAGCCGTAGTTGTACAAAACTCCTCTCACCTGATAGATTGCTTCGTCACAAGCATTCTCCAAAGCTAAATTTACCATGGTGTTTTGAAGTGTCCGACCCATGTAGAATTCCAAAGAAAGGTAGTACACACGCTAAAAGTGGAGACAAAGAAGGAGAAAGGGGGAAAGGGTAAAGACAAGGTAATGTGAGTAAAAAAGAACATTTTTTAAATTAGAAAAAAAATGTTTGTTTTTTTATACTTGTATTAAAGCAAAAGTGAGTAGGAGCCATAGAAGCCCCTGCTAAGCAGACATCTAGTGACAAGTAGCTATGATTGTGACAAGTGCACAACATAAGCCTAATCTGTATTCCATGTCTTGAGACCTCATTGGACGTCAACGCAAAATATTCAATTATTGAAGGTTGACCAGTGACACAAGTATCACGAAGGATTTGCTATAGTGCACAAAAAACAGCTTTTAATATTTCAGTCTCTTGTCTATAAATCAAAGTATAAGGATAACAAAGGCTGTCTCTGGCACGTTGCTCACATTAAAAATAGTGCTGTCAGTGTTTAAGGTTATTTATACACTCTGTCAGGGTGCCAGCCACTTGGATAGTGATGACACAAATTCCAAATACAATAGTTTCCAATCCTTCAGTTATTTTTTTTTTTTACTTTAAGTATTTTGCTTTTTATCTTAGAATATAAAATGTAAAAAGTAAAATTTAAAATTTCCTGTGGGAACCCGGTAAGCTCCGGTTTTGTGATTAGTTAGGGCTATGTGATCCTTTCCCAAAGCAAAATGGCAGTTTTAGATTGATGAGTAAAATATTGTGTTATAAACATTACTAAGTTGCTTATGAGGGCTAAAATGATTGTCTTGCCTCCTTGTGACAACCACAGACTTCCTCTTTACAGGTTCCAGGACTGCACTACAGACTGAACATTAGACTGAAAGGACCAATCACAATTATGTAAGCAAATAAAGGCGCAAAAAATAAAACCAATCACGATGAAATACGTATAAATTACGATGACATTTTCATGACATTATGACGACAACAAAAAATTTTTTAATTGTGTAATGATTTTAGAAAACAATTGCACCCTAAACTCAAATTAGGTATAAAAAAAAAAAGGTTTTCGTGTGGAATGTGTATAGGAGTTGCAATCTGAAAGATGTTTCGAATAGGCATTACAGAAAATTAAGTTGTTAAAATGTTGCTACTTGTTTCAACATATAGGCTACAAAGATTGTTGATGTTCCGTAAATAGTTCGCACGCTCGACGATTCAAAAATAACAATTTGACCTGTTGATGCTTGCCAAGGACACAAAGGCATACATTCGTGTTAATTGATCTGCGGGACCTTGAATGAAGGCGCTTTGACATCAGTCATGGAGAGATTATGTAATTATTGAGAAAAAAAAAAAATCCTGCCATCTGCTGAGCCATTGGCATTTAGCGTCTTTTCCTGGTGCAATACAAATGCATTAATATTAAACCTGCAACAAAGATAGACATTTTCTTTGTGCATTTTGCATTGTGGCTGTTCTACTGCGCAACATTATGTCTCCCCGTTGCGGGATCCGACCCCTCCTCCCTCCTGTCAGTGGTGTAGCCTACGTGTGGCCCCCGACGGTAAAATGAAACTGCGGCATTCGAGTTTCTTACTTTAGGGTCTTTCTCGTAATAATGTTGTTGCGTCCGGATCCATCTTCCCACCAAATGGTCGCGGACGGTGTGCGCCAGGGCGAAGTAGTAGTCGCGCTTCGTTGCAACATTACGGTCCTTAACCAAAGTGAAGTGCAGATGGCGATTAAAATTGGTCTTGAGATCTGCGACGTTTTCAACCCCAGCGAGACCTCGCACGGAAATTTGCTTCCTTTTCTCTTGGTCCGACAGTGGCTTGGACATCTTGTAGACTGTTGTAGGTTTCGTGCACGAGGGATATCTGTCTACGTGATGCCTGCTGCGTGTGTTGTGACGCGCGTCACCGTGATCTCCAGCTGATGCTTCAGGGTCAAGCGCGCCCATTGGCGGTGCGCTCACACCCTCTCTGTATAGGCAATACAAGACTACTATATATTTACAGGCTGGGCCCTGGGTCATAAAAAATTAACAAAAGTGGAAAGAACATTTTTTCAAATACAATAAGAAACAAATAAGAAGTTTGCATCAGAGTCACATCACTCACAAATTGCTGAAAAAAGGCACGTGCACAGATTAGAGGTCGGGTTTGGGTAAATGTCTCATAAATATCTTAGAAAAACTATATAAAGTTAAGGGTTTTGTCTGCTGTATTGTGGCTGAAAGAGCACACGAGAGCGGAAGCACATTTAGTCGCTATAGCAGTATAATTTTAACAGAACTGTTTTGCGCGTACCCCCACTCTTGCGACTGCGGTCAAGCCAGCCGCCACAAGGAAATGAGGGGTCAATCTAACCGCCCGTACTTTTCGTGGTCCGCGCATACACAAGCTATAATGGAAAGACTGTAAGAAAACTGAATTCATTTATTCAGTCAGTCTGTCTGTATATTAAAAGTAACAACTAAATAAATAAATATTTACAGCACAATTTCTCCTGATAATGATAGTACACATCACAGCCTGTCACTGTGTGATATGATGAATTCCAAAATAAAAGCCCTTCAGCACTCTCATATGCTGGTTTGTCCATACATTCAAAAATTCATTTAAAAAAGCCCAAGTTTCCACAGACCAATTTCACCTCAGGTGAAGAGGACACCTTCTCACAGTGTCAAATGCACCCTTTCAGAATAAGACCCCCCTAAAACTCATATATACCTCATAAAAAGTCCTAGTTTCCACAGACCAATTTCTCCTCTGGTGGAGAGGACGTGTCTGTGCACGGAAAGAAAAGTATACCCAGGCCATTATAGTGTCAAAACAAGTGTTATGCAGAATGGTAACAAGCAAAAAAGACACAGCAGCACAGTAATACTGTGTGTATTAAATAGTGTGTTTAGAGTTTATTGGCAATGCAGCACATGCAATCCTAAACACGGAGTGGAAAAACGTGTTTTTACAAATAAAGATTAGCAATAAAGAAAAGATGACATTCAGAGCAGGCATAAGGAATATCAATGAGAAAAACATGGCAATGCAAGTAAACACGCCTGGCCAATAACAACAACAATTTCCAGATGACTATGCAGAGGCCCATGAAAGCATGGAAGTATTGGATGCAATGAGACATAATACATGCGATAAATGCAATGTAATGTAATGTTGACACGCTGAGGTTGATTTCCACATGAACATTTTTTTAATGTAATTGTTTTTTCAAAATTATAAAATACAGAACGTAATGAATAAAAATATTTTACAATCAAAATAAAAATAGCATAATTTAAACAACATTACATCTACATTTTTCCTCTGCTGTGAGGTCTATTTCACTGGCATTTTCTTAGTTACATGTGAATATCTTTTAGCACTAAGCAGTCACTTTGTTCCTCTCTCAGGTTATGTATTGTCTATATTGTGGTCTCGAATTGGCTGGACCTATTGGATGCTTTTGTGGTTCCTGTGGTAGCAACATTCAATTTTTGGCACCTTTTCTACAGAATGGTAGGCTTTGCTGTAAATGTCAACAAAAAGATACCATGATAAACCCCACAGTTGATTGTGATTATTTTGGCTGTGGTCATTATGACCCATTTCCAATTTTGAGTTCTTTTTTTTCCTCCTTGAAATTCTTTAACATCATTTAGAGTCATGAACCTTTATGCAAGTTGTGGACACAATGTGTTATGAAAAGTCTGCAACAATTCATTCTGACCCTAACACTTTTGTTGTTTAAACACATTTCAAATTCTAAAATTCTTTCATGTTGTTGGTATGTCTTCTTCTTGCTGCATTGTGAAGGTTGAAAGGGAGCTTTCCCACAGTTCTTCTTAGTGCTGCAACAGAGTTTGTCACAAACACAATCACATATTAATTTAAGAAGTTGAACCAGGTTATAGTATAACATACAGAACTAAACACATACATTGCACTTTTTTTTTCAAAGTCAACATCCCAATACGACCTAACTGTTAAAAGTTATAAGCTTAAATGCCAGTTGTTCTTTGTGCCTTTTACTACCTAGATTTGTCCACAAATTGAGCAGATTAAATACAAACAGTATCAAACAGTTTGTCAGTTTATTTCTTTGTTACTCCTGCTGATAAATTTTATTACATTTGTGGATTCCTGCATTCCTAATGACACTGTTCTCTTTTCCCTTCAGGCCCAGGAACAGTGTCAGATGATCTCACAGAGGCAGGCCTAATCCAGAAATATTTCTCAGAGGGCCACACATATGACGTGATCGTTGATTTTCTTGGAACAAAGCATAACATTTTCCTGAGTCTGAGCACCTTAAAGAGAAGGCTAAGGAATGCTGGCCTAACAAAGAGAATGGACTCTACTCCCATTGGCACTGTGGTTGCAGCTACAACATATGAACTGACAGGCTCCGGTCAGCTTTTAGGCTACAGAGCTCTGTGGCAGACATTGCGACAGAAGTATTTCCTGACAGTCAAAAGAGACGATGTGATGCATGCAATTCGCAGATTGGATCCATCTGGAGTTCAACTTCGCCATAGACTCAGGTTTGTCCGAGGAAGGTACTTTACAGCAGGACCAAACCAAGTGTGGCATGTCGATGGGTATGATAAGCTCAAACCATTTGGTATTGCCATCAGTGGCTGCATTGATGGCTTTTCCAGGTAAGTGATGTGTCTCAGAAGTGGCAGCTCTAATAACGACCCATTGATAATTGCTTATTATTACCTGCAGTGTGTCTCAGACTTTGGACTTCCAGCATGCCTTCGCAGAGACTGTGGGACAGAAAATGGCACTATGGTAGCCATCCATTGTTCATTAAGAGCACAGCATACAGATGCCTTTGCAGGAGCTCATAGTCACATGTATGGCACATCAACTGCAAATCAACGAATTGAAAGTTGGTGGTCGTTTTTCAGAAAGCAAAGGTACTTTTAAGATATATAAAAAAAAAATGTAATTAAATGTACAATTTAGTCACTTTTTTGTCACAAGACATTAACACTAGATTAAAATTAATGCTAATCTTTTTTCTTGATGCTATAAAGTTTTCTTTGCATTGATATTTAAAAATCTTTTTTTTTTTAAAAACAACTGGGAGTACGGTTTTAATAATACCTTTTGTGTGAAACATTTATTTTTAGCAATCCTTTCCATATAACATTTATTGAGCACTGAAGTAAAGCATTGTGTATTCTGTCATTCCATCATTAGGACTCAGTTCTGGATTGAGCTGTTCAGCGACCTGAGAGAGAGAGGCACCTTTTCAATGGCAGCCAAGAGCATAAGTGCCTTCTACGGTATGTCTTCTTGAGCATCTTGCAGAAAGACCTTGATGAGAACAGAGAACCTTGGAATAACCACATCATCCGACCTGTTCATCAATCTTGTTGTCCTTCTGGTAAACCAGAAGCCATGTATCACCTGCCTCACAGGTTCGTATTTTATCCATGCAATATGTGAGCATGTTCTGTAAATATCAGACTTCATTTTCACTTTAATTATCAAAGAAAATGTGATCGATTGCCAATAGCTGACATAAGTGTATAGTGGAATTTCCTTCACTTGACGATTTTCCTATTATTTTAAATCAGAAAACTAGATCATCATTTTTTTACTGCGGTCAAGCCAGCCGGCACCTCGAAACGCGTAGTCAATCTAGCCGCCACGATATTTCGTGGTTCGCGCATACACTGGGTATTACGGTAAGACTGTCAGAGAACTGATCTGAAAACAAGCAATCCTCTGTCGAAGCGATTTCACATTCAAGTATGCATTCAGGATGTCTTAATAAATGAAAATAAATAACTAAATATACAAATATTACAATTATATATAGTAAATATAACATATAAAGCCCACTTTCACTTGAAAATGATAAAACACCTCACTGTAAAAAAAAAAACAAAACAAAAAAAAACCTCCTAGCTTCCACAGATTCATTTCACCTCAGCTGGAGAGGACACCTTCTCACTGTGTCCACTGCACAGTTTCAGGACATTCTGATGTGGCATTCCAAAATAAGAGCCCCCTAAAACTCACATATACGCTGCTCTGTCCATATATTCAAAAATTATTTAAAAAAAACCTCCTAGCTTCCACAGATTCATTTCACCTCAGCTGGAGAGGACACCTTCTCACTGTGTCCACTGCACAGTTTCAGGACATTCTGATGTGGCATTCCAAAATAAGAGCCCCCTAAAACTCACATATACGCTGCTCTGTCCATATATTCAAAAATTATTTAAAAAAAAACTCCTAGGTTTCACAGATTCATTTCACCTCAGCTGGAGAGGACACCTTCTCACTGTGTCCACTGCACAGTTTCAGGACATTCTGATGTGGCATTCCAAAATAAGAGCCCCCTAAAACTCATATATACGCTGCTCTGTCCACGCATTCAAAAATTCTTAAAAAAAAAACTCCTAGGTTCCACAGATTCATTTCACCTCAGGTGGAGAGGACACCTTCTCACTGTGTCCACTGCACAGTTTCAGGACATTCTGATGTGGCATTCCAAAATAAGAGCCCCCTAAAACTCACATATACGCTGCTCTGTCCATATATTCAAAAATTATTAAAAAAAAAACTCCTAGGTTCCACAGATTCATTTCACCTCAGCTGGAGAGGACACCTTCTCACTGTGTCCACTGCACAGTTTCAGGACATTCTGATGTGGCATTCCAAAATAAGAGCCCCCTAAAACTCATACATACTCTGCTTTGTCCATGCATTCAAAAACTCTTAAAAAAAAAGTCCTAGCTTCCACAGATTCATTTTACCTCAGGTGGAGAAGATACTGTCTCTCAGTGTCAATGGCACCCTTTCAGGACATTCTGATGTTGCATTCCATCAGAGCATGTGGCGTATTCCGGGCCCAATTCAGAATGGACAGCCATGCTTTCCCGGGCCGCCGGGATTATCGGGCTCGCGTGGAATCCTCCACCGTGTCCCGAACCCTCCCGGCTGGATGATTGGTTTCTTGGGGCAGCCCGTGCTGGTTCTCAGCGCTCTGCCCAGGTTCCTTTCTTTCCGGAGGTGCATAAGGAGGTGACTAGATCGTGGAGGACACCCTTTTCTGTCTGAAACCGGTCAGGTTCCTCCTCCGCCTTCACCGTCCTGGATGGCGGTGCAGCCAAGGGTTACGTTGGCATCCCCCCAGTTGAACATGCCATTGCGATGCAGCTGTGTCCGGCGGCCGCCAACTGGCGGGGCAACCCGTGCCTCCCGTCCTGGGCCTGTAAGTTCTCTTCTAATCTGACGAACAAGGCTTACAGAGCCTGCGGGCAGGCTGCATTCCCTCCATGCCATGGCATTGCTGCACTTCGTGACATTCCCCAGGGCGGTCTTGACCAACAGCTCGCAAAGTCTGCAAAGCAGCAGTCTTCACCCAGCAGACCGCAGGGAGTGGTCGCAGCAGACGCGGCGCCCAGCCGCTCAGCCCGCAGCCAATCCAGGTGGCAAACGAACCAGGAAGCTGTCCCGAGACGGGCGACCCAAAAGAAGGCACTGCTCCCTACCCCAGAGGAGGGCCAGGTGGAGAATCCTTGGTTTCAGTTTATTTCTGTTCCGCCGCTGGCTCCCCGGAGTCCAGTGGTACCCACATTCTCAGTAAGAGAGCAGTTTCCACATCCTCTGGGTCACAAGAGGGCGCGTCTGGCGGTGTGTCACGCTGTGCCGGTGTGCCACCCTCAGCCCCCTCTCATTTCGCCAGCAGAGGACAGTGTGCTGGTCGCAGCCGCGTCCATGCCATCTCCTACGCGCACTGTCACTCTGTGGAGCCAAACCTCACTTCGGGCCACACTGCCGTCCGAGTCAGGTCCCCTGGCTCCGCCTCGCTGCCCCACCGCGGGTACGTTTGTTGTGCTGTTGGTCCTGCTGGTTCGGGGTGTCTGGAAGCCTGGTTAGCACTTCCCAGCCCGTCCGGCTGGCTCATCTGCATGATCAGACTCAGCTATGCGATTCAGTTCACCCGGCATCCCCCAGTGTTCAGGGGCATCCATTTCACTCGCGTGGATGCAAACAATGCTCCTGTGCTTCGGGCGGAGATTGCGGGCTGGCCCTGTCACCCCGTGTCTTTACCAAGATTGCGGAGGCGGCCATTGTTCCTCTCAAGGAACAAGGCATTCGCATCCTCAACTATCTTGATGACTGGCTGATCCTAGCTCACTCGCGAGAGCAGTTGTGCAAACACAGGGACCTAGTGTTAGCTCACCTCAGCCGGTTGGGTCTTCGGGTCAACTGGGATAAGAGTAAACTCACCCCTGGGCAGAGAATCTCTTATCTTGGTATGGAACTGGACCCGGTCAACAAGACTGGTGAGGCGCGTCCAGTCGGTGTTGAACTGCCTGACTACACTCAAGCAGGAGAGCGACCCCACTGAAATTATTTCAGAGGCTCCTGGGGCATATGGCATCCGCAGCCGCAGTCACACCACTCTCATTGCTTCATATGAGGCCGCTTCAGAACTGGCTTCATGGCCGAGTCCTGAGATGTGCGTGGCAACGCGGTATGTTCCGTGTGGCCATTACACTGAACTGCCGTCGTACCCTCACTCAGTGGTCTGACCCCTCGTTCCTGCGGGCTGGAGTTTCCCTGGAACAGGTGTCCAGGAATGCTGTGGTCTCCACGGATGCCTCCTCCACCAGATGGGGGGCCACGTACAATGGGCATGCAGTTTCAGGTCTGTGTACGGGGCCTCAACTGCAGTGGCATATCAATTGCCTCGAGTTGTTAGCAGTGCGTCTTGCAGTGGGCCACCTCAAGGGGCTGCTACTAGGCAAGCACGTACTGGTCCGTACGGACAACACTGCGATAATTGCGTACATCAACCACCAGGGCGGTCTACGCTCCCGTCGCATGTCACAACTCGCCCGCCATCTCCTCTTATGGAGTCAGAAGCATCTGAGGTCGCTTCGTACCATTCACATCCCAGGCGTGATCAACCGTGCAGCCGACAAGCTTCCGGGAGAATGGAGACTCCATCCCCAGGCGGTCCAGCTGATATGGCGTCGCTTCGGGACCGCACAGGTAGATCTGTTTGCCGCCCCGGACTCGACCCACTGCCAGTTGTTTTACTCCCTGCCCGAGGGCACCCTCGGCACGGACGCACTGGCACACAGCTGGCCCGGGGCCTCCGCAAGTATGCGTTTCCCCCAGCGAGCCTTCTTGCACAGACATTGTGCAAAGTCAGGGAGGACGAGGAGCAGGTCCTGCTAGTTGCGCTGTATTGGCCCAACCGGACCTGGTTTTCAGATCTCATGCTCCTCGCGACAGCACCTCCTTGGCCCATTCCTCTGAGGAAGGACCTTCTGACTCAGAGACGGGGCACCCTCTGGCACCCTCATCCGGACCTCTGTAATCTCCATGTCTGGTCCCTGGATGGAGGCAGACCCAGCCCTGGCTTTGCTCTGTCCTGTCCGCGCTCTGCGTCTGTACGTGGACAGAACTCAACGCTTCAGGACCTCAGACCTGCTCTTCGTTTGTTACGGAGGCCAGCAGAAGGGAAAGGCTGTCTCCAAGCAGGGGATGGCCCACTGGGTAGTGAATGCCATCGCCTTGACTTATCAGTCCCAAGGCGTGCCTTGCCCGCTCGGGTTGAGGGCTCTCTCCACTAGAGGAGTAGCTTCTTCCTGGGCGCTGGCTCACGGCGCCTTGCTGACAGATATTTGTAGAGCTGCAGGCTGGGCGACACCCAACACATTCGCTAGGTTCTATAGCCTTTGTGTAGAATCGGCATCTTCCTGTGTGCTCGCCCCTACTGGCCGGTAGCGCTAAGAATCCTTTCTAGTGTCCGCTTGCATACACCACTCCCGCCCGCTGGGCCAGATACGTGCGTCTATTTTCTCCAGTAGAGTTCCCCGGTTTGGCAAACCCTGTTGAGTCCTTTGCCACCAGTTGCGGCTTCGGACATTGCGGAGTGTCCATTGCTAGGCTTAAGCACGCATACTGCCTCTGCTAGGCTGGGTTCCATATGTTGTGACCCCTACGGCGGTCCCATATATGTAATGTCCACGGTGGCCTTCTTATGTAAGCCCGTGTCCCTGTTAGATGTGTCTCCCCCCTACCTAGGCCGGAGCCAACCCACAGACTTCTCATGTGCACTGCCCATGGCCAGTCCATATGTACATTCCTACGTAAAATTCCTCCCTTTGGGTAGGTTGTGGTCTCTCTCATGCGATATCCCAATTCGTCGGTTCAGTTCCGATGTACATCTCCATTCCCTCCTTCAGGGAACGAGGGTTACATACATAACCGAGACGTTTTCTTGATTAATTTCCCAAATTTCTGTAATACATTAACCTCTCTGCTAAAACACACTATTGATAGGTCCTCATGTAAAGTCTCGGATCATCATCCTGGATGATAGCCTTTGAGAAACTGTATTTAACTCACAGGTGAATTAAATGTAATAGACACCCCCTAATGCAGAGAGATATATTACATAAATAACTGTGGGTACTGTACGATTGTAGTACATTGTAATTTTAAATTAGGGCCCAAGCACCGATGGTGTGAGGACCCTATTGGAATTGCTCAGCTTATTCTTCTTCTCCCAAATGAATTGCATTTTTCAGGACCTAAACACACATCAGAAGTGGGAAAAAATTAACATCTGTTATGGGTCTCAGAATTAGGCGTGGCAAAAAGGCTCGATAGAGCCACCTACAAAATTTTCAAAAAAGTGCCCTTCAGAGCCCAATCCCTATAAAAGTCTGCTGGTACGAAATCTGAAAACCAACAGGAAGTCATATATTTACATTTATTTGCCAAGTTTGTGTAGTTTTTGATATTTTCACAAGTTGTACTTCCTCTTACAGCTTTAATCAGATCAACATCATATTTGGTCACTTTATTCTAAAGCCCTTTGTGACGTTAAATTGCAAAGATCTATAGTTTTTGCTGAAGGGCGTGTTCATGAAGGCCCGACGAAGTTCCATGTTTCGCCATGAGACAGGAAGTTGTTGTAACTCTGGTATACAATGTCCGATCTGCCCCAAACTTCACATCTTTCATAAAAGTCCTGGCCTGAACACATCTACATGGCAATGCCACATCAGAATGTCCTGAAACTGTACAGTGGACACAGTGAGAAGGTGTCCTCTCCACCTGAGGTGAAATGAATCTGTGGAACCTAGGAGTTTTTTTTTTAAAGATTTTTTGAATGCGTGGACAGAGCAGCGTATATATGAGTTTTAGGGGGCTCTTATTTTGGAATGCCACATCAGAATGTCCTGAAACTGTGCAGTGGACACAGTGAGAAGGTGTCCTCTCCACCTGAGGTGAAATGAATCTGTGGAACCTAGGAGTTTTTTTTAAAAGAATTTTTGAATGCGTGGACAGAGCAGCGTATATATGAGTTTTAGGGGGCTCTTATTTTGGAATGCCACATCAGAATGTCCTGAAACTGTGCAGTGGACACAGTGAGAAGGTGTCCTCTCCACCTGAGGTGAAATGAATCTGTGGAACCTAGGAGTTTTTTTTTAAAGAATTTTTGAATGCGTGGACAGAGCAGCGTATATGTGAGTTTTAGGAGGCTCTTATTTTGGAATGCCACATCAGAATGTCCTGAAACTGTGCAGTGGACACAGTGAGAAGGTGTCCTCTCCAGCTGAGGTAAAATGAATCTATGTAAGCTAGGAGGTTTTTTTTTAAGAATTTTTGAATATATGGACAGAGCAGCGTATATGTGAGTTTTAGGGGGCTCTTATTTTGGAATGCCACATCAGAATGTCCTGAAACTGTGCAGTGGACACAGTGGGAAGGTGTCCTCTCCACCTGAGGTGAAATGAATCTGTGGAAGCTAGGAGTTTTTTTTAAATAATTTTTGAATAAATGGACAGAGCAGCGTATATGTGAGTTTTAGGGGGCTCTTATTTTGGAATGCCACATCAGAATGTTCTGAAACTGTGCAGTGGACACTGAGAGACGGTGTCCTCTCCACCTGAGGTGAAATGAATCTGTGGAAGCTAGGAGTTTTTTTTTAAAGATTTTTTGAATATATGGACAGAGCAGCGTATATGTGAGTTTTAGGGGGCTCTTATTTTGGAATGCCACATCAGAATGTCCTGAAACTGTGCAGTGGACACAGTGAGAAGGTGTCCTCTCCACCTGAGGTGAAATGAATCTGTGGAAACTAAGAGTTTTTTTTTTTTTTTTTACAGTGAGGTGTACTATCATTTTCAGGTGAAAGTGGGCTTTATATGTTATATTTACTATATATAATTGTAATATTTGTGTATTTAGTTATTTATTTTCATTTATTAAGACATCCTGAATGCATACTTGAATGTGAAATCGCTTCGACAGAGGATTGCTTGTTTTCAGATCAGTTCTCTGACAGTCTTACCGTAATACCCAGTGTATGCGCGAACCACGAAATATCGTGGCGGCTAGATTGACTACGCGTTTCGAGGTGCCGGCTGGCTTGACCGCAGTATTTTACTGCATGTGTTTTCTTATTCGCAGCACGTTGAGCTCTCTCAGCCCCCGTACGATATATTTTTTAATTTATATTTATTAATTTAGGCCTGTTTTGGGCTTTATATTTTATATTTATTATAAATAAATGTAATATTTGTTTAGTTATTTATTTTCATTTATTCAGACAGACTGAATGTATAAATGAATGTGAAATCGCTTCAACAGAGGATTGCTTGTTTTCAGATCAGTTCTCTGACGGTCTTACCGTATTATCCAGTGTATGCGTGAACCACGAAATATAGTGAGGGCTAGATTGACCGTGCATTTTGCGGTGTCGGCTGCCTTGAATGCAGTCTCTTACTGCTCTTTCTATTACAACACAACAGCATTCAAAACTCAACTATGAGTGCGATAAGGCAAACAATTATTGGGGGAAAATGCACTAAAGAGATTTAAAAGTGTAACCTCATAACGCACTTACTGTGTGCTCATGGTCACTGTGACGGCATCCTGGGAGCTCATGGTGAGATGTATATATATCTTATGTATATGTCTTATGGTAAGACTATATATATATATATAAAATATAGCCTATATAAAATCAACATTTATAAATGAATCTTTTTGAATGTTCTTGAATGTTCAGTGCTTCTTGGGATTGTAGTTCTCACCTTCACCAAAACCGTTATGCACGGTCTTGTACATTTACCCTTTTGTCTTTCAAAGACGTTTTTGCTTCAACTCAAAGTTAGTAGATGAAGAGTTAATGTAGACTTTTTTTAAAAAATGAGCATTATATACATTATACAGCACTATATACTATTTGAAGAGCCATTTGAAAAATACCGTAAAGTATTTTACATTACTGTATTTAGTGAGGTAACGAGTACAAGACACTGAATATGTATGTTTCACATTTTTACTGCATATGCTCTTTGCAATTCTAATTTGTTCACAGCATTGTGCAAAAGAAAAAAAATACACCCTTATTTTCAACAAACATAAAGTCCCTTTGGGTAGAGCTGTGCACAACTGTAAACAATATTGTAGTACATATTGGAACTGAACATACAACATACATAGTACTGTAATCATTCATGCACATCCAGACGTTCCTCTTTGTCTGGCCACATAATTTCATCTACATCACAGCGAATATCATCTCTTGCAATGTAGTGAGGAAAGTATCTCCTCGAGCGGCGAATCCTCCCTCTGCAGGACTCTGCTGTGATGTCATCACATGGCCGCTAGCAGGGCCATTTGGGTATGTGGATGCCGGTCATATACCGCACCTCCAGGAAGAGAAAAACTCCTTTGTTGGATTTAGGAATGGTGAATAGGGAGGGAGATATTCCACCAGCATCCTATCATGTGCCGCAAACCACTGTCTGACGACATCTTAGTGGTGAAGATGCACATTATCCAAAACAACATGCTTGCTCAGATGGTCTCCAGTTAGACCCCTCTCATTCTCAGGGATTATGTCCCTGTAAAGAGTGTCTAAAAAAGTCAGCAGATGTTGTGTGGACCAAGACAGGGGATATGGGTGAGGACGCCGAGATGGCTGCACACACAGTAATATTCCCTCCTCATTGGCCTGGGACATCAATGGTTGCTCTCTGTCCAATATGATTCCTTCCACATCTTGAATGTGTGGCTTTTATTTTATCCCTGAGACTTGTAACAAAACAAGTGCAAAATTTAATGCATTATGATTTATTTAAAGATGTTATATAACCTTATGGTAATTTCTTTTCTTTATATTGACATATTGATGTACGCAAACCCAGGATATTTGTTCTCAGCTTTGTTTTCTGTGTAAGATTCTTCATTGTAACGGATACAACCATTCATCATTTCCCTGTTCTTGTATGCATGCATGTATACATTTTGAAAAGAATTAAAAAAAAAAAAAAAATAAAAAAAAAAAAAAAAAAAAAGGAACTGCCAGAAATGAAGTGATTGGTCACCAACAATTCAACACCATGCCAACTTTTATTTAGTTGAATGCTTCATTACAAAAATATTGAAATACATTTGGTGGAAGGCATTACTGAGATGTTTTTAAATAAAAAGAATTTTAGGAGGGGTGGGGGTACAAGGGGAGCACAAATGATACTGACCACCTAATAGAGTAAGCCAATCATCTACAACATCTCAAAGACAATGTCTTTTTATACTATGCAGCAACAAATGCACAGTTGGTTAAGAGTGTAAATGGTTGTTTATACACTTGTTGGAATGCTAACTGAATCTTAAGCAGATGTCATTTTTACTCCTTGAAGAAGGTTTGAAATTAAACATGAAATAGCAGGCTGGCAGAATCAAAAAACAAACATTCCCTGCAAAGTCATTTTGAACAAATATTATACTAACAGCTCAAATACTACAGTTAAAAATCATTGACAATTGAAGCAAATTTACAAAGTTAACCATACCGTCTCAAGCTCCGTTTTTGTGTTGAAGCATGGGAAACAAATTTGAACAGAGACCAATCAATGGAACAAAAATAAACCTTTAGCAACTAATCACATCAAGCTATTAAAAGAACAGAATGTGGTATAGTCCTGTGAAGGGTCGGTGTATATATTTTAGGCATCACTGCACGTTCACAGGGCCACAGAAACTAAATTAAGCTTTTAACTCTGGGGCGGAGGAGGTGGAGGCGCAGGAGGCATCCCATAAGGTGGCATACCGGGAATCCCCATCATGGTCACAAAGTTAGGGTCCATGGGTGGGGGCGGAGGAGGGGGTGCGTACATCATGCCTGCTGAGCCAGGTGGAGGGGGTGGAGGAGGAGGGGGGGCACCAGGAGGAAGTGGGGGTTGGACCCCAGGAGGAGGCGGCACCATAGAAGGGGTGCCTATGGGCGGAGGGGGCTGAGTGGCTGATGTGGCTGTCTGCTGAGGTTGTTGCCAGGGTGGCAGGTTTCCAGTGGCAGGGGTGGATGTGGTGGTTGTATCTGGAAAAACAAATGATAAAAATAAGTCAAAGGCTAAAGGAAAACATTAATTGAGATCAAATATGTACTACTGTAATACACTTACTCTGTTGCCATGGCAGTGGAGCACTGGTTGCCATGCTGCTGGTGGGTGGTGGGGGAGGGGCTTGCTGTTGCCATGGCGGCAGAGGTCCTGAGGGTGGAGGAGGTGGTTGGTTGTTGGGGGGTGGAGGAGGTGGGGGCATCATACCCATGGGTGGTGGCAATAAACCTGAATACCGGGCAAGGGATTGGAAACAATGAGCTTTCTTGAACACCAAGTATCCAAGTATGAAAGCAAGCAAACTTTAATATTACCAAACAAATGTCAGCCTGGAGTTTCACTGTATTGATATAAAGCTTTGATATAAAAGCATTTGTACTCTCATACAGATAGTTATATACTTACATCCTTTTAAGGAAATGTATCATTACACTTCATTAAACAGGAATTGTATGACTGAAAGTCTAAACGTCACAGGGTATACTCACTCATTGGATGTCCAGGTGGTGCTGGGCCCTGGCCCATTGGAGGAGGGGGCGGCTGCAACCAGGGTGGAGGCATTCCATTGGGGTTTGGTGGCATGGGAGGGCCGCCCATGTTTGGCATTGGTGGAGGAAAGTTATGAGGCCCACTAGGACCCTGGTGCATGCCATGGAAATTCCTGTTATCAGCAGGGCCTGAATTCATCCAAGGAGGACGATTCTGAAAAGTGAGAGAGACAGAGAGAGATTTGGCGTTTGTTCTTGGGTGTTTTTTTTTTTTTTTTTTAACAAAGTAATAGTTCTAGTTTAAACAAATGTTGTTCTTTTGAATTTTCTATTCAAAGAACCCTTAAAAAAATGGATCAATTTTCAACATTGTCACAGAAATCATTCTATTATGCTGATTTGGTGGTCAGGAAACATTTCATAATGTAGACTAGAGCTGCCGAAAGTTCAGCTTTGCCATCACAGGAATAAGTTACCTTTTAAAATATGATAAAACAGGATATATTTTCAATATGTATTTGATCAAATAAATGCAGCCTTGTTGAGCATTAGAGACTGCATCTACAAAATTTTTAGAACAGTAATGTATGCGTGTACCAATGTTGTAGAATTGAATTGTGGATGTCTTGGTCTTACTGGTGGTGGTTGGTTGTTATTGGGTCCTGCTGGACGTGGTCCCCAGGGGGGGGATTGCTGTGGCCCCCACCAGAGGCTGGAACTGGAGCCTCTCCTAACTCTGCCATGAGAGACAAGTACTCTTTATCCATACGGGCCTTATCCTGAGCAGACTGGGGTGGTTCGCCTGCCCGGGGAGCAAAGGAACTACAGGGAAGAGAAATGACATTAACCCTATTGTGCTGTCTGAACATTACCTAACATAACCAGAAGATGATAAACTTCTTAAAGGGGAGAAAAAGATAAAAGAATAAATAATTGCTGATCACTGGTGGATGGGCTTACCTGGTAAACTTGCAGTCTGATGAGATGTGACCTGCTCCACCACACTTTGTACAGACAGTTGTGTTTGTGATGCTTCGAGGCTCTGTGCTCTGCCATGGGCGTAGGATCCTGAAAGGGGAAAAAAAGACAGACAGGATAAAATCCGAATAAAATTAGGGGTGGGTGATATAGCCTCAAATATATTATATCACAATATTTCAAGAATATTTGCCATAACACTTGTGACGATATAGAGAAAAATACATGGAAAAAAATGTTTAATTGGTGACTGGAGCTGGCAGGCACCAGCATTTATAAATTCAAACACAATGAAGGGCATTTTCATTTCATTTTTCATCATTTAGCAGACGCTTTTATCCAAAGCGACTTACAAGGGGAGCAATTAGGGGTCAGGTGTCTTGCTCAAGGGCACTTTAGTCATGGCGTCGAAGGTGGAGAGAGTGCTGTTCATTCACAATCCCCACCTTCAATTCCTGCCGGCGTGGGAATCAAACCAGCAACCTTCTGATTACAAGCCCGACTCCCTCACCACAAGGCCACGACTACCCCTTTTCCAATAAACTACTGTCACTGATGATTGAGCTACTGACAAAATACCTAATGAAATGCATAATTATTCAGGTAAGAAATGCTACAGAAATTAATGTAATCAAATATAAAATAGCACTTTAATTTCTGTAGTCTTCATTGTAAAAATTAAATACAGATTAATGTTCACCATTAAAGTTATAAAACATTCAGTCAAGAGCAGAAAGAGATGTTCTTTGATTATCATGACAGAAAGCAACAAGAATATTGGACTGCTGTCCCTTTAAGAGTTCCTGCATGGACCCAATATACTGTTACAAAACATGCATTCTCTTTCTCAACTATTTAACGTTCCAAAACCGACTGTTTAACTGGATACTCGCCAAGACATTGACATAATTTTGTTTGTATTTGAACGTTTTAGTGCAGTAAGCCACTCATTTTAGTGACTCGGAAGTTGTTTGAAACTGAGAAGCGGCTTATGCACATCACTAATATAGATCAGTGGTCAAGCGCACTTTTGGTGCGAGCGCAAAACCTGCGGGAATGACTAAAATTATGCGCAATACAAGCACTATTGAACTGGAGCGAATGAGATGAGTGAAAGAAAGATGGCGGCTGTGTGCCACTTCGTCATCAGAGAAAAGAGAGCGAGAATGCGCGGCAGACGTTACTGCCTGTGCTGCAGGTAAAACGGATCAGCTCAGAATCAGAATGATGTGACTGACCAGTCGGTCAGTCCTATACGGGATGAGGAAAATCAGCCGGGTTGTGTTTGCTCCTTTAAAGGTAACAGTTTCTTGCATATTTTGGAAAATATTGTGCTTAATTGTTGGAGGTCTGACGTCTTGTAAACAAACCACTTCCATACTATTGCAGTAGCTTCCCGTTTAGGGATTAAATCATCATCCGAGGCTGACATGCTCCTCTTACTCTTAGACAGGTGTTGTTTTTGTGCGCTCTAGGGAAAGTGAATGCGTCATTCGTCATCACATAGCTATATCACTGATATCGCGGTGTGACACTCATGCAAAAAATTATACGGTATTATCATGGATGGTATGATATGGCACACCCCTAAATCAAATGCATCTACAAAATTTAAATGCACGTTTCTCTGAGAAAAGGGTCAAGAAACCTGTGTGCAGTCTCCCACCTGTTATCATCCTCTCTCAGAGTGCCATTAAGTCGTGCCAGCTCCCTCAGTTGCATCTTTCTAAGATCATTCTGGTCCTCAGGGGTTTCAATGCCCTGCTTGAGGATATTACGGATCTGTGGATCAGAAAAAAAAATTAGCTGTGCATTTGATTTCTAATGCATTTTAGGCTATCAGCTTTCACAATCATTCTATTGCATGTTTCTATTCATTTTGAGGTTCAGATGCAAGAACAACTAAAGGGGAACCACCTGCTCTACAGCTTTCTTGACATTCTCCATGGTGTTAGCAGTGACCAGTGCATGAAGAGGTTCATCTTCTCCAGGAAGCATCTGTCCATCCTTACGACCCACCTTCCCTTCCTTCACTGACCCTTTACCACGAATCATGATTTTAGCACAGCACTCCTTCTCAATGTTCTTCAGAGTGTTTCCACTAGAGAAATAAGCAATAGTCCAAGTTACTTTATGATGTAGAAACCAAGGAATCCACAAAGCCAAAAAAAGAGAAAGAATGCAACTTACCGTGGCCCAATCAAAAGCCCAACAAAGTTGATCTCTGGATATTCATCCTGAGGAATCATCACCTTATCACTGACTCGAGTAGCTGGTGGTCTGAATAACAAGAAAAACAAGTAAATATCACACCGCAAAAGCAGAGAGAAAAGTTTATTGGCAGAAGCCATACTTGTAGTCAGCGGGGGGTTTGAATTCAGGGTTCAGTCCCACCATCTCTGTAATAAGAGAATGTCTCTCTTCCTCCAGTTTCTTGCGTGTACGATATTCACGCGTGTTAAGCCTCTTACCCTCGCTGTTGTAGATGGGCTCAGGAGATGGAGACCTGTTGAAAAGGAAAGAACAGAAAGATGCAACAGTCAAAATCTTTATGCATTACTTACACCCTCAACAGTTAATCAATGGCTTGCCTACTCTTGACTGATATTGGTTTAACTTGTTCTGTGGTCATTTAAAGAGTGCATGGGATGCCCCAGAGTGCTCACATTCTAATGAGAGAAATAAAAATCCCCACTAGAAAACTTGTATTGAACCATGCAAGAAGGAAAAAAAACCCCTTCAGATTAAAGAGCTTGAAGCTCAAAGTAAAAAAAAATAAAGCGGCAAAATCTTGCCATCAAGAACCCCACTCAATATTCAAACATTAATAAAAATGTGTCCTTGTCTCAATATTTTCTGGGGGATGAAAAATAGGACAAATATCTGAGACAAATGGGGCAACACACACACTTGAAGAGCATCTGTTTGAAGAGCATCTGTTCTTGAGCGGTGATCTAAACCTTCATACGCTCTCAGAGCATTCCAACTGTTACCTTCCCCTTGGACGGTGCTGAAAACCTGTTAACCTGCACAATGAGGCTCTGTGCTTGAAAAAAGTTACGAGAGGGGGAATTTGGGTTAGAAATAAATTTGGATTAAATATTAACCTTCAACAGCTCTCAAACAAGACAGCCACACAAGTGTGACAGGTTCATGAGAGGCAACCCGAAGAGGAGAAAAGTTGGGGTGGGGGGGGAAAAGAATTTTCTGCTGATTCTCTTTTGGACTGATATCTCCAGCGCTGACAACCTGAAGCACCCCCCAGCTTTGTTTTGCGAGCTGGAAGCTGATGAGCGACCGTTCCTAATTCCTGGAGAGGATAGACCTTCAAGAAGAACCTTTTTAGAGTTGGCGGTGTAAAAACGTCGGATTAAGATTCTGCCGGAGAACCTAAGGCTGTTCAGAGAGCAAGGGGTATGGCTACTAAAAAAAACACTCTCACGTCAGAAACATGACATTTCCTGCTATGTTGAATGCTTATGAAGTCTATGAGTGGCCAAAGTGATCAAAGTGTTAAGGTTATGGTTATTCCAGAAAGAAAAGGTCAGGAGTCTCCTCCGAGCAGTCTTCCAGTGTGGAAATCTGGAATACTGTGGAAGTTCCTGGACAAAATGGTGATAGCCCCATTATGGAAAACCATTATTGACCTTCCAATTAATCAACCATTCAGAGTTTTAGGTTTATGGACTTAGTCGTTTGTTAATTCTGTATTTCGGAGGTTAGAAAGATGGGGCATTAAAAATGCAATATAACCTAAATGAAAATCAATTCCTTTAAATGGCTTAAAGAGTGAATAAAACTAACCTACTATCTTGGACTACAGGGACTACACTGGGTTAATACATTCTACACAAACCTTTATAATACATTTATCATAAGAAATAAACATGCATGCAATAAAAATGAATACAAAAACAGTTCAGAATAGAATGAAGATTAAAATAAGATGACCAAGATTAGCATTGCTTATATGAATGCACATTAGGCTTTGAAACAGTTGGGTGCTATGTGCTGCCAAGAGTTTATCCTCACTGTCATAAGATACAAAGCAACTTCTGTTTTCAGAGTATAGCATTGGCTAGTTACCTGGCAACACTAACTGAAAAAAAAGTCTGCCATTTTATATTACGGTATCCTACCATAACAGCCTTCAGAGATTTTTTTGCCTAGGTGTACAGAAACAGATCCAAACATTTCTTTAAAACTAGACTAAGCAATTAGAACACTAGAATGTTTAGGCAGGTAAAACCAATTTAATTATGATCAAGACATTTTCTAAACTAACTACAAGGCAAATATATGGTAACTTTATACCAAGGCATTTAGACTTATTTCATCAATTAACACTTTCACTTACCCCTACACATTTGTACACTTACGAACTGGCCTCACATAAAATGGCGCATTGAAAAGGTAAAGAAAATGTTACTGTTGGTGGATTTAAATCGTTATTCCGACCTGTCCTCAGGGTTAACAGGGATTCCCAGGTCTCCTGTACGCAGTTTACGTGTCAGGTCTTCAATCTGCAGTTGGACTGGAAGAAATCAGGTTAGGAAAGAAAAAAAACAAGGATGGAGAGAAATGTGGTTAACAAAAAAAACCCACAAAAGCAGAAACAGTACACTGTAAAACTCAATGTGACTACGGTTAAACAACAGGAGAGAAATGGGGGGGGGGGGAAATAAAAACATAAAAAAGAATCAAGGTCAGCTGAAGACTTTTGATTCTCTGCAACACATTTTCTGAAATATTGTAACCCCGACCAGAATTGTGAAATATGAAATGGATATGGATTTCCCCAAACATTTAGAAAAGCCAATTTAAAAAAAAAAAAAAAGGGGGGGGGGGGGGGGAAGGATGGGGTTGGGGGGGTCAAATAACCATTTCAGAAAAAGGTTAATTGAAACAGACTTTCTATTTCATGCCACCAACTTTGAGAATAAAACTACTAAAATTCACATTTAAAGCATACACTTAAAAATGTTCACATACTATTGTCATATCAAGTGAGCTAAAAAGGTGGCAAAAACATGAAGGCCTGTCAGCGGGGAAAAAAGTTGGGGTTTGAAGAAATCAAAAATCATATTGGCTAAGTGGCTTGAGCAAATGTATCCTAATTGAAATTAAGTTATTTAGAGGAAAATAAGATAAAACCAGGGTAAATAAAACAAACCAATAACATTCAACATTTTTGACAGGTCACGACAACCACTTACCAACAGTTACCAACACTAATCGGTTAGGACAAATGAGATCTAATATTTAGAAATTATCAGACAAACAGATCAGTCTTTAGTTGTTTTTTTTTACATGCAAAAAACTATATTTAACTAGGGCTCAAGCCACAGCAACCAAATCACCCTGTACAAACCCAAATCTGACCTATAATCAACCAAGGTTTTGCATCACTCATGGAAGCATTTAATGGGTTTTCACATGCATTTCTCTATGACATGCTTAAGAGAATCAGACCCCACAGGTCACGTACTGAATGGTGCAGGTTTATGGTAGGTAAAGGACATGAGGTATCAGTTATCAATAGAGGACTAGTTAAGGAGATGTAGGTCACATTATCATTGAAACAACCACTACATCACATGCCATTGCAAAACAAGTGCCTGACAGCAATGAGAAAGCAATTTACTACACACTGCTTTCAGACACAGGGTATGGAGATGACTTTCTCTATTCAGTGTTGGACCTGCATTGCTTTGCAGTCAAATTGGACTTAAGACATTTTGCATAGTAAACATGAGCAGTGATGAGTCCTGCAGCTGGAGACCGTTCACAGCAAGCAGCAACATCAGAAAAACACTGGCTTCTTGCTAATGGACATCAGATGGTAAGCAAACATTGACAGTTCTACAAATACCTCAGTGCTTCCTAGACAAATAAAACATCCTCACATTGCACATCGATGGAGTTAGTACATTCTAGTGAACATGGGCAAAGTGCTGAATTTCTATGAATTGACTTCTTTGAGAAGACGATCTCTTTACAGTAATTTGAAACGTACAGATGGCAGTTTTGCACAGAGACTTTAAGATTGAAGGTTAGCAAATAACCAAATGGTTATCCAATTAAATAACCTCAACTATGACAGCAAAGAAGTCAGACACATGAAATTCAGCAATTACATCCTGCATGTGATGTGCAAACTGTGAGGAAATAAAGCAAAACATTTTGGGACAAAAAAAGTGAGTTGTCTGTGTGTAGACAATACACTCCATCCCAAATACGAAAACACAATGTTCTGCAACTTAATAAATAATTCGACTCAGACACGCATAATAACAGTAAATTAAGATATTCACCTATATAAGCTCGTTCCTGGTCCCGAGTCAGCCCAGGAGGGATTACGGTGGGCATGCCCGGGATGACTGTCTTCTGATCAGGGGTCTCGCTGCTCCAACGACTCCTCTTCCGCTTCTTCTGGCCAAAGTCTAGAAGAGAATGTAATAAGTGAGGCTTCACTGCATGTAAAGTCCATATAAACCCAGCAGTATCATCTATGACAGCCATGTGAATTTCTTAAGCCTATAACATGATCAAAACATTCCTGAAAAAAAAAACTGTTGTACACAATCTCTACTACATGCCTTTTAGGGGTGGAATGGATCGGTACAAATCCACGCACTTGCACCACGATTCATCCCAAACCTGATGACGCATCTATACTATTGTTTGTTAAAAACAACATGTAAAACAGACAGACGGATTCGGCTAGTATGTTTCAGTTGATGGATACTCATTCTGATTTCCAAATCCGTTACAACAGAGATGATCAAATAACACGGACAAAACAGTCACTGTTTGTAGACAAATGTTAAATGCGAGTGCCGTATGCTCTACGTCATTTACGCCGTCATCCCCCTGGTGTTGTTTAGCACATGAGCGCAGATGAGACATGAACGTTGCCATCTCTTAACTCATTTAAACCATGGCAATTTAAACATTCAACCGTAAGACGCGAAAGAAAACTTGCACGTGCTGCGAGGCGATTTGCGCTCATGCTCATGTACACGGAGCCGCGTCACAGCGCACATATTCCCTCATGCAAATCCCAACAAACATAGTAGGTTATGTCTTGAGAGAAAAATGAGAGCGACAATGCATGTGCACCCACAGATAATAAATACATAGACGCCCCATTGCCCGCTAGACCGCAAGTCAACGATCCACCATATTTGTAGGGGTAACTTGCCGTAACACTCATTAGTGGACTGAAAAGATGCCTGACTATTTGAAGGTTTTACAAAACGTAGCACAATTCAAACCACAAATCGGGGAATTACCTTTCTCATGCGAGTCTGAACAGTTGTTTCTGGTTGTATTTAGTCATTAGAACATTATTTCGACAGCAAGTTGACCACCAAAGTCAGACTATTAAAAGTGAACGACAACACAAGTTATCTATGAAAACTGAGACTTCATAAAGTCAAAGTTTACCATAAAGCACTTTTTCAAAACAACGAGTGTTTATCAAAGTGCAGTACATACAAAAAGAAAACATGTGCATTAATACGAACAGTCAGCACCATAAAAGAAAAACACTTAAGACACAATAAAACTTTAAAAGAAAGCAGCTCTCACATGGCATCGAACGCCAGACTATAAGAATCATGAAAACTTTTTATTATTTCTTATAAAGTCTGAGATTGTATTATAGTTTATACCACCAACTAATCAAAATCGCAAGCGAGTCTTCCATGCAATGAAGCCAGAGAACTTTGACAGGACAGCTACTGTCAGAATTATACTCAAAATCGACTCACACCCAAAGGTAGGTGATTTGATTGACTGGCTGTTATCCAATTAGTAATGGATAGATAAAGATAATGACAATCGTTGTTGCCTTATTTCAAACAATTTATATTTCATTTTTCATCATTTAGCAGACGCTTTTATCCAAAGCGACTTACAAGGGGAGCGATTAGGGGTCAGGTGTCATGCTCAAGGGCACTTAAGTCATGTATCGAAGGTGGAGAGAGTGCTGTTCATTCACAATGCCCACTTTTAATTCCTGCCGGCGTGGGAATCGAACCGACAACCTTCAAATTACAAGCCGACTCCCTCACCACTAGGCCACGACTACCCCGTATTGTACTGAAACTACGCTAAAAATGTTCTAGACTCGTCAGAGACAAACAGAGAGAAGTAGTTCCGGCTACAATGTTCTTCCGCAAGACACATGCAGTTCTATTTATAAACCGCTAGAGAGTGAACGTTGACGCGCTTTGCTCAATGATGAAACACCAATTAGGAAAACCGCTAATGCTAATGTCAAATAGTGCTGTCGAGGTAATGTATTTAAGCACGCCTCTATCACAAAAATTCAAACGCAGCATCATTGCTTTCGTTGCGTAACCACTGGTGCGTTGACAGAGCTCGCGCTCTGCGCCAGTGGACACGCGCAGTTAGTCTATCAGCGACTCAAAAACTGACAATGGAAAATAGACTCAAATGTGAAAGGACTGAAGATTTTGGGTTTATTTTGTCTGACCAACCACAACAAAGAAAGGAAGTAAACTGTGAGAAAGTATAGTGTTTGCTTTTATATAATTAGTTACAGGAAGGCAAACTAAAAGCTAATATTTTCTCATTTACTTTCAGCATTCAGCAAATACACACCTATATCATTAAAACAAATCTCTGAATATCTAATTAACATTTAATTTTACAGACCTTGCAGATTTATTCGAATACAACAGTGAGATTTTCTGAAGTGTTTGTAGCCCGCGTGAATGCATGTTTTCTGTGCGTGACAGTCGATCCGTGTGAAATGAATGCGGACTTCAGTTCTGCTTCACTTGAATATATATATTTATAAATATATAATTTTCATACTTTTCATATTTCTAATTTAATAAATATGAATTAAAATAAATATAAATTATACATATATACCAGATTTATATCGGCATTTTTAAGATTTAGACGATTAAAATTGTTGTAGCAAAAAAAAGAAAAAAGGTGGACCAAATCTTGCGCTGGTGCGACCAACTGAGAAAATTGGTAGCACCAGTGTAACCAGTGGAAAAGTTAGTCTGGAGTAGGGCTGTGCAATGAATCGCAAAACAATCGCAATTTGAGCACATGCAATTTCTAAATCGCACAAGTCTGCAATTTTATTTGTTTATTTATTTATATTTTAATTTAAAAAAAAAAAAAAACAATCCTTCCCTTTTCCCTTCCTACTCTAGCTTATGGTACTGAGCAATGTATGAAACTTGTATTGTGAGCACTTCCTGTGTTATTTGCCAATTCATGAAGAATCGCTTGTTTGTTTTCCTCACTTGTAAGTCGCTTTGGATAAAAGCGTCTGCTAAATGACTAAATGTAATTCAGAATTCTGCAACGTTATTGTGCGCATGTTTAAGATGTTAACCAATCATAGCTCACTCAGCACACCGCACAAATGAGAACAAAGCAAAGCGGGAGAACAGAATAGGCAAACAGGAGGAAAGAAGAAAAAATATGTATGCAGTTCAGAATAAAAATGATTTGGTACCAAAGAGAAATTCAACATCAGTCGTTTGAGAGAATTTTGGAGTGAAACACTGGACAAAAGATACCAGCTGCCAACTCGCACTTATTTCACACAAGTTGCTGTATGAAAAATGTAAGGCGGGCGTTGAATATGAGTTTAAGCAGGTGAAAAAAATCGTAATTTATTTTATGTTGTCTGTTTTTAAGACACTTTTTTTTTTTTTACAGTTTTGATTATCAAGCAGTTAATCCTACTGTACAGTATGTTACTTCATTGTGAAATGTGTGCACTGAAATACAATTTTGAAGTTTACTTATTATGACTGAAATATCAGGTTAGTTAACCTTACATTATTTTATGTTGTCTGTTTCAAAGACAGTTAATTACAGTTTTGTTTATGAAGCTGTAAATACAGTTCCTTCATTGTGAAACATTTTGTTATGTACTTCTTGTGCACTGAATACATTCAGAATGAAGCATGTTTGAAAAAGCAAAACAATTACCAAAATTGCAAAATAAATCGCAATTGCAATATTCACTAAAAAAAAAAAAAAAAGCCCTGAGAAGTCTAATATTCCTGCTCTAAGCAAACGACAAAACATGAAGAAATCACTCACTACTTTTGACTGAATGGTTTACAACGTTTAATCTTTAATTTATTGTAATAAATTATATGCATGTTTTTTTATACTTGATTACTTTATTCAATTTATGTTCCCTGAAAACTACTGTTACCTGTAAAGCATTATTTCTTTTATTTGCATCTTAGCTCTCACGTATTTATTTGTGCCGTTTTTTATAGTTAGATTTTGCTTGATTTTCTGTTTTATTTGACAACTGCCCTAATTTTATAAGGCAATACCTTATGCCCTCTGAATGATCACTCATACCAAGTAAAAGGTCTCAGTTTAATTCTAATATGTCAACCATGTGTCTTTTTGCTGTGAAATTCGACTTTTTTTTTTTAAGTAAAAAGATGAGGGACAGCTGCTATGCATAACATCCAGTCTGCTATACTGTTATAGAGACCTAACCGATTTACATTAAATCCCATTAGAATTTCACCTTTCTTTTTGACCTTATAAATAACAATCCGTAAGCAAAATGCCTTTTTTTTTCTCAGTTTGGGACTCTGAATAAAAACCCGGTGTTTCAAATATAATACAAAAGACATGCACGCAAACTTATACTTGGTCTAAAGGTTTAATCGATTTTTTAATTAAAAAATGGACATTTCATCTGTCGGGCTTCAAAGTATTAAGATGAACCCGTATCATTGATTTTGCGAACTCATCTAAAGTCTATTTTATAAACTGTACTACGGGTTAAAGCATCGCAGTCTAAAGCTTTTTAGTAAACAATGCCATTGACAAAACAAGAGTTCAAATACTAAAGAGCGTTCATTAATCGAACTACAACTATGGAACAGGCCGCTGGTCCTTAAAAGTGTCTCAGGCCCGTTCACGCCGTTTACCTCCACTTCCCGCCTGTGCCGGTAGTACTACTCCGACTGGGTTTGAGAGCGCAGAACTAACAGGTCCGGTGAACTGGGAAAAACCTGGGTTTGTTAATTGCGGTTGCTGGAAGTTCTGCAGCGGGAAAGACACCGCAGGCCCAGGCGGCGCCATTAACCCCGCAGCGGGGCCGGACTCAAAGCCTCGCTTGGCGCCGATACTCGGGTGCAGCTTCCCCAGCGGGGTTGCGTTGGCTCCCGTTGCCATTTCTGGGCGTCAGGAGCTTCTCTGTTGTTTAGTATCTGCCCCAAAAAATCTCTTTTCTGGATAATTTAATCAACACAAACGTATGTCTCCCTAACATGCAACCACCTTCCGTCAACCGCTGGTTAAGATGGCGTTTGCTATGAACGACAAAGGAGATTAGACGTCAATTTAGAACTATCCGATAGGTCAATGATAATATCAATCAATGTGTGGTTTACAGTCATTGGTTCATTTAGGGTCTATCGTATTTCGGACGACACATTTTCTTGGACTCTCATTGGTCGTTGGTTGTCCTCACACAGCACGCCGGCCAAACCTTCTAGCAAGGTAGGTTGGCTTCAGCACTGGTTACCCACAATTTAAACAGCAGGACACATTTTTTTATTAACACTCTCGTGATAAAATACTTTCTATTAGCTGTTTGAATAAATGTAATAAGTTGTAATAATTTCCCATTTCTTTTGATATTCAAATAAATAAACTGGATGTAAATATGTTCACATCAGCACCAAATTTGAAGCATGTACAACGTAATTGGGTTTTCTTTGTGCATTTTACCTCTTTCTCTTTATGGTAGTAGCAGATTCTTTAAATAAAAAAGGCAATGTATGGAGAAATTTAAAGCAGTTGAGTTTCCTCAGAAGACAAAAATGATCTGTAATAATTGTGTGTGGAAGAATTACTTTCATTAGCATATTTTAAAATGTTTCACATACAAAAGATTATAAATCTTGTGCTGATTTATGCTTATTGTAAAAAAAAAAGGAAAATGTTAAAATGTTCAAGAAGATTAAGTCGGAATTGTGGTATTTTTATGTAACATGAAGTCTGGAGTGCTGATAGTGCTGGATGATCACAGTAAAGGGTCAACAGATGGCTAGAAAAGTTAAAAACAAGAAATTAAGAGAGAAAGGAAAAATAACTAAACCAATGAGAAATAGCTTCTTTTTTTAAATGCAAATAAGAATATAAATATTCTGCATGTATTGTAAACTGCAAGATTCTCTATTAAGAGCTCTAGGCCATAGTGAATAAACTGAGGGAAAGAAAAATGAATTATGAAAGCCTTTTCATTGACCAAAAGGTTAATATTCCGTTTTCCACCACGTGTCAGCAGAGTTAGGGATAACGCATCACAAGTAACACAAGTTACAAAATCAGGACCCCCCCCCCCCCCCCCCCCTAATTAAATTACTTTTAAATTTACAACAAAACATCTAAGTTACCTTTTCAAATAAGGAATGCAAGTTACTTTGTTTTCCCATTTATAGACTGACACCTCTTCGGTTTGGTTAAGAGAAATCGGGAGTAAGGTGCAGAGGTGTTGTCTGTGCTGTGTATTCCTTGAAATTAATGAAAACAATGAACCTGCAATAATAAATGTTAACACAAATATATGTTGTTTTAACTCACTTTATTAACCAATGTCTTTGCTGCTGACCTTCTATGATCAAATTCAACTAAGCAATGACTTTAGAATAACCATCAAATTTGTGTAAATTTTTTTTCTTTTTGTATTGCTACAGTGAGTGTTGGGTGAAAACTTTTGGGTAAGAAAAAGTCAAAATTAATTAGTGTTTTAGGGAGTAACGCAATATTGTAACGCATTACTTTTAAAAGTTACTTTCCCCAATACAATCTCGGGCGACATTTTGTGTAAGGAGTAACAGCAAAAATTTGCAACTCAAAGACAATTACAATGATCTATTCAGATAAAATAAAAGATGAGATTTCTTTTAAACTTTTATTAACAAGGAAAAAAAATATTTACAGGTATTTGTACTGGGAATCAAATAAAAAAAAACTTTAAAAACACACACACACACACACACACACACACACACACACACACACACACACACACAGGGCTACATCAAGTTTAAGACAAATGTATTTAGTGCCAAGAAGTGGGCCATCTGTACTGTCCTTGACCCAGCCAAAACAGGATGCATCACAACTTCTAAAATGATCCATGAGCAACCAAGAAACACCTGGAAAGAGAAAAGATTATCATAAAACTGTCAATTGTGCAGTTATAAATTCTGTGGACTTCCATTTGCTCATACTGCAAAACTACCAACATGAATCGTTATAAGACACATCATAAGTAACAGGGAGTAAGTGCTTTAATTGGACAAATCTGTCAGAAAATAAAGTTAGTCTTTTATGTTTTAGTATTTGTAAATATATTTGACCTGTAACCTAAATATCCATGAAGTTACAATGAGGCTATGTCAAGCAGGACGCTGTCACATTTGAAGATGTTCTATGACACTGAGAAAAACACTGCTAAAATCACTTCAATATGAAAGGCTGAACTTTAAAGAACTAGCTCACCCAAAAATGAAAATGTCATCATTTAGTCACCCTTATGTCGTTCCAAATCAGCACAACTTTTTCAGTGTGGATCACAAAAGAAGTTGAGGTTGAGTAAATGATGACAGAATTTAACATTTTTCTGAGGTTGGGGGGAGGAGGTAATTAACAGAAATTCTCTAGCTTTCAGTTTGATCAAACTTTGCTCCAACCTTTTGTAACCCTAAAAAGATCTCACCTGAGTGCGCACAGGTATTAGGCTAGTAAGCATAGCGCGCTCTTTCGGCATATGGATCCCGCGGTATGTCGTACGCAGAACTCCTGGCAATCGAAGAGACAGGAGACAGGTTCGACCGTTCATACGCATATCCCTCCGCCTCAAGGGGAGCTCGCCTGATTGGGCTCCGTTCGCGGACATAATATGAAGAGGTGGGCGCTGAAGGAGGGGGAAGGGGATGGCGGTCATATGGGTCAAGGTTAGAGGAGGACAGGTGCTCTCTCACGATCGCTGATGAGGACGGGGGAGGAGGGACAGGAGGTGGAACCGCGCGTCTATCTTCAAAATAACTGGCTCCGTACGGACGTGCCCGATACTTCTCGTAGAAGTCCACCACACTGTACGGATCTCTTTCCTCATAGGGCGCTCGCCGTATTGGGTATGCAGGCAACGCACTGCCATAGGCCACACCACTGCTCCCATATGCAGCCTCACTGCCACACGCCAGAGCCATGCTACTATCCGCGCCAATGCCGTAGCCCGCTGGCATACCGTAACTCATTGCACTCTCAAAACCCGCACCCCTTCCATACCCAGGGATGCTATACCCTGCTCCCCTGGTGAAGCCATGTGAGGGTGCAAAGCTGCCACCGTAGGCTGGCTCGCCACTGAAGCCACGATGAAAACCCCGGCCACCACCCGCACCGAACCCGAGGGGCCCATATCCTGCCGAGCCTGGGCTCTCTCTGTAGGAGCCGTTCTGGTCCAAGGGGCATTCTTTGGACCAGTGGCCTTCCTGCCCACACCGATAACAACCTGTTCTCTCTCCCATTCCCGGCGCGGTACGCAGGCGGCTAGTCGAAAGCTTCACGCTCATCAGTTTGCCTTAAGGAAAAGAAAGAATTTGCCATGATATTTCTATTTTACTACTTTAGCATGCACACGGAGCAAACGTTCATTAATTTCAATTGCAGGCAGTTTCAATACTGCTGTCGACAAAAACACGGCCAGAATTTTTCAACTGAAAATCGCAACCGTTGGAGCTCAATTGTAATTTAAAGTCAATGTGAAACACTGTTCAAAACTCATTTTGCTTCAGTAATCTGCCGCATTTCATAACTAACACGATAAAAAAATGGGGTTTTTTATTCATTCTCCATACAGCATGAGATGATAAAATCTCTTCTTCCAGATAGTCCGGGGGCCTCATGTATAAATGTTGTGTATGCACAAAATACTCAGTTTTCCACTCACCTATCATTTACACAAAATTGATCTTATAAATAATATGTGCTAGAGGTTCTCAAACCTGTCCTGGGCACCCCTAACTGCCGCACATTTTGCATGTCTCCCTCACCTAACAACACCTACACCTGATCAACTCAACTTATAAGTAGAGAATGCAACACTTGAACAGGGTATGTCTGATGAGAAAGACATTCAGGAGGTGGGAGTCCCCAGGACAGGTTTGAGAACTACTGCTCTTGACTGTGCATACCCTCTCTTTTACTGAAGTGAGCGAAGTAATGAAGAAAACAGAATGATTTTCCATTTTAACATTTAAATTTCCACGTTTATATTAAATATCTCGTTAATGGAGTTAAGCCCTGAAATGACATGAAATCATTATTCAGAAATATTCGATATGAATTTAAAATAAATATATTTGTATTGGATGTGCTGCTTTTGAACACTTTTCCTGTGGCATGCTGCGTTTTAACTACAGTGAGGATTGCTTGGCGCATGATAATTCCGCTTTAAATTGTACCCTAAATAGCAGATCTCATGTTTTGAGAAAATAATGATCAGTGATGCATACTTACTAACTTTAAGCAGATGGCTTAGCAACGTAATGGCATAATGAAAGCCATGGAAGGAATCTCTCAGTGATCATCCGACTAGTAGTTATTGTACACAGTAGACCTACGGTACAACCTCTGCTGAACGCAGGTTCACAGAAAGACAGTAGCCTAAAACTAACCCATTTCATGGTCTAACCAATATTATGAAAAAATACCACTGTATTTGAAGGATAGATTTTGAAGGAAACCATAAAATATGCAAGTTTTGTTTTTAAAATGTTTTGCTAGTGACACGCTGAGTAAGACAATAACTTACAATGCAAACATAAGGCCTATCTGTCTCCCAATAAAAATATATAAACATCCTAAAATATGTTTACCTTGTAGGCAACATAGTATAAATTTGATTTGTTTAAAACAATTAAACATACTATTTGTCCAGTGCAAAAGAATGAGAATAACGCTTAACTGAAAACATTCTTTGAACAGTATTTTATACAATCTTGATTTATTTTTTCTAAAACAAGACAAAGATAGTTAATGATTTTTAGCAATGTAATGTGATGCCATTCATAGTCATATTTTACTAATGTCATGTAGTGTTAAACATGCATGTAAATGATATGCAGCTGAGGTAATGCATAGTAAAACTAGGCATTGTAAGCTCCGTATATGGTTATTTCGGGGAGGAGACAGGGTGGAGATGCATGTATTTTGAGCAGGTTCTAGCATATGCATGGTTTTATAATCTAAAAAATCTGAAAACTTGTGTGCATACACAGAATCTGTCTTTTATGCATCTGCACTTTTAGAATATTAAAAGATTTATAAACGAGGCCCCTGGTCCCAGGAAGAAGATTTAATTATAAATTACTACTAGTAAAGAATGTCTCATAAGTCCTCGTAATAATGGAGAAGAGCTCAAAGAGTTAGCAATGAAGAAGTCAATATTTCAATCAATTTCATTTCATGTTGACTTTAAGTGTGTCTATAACACTGCTTGGTTTTTGATTACTCAATGAAATGAAAATGTCTCAATAAACAATTTCCCTCTTAAAATTATTTCTTTGAAGAACTGATCAACTCAGTGGAAATATTTGGCTGTTGAGACAAAGCGTGCTGCATTTTAAACTAAATGGACATATAGTGATCTCCATATAGTAAACAGTAAAAATCCAATTCCCCTCATAACTTACCAATTTTTCTACTTACCAACCTGTAATGAGGCTCACTTTTAGAACAAACGTCACACAATAAAATTAGTTTTTTGAGCTAAACTGAGCTGAAAAGGACCATACTGGTTCACCTTGAAAGGCTGTGTTGTCCAAGCCACTGATGGCCTCCATAGCGTCTTCCACTCGCTCCATATGAACAAACGCATAGTCCTTCACTATGTCACATTCAACCACAGGTCCATATTCTTCAAACTTGGCCCTGAGTTCTTGGTTGGTACAGCTACTGCTGATGTTACCGACATGAAGTTTTGTAGAGGTCTTGGGCTTCCCTTTGCTCATCTCTACATTCATGGCCAAACCGTTCAGCATGTAATGGTGAAGATTTCGAATGGCTTCATCGGCCTCTGCTTTGTCATCCATGTGCACAAAACCAAAGTTTTTGACAATGTCACACTCTGAGATTTTGCCATACTGAGAGAAGAGGGAGCGGATCTCCTCAGCAGTAGTGTTCGGCGAGAGGTTCCCAACAAAGATTTTTACCATTTTAGTAATATAATGTCAACTTTGAGGCCCTGTTGGGAGAAAAAGAAAAAACATAAAATTCAGTTACATGTAGTGCATGTATAAATAGGCAGGTAAGCTACATTTAATGATGATGCCAGAACAAAGGCAGAATTAAATAATAAATTATACATATTAAATGTCCTCCATGCTTAACTATAAATAAACTATAAATGCTTGTATAAAACTATAAAAATACATATGATCGAAAGTTTTAAATCAGGCTTGCCGCAAATGAGAACAACATTGATGTCCAATTCTTGAACAAATCCTTCTTTTGATCAGAATGTTTTCAACGAAACAGCTGAATTGGTTCTGAATAACTAAATTGGTCCGAGCGGTTCTCAGGTCAACAATTGAAAAACTCATTGAATCGAGAAACATCGAGTGTACAGAGAATTTGAATTATGGAGCAGAAAGTAAAGAAGTTAGTTAAAGTTGGCATGAACAGTTGGCATCCCAATTTTGACATAAGCTGTTTGAAACAGCTTTGCGAACAAGGAAAAAAAAGTGTCTTGTGGGACTTTCATCCGGAACTGATTGGTTCATTGGATCCTTGTCATTTGGTATTGCCAGGACCACTTTAAGGCCTCCAAGATTAGCAAAAGCATAACACTACGATATGGAAGGAGACTAGAGACTTATTAAAGAGTACTCCTAAAAGAGAGCAAAAAGTATCCGGATGTCCAACTATTTCTGGTGAGAATCTCAGGTGCGCATACGATGGACACTTAACTATCCCATGAGGCTACAGAAGAGGATTTTTGAATGGCAGTTAAGCGATACAATTGATGTTGATAGGTCACATGATAGTGGTAAATGAACCTATACTATATAGCCTACAAAATATGTTTTAGCACTTAAAAGTATTTATTCAAAATAAGTACAGTGTTACAAAAGATGTTCGAATTCACAGTACTCATAAGAGTTGGCAAAAAGTACATGGATGACCTACTACTTCCGGCCACGGGAGAGGATTTTAGAATGGCAGTTAAGCGACGCAGCTTTCAGTCAGTAGTCGGTCACAATGATGACAACATGCTGAATGTAGTGTGTCTGGATTACATTCATACTGGCGGCGATCACAAAGTTGTTCAAAATATGTACACATAAATTTAAAAAAAAAAGTTGTCCACGGATAAATAATTTGTAAAATATACTACAACTACAATATTTAAATAAAAATACAAAAGCTTACTCAGTTTTAAATGTCATAGTTACTTAAATAGCCGAACAACACAAACCATTTGAATACCATTTTATTATAGAGTGGTGAAAAACTTTTAAAAAGCTATATAAATTAATAACGTTTCATGTAAATGTGCATTATATGGGCCATTCTACAGAATCGGCGCGAACTGCTGTCCCACAACCAAAAACAAGACATTTAAAAAGCCTTTAAGTATTCAAATTTTAGATGTTTACTAAGATTCTTATATTATCTACTGAATCCCACAATAATATTTAAAATATCAGTAAGCTTAATATATATTCAAGATCATCATTTATTGGGTGCTTTCAATTGTGAGGTGGCTCTGCCAAACCCATTTTGATCAGGAAATATTCCTTTGTCCCCCTCTGACATAGCTTCTCTCTCATAGTAGATAGGTACCACCATTTTGAGTTAAATGTGTTCAAAAAGTCTGAAAATCTGTGTATGATTTCAAAGAACCTTTTTTCTGCAATTAAGCAAACTTTTTTGGGTGTTATTCCATTAAATTTAGTTTATACGCGTGTACAACTGTTCAGAACTGTGCTAGGTAACATATGCCGACTATCATCTTTGAGCCAAGCGCAAAAGCATCGAAAATGATCAGTACCGAAACATGTGAAAATTTTTTTTTGTGTTATTTGATTTCTTTGTTGTTGTTTGTTTTCTGTGTAGAACTGTGATAGCTAACCATGTGCTGATTAGCATCTCAGAGATAGTCTCAAAAATATATATAAAAAACACGTCATCATTGTTTTGGTAAAAAGAATCATTTATTTGGGGAAAATAAACAACGTTTTAGTACAGTTATGCAAATCTTAATTATTTTAATATGTTTTAGTGGTGTTAAAAATTAAGTTAAATCGAGTTAAAATTCTGCATTGTGATGTGGTGGCTACCAACATATTACTGTGACTACCGAAATTGTGCAGTCAGGAGTCTGAAACATGGGATGTTTTGCCAAAAATAAAGAATTTTGAACTATCAACTAAGACGATATGATAGTGTTCGGTTCAATGTATATTCAAACTAATGAATCCTTAACTTTATTCTTTTTACAAAGAAAGATTTACAAAGAAATACTCAGAAACAAATCTCAAATTGAAATATTGTTTAAATCGTAAATATTTATTACAATTATTGAGTAGATGAAAACAAAATGTTAATAGGTCAATATAACTGTTCTTATTGTGTTTCGGTAGAGGAAAAATACAATATGAGAATTAACCGCACAATTTCTAGAAATGTGAACCTTGGATATTATACAATTTGCATACAAACAAAATTTGTCGAATTTTTTTTTTTTTTTCCAAGACGTATCCAACTCTGATTTTGCACCAATTCTCTAGAATGGCCCATACAGGTTCTAAATAACGTTTTATGAGCCGAATCATGGCAGCAACATTTAGTTACAAAAATAAATCATGAAACGTAATTACAAAAAGAAATGTACACCAACAAATTACTTTATTTGAACATTTGAGAGAACGCATTATGCCACAGGAATATCAGCGACGAACTGCTCGAAAGAATCGACTGGAGGAAAAGCGGCGTGCTTCCCATCACTAGAGGAGGACAATGGGGAGAACGCTACACATGATGTACACGAATTTATGAGCCATCAAAACCTCTACATCTAAAATATTGATTCAGTGAGGCAAGATTTGAATCAATAACTAAAGAATCCAAATAATTCATACTGCATGTAGTATATTCATCAAGTTAGCTTCCAGTCCATCTAGCCCCGCAACAACTAACGTTAGCTAACCAGTAATTCCGGCAAAACAGTGTAGTGGACAAATGAAACATCACGAAACGTACGGAATTTAAGATAAGAGACTAGCGGTTTAGTCAGGGGAACATTGCGAATTCTAATGAAGCGTAATGGATGTTATTCATACCTTTTCACAATTCTTGCAGAAGCCGGTGCGAGATGAAATGGCGTCACTCTTACGTCGCCTACCGCGAGGCTTGCTGGAGAATAGAATTGCATGTTGTTCACGCTGCCCATCCCCTTTCCATTTTCTCCTAGTGAAAGCCTGCTGTACTCGCTTTCTAACTACAGCTTTTACCATTTCAAAGCAGCATGCGTCCATATAGTTCGGGTAATTGTGTTGCGGAACGTGAGATTCATTTAAACGTCACATTACATAGATTTTAGTATGAAAGACAGACAGTTATTTTGTCACCAAAATACTGGTTTATTACAAAAGATAATTCATAAAACACACTCCTGACTTCTGTAGGAAACATACAAACTACAGAAAATTAAATTTATAAACATCTTGACAGAGCTTCCCAAGGCACCCAAAAAGAAGAAACGCCAGTAAACGCCAGCAGTCTCAGAAGGTGAATTAAGCCCTGAGTGAGAAATTTCCAATTCACTCTCATGTAGAGTCTAAAGTTCTCCTGTCATAAACAGTCATCTGTGTGTACAGAACAGAAAACAGTTTGCATCCCACTGAAAGCTGCCCAAATACTTATTTGTATATTAAATCGGAGATATTTTAAGACTAACACATCAAACGGGGGAGTAAACAATCAAAACAAGTACAACATAAACCTTTCTCCAAGCTCGCAAATCACAAAAACACACAGACATTGGCAGGAGTAATAAGCTCTCTGTCCTGTTGAACATGCCCATTAGATACAACACAATTCAACAAGCAAGACAAAACTCCATTGTGAACAGTTGGCATATACCAATCACCAGTAGAAAACAAGAATAAAAAGAAAAGTGGAATGTTGAATTTTAGTTTTATTTTCCACAAAGCTTTTGCAGCTGCAGGATTAATTACAAATTGCCACTCCCCCCCCCAAAAAAAACACACACTTAAAAAAACAAAAAACAGATTGTCCTCACAAAACTTAAATCAAAGAAATTCAGTGGCAAGCCAACCCAACAGCTGAAGACAAGTCTTGGAACATTAAAAAAAAAAAAAAAAAAAAAAAATCTTTCAAAATCTCAAAGTGTGTTTAATTGCAATATCAGAGTTAAAAAAAAAAAATAAAATAAAAAATATGCTGACGAGAGACACCCCACCTTACCTCTGGATACAAGTGAAAAGCAAAGCAAAAACCACAAATTACTACTAACTACTAATTTTGCAATCATACACCAAAATCTCAGTTGGAAAGGGGAAAACAAAAAGCAGTTTTTGTATTATGGGTAGAACAATAATGTGCAGAGCTAATAAGAATTGTGATCAACGTGTCTGCATGTTTGAAATCCGACGAAGCGTCTGATCGAGGCAAAGTCATATAGGTCGAAGGGAAATCTCATCACTTGACAAAACCTAAAAAAAGGAACAAATATTCTGTGAGATGAAACATTTGACAGGCATTATTTTCTGACTGCACTTTTAAACCCGAGCAAAGCGGCTTTGCTTACTACTGTACACGAAACGGCTTTCGCTTAGAACAGATCACGCTGACATCTCATCTGAGTCAAAGTTAACGACCCGCATTCGCTCACCTTAAGCATGAGTGTGGCTTAGTATGCGTATCGAACCCGCTCGGTGTAGTTCTCCCTGGCCCGCGGCACGGAGTAAGTCGATGAGCTCCTTGAGACCGGGGAAAGTCGCGAGCGCTCATAAGAGTAGCCTTCTGAACCGGCGCCCACACGTCTGATTGGGCTACGGTCCCGCGAGAAGTACGCTGATGCTGTGGGAGGCGGAGGCGCAGGCGCCAAAGGGCGTCGTTCATAGAGATCGAGGCTGGGAGGAGCCAACCGCATCCTTGAGAGAGAGGAAGAAGAGGGAGGGGGGAGGAGGAGGAGGAGGAGGAGGAGGAGGGGGAATAGAGAGGGGCCTATCCTCGAAGAAGCTAGAGCCAGCCGGACGAGCCCGATACTTCTCATAATAGTCAATGCTTCCGTAGCGTTCTCGGTCAAATGTGGACGACCTCTCCGGATAGGCGCTCGGCGGCCTGTTGGGGTACCGTTCTCGAGCATCCGCGCCGTACTCGCCGTAGCCGGGGCGCCGGCTCATGGGTGGGGGAGGGGGGAGTGGCCCTGCCGGGTAACCTCTATTAGGAAGACCTCCAGGGCCACCCATGCCATAACTCAGACCACCCCTTGGGGGGCCTCTACCGCCGGGGAATCCCCCCATGCTTCCGCCATAGCTACCGTTCTGGCCACGTCTGCAATCTTTGGACCAGTGGCCCTGTTCTCCGCAGACATAACAGCCAGTTTGGTCTCCCATGCCGGGCGCTGTACGGAGACGACTCGTGGACAGTTGTACTTTGATCAGCTTGCCTTGTGGAAGGAAGAGAACACACGCAAGACAATGTGAAACTTTCTTCCGCTCACGTAAAAGAATTATTGCATCACGACAGCCAAAGAGCATATCACTTAAAAAGGTTATTTCACCCAAAAATCAAAATTGTCAATTTACTCAACTTCATGTCATTCCGAAACCCATAAGAGTTTGTTAGCCAATTGAAGGTCCGTTAACTCTATCTGATGTGCATGTTAATCTAGTTATTTATGTACAGCGGCTAATGAATCTAAAGTCTCGCATATTCAAAGATAACGGCTTACTTCCGAGATGCAAAATGAGGTGGATAAAGCATTTGTGTCCGTTTAGAAGTGTTTTTTGTTGTTGTTGTTTACAGTGCTACTTTTACCTGGACTGTCAGAAATTACCAGAAAAAAAATCTCTGTGGCTTTATTAAAAATGTATTCTAATGTGCGGCTCGAAAGTGAACAAAGGTCTTATGCGTTTGGAACGACTTGAGGGCAAGTAAATAACAGAATTTTCATTTTTGAGTGAACTATCCCTTTAATATAAGTCAATATGATGACTACTGCCAATTGTCCAGATTTCTTTTCTGTTTAGCAATTACAAATAACATTCCTCCCATGCTCCCATGCTTACAAAAATGATGTCTACGTTTAAGTAGCAAACTGCAACCCTGGGTAATCATGGATTTCGTTGTTTCAAGGTTAATGTTCACCTTGGAAGCTCGTGTTATCCAGCCCACTGATGGCCTCCATGGCATCCTCCATTCGCTCCATGTGAACAAAGGCATAGTCCTTCACTATGTCACACTCAACCACAGGGCCATACTCTTCAAACTTGGCCCGGAGCTCCTGATTGGTGCAGCCACTGCTGATGTTGCTCACATGCAGTTTGGTGGAGCCCCTGGGTTTCCCTTTGCTCATTTCCACATTTATGGCTTGACCTTTCAGCTCGTGATGGTGGAGTTTGCGGATAGCCTCTTCAGCCTCCTGCTTACCTTCCATGTGCACAAAGCCATAATTTTTCAGGACGTCACATTCTTTTACTTTGCCATACTCAGAAAAAAGAGAGCGCAGATCTTCCGCGGTCGTGCTTGAGGATAGGTTGCCAACAAAGATCTTAACCATCTTTATTGCCGTTTTTTCCTGGACAGAGGGAGCATAGTTTCGAAATGCACGTTATATCAACAGATGTTCCTACATTACTGCTGTGTTGGCCTACAAAACCATAGACAGCCTAATCCCATCCTTGTTTTAATGTCGATTATGTGGCTGCATGCCAGAATATACACGTACAACTCCGCATTACAGTGTTGCTTGTGATACTCACTGGCAAGATAGAAGTGCGTAAAATGGGGGACCAGGTTCAGTTCTTGGACTTTATGGCGCAGCTGAATTAACTCGCGTTGCTAGGCCACGTATCCGCATGACCATCACAACCAAATCAAACCCCTTAGGTTTTAGTTCTCATTATGAAAGAACGTATTTAAGGCCCGATACACAATTCGGGAAGACCGATGAGCGTTGCTGTTTGTTTGTAGAGCTGTAGGCCAATGATGTAAAGCTGTAGCGCGGACTACATAAAGTTACCCGAAGTAGACGTCGCCGCCGCGTTAGGAAATATAGTACCTTACTGAAAAAAGAATTAGTACTCCGCCACACTGCATTACCTTCTTCGAAATCCTAACACTAGCACTCGTGTAGTATAAAGAGTTGATTGCATAGCAATGTCATTACCTTACCGTAGCGAGCACGTATAATCGCACAGCCTGTAAAGATGAATGAAGCCTAAAATGGAGTCGGCTGCCGTCACCAACAGCACTTCCTGTCTGCGAGACGAAAAAAAAACGCATTCAGAGCAGTGCGTGTCTGAAGTTTTTTTTAAGCGATTGTGAAGACAACTGATCTAATAACAGTCAAATATTTTGTTAATGAACAAAATATACTACAATGAATTATAAACAACCTAGAGTACACGAGTAACAACTTACATAACGAATCGTGCTCTCCGTATTCAGGTTGCTTAATCTTTTTGCTTCGTTTGATTAAAAAACCCCGACATTTATCTATTATTAATCCAGTCGTGTAACCAAATAGCCTCGTTGCCTTAAATGAAACGTAAAACCACCATTGGCAATTTAAGCCTCTATTGTAAACCATGCAAATAAAATACATGTACGGTTCGCACAAACTGCAATTTTCTTACATTTTACAATAAACACCAAACAATTTAAGCAGTGGGGTAAAAGCTTTATTTGTTTATTGAAAGTGCATTATTTGTTTGCAAAGTGAAAACACTGCTTTGTGCGGAGATTACTGGAAGGCAAGCATTTGCAAATGCATTTTGTCCCACAAGAAAAAAAAAAAAAAAAAAAAATGAATGAAGCCAGTTACACATACAGTAGGTTTTATTGTAAAATTTGAACAAGAGACAGGAAAAATTGCATTAGTTAACCTTCAATATAAAACTTACCCTTTGTAATCAGGTCATCCATAAGCATGTCATCACTTGCATAAGTAACCAAAACATCCATTTCAATTCATCTCATTGTAATACAAACAAAGTCTGCTGTCACCGCAGTCTGTGTAGTAAAGACACCTCAAAATATTGTAATAAAGGCATGCTGAGTGGTTAAGAACCTAAATGCATCAAGTGACTTACCTGCAATAATCAAACTTAGTGACCACTTAATGAAATACTGGGAGTTCTACCTACTTGGTGAACCAAAACAGGGTTTTTGTACAGACCAGGAAGGGTTTGAGGAAAAACAGCCTTGAAGATGAAGTGATGGTAATCGCTTGCATTTCGCCGCAAAAACAGTTGAATTCTCCGTAATACTCAACTAGGGGAGCCACATGTTGTCGCTATTAATGCGAATTTATGTCAACCTCTAAGCCATATGGTTACTTTTATGCCTACTTAGGCAAGTTTAGCTTAAGATTGGCAAGAAAAGCAAAACGACGAACCAGGTTCCAGTCTTTATTAAAACTTTCAAATGTTCCTATGAAAGAAAACGATACAAAGTCCTTGAACTCCGATTCTCTCCAATTAAAAAGCATACTACAGCACAATTTCAATAAAACCAGTAGACGAAAAGGTTTTTATTGCTGCGGAGATTATATTCTTACTTGCAAGCCGGACTTTAACAAAAAGGGGAGGAAAGGGGGAAAAAAAAAAAAAAAAAAAAAAAAAAAAAAAGAGACCTTTACACAAATGTATTTTTGGTTCCAAATCAAAATTGTCATAGCGCTTGTTACAGTACTTTAATAACAAACGATAAGATCCATTCCAAATTTTAAAGATAAAAAAGGTACAGTGATACATTGAAGTGTTCTTTGAAAGAAGATTTATGTTCCTTTAAGTCTTTACCAAACCACCAAAAGTTAACTTAATTTGTAATCTGGCTTGGTGCTTTACTCACCTATCAAATGCTAAACAATAAAAACAAGGCAAAAAATAAAGCAGAGTTGACAATTTAGCATGAGAACGATTTTAAGCGTGTAATAGCGGTTGTTTTATAGAATGTGAAGTCCGCAACAGAACTCTTCCACTATGGTGCGCAGGCGAACGAAACGCGCTCTGGCAGACAAAGACGTATCGCGGCACGTGCACCTGGAGACAACGACGACGACGATCTTGTTGAATAATTTACACCTGGAAAGAAAGCAAACCACATGAGTCAAATGGCTGTAGTGCCATCTGGCATTACTGATTCGACAAGCCAAGTTTAGATAAAGAGATTTGTAAGCAATCCGAAGTGAGATCTTAATATGTACCATACGGTCATTTGAATCTACAATCTAAACACTTCGATACGAAGTTCAGTGTTGCTCGAGCAGTACTTTAAAAAGACCGTAAGGCCATTAAAAACTTACGATCCAGGAACTTTTATACAAGGTTTACGGTGCTGCTACTTGCGCATCAATTACACCACACGCACAACAGGCCAAGTACGCAAATTCTGGGTACTACATTAAGAGGTCATTTTAGAGCTCATTTTTGGGTTTCGGGACCTATTCTCACCTTGGGTTACGAGAGCGCAGGGGTGCACTTTAATACGAGTAGCGCGCAGGAGGTGGAGGTGGCGCCGCCCTGTCAGCATAGGGGTCTCTGGGCCGAGGCATGCTGTACATCGGGGTCCGAGACATGGAGAGAGGGGAGAGACGAGATCGCTCGTATGAATAACCATTCCCAGCGGGTGTCGGTGGGGCAGGAGGAGCACGTCTGATGGGACTGCGGTCTCGTGCATAGAACGAGGATGGCGGGGGTGGGAGGGGGCGTCGCTCATAGGGGTCAAGGCCGTTGCCAGCCAGTCGCTCTCTCATAATGGCAGAAGAGGGGGGCGGAGGGGGAGGGGGAATGGCACCCGTACGCCGGTCCTCGTACGAGGAGACGCCATAAGGGCGTGCGCGGTACTTCTCATAATAGTCGACCACACCACGTTCACGCTCGTATGCTGGTGCTGTACGCTCTGCATATGGGGGGCGTCTGGGGGGAGGGGGTGGTGGTGGAGGGGGTCCAGGGGGGTACCCAAAGCGTCCCCTAGGATAACCAGGGGGCTCTGGACGGTCACCAGGGAAACGGGGTGGCCAGTATCCACCATCTGGGGGGCCGTAGCCTTCCTCCTCCTCACCTCTTGGTCGACTCTTTGAAATCTGCACATGAATTCGTTTTCCTGCAAATGCAAAAACATTTGAAGTATTAGACAATGCCATTAATGTGCAAAAAGATATGAAAGGAAGTGAAAAAGCTATGGCTTTATACCTTGGAATTCAGAGTTGTCCAACCCCTTGATTGCATCCATGGCCTCATCAGAGTTGCTCATGTGTACAAACGCAAAGTTCTTGATGATGGCACATTCGGTAACTGTGCCATACTCTTCAAACAGCGCTCTGAGCTCTTCGTCGGTTCCTTTCTCCACATTGGCAACGTGAAGCTTCACCGGGCCCTGGTTCTTGCCCCGACTCGCTTCAACGTTGATAGGTGTTCCATGCAGCTTGTACAAATGAAGGTTTCGAATGGCCTTGGTTGCACTTTTGCGATCATCCATATGGACAAAAGCAAAGTTTTTGATAATGGCACACTCAGTGACGGTTCCATATTGAGTAAAGAGAGACTTAATTTCTTCCGCTTCTGCCTGCTGCGGCAGGTTTCCAATGAAGATCTTCACCATCTTTGCTGATGTGGTATGCAGATCCTGAAACACACTACAACAAGATACACTGCGATGAGTTGCCAACAATGCAAAACAAATTATTGTAGTCATGTGATGGACTACATAGGTTTTTTAAGAATCAAAGCATTAGAATGAGAACACGAAACCACGCCTGGAGTTAAAGTGAAATCTAAACAGTTCACTTCCTGAGAAGCCAGTCAAGTAAAACCAGTTTATGCAAATACTTAATATATGCATTTCCCACTACGTATAAGCACATCAGGACACGTAAAAACAAAACAAAAACAAACTTATTTTAAGAGGAATTTATCACGTTTGCGTACCAATAAAATAGTTCTCGTGGTACGTTATATACGCCACGGCCTCGTGTGATTACTTAATGCTAGCTGACTAGCAAGCCTCGACAAACACACACACGCATATATATATACACACATATATGTGGTATATTAATGTACGTAAAAACACTTATCGATATTAAAATAGGAATGCAGTACATAATCGTAGACTCACGTGTTCGGCGACCCGAGAGAAAACCCTATTTCCGTTCCTACGTTTGAATAAGCTAACAACTTAGCTTAGCAGCCGAGCAGTCGTTGCGCGCCTAGATAAGCACGATTAATGCGTCTTTTATATGTAACCAATTAACAGAGTTTCTACATACCATAGAAACGCTGCTTACATCTAATGTGCTTTTATAGTACGTGCTGAAGTTAAAATCTAAAACTGACTTTGTAAAGGTCAAAATATAACAAATGATACTCACCGCCTGTTTCACACCACAATGAGAAAGAGGGTGGGCCATTCAATAATATACTTCCTTAGTCCCGCCCATGTGACTGAATATACCAATCAAATATAAGAATGTGGATCACGTGGAAGACTACTAGCTAGAATGTGTAAAATTAAAAGAAGAATTGTTGTGAATGGATGAAAGGACTTGCTTTGGTGTATATTTGTATAGTTGTTCTATACAGAGATCGTACTTGGGGTGTGGTTGTTGAACGCAAAAGTGAAGAATATATCACATCATTTTTCATGTTTTTATGCTTATTAGGATGGTCAAATAATTAAGAATAATTCATAGGGTCATGTGTTCAGACTTGCAACAGTCTGGAGCAAACTGCAAAGAATGTTGATATTCAAATACTGAATAGCAGAACAGAGAGGAAAATGCATCAAAACTGGTAACATTATTGGACAACAGACACAACATGTAAACACAGTGCACTTGACATTAAACTCGCCTTTAGTGGTGTGGAGTCAGTTAATCAAAGAAAGGTCACAATTAATTTCAGGAACATATAGTAGAAAGACAAAAGTTAGCAAAATGAAAATAGGAATGCAGTACATTGAAGGGGTGGATTCTGTAATCCACTGCCGCTTCTATATATATATATATATATATATATATATATATATATATATATATATATATATATTGAGTGATTTATCACAAAATTATCTTTCTAAATGTTGAATTATTTAGAATGAGTAACTTTAACTTACGTAAAAGCCTTTAATTTCGTTTTCATTTTCAAACACTAGAAAATAATGTTGAATATTGTCTGTACCTCTGACTGAGAGAAAAGTGCAACTTATCAGTATGTTTTGGTAAAGTTTCCTGTTCAGAGCAGAGCTCAGATCAACTTCAGCCTTGAAGAAACTGTAAATCATGTGTGTCTTTGTATGTGCGCCAAGTGTTTTGTACAGGTCCGTTATGGGTACTGGTGGACCGTTGTCATCTGGACTGGAGACCTGAAGGCGCCTATAAGGCCTGACCTAGAGGGACATTCTGTGCCTAACTTCAGGGTCCGATCGTCAGCATCATAATGGAAGGAGATATGCTTCTGACTATCTGTCCATGTGTGGAAAATTACCAGTTATGTCTGGTGTTCTTAACCAATCAGTATCTTAGTAATGACGTAGTTAGTGGACTCTGTTAAGTCAAGTCATCTTTATTTATATAGCGCATTTTACAATGCAAATTGTGGCAAAGCAGCTTTACATTAATAAGAAAATGGTATCATTGTGCAGCTTATTCTATGTATTATTGATTCATTCCGTTGCAAATATCAATAGTTATTCGTCTAGTTAATTTAGGTATATCAGCACTGTAGAAAACAGTGACGTAATCGTCCGGCTCAGCTCAGTTTGTATACAACGGCGCCAATGTTAGAGTATAATTGTTCTGGAAATGTGAATGTACGAGAGAGAGCGGCCTACGAACTCCTTGTGAGACTTGAAGCTGGCTTCTGCTGATGAAACTGCAAACTATTCTTTATTAAAATTTTCTTCAATTTATTTTTTTAAACTCTGACTCCGGGTCTTCATTTATCATATCTGGTCTTTTGGGTCTTTAACTGTAAAATCCCCTACGCCATAATCGTGTTCTGCAGTACTACTGTAGAAGTTGCGTGTCTGGGAATGCCAACCAATAAAAAGGAGCAAGAATAACACAAGAAAGTCTCAGGATTTATTTTCATTTACTTATGTATTTACAAAAGGCATCTCCAAAAACAGCACCTTATCTCATAATACCACTCAAACAAGTCTTTGCATATCCATCTGATTGGTTAGTATTTACCACAAAAACCCATTTAAGGGCGATTTCCCTAGAAGCCTAGGCCTAGAATAAAATGTCCCTTTAAAACAGATTAACAGAAACGTCATTTCTCTGTCATGGTATTAAATAGTCCTAGACTTAGTCTAGTCCAGAGTTTAATAAGCGGATTTCATGAAGGAAGACTAGAGCTACTCCAGGACTAAATTGAGGCTTAAATTAAATCAAACAGGAGTTGTTATTTATTAAGTGTTATTTTATGCATTTTTAGGAAGATGAGAGAATGGAGAGATTTATTCAGGTTTAAAATTCTATTATGCTGGTATTTAAAAGTTTCTGTTATATTAGGGTTTTTTGGAGATTACCATTGTGGTAAAGTGTTGAGTTTGTGCTTGGGTTGAGGACCTGCTAATTGTTTTAATGATAATACAAAGATAGTGCTTTGGATTAAACCTGTATAATTTCTAGACTACCAATACTGAACATCTCATTTATAAAAAAAATTGGTATGTTTAGTTTGTTGCTATGCAAATCATAGCACAAAACAAGAAGCATTAATAGGAATTTCTTTTTTCACAGCTGATGTATTTTGCTTGCCTTAAAAGAACTCTCTTTTTTGTTTGTTTGTTTGTTTGTTTGTTTGTTTGTTTCGATTGCAGTCTTTTCCCGATGCCATTGTTTTCCTTGGATTTGCTTTAAGTTCCATGCAATTTTAAAATTTTTGCATAAGCTTTTTTCTTGGTTCATTCCATGTTTTATAGGCAAGGCAACCTCTCTATTCAGATTAGCACAGTTGATTTTGAATTATTCTAGTTTATTTTAATTCAGGACTCCATAGTCCAGGTTTTAGTAATCTGTACTTAATATGTGTTTCAGAAAGACATTATTTAAAACAAGATTAACTATTCAAGATTGAGGCTGGCTATGCTGGCTTAATTTCAACCTGGATGGGAAACTGCCCCTTAATGTCTGCATGCCATGCCTATTGTTAAGATGTTTTTAAATCATTATTATTGCTACAGTTGTAAATTAAATTTAATTAGATAGAAATAAAGATGTAAAAAGATAAATCAAAAGAATAATATCAATATAGATTTTATATGGATTTTAAGCAGAAGATCAATTGATTCTAACAGTAGGTTAAATAAATAAACAAACAAAAAAGAGGGCGTAATGCTGTTAAATGTTTTACGAATCAAATTTGATATCCGTTTACCTAAACTTTGAATTATAAGAACGTATCTTTACTTTAATATTTTTTAATATGTTTTAAAGAAAGCAATCTGTTCAACACCACATGGATCTTGAAAGTTTATATTGTTCACACCATTAAATATATGTGTATACAACATCTTTAAATGTTCATTAAAACTGTGTCAAGACAAAACAAGACAAAAACTGTCGAGGGGTTTTAACTGAAATCTTTTTCATCTAAACTATAATAAAGCGTGTCTGGCGTCTCCAGGGGAAATCATTGGGCAAACAGACCTATTAATTTTTAGTTATAGCAAAAAATAAATAAATAGCTGAAGCATAGAAATCAGTTGCGCAACTCTGGGCTTTTTTTAGAGTCACGTGTTCCAAGTTGGAGTGGGTGGTGGATTCCAACGCTTTGTTTGTTGAGCTCACACTAAGCGACTCTTCGCTTCAGAACAGCGGTTCGTTACTTGATGATCGTTGCACCCAGCTTCTGAAGGTGAGCCGCGAAACTTTAGTACTCTGTTTAAAAAAACTTTAGGGTAACATTTTACTCCATGATCTGTGCTATATGAATCAGTTAATTCTCAAACTAGTTCAGAATAATTCCATGTGTTAATCAACAGGCTATAACTGTTCAGTGAACTAAGAACTAAGAGTTGTTTTTTCTTAGCTCTTACTATCAGCGAGGGAATTTAACCCCACAGAAGTTCTTCTGCCTTCATTTGTCACACAGAATGAATAAGAATAGCAAACTTGAAACGGAAGAACTGCTTACCTGTCTTCATATACATCTCTACCACCCTAATCAAGCCAGTTTCCCGCTGTTCCAAAACCTGCCCCTAAATCAACCGTATGAAATGGATGCTGAAGATCCACTAAGGCTTGGTCGTGATGGACAGACCTGCATCTTTGTCCTAAATGACACCTCTGTCTCCAGAAAACAGCTCTCTATACAGGGGTATAGGAAAGCTGGCAGCATTTTCTTGAGCTTCATGATCCAGAACATGAGCCAGAAGGTCAAACTCGTGGTTGGTGGGTCTGAACTGAGATACCTTGAACGAGCTGAGCTTGATGACAAAGTGCTCCTCCGTTTTGGAAAATATGAACTGCTGATTTGGCAGGAGCCAGGAGATTCAATGAATAAATTTGAAGTCTTGTTTGAAACATGCAATACACCCCCTTCACAGGATTTGGGCATAGATGTGCCATGCAAACTACCTGTTATGGATACTGGTATGCCATGGAGAAACCTTGAGAATGGAGCACCTGCTAGCCAAGAACCACTGGAGTCAGATGAAACAGTTGTTTTAGTGTAGACATTTTCCAGACCTCGCTTTGCATATTATTATTATTATTATTATTATTATCATCATTGATACTGTATTATTAAAATGTATTTCAAATGTAACAGACTGAGATCTGCGACTGTAGCTTTTGATGCAAGTGACATTGTAAACATTGTTTTGATTTCTTCTGGAATGCCACTGAATCAGTTTTGTTGCCTGATTTCCTCCCCTTGAACATATATTTGATGTATTTTAGTGAATTCAAAGTGTTCATCAATGTGTTTAGCTTTATTTTATTGACTTTTACTTGATAAAATGTGAATCACAAACTTTTGAAAAATTGTTATATGTATATTACATGTTATATATTATATAATGGAATAAGCTGTTTTACATAGCTTTTGTTCAGATTGCTTTTTGAATATATAGGAACTAGGGACAAACAAATTTAATTAAAAATGTTTATTTTCAGGTTTATACTGTACATCTAGAATTATGCATTATCTTGCACTTAATAATTTTTCTCATGGTAAATGAGTTTTTAATCTATGAAAATATATAGTTGCAACTAATTTGAGCACTCTTGGCATTCAAAAAGTCTGAAACCCCATTTTAATATGTGAGAAATAAACACGAGTTACTTTTTTTTGTAAACAAAACTATTTAAAGCCAAGAACTACTTGATGGTCCTTAGCGTTTGAGTCATTCAAAATACATTTAGTATAGGTAGGTATCTATTTCAAGCATTATTGCATTCTGGTGGAAAATCATGGTTAGTTGGAAAGCAGTTTTAAATTTTTAATTTGGCAAATGGAATTATACATTTAAAGCAGGACTGTGATATAACCATTGATTATTGATTTTTTAGTAAAGGTTAACTGAAACTCACCTGAGATCACCACCTTGCTCTATCACTCTTTTGTATTTAAACTATAAACTCTGTAGACTCATCTCCTGTCATTGTACTTACAAGCAACAAAGGCACTGATAAGCATCAGCCAGGGCAGATAGCAGATGATTTACAGTAAATGATGTTGTGAGCAGACAAGATCATAACTCTCAACAGGAACAGTTTTTGGTGGCGGCACTAATCTTTATTAAAAAATATACACACAAAAAAACCCTGTATATATCTTTATGTAAAAATTATTATATTATTAAAATTAGACTTTTAGATTATTAATATTAACTTCAAAGATAGTGAAGCTAAAGTTCCTCCCACAATAGATTGTACATATATGAACCTCTATTAATTACTAAGTAAACATCAGATATGAAACATCAAACATCACACAGTATGTGAGCACACTGTACACATGTAATTGTTATTCGGGTTTAAAATGCAGCACTCGGTTCTATCCCATGTAGAACCAAACACTGAGACTGATTTCTCAGAACAGCTTTGATTGACAGATGTCTCAGCATAATCACTCTTCTGTTATCATGTGGGTCTCTAAAGTGCTGTTCAGGGGTCTGTGTGCAGATGGTTGTCTGAATGCTCGCACGTGCAGGCTGGTTGTTTACTGACTTGCAGTGCTGTTGATGGGGTTTGATGAACACCTGCAGAGTTCAGGTCTCTTGTATCTTTGTATCCACCAGTCAAACAGAACAACAGGTCACCATGACTCATTGCTTTAAGACTTTCAAGGAACAAAAACCAAGGACATAAAATGTGATGAGATACGGAACTACATATTGCACAAATGCGAAACTGACAGGAAGTTAAAGACCTATCTGAAAGAACACAACTCAGTCATGAGTAAAAAGTGACCTGAGAAGATTATTAGACATCTACAGTTTTAAACCTTTGGGGAAAAAAGTTTAAAATTATAGACCAATGAACCAATTTTATATAATTAAAATGTGTGGCAACTGAGTTTTTCCCCCAGCACCACCTAAAAGGGTGAGAAGTAGAATCAGTTTTAAGGTAACAAAAGCTTGAGAAAATGATTTTGCTGTTTTAACCATTATAAAACATTTAAAAACAGTAGTTTTAAACATCTAGTGTACTGCTCAAGATCCAAGGCTCATGTCCATTTAAGGTTGTGCTGTTTCCACTAAAGTAACAGTCCACTAAACAGCCTCTTTTCAAATAAAAACTTATTTACAATGTTCCTCGGTTATGGGTTAGCAGCAGCCTTCTCTTAGTCAGCAGGAATACCGGAATACAATGACTCTGTAATGATGAGCAGTCAGAGAGTAAAATTAGTGATTAGTGACTGAGTGAGGGATTATGGGAAGTGTAGTGCAGCGTAAGGAGACTATAGTGTGAGCGGGTGACCTCTAGTGGTGAGTGGGTGTAAAGTGATGGACCGAATTGATATCAGACACATCTTTATGGTTACCAGCTGAAAATTATTAGTTTATTATTATATCTAGTTAATATATAATATACATGAAATATTTTCCCAACAGAGGCATGATGTTGTAAATTGCTCGTATAATACAAACATTAACCAAATAAATATAAATAACTTGTGCTGAATATGTGCATTACATTATGTGATCTCGCTTTTATTCATGCAAAACCATTTAAGCGCGCCAAAAGAAAAAGAACGCGCGGATGTCACACACGACGCGCAGAGAGAGAGCGCGCCAAACAAAATTTAGGAGAAATACAACGAGGATCAATATCGGTGTGGCGTTTCCGAGATGGCGAGAGCTTTACACCAAACTTTGACTTGACAGAGACGCTCTTGCACGTTATTAGACAAGGTAAGCAAATGTAGGCTACATAAGACTAATCAATGTTATATAGCTCAACACGACGAAGTGTAAGAATATCATGATAATATAATGTTGATATAGCTTACTGTTAAGTCTCAAACAGACAACGAAAACTAATACTAAACATCACAACTTTCAACACACTCAAATACAGTTTAGTATGAAAGTGTGAACGTTAGACCAAGTGAAACAGCGCTGCGTTACCTCACAGTTTTAGTCAAGTGAAGTCAAGTCACCTTTATTTATACAGCGCTTTTTACAATGCAAATTGTGGCAAAGCAGCTTTACATTAATAATTGGCAAATAATTTTGGCTGCACAGCAGCTCCCAAAGAAAATGGTGTCATTGTCCAGCTTATTCTATATATTATTGATTCATTCCGTTGCAAAGATCAATAGTTATTAGTCTAGTTCAGGGGTGGCCAACGTCGGTCCTGGAGAGCCACAATCCTGCAGAGTTTAGCTCCAACCCTGATAAAAACTCACCTTCCTGTAGCTTTCTAGTAACCCTTAAGACCTTGATTAGCTTGTTCAGGTGTGTTTGATTAGGGTTGGAGCAAAAATGTGCAGGATTGTGGCTCTCCAGGACCGACGTTGGCCACCCCTGGTCTAGTTAATATATGTATATCAGCACTGGAGAAAACAGTGACGTAATCGTCCGGCTCAGCTCAGTTCGCATACAACGGCGCCAATGCAGGCATATCAAAAACACTGCTGAATATCAAGCAAGTGTCCCCAAAGGTAACAGCGGCAAGGAACCAAAACTCCAACAAATGGAGAAAAAAACCTCGGGAGAAACCAGGCTTAGTCGGGGGGCCAGTTCTCCTCTGGCCAACAGTGAACACTTGTCCGATACTCAGGCAGAGTTACGGGTCATTAAACCGATTTGGAATCGTAACAGTCAAAATATTTTATCCAGTTCCATCTAGCTTATCTTTTTGATCATGCCGATATGGGACGGTTTGTTGGGGATATGTGCCACTGGCTGATGAGTCGGTAAGGTCTTCACAAAGGATGAGCTAGTTAACACAGTCTCCGCCGACACCACAGGGCCACATTGCTGCAGCACACAGGCACAGGTTCCCCGTCTGACCCGGACACGGCCTGGATCCAGCCAATCATGTTAATTGGTAAACCTCGGGATAAGCAGAGAAACAAAAATTAGCGTAGACGCCATTCTTCTTCTGATGTAACGAGTACATCTGGTGTTATAGGAAGTGTTCCCGGTTCCGCCTGACCTGATCTATGCAGCCTAATGATCCTTAAACGGATTTGAAGACAAAAATTGATAATGCGTCATGTGTATGCCAGGTTAAATGGATTCGTTTTTAGTCTAGATTTAAACTGACAGCGTGTGTCTGCTTCCCGAACAATGCGAGGAAGATCGTTCCAGAGTTTAGGTGCCAAATAGGAAAAGGATCTACCGCCTGCGGTTGATTTTGATATTCTAGGTATTAACAACTGGCCAGAATTCTGAGATCGTAATGGATGCAAAGGACTATAATGCATTAAGAGCTCACTCAGGTACTGGGGAGCTAAGCCATTTAGTGCTTTGTAAGTAATTAGCAAGATTTTAAAATCTATACGATGTTTAATAGGGAGCCAGTGCAGTTTTGACAGAACGGGCTAATATGGTCATACTTCCTGGTTCTAGTAAGGATTCTAGCTGCTGCGTTTTGGGCCAGCTGTAATTTGTTTATCACGCGAGCAGGGCAACCACCCAGTAGAGCGTTACAGTAATCTAGTCTCAAGGTCATAAACGCATGAACTAGCTGTTCCGCATTTGTCATTAAGAGCATATGTCGTAATTTAGATATATTTTTAAGATGGAAGAATGCGGTTTTACATAGGCTAGAAATGTGGCTTTCAAATAAATATTGGTATCAAAGAGCGCACCCAGGTTCCTAACTGACGAAGACGACTTAACAGAGCAGCCATCAAGTGTTAGACAGTATTCTAGGTTATTATGTGCTGAAGTTTTTGGTCCAATAATTAGAATAATTAGTCTGTTTTTTCTGAACTTAGTAGTAGGAAATTACTAGTCATCCAATTTTTTTATATAAGCTACACATTCTGTTAATTTTGAATTGGTAGATTTCGCCAGGGCGCGAGGAAATATAGAGCTGAGTATCATCAGCGTAACCGTGAAAACTAATGCTATGCTTCCTAATCAGAATCAGAATCAGAAAGAGCTTTATTGCCAGGTATGTTTACACATACTAGGAATTTTTTTTAGTGACAGAAGCTCCACAGTGCAACAAAGTGACAGTGACAAGACAAGACACAGATAATAAAAAAGAATAAAGGAATAAAAATACAAATATACAAATATACAATATAGACAATTTTATGTACAGTTTTGATGAGTGCAAATTTGAAATGTAAATAAGTGTTTCAAAAAATGGTGTATAATAGTTTTGTGTGTCCCGTATTTATCAATTGTTCATGAGGTGAATTGCTTGAGGGAAGAAACTGATCTTGTGTCTGGTCGTTCTGGTGCTCAGTAGCATCGACCAGATGGCAACAGTTCAAAGATGGAGTGTGCTGGATGTGAGGGGTCCAGAGTGATCTTCTTTGCCCTTTTTCTCACTCTGGATAAGTACAGTTCTTGGAGAGTGGGGAGGGTTGTACCAATGATTCACTCAGCAGACCGGACTACCCTCTGTAGTCTTCTGAGGTCAGATTAGGTAGCTGAGCTAAACCAGACGGTAATGGAAGTGCAGAGAATGGATTCAATGATGGCGGAGTAAAACTGTTTCAGCAGTTCCTGCGGTAGGTTGAACTTCCTCAGCTGGCGAAGGAAGTACAACCTCTGCTGGGCCTTTTTCACAATGGACTCAATGTAGTTGTCCCACTTCAGGTCCTGGGAGATTGTGGTACCCAGAAACCTGAATGACTCCACTGCAGCCACAGTGCTGTTCATGATAGTGAGTGGGGGGAGAGTAGGGGGGGTTCTCCTGAAGTCCACAATCATCTCTACCGTCTTGAGCGTGTTGAGCTCCAGGTTGTTAAGACTGCACCAGACAGTCAGCTGTTCAACCTCCAGTCTGTAAGCAGACTCGTCACCATCCTGGATGAGGCCGTTCAGTTTGGTGTCGTCTGCAAACTTCAGGAGCTTGACAGAGGGGTCTTTAGAGGTGCAGTCGTTGGTGTAGAGGGAGAAGAGCAGTGGGGAGAGAACACGGCCCTGAGGGGTGCCGGTGCTGATGGAGTGGGTGTCAGGAAGCTGGTGATCCACTGACAGACAGAGGTGGGCACGGAGAGCTGAGTTAATTTGGGGTGGAGAAGTGATGGGATGATGGTGTTAAAAGCAGAGCTGAAGTCCACAAACAGGATCCTCACATAAGTCCCTGGTCTGTCCAGATGCTGGAGAACATAATGGAGTCCCATGTTGACTGCATCATCCACAGACCTGTTTGCTCGGTAAGCAAACTGCAGGGGGTCCAGTAAGGGTCCAGTGAGGTCCATGTGGTACTCCATATTTAACTTGTGATCGAAATGACATCTCTTTGTTTACTACTACAAACTGATAACGGTCAGATAAGTATGATTGGAACCATGCCAATACAATTTCACTAATGCCAGCATAATTTTCTTGTCTATTCAAAAGAATATTGTGGTTGATAGTGTCAAAAGCAGCACTGAGGTCTAGTAAGACTAATAGAGAGATCCAACCACGAACTGATGATAAGAGCAAATCATTTGTAACTCTAATGAGAGCAGTCTCAGTACTATGGTACGGTCTAAATTCTGACTGGAAATCCTCACAGATACCATTTCTTTCCAAGTAGGAACACAGTTGAGATGATACTGCCTTTTCTAGTATTTTTGACAGAAAAGGTACATTGGAGATCGGTCTGTAATTGACTAATTCTCTAGGATCAAGTTGGGGTTTTTTAATAAGAGGTTTGATAATAGCCTGCTTAAAATTTTTCGGTACGTAACCTAGTGATAAAGATGAATTAATGATCTTAAGAAAAGGATCTATGTCCTCTGGAAGCATCTCTTTCAATAGCTTAGTTGGTAAAGGGCAGTGTTCCAGACTGCGACCAAAATGGTCGCATATGCGACCTTTTTTTAACGATGTGCGAGTAAAAATTTTATATAGTCGCATTTGTGCGAGTACATGATCATGTTATTCGCGCGTGTGTAACAGAACGAGGTATCAGCAGCTGCTGCCGTCCGTAACTGTTTTGTTTTCAAAATTAACAAAATTTATATAATGAATGAGTACATCATGAATCCATTTTCCAAACCGTGTTTTTGTCTTATTCTGAATCACTACGGTGCGCCTATAATAAGTGTTTATATTCGGACTATTTCAGACCGGGCTCAGCTGCGCTGCGGAGTATCACAGTCCCTGCGTGACTCGTCATAGACAAACAGAGAGAAGTAGTTCCGGCTACAATGTTCTTCCGCAAGACACATGCAGTTCTATATATTAACCGCTAGAGAGCGAACGTACACGCGTACTGCTCAATGATGATGAAACGCGCCAAATTTCGGAATTAAGCCATATAAAAATGAAAAGGTTAATCGCTGAATAATAATCATAAAAAAACGAAGTTTGGAGTTGAAAGATGTCGGTGGAAAGGACGAGTCATGCATACAGACACATGATGATGAGCGCACAGGTAGAAATGCATTAAGTTACTTCAACAGCAATGGCTCAGACCAGAGTTCCTCAATAGGCCGCGAGAGAATGTTTGGCCTGAGCTAATGTCAAATAGTGCTGTTAAGGCAATGTATATAAGCACGTCTCGGTCTCGAAAATTCAAACGCAGCATCATTGCTTTCTTTGCGTAACCGCTGGTGTGTTGAACATGCTCGCGCTCCGCTCCAGTGGTCACGCGCAGTTAGTCTGTCAGCGACTCAAACTGACTGGACAAAATAGACTCAAATGTGAATGGACTAAAATGTTTGGTTTATTTTGACTGACCAAACGCAACAAAGAAAGAAAGTAAACTGAATGGGAGAAAGTACAGTGTTTGCTTTTATATTATTAGTTACAGAAAGGCAAACTAAAGGCTAATATTTTCTCATTTAAATTAAACATTCAGCAAATACACATCTATATCATTAAAACAAATCTCTGAATATCTAATTAACATTTAATTTCATAGACCTTGCAGATTTATTCGAATACAAAAGTGAGTGTAACCCGCGTGAAAGCGTGTATTCTGTGCGTGACAGTCGATCCGTGTGAAATGAATTAAGACTTCAGTTCAGCTTCACGGGAAAAGCGATCAAATATACATATAATATTACATTTGAATTAAAATAAATATAAATTAGAGATATATATATATATATACCAGATTTATATCGGCCATCAGCCACTGTGATTTAATATATTTAAGATTAATATTAATCTTAATATTAAATATTAATATTTAAAATTACTATTCATCAAGCATGCATTGATTAAAATTGTTGTAGCAAAAAAAAAAAAGGTGCGACCAAATCATGTGCTGGTGCGACCAACTGAGAAAATTGGTAGCACCAGTGCAACCAGTGGAAAAGTTAGTCTGGAGCCCTGAAGGGTCTTACATACATGTTGTTGATTTCGATAATTTAACAAGTTTAGACAATTCTTCCTTTCCTATAACAGCGAATGAATGGAATTTTTCCTCAGGGACACTACAATCCACTGTCTGATGTGATACTGTAGTAGACAGTTGCATTAATAATTTTCTCTCTAATGTTGTCAATCATGCAAGTAAAGAAGTTCATAAAGTCATTACTACTGTGCTGTTAGGAAACATCAGAAGTTGAGGCTGTATTTCTCGTTAATTTTGCCACTGTAGTAAATAAGTACTTGGGTTGGGTTTATTTTCTTCTAAAAGATTTGACAAATAAGCAGATCTAGAGGTTTTAAAGGCCTCTATCATTTTCTCTCTCCATGAAATACGAAAAACTTCTAGTTTTGAATTCTTCAAGCTGTGCTCCATTTTTCTGGCTGCTCTCTTAAGGGCCCGAGTGTGATCGTTATACCACGGCGTTGGACTAATATCCTTAATCTTTTTTAAGCGCAAAGGAGTGACAGAGGAATTTCTTAAAGGGTCCGCGAAAAGATGACCTAAACTAGGCAACCTCTTAACCCGCACCGGATCGTGGGGGTTTACGTCAGTGCGTTTTAATAACGAAAAAATGGGTCATATCATTGCATTTGTGTTTGAATAATTAGTTTTTGACTTGAAACGGTTGCATATTAAACTTAAATTTAGTATATCCTTCCTATTTTGTTGTTTTTGGGGGGGCGTGTTAGAGTGGGATTCTGTTAGGTGGTCTTCAGAAAAAAATTGGAAGATAAAGTGGTCCTTGGGCTGAAAAGGTTTGTGAAACACTGGTCTAGAGTGTTGGAAAAGAGAGCGTTAATAGTTTCTGTTGCAACATTGAGTTCTTCTAAGCTGTCTGGTTTGCTAAGATGATGAAACTGATCGGGAAGATTATTTATAAAGCAATTTTTAGTGGTAGAAGTGATGGTTCTGACATATTTGTGGCAGAGAGACCGTTTCGCATCAGAGTGCCACTTGTGTAACCCCCTTGAGTTGTACAGTTGTTTTTTTGTCATAGAGAACTTGTTTGTTTTGTTTTTTTTGTACCACATACGCAATACCTGTGTATTTGTCGCAATATTACGGCTAGCCTCTAGAGGTCAGTAAATACTGTGCGTCACTTGATTTGTAAAATTTAGATGAAGAAGCCAGCTCAACTTGTCCACACGAGGTTGGCATGAGGAGGTTGATTTATCCTGTCACTGAGCCAGTCAATGCTTGATTGAGTTTCGTTTATCTCTGATTGGTTCTTTTTTCTGCCGATTCTGCTTGATTGAACACATGGTTGAATGGCGAGCCAGAGCCTGATTCGCGATTCAAGAGAGTCATCGTGATTCCACACGGATCCGTTAAGCGGAGAGATAAGCGCACACACACTACCCGGGTAGAGAAGAAAAAAAAAACAAAAGGCCTTCACACACTGACATTTGAACATTACACACATTACACCCACACAAAGAAGGACTATTGAAACCCTGTTCTGCATTGTTAAACTCTTCCAAACTACTTTTATTTTCTCTTTCATGGTGATGAGTGTGAACCATTGAATCTTTATTTACATTGTGGAAGTAGTATTTGTAAGATTGCAATAAAATCGCCGGCGTTAATTGGATATGGCCTTTGGCCCAAATCATATGTTTTTCTTTCTTAAAAAAAAAAAATCCTCCCAGAGCGAACCTAAGCCTTGTATAAGATTATTAATTATAATACCTACCTAAATTGTTCCAGTGTTACACTTGGTTAAATGTAGCACGCCTGAGTCTAAATAATGATCTGAGACGTCATCGCTCTGCTGCAGAATTTCAACGGCATCAATATCGATTCCATGTGACAATATTAGATCTAGAGTATGATTACGACAATGAGTTGGTCCTGACATTTGTTGGTCCCTACCAATTCTCAAAATTAACAGAATGCGTAGCTGATATAAAAAATTGGATGACTTGTAATTTCCTACTACTAAACTCAGAAAAAACAGAGATTCTAATTATTGGACCAAAAACTTCACATAAAAACCTAGAATACTGTCTAACACTTGATGGCTGCTCTGTTAAGTCGTCTTCGTCAGTTAGGAACCTGGGTGTGCTCTTTGATACCAATCTTTCATTTGAAAGCCACATTTCTAGCATATGTAAAACCGCATTCTTCCATCTTAAAAATATATCTAAATTGCGACATATGCTCTCAATGACAAATGCGGAACAGCTAGTTCATGCGTTTATGACCTCGAGACTAGATTACTGTAACGCTCTATTGGGTGGTTGCCCTGCTCGCGTGATAAACAAATTACAGCTGGTCCAAAACGCAGCTGCTAGAGTCCTTACTAGAACCAGGAAATATGAACATATTAGCCCTGTTCTGTCAAAACTGCACTGGCTCCCTTTTAAACATCGTATAGATTTTAAAATCTTGCTAATTACTTACAAAGCACTAAATGGCTTAGCTCCCCAGTACCTGAGTGAGCTCTTAATGCATTATAGTCCTTCGCGTCTATTATGATCTCAGAATTCTGGCCAGTTGTTAATACCTAGAATATCAAAATCAACCGCAGGCGGTAGATCCTTTTCCTATTTGGCACCTAAACTCTGGAACAATCTTCCTAGCATTGTTCGGGAAGCAGACACACTCTGTCAGTTTAAATCTAGACTAAAAACGCATCTATTTAACTTGGCATACACATGACGCACTATAAACTTTTGTCTTCATATCCGTTAAAGGATTGTTAGGCTGCATAGATCAGGTCAGCCGGAACCGGGATCACTTCCTATAACACCAGATGTACTCGGTACATCAGAAGAAGAATGGCGTCTACGCTAATTTTTTGTCTCTCTGCTTATCCCGAGGTTTACCAATTAACGTGATTGGCTGGATCTGGGCCGTGTCCGGGTCGGACGGGGAACCTGTGCCTGTGTGCGGCAGCAATGTGGCCCTGTGGTGTCGGCGGAGACTGTGTTAACTAGCCCATCCTTTGTTAAGACCTTACCGACTCATCAGCCAGTGGCACATATCCCAACAAACCGTCCCATACCGGCGTGATCAAAAAGATCTTAAACTAGATTAAATATTTTGACTGTTGCGATTCCAAAACGGTTTAATGACCTGTAACTCTGCCCGAGTATCGGACAAGTGTTCACTGTTGGCCAGAGGAGAACTGGCCCCCCGACTAAGCCTGGTTTCTCCCGAGGTTTTTTTCTCCATTTGTTGGAGTTTTGGTTCCTTGCCGCTGTTGCCTTTGGCTTGCTTAAGTTGGGGACACTTGCTTGATATTCAGCAGTGTTTTTGATATGCCTGTATTGGCGCCGTTGTATACAAACTGAGCTGAGCCGGACGATTATTTGCAGTGCTGATATACCTAAATAAACTAGACTAATAACTATTGATATTTGCAACGGAATGAATCAATAATATATAGAATAAGCTGCACAATGACACCATTTTCTTATTAATGTAAAGCTGCTTTGCCACAATTTGCATTGTAAAAAGCGCTATATAAATAAAGATGACTTGACTTGACTTGACATGTGTTGTCTAACTCCAATAGAGTTTAGGATATCTGTTAATACCAATCCCAATGTGTCTTTTTCATTACCTACATGGATATTAAAATCACCAACAATAAGGACTTTATCCACAGCCAGTACTAACTCCGACAGAAAATCAGAAAATTCTTTGATAAAATCTGTATGGTGCCCTGGTGGCCTGTATACAGTAGCCAACACAAATTTCAAATGAGATTTGTCACTTACATTATATAACATTACATAGAGCACCATCACTTCAAAAGAGATATATTTGAAAGACTTTTGAGTAATACTGAAGATATTACTATAAATTACAGTAATACCTCCTCCTTTACCTTTCCGTCGAGGTTCGTGTTGATAATAGTAACCTTGAGGGCTAGACTCATTTAAAGTAACGTAATCGTCTGGTTTTAGCCAGGTTTCTGTCAAACACAGCACATCTAGATTATTTTCTGTGATAATTTCATTTACAAATATAGCTGCTAGCAGTGATGTGCGGACCCAAGCCGGTGGCACCGCCACCTCGGTGGTTTAAGGACAACTGGGCATGGCAGGCAAAATTAATTTAAATAGTGTCTCCAGTTGGAGACTGACCTGTTAGTTGAGTCAGATTATTCAATATAATACTAACTAAAAGCAATCATATCATAGCAAAGTTATCATTAGCAGTTCAAAGTGTTATATATTCAGCTGAATTTATCTTATTATATTGTTAAACTAATTATATAAAACTAAATAGTCAGTGAAATACAAATGAACTGGTTATTTGCCTTTATTTCTTTAAATTTATAGAAGAGAAGGGCTAAGAGATTTCCTATCCTATAATGCAGACAAAAGGAGACAGCAATGAAAAGGTTAAACCTGCAAGACCCTGAGAGAGAGAGGGGGGATATTCAGAAGAAATATTTTCAAGAAAAGAAGTATATTGATCTGAAATATAGTACATTCATTTTAAATTCATCCAGGTTCCATTGAATTTATCTTAAGGTATTTTACGTTATTTTTAACCATATTATTAAACTAATTATATAGAACCATATAGTCAGTGCACGACAACTGAATTGGTTCTATGCCTTCATTTTTTATGAGATTTCCGATCCTATAATTCAGTAAAAAGGAGACAGCAATGAAAGGGTTAAACCTGGAAGACCCTTAGAGAGAGAGAGAGAGAGAGAGAGAGAGATAGAGAGAGATCTGTATTTTCATTTTAAATTCATCCAGGTTCCATTGAATTTATCTTAAGGTATTTTACGTTATTTTTAAACATATTATTAAACTAATTATAAAGAACCATATAGTCAGTGCACGACAACTGAATAACTGACAACTGACAACTCTAGAGGTCACTCTCGTACCGCACTCTCCTCAGCCGCTCCAGTAACGGACGCAACCCAGAAAATGAAATCAAGCGCGGTCGTGCAGCACTTGTTTGTACACGCTTGCTCGCAGTCTGTGTACTTCGGACTTTATTTTGTAAATTTGTAAAAAAAAAAAAAAAAAAAAATCAGAATTGTATCTAACCTTGTTTAGAAATAACCATAGTTCCATTTTTTGGTTATTATTAAATTTCTTTTTTATTTCTTGTGCTTAAACAGAACGTTATTGTGCTTATTTTTAAGTTAAACTACATAGATTAAAAAAAAAGTTTGAATTTCTTATTCAATGTTAGTGTTATTGTATATAGAAATAAACAGTGTATAATTCAGAGGAGAATATTGTTTAGTGTTATGAATTGTCATTGTCATCTCAAAAATAGGTATATGCTGCCCTCTAGAGCTCATTATAAATATATGACATTTGATCATTTCAATTATTTTAAGAGTACTGTTTCCCCTCATTTTGATTTACACATACATCTTGAAATGAAAAAATAAATTAAAATGTTTATTTATGATATTTGTACTAATAAATATAGAAATTAGGTGTGTATATTTAAATTATTCCTGAATAATTGACAACTTATAAATTCCCTTTTTGTTCTTAATTTAAACCTTCGCCATGGCAACACCATATGAGATGTACTATAACCGTTCGCAATTTAGCATCTTCAGTATGTTGTCATCATGTGCAGAAGTTTATTATTAGTTATTTGCAGAAGTTTATATTTTAATTTAATTTTTTAAAATCCCTGCATAAAGTTATTTGTATAACAAAAAACATTTGAATTTCTTATTCAATGTTAGTGTTATTGTATATAGAAATAAACAGTGTATAATTCAGAGGAGAATATTGTTTAGTATCATAAATTATCATTGAGTGTCATCTCAAAATACAACATATTAAAGAAAACAAATATATTGATTTGAAAATTGTATTTTCATTTTAAATTCATCCAGGTTCATTACCAAAGATACATTCTTTTTTAAAGTATTGTTAAAACAATGTCTATTACCAATGTCTCTAAAACAATGTTTTGTCTTCTCAACCCAAGTTAAAAATAGGTATTTGCTGCCCTCTAGTGCTCATTCTGTGATCATTCAAATATGACCATATTTTTTTTTCAAAAATTAAAGCTTCGCCATGGCAACACCATTCGAGATATACTATAATCGTTTGCAATTTATCATTTTCAGTATATTGTCATCATATTCAGAAAGTTTGGTGTCAATAGGAATAGATAAAACTTCAGAGCTTGATTATTCAAAATATCCACATTCAAACCAAAATATCTGACTTCCTGTTAGTGGGAGATAATGACTATAAATTAGAAAGTTGTCCGGCTTAATGAGCACAATATGTGTACTGAGTTTGGTGACTGTAGGTTAAACTAACCCCCCAACTTTTGTCAAAAGATGGCGCTATAGAGCCCCTCCTCCACGCCCATTTTTATGGCTTTGCCCATGTCCACTGGTCCACAATATTGATGTATGTGTCGAGTTTCATGCAATTTGAAACATGTTAAGAGCCTCAAAAACACCCAAGAATAGTGTTAAAGTTTGATGACTTGCCATGGCAACAATATTTAAGAAATCACAAAGACATTCACATGTCTACATCTGAAATGTTTTGACATTATAATGAAGAAGTTTGAAGCAAATCGGGTAAAAATAAGAGGGTGATCTCAAAGCATTTTGAAAGTGACACATTTCCTGCTGCCAATTGGTGGCACTATATCTTTGACTCACAATAGTCACATACATGTACTCAGCCTCCTACAACGAACACACAGGTGAAATTTCATAAAAATCAATAAATGTATGCAGACATAATAACACACTTCCTGTTTCTGGTTTCTTGCCATAAGTTCGTTGCCTCGCCACGGGCAAACCGTGTGAGATATTGCCCCTGGCAATTTTGCGTCATCAATGTCTTGACTTCATGCTGACCGAGTTTGGTGGTGATCGGATTAAGCGCCTAGGAGGAGTATATCAAATTCCAGAGCATGCGTTTTTCAAACAACACATAATAGCTCGCTTCCTGTTGAGGCGGCGAACAACTTAGAGCACGAAAGTTGTCAGGCCCGATAAGATCTTCATGTGTACTGAGTTTCATACCAATATGTGCAAGCGTGTTTGATATATGGATCAAGTTTTCGGACCCCATTCAAGGGGGCGCTGTCGCACCATCTACGCTTAAAAACATACTGCGCGTCTACACGAGGTTGCGTGGTAGGCTCAATGTGTATGCGTTTCGTTGTCGGCAGACTTTTTAAAAGATATGCATAATAAAATCTAATTGTTTTCTGCAAACCCCACCAAATTCTTGTTCTACATCTCACAGACTACCACTGTGGTAATTTTCATGTTGTTTTACTGTTTTATTATTTAATAATTAACTGCCAAAGTCCTATACTGTATACCTGGCTACATAGCAATATTTAATCAATTCATATAACATGCAAAGCAAGTTGTTTTCTGCAAACTCCACCAGATTCTTGTTCTACATCTCGCAGAGTGCCACTGTGGTAATTCTCATGTTGTTTTACTGTTTTATTATTTAATGATCATGCTATCATTGCTTTACATGCACACTACTTTTGCATGAAAGAATATGATAATTGTAAATGCTACAATTGGTACTATGTTACAACTGTACTTTCTGATATCTCAAATATTGTTTTTGTCACATAGAAGCATGCATTTTCTGTAAATCTGCTTTGAAATTTGTATAGTGAAAAGCGTTATGAAAAGCAAGTGAGTATGAATTAAATTGCATTGAATTGAAAGAGCATTTGCATTGTTGGTTACTGTACCATTTTGAAGTAATGGACCTGTTGATCTGAAATGACAGCTTTTGTCCCCGTTATAGTTGAATCACAGGACCGGATACCAAGTTGCCTTGCCAAGGAAAACTTTTTATTATCATATGTAAAAAATTACCAAAATTATCTCTCCTCCCCTGTGCATACTATATGACACCAACATGTTCATACAGACTTAGCTCATGAAGATTATACTTTCTAAAACACGTTATACATTTGATTATGAATATAAACTCACCTAAAGGATTATTAGAAACACCATAACAATAGTCAAGTCATCTTTATTTATATAGCGCTTTTTACAATGCAAATTGTGGCAAAGCAGCTTTACATTAATAAGAAAATGGTGTCATTGTGCAGCTTATTCTATATATTATTGATTCATTCCGTTGCAAATATCAATAGGTATTAGTCTAGTTAATTTATGTATATCAGCACTGCAGAAAACAGTGACGTAATCGTCCGGCTCAGCTCAGTTTGTATACAACGGCGCCAATGCAGGCATATCAAAAACACTGCTGAATATCAAGCAAGTGTCCCCAACTTAAGCAAGCCAAAGGCAACAGCGGCAAGGAACCAAAACTCCAACAAATGGAGAAAAAAACCTCGGGAGAAACCAGGCTTAGTTGGGGGGCCAGTTCTCCTCTGGCCAACAGTGAACACTTGTCCGATACTCAGGCAGAGTTACGGGTCATTAAACCGATTTGGAATCGCAACAGTCAAAATATTTAATCTAGTTCCATCTAGTTTAAGATCTTTTTGATCACGCCGGTATGGGACGGTTTGTTTGGATATGTGCCACTGGCTGATGAGTCGGTTAGGTCTTAACAAAGGATGAGCTAGTTAACACAGTCTCCGCCGACACCACAGGGCCACATTGCTGCCGCACACAGGCACAGGTTCCCCGTCCGACCCGGACACAGCCCAGATCCAGCCAATCACGTTAATTGGTAAACCTCGGGATAAGCAGAGAGACAAAAAATTAGCGTAGACGCCATACAACAATACTGTGTTTGACCCCCTTTCGCCTTCAGAACTGCCTTAATTCTACGTGGCATTGATTCAACAAGGTGCTGAAAGCATTCTTTAGAAATGTTCCATATTGATAGGATAGCATCTTGCAGTTGATGGAGATTTGTGGGATGCACATCCAGGGCACGAAGCTCCCGTTCTGTTCGAGCTTTGTGACATGGTGCATTATCCTGCTGGAAGTAGCCATCAGAGCATGGGTACATGGTAGTCATGGTCAGAAACAATGCTCAAGTAGGCCGTGGCATTTAATCGATGCTCAATTGGCACTAAGGGGCCTAAAGTGTGCCAAGAAAACAACCCCCCACACCATTACACCACCACCACCAGCCTGCACAGTGGTAACAAGTTCTGTTTACTGTTTGGCGAGACTTGATCGATTGCTTCTATCTGCCTCGCTGCTGAATTGTTTGAGTATGTTGCTCCATAGCTTTATTTGAATCTATTTATTGTCATTGTTTGCTGTCTACTTTATCTTCACTATATATCTGATATTGTCTGAAATGCTGATCCTGTTCGTGTGACGGCAATTGTTGATCTGAAATTACAGCTTTTGTCCCCGTCATAGTTGAATCACAGGACCGGATACTGTGGAAGAAATTTTAGTATAAGGGGTTTTTCTGTAAGCTTAATCATAGGTTTTTGACCTGAGGCCTAAAAGGTCATCCTGTATAGCCTTATGTCATGGTACAGTGTCTTTTCTTTTTACCCTGTGTGGAAAAGTGCTGATGTTTAGAGATGTAACCTTGAAGGGTGCGGTGGGGTATAAAAGCTGAGGAAACCCGCCCTTCTTGGTCACACTCTGCAGTAACCTGTGTTTCTGTATGACTGTCTGACCTTTCTTGCAAGAAATAAATTCTTTATAAAGACGATTTTCACGAGTTTGTCTCTTATACAGTATGAGTAAAATTTTTGCCACAACAATTGGTGTCAGAAGTGAGGATTCCTTGGATGTTCCTTTTGGATCCGAGAGCGGACGGTGACTGATCATCCTGGACTTTGAGTCACAGCCCTACCCCGAAAAAAGTTTGAGGGACGAGGGGCCGACCACCTGGGCCCAGAGGGGACACCACTGGAATTAGAAAAGATGGGTGGCATCAGAGATTTTGCTGGTAAGAGACAAATCAAAATTTCATAGAAAATTGGTATTTTGGGATTGAGAAATTGAGGGTTTTGGTAAAAAGGGGAACAAACCATAGTGGTGGATCTGACTCTGTGGCAGCATAATCCAGGAGTAAACAACACTTGATTGCCCGAGTCGAGACAGTGTGATCAAGAAACTTGAGATCACACGGTCGAGACAGGGATCGACATAGGAGGTAACTTAAAGATTATGTTTAAGTATATGGTTGAATTCGGGGTAAAAGAATTTCAATCATAATATATAAGCGCCGGAAGCGCTATACCTGTTCCGATTTTGGGGGAGAAATCAGATCTATTGGAGACGTACAATAGATTATTAGACGGGTTGAACAAGGCCACAGAGAAAGGTAGCCAAAATGGGGAAGTCCCAAAGCAAGCTTGCAAAATTTGATACACCGGTGTTCTGTCAAATGAGAAAATTGTATGGCCAGAAATGCATGCAAAATATAGGAAAGCTAGAGAAATATCATGATTTTCCAGAAGAGGGGACAATGAGTGTTGTCAGATTGAGTGTTGAGAAGGAATCATTGGAAGAGGGAAGCAAAAGGCAGAAAGGGTGTTGTGTGAAGCTTATGTGTGAGAACTGTGAGCAAACAGTGAATTGCTGGTTGGAAGAGGCAGATAAGGGGGAAAGAAGAACCAAACAGAAGGAATTAGCATGTGGGGATGGGAAATAAAAAGAAAGTAAACAGGATGAAAGAAAAGTAACTGCACCACATAAATTTACTAATCCTTTTGTCTGTATCTTTTCACATGCACAACCGCCAAACCATCATTGTCCCGTGGTTGAGCTGCAAGCCTTGAAAGTGGACCCTGACCTCGACTGCTCTCCACCGAGAAGACCAATAGCACCGTGGTCAGAGGAAGTGTGGAGAGAGGAGCAAGAAACACAGCCTAACACCCCCCAACCCTTCACACAGGGGCCAGATGAAGATCTTGATGTGATCCCTGAAACCCTGAATGAAGAGGGAGAGACAGCGCGCAGAGCTCCCCCAACAAACAAAAGAAAGACAAGACAACAAGTGAAAGAAGAGAATGAGTATAAGAGAATCAGATGGGCCGCTGATGACTTTTAGACCATGGACTGTGGCAGACATGAAAGGAGCAATCGCTCACTTGCCAGAACTGGACGAAGCGAGTGACAAGTTTTCTGCTGAACTGATCACGTTTTGTCAAGTGTTCAGCCCCACTATACACGAACTGAAAAGGCTGCTTGCAGTGAAATTGGGAGCTTCGAGCTGGCACAAAGTGAGGGGGAAGTTGAAAGAAGAGGATTGTCGGAGAGTGACACAGTGATTGGGAACATCGGAAGAACAGGGAGTAACGCGCAGCTGTTGCGGAAAAGGCCGAAGTCATAAGAGTGGCATTTCCAGCACGTACAGACACAGAAAAGATTGGCAACTGCTGCCAGACCAGAGAAGAGTCTGTACGAGACTTTTATCACCGACTGTATGAGGTGTTCAACAAATACAGTGGTTTGCCAGAAGCGGAAGAAAGGGGAAATCAAGGAGTCTGGGAGCGTTATTTGCGGAGCTGGTTCTTAAATGGACTGAGACCAGAAGACTTGATCGATTGCTTCTGTCTGCCTCGCTGCTGAATTGTTTGAGTCTGTTGCTCCATAGCTTTATTTGAATCTATTTATTGTCATTGTTTGCTGTCAGGACTCTGGTTTGATCTTTCTGCTGTGTTTGTCTTGTGTTTGATTCTCACCTCACCTTACCATCACAGCTGAATTCCATTCTAATCAGAACTCTCTCTTTCATTACTCCCACACCTGTTCCCCATCTTCTGCACTGATTTTCTCCACTACTTATGCTTCTCTCTTTCTTTGGTTCTCTGTCAGTGTGTTTTGGTTTCCGTCCGCTTCACATCTGTCCCCTTGCTGGAAGATCTTGTTTTTGATTACTCCTAAACATTTAGAAGTCTTGTCTGGTTTTTACCCTGTTTTTGTTATTCATTTGCCCAGTTCCTGTTCCCTTTCATTCATCGGCTGGCTCACCTGGATTTTGACCCTCTTGCTCTGGACTAACGCCTTGGTTTTGCCCTGTATCTGCTGGTCTGATTCTGGTTTTGACCTCCGCCTGCCCATTGGATTTCGCCTCTGCCTCGCCCTTCTACTTGGTGGCTCGGCTACCAGTTATTTTGTGTTTTGTTTTGATTTCCTTTACCCCCTTGGACAATAAACTCTTTTGCTATTTATCTGCTCTTGGGTCCCTGTTGTGTCTGCCTCCCCTAACAGTTTGCTGTCTATTTTATCTTCACTATATATCTGATATTGTCTTATATTGCCTATCACATTAATTTGACATCGCTAGTTTTTAATCTTTTAATCTAAATCACCATCACAACGCGTTAGCATTACGCTAGTTTGTGTTATCCGTGCCCACCGTCATTTCTGTCACGCTATTCTTTTCTACAAGTTCATCAAACATCTGGTAGGTCGGATTGGTCTACAAACACGGTAAGCTATGTCATCTTCTCCTTTCATTGTTACTTGCACTGCCTGTCACATGCATAGTTTAGCTTTTTCTGTCAGCGATGAAGGATTCACATGTCATAAATGTAGGGAAATAGTCAGGCTGACAGAGAAAATCTTAGAATTAGAGACACGCATCCAAACTTTAATTGAGGATAGTAAGACTGCAGGGGCTTCAGATACTGTTTTGGATGCGACTAGCCTAGTGAACTCCGTACATTGTTCGGTTCCGGCTGTAGAGCCCGTGCAGCAGGGCAACTGGGTGACCGTGAGGCGGCGCCTAGTCGTGTTAAAAAACACCACTCTTCCGTTCCGATTAGAACATCAAACAGGTTCTCCCCACTCAGTGACACACCCACTGAGAATCCTGTTGAAAGTGCCCTAGTTATTGGCGATTCTATTACACGGAACGTGGAAATAGAGACACCAGCCACCATAGTCACATGTTTGCCGGGAGCCAGAGCGCCTGACATCAAAGCAAATTTAAAAGTGCTGGCTAATGCTAATCGTAAATACTCTAAGATTGTTATTCACGTCGGCGCTAATGATGTCCGACTTCGCCAGTTGGAGATCACCAAAATTAACATTAAAGAGGTGTGTGAAATCGCACGTATGATGTCAGACACTGTAATTTTTTCTGGACCCCTTCCTGCTCGTAGGAGTGATGAGATAATTAGCAGACTATCATCACTCAATGGCTGGCTGTCTAAGTGGTGTCCACAGAATAATATAGGTTTCATAGACTATTGGAAAAGTTTTTGGGGCAGACCTGACCTGTTGAAAAGAGATGGTATTCATCCCTCCTGGGGTGGTGCCGCTCTTCTCTCTAGTAATATGGCACATAGTCTTAGAGCTCAACCTTGACTAACTGGGGCCCAGGTCAGGAAGCAGACAGACTGGCTAAACCGACCGTCTGCTAGCTGTCTCACGTCACAGAATTCAGATAAATCCCAACACATAGAGACTCTTTCACCTAGATATCATCAGATAGAGACTGTGTCTGTACCCCGAACTAATAAATACAGAAAACTTCCAAACCCATTTACGGGTGATAATTTAATTGATGTTCAACAAGTAGTAAACAGAGATTATAAAGATAACAAAATGATAAAGCTTGGGTTGCTGAATATTCGATCCCTTTCTTCAAAAGCACTTATTGTAAATGATATTATCACAGAAAATAACCTAGATGTGCTGTGTTTGACAGAAACCTGGCTAAAACCAGACGATTACATTACTTTAAATAAGTCTAGCCCTCAAGGTTACTATTATCGACACGAACCTCGTCAGAAAGGTAAAGGGGGAGGTGTTGCTGTAATCTATAGTAATATCTTCAGTATTACTCAAAAGTCTTTCAAATATATCTCTTTTGAAGTGATGGTGCTCTATGTAAGTTTATATAATGTTAGTGACAACTCTCATTTGAAATTTGTGTTGGCTACTGTATACAGGCCACCAGGGCACCATACAGATTTTATCAAAGAATTTGCTGATTTTCTATCGGAGTTAGTACTGGCTGTGGATAAAGTCCTTATTGTTGGTGATTTTAATATACATGTAGATAATGAAAAAGATGCTTTGGGATTGGCATTAACAGATATTCTAAGCTCTATTGGAGTTAGACAACACGTGTCAGGACCAACTCATTATCGTAATCATACTCTTGATCTAATATTGTCACATGGAATCAATATTGATGCCGTTGAAATTCTGCAGCAGAGCGATGACGTCTCAGATCATTATCTAGTCTCATGCGTGCTACATTTATCCAAGGCTGGAAAACCACCTGTCTGCCATAAATATGTTAGAACCATCACTTCTACCACTAAAAATTGCTTTATAAATAATCTTCCTGATCAGTTTCATCAACTTAGCAAACCAGACAGCTTAGAAGAACTCGATGTTGCAACAGAAACTATTGACGCTCTCTTTTCGAACACTCTAGACTCTGTCGCTCCTTTGTGCTCAAAAAAGATTAAGGATATTAGTCCAACGCCATGGTATAACGAGCACACTCAGGCCCTTAAGAGAGCAGCCAGACAACTGGAGCGCAGCTCCTAGTTTTGAATTGGAAGAATTCAAAACTAGAAGTTTTTCGGATTTCATGAAGAGAGAGAAAATGGAGTACAGAAAGGCTGTAAAAACCGCTAGATCTGCTTATTTTTCAAATCTTTTAGAAGAAAATAAACACAACCCTAAGTATTTATTTAATACAGTGGCTAAATTAACAAGAAATACAGCCTCAACTTCTGATGTTTCCAAACAGCACAGCAGTAATGACTTTATGAACTTCTTTACTTGCAAGATTGACAACATTAGAGAAAAAATTATAGCCATGCAACTGTCTACTACAGTATCACATCAGACAGTGGGTTGTTGTATCCCTGAGGAAAAATTCCATTCATTCGCTGCTATAGGAAAGGAAGAATTGTCTAAACTTGTTAAATCATCAAAATCTACAACATGTATGTTAGACCCTATACCGACTAAGCTATTGAAAGAGATGCTTCCAGAGGTCATAGATCCTCTTCTTAAGATCATTAATTCATCTTTATCACTAGGTTACGTACCGAAAAATTTTAAGCAGGCTATTATCAAACCTCTTATTAAAAAACCACAACTTGATCCAGGTGAATTAGTCAATTACAGACCGATTTCCAATCTACCTTTTCTGTCAAAAATACTAGAAAAGGCAGTATCATCTCAGCTTAGTTCCTACTTGGAAAGAAATGGTATTTGTGAGGATTTCCAGTCAGGATTTAGACCGTACCATAGTACTGAGACTGCTCTCATTAGAGTAACAAATGATTTGCTCTTATCATTAGATCATGGTTGTATCTCTCTATTAGTGTTACTAGACCTCAGTGCTGCTTTTGACACAATCGACCACAATATTCTTTTGAATAGACTAGAAAATTATGCTGGAATTAGTGGAATTGCATTGGCATGGTTCAAATCATACTTATCTGACCGTTATCAGTTTGTAGTAGTAAACGAAGAGATGTCATTTCGATCACAAGTTAAATATGGAGTACCACAAGGCTAAGTTCTAGGACCGTTGCTTTTCACTCTGTACATGCTACTCTTGCGAGATGTCATTAGGAAGCATGGCATTAGCTTTCACTGTTACGCTGATGATACTCAGCTCTATATTTCCTCGCGCCCTGACGAAACCTACCAATTCTCAAAATTAACAGAATGCGTAGCTGATATAAAAAATTGGATGACTAGTAATTTCCTACTACTAAATTCAGAAAAAACAGAGATTCTAATTATTGGACCAAAAACTTCAGCACATAAAAACCTAGGATACTGTCTAACACTTGATGACTGCTCTGTTAAGTCGTCTTTGTCAGTTAGGAACCTGGGTGTGCTCTTTGATACCAATCTTTCATTTGAAAGCCACATCTCTAGCATATGTAAAAACGCATTCTTCCATCTTAAAAATATATCTAAATTGCGACATATGCTCTCAATGACAAATGCGGAACAGCTAGTTCATGCGTTTATGACCTCGAGACTAGATTACTGTAACGCTCTATTGGGTGGTTGCCCTGCTCGCGTGATAAACAAATTACAGCTGGTCCAAAACGCAGCAGCTAGAGTCCTTACTAGAACCAGGAAATATGAACATATTAGCCCGGTTCTGTCAAAACTGCACTGGCTCCCTTTTAAACATCGTATAGATTTTAAAATCTTGCTAATTACTTACAAAGCACTAAATGGCTTAGCTCCCCAGTACCTGAGTGACCTCTTAATGCATTATAGTCCTTCGCGTCTATTACGATCTCAGAATTCTGGCCAGTTGTTAATACCTAGAATATCAAAATCAACCGCAGGCGGTAGATCCTTTTCCTATTTGGCACCTAAACTCTGGAACAATCTTCCTAGCATTGTTCGGGAAGCAGACACACTCTGTCAGTTTAAATCTAGACTAAAAACGCATCTATTTAACCTGGCATACACATGACGCACTATAAACTTTTGTCTTCATATCCGTTAAAGGATTGTTAGGCTGCATAGATCAGGTCAGCCGGAACCGGGAACACTTCCTATAACACCAGATGTACTCGGTACGTCAGAAGAATGGCGTCTACGCTAATTTTTTTTGTCTCTCTGCTTATCCCGAGGTTTACCAATTAACGTGATTGGCTGGATCTGGGCCGTGTCCGGGTCGGACGGGGAACCTGTGCCTGTGTGCGGCAGCAATGTGGCCCTGTGGTGTCGGCGGAGACTGTGTTAACTAGCCCATCCTTTGTTAAGACCTTACCGACTCATCAGCCAGTGGCACATATCCCAACAAACCGTCCCATACCGGCGTGATCAAAAAGATCTTAAACTAGATGGAACTAGATTAAATATTTTGACTGTTGCGATTCCAAATCGGTTTAATGACCTGTAACTCTGCCTGAGTATCGGACAAGTGTTCACTGTTGGCCAGAGGAGAACTGGCCCCCCGACTAAGCCTGGTTTCTCCCGAGGTTTTTTTCTCCATTTGTTGGAGTTTTGGTTCCTTGCCGCTGTTGCCTTTGGCTTGCTTAAGTTGGGGACACTTGCTTGATATTCAGCAGTGTTTTTGATATGCCTGCATTGGCGCCGTTGTATACAAACTGAGCTGAGCCGGACGATTACGTCGCTGTTTTCTACAGTGCTGATATACCTAAATTAAGTAGACTAATAACTATTGATATTTGCAACGGAATGAATCAATAATATATAGAATAAGCTGCTCAATGACACCATTTTCTTATTAATGTAAAGCTGCTTTGCCACAATTTGCATTGTAAAAAGCGCTATATAAATAAAGATGACTTGACTTGACTTGACAGACCTGGAACAGCAGGTGAAATCCAGTTGCATTGAATGGAGGAACGGACGGACCCGAATTGTTCCGCCGGCGGGCAAACCCCCGTGATAAAATTCATAATCATATTACTAAGCAACCACTAAGAGGAATGACAAAATAGGTATCATTTTAAAGCTTAGAAACTCAGCTTTTTAATGCATCCAATCGTTGCTTTCAACTCTTAACAAGTGCTGAGTTATCACTCTAAAACCGCCCACGGGCACATCCTACCTATAATATTAATAGTCATATTTTTCAAAACTCCAGCCTTCTTCATCACAAAATAGGTGTCATTTGAAAGCTTAGACTCTGAATTTTACAATGAATGTAATCACTTTGAATAAATCCTAAGTACTGCAGAGTTAAAAAAAATATGAATATTCTTTTTCATAATTTATGAGTTTTTTTTAATATTATGTATGCCAATGTGTCAAAAGCATCATATAGCTTAGATAATCATGTGTTATATGTCATTTGAAAGGTCTCATGGAGTAGAATACAACGAGCATAATTGTTTTGGGCTTTGACTAAACTTGAGTGATTTTTTTGTATGTGAAACCCCACAAGAACCAAATGTAAAAAATAAACTGATGCAGCATTTATGTCACGTTTTGGCTCCTAACGTCAGGAAACATGCACCGATTGTGGGAAATTGGGCATCATTATTTACAGCAGATTCTCATTATTAAAATGAGTCCAACATCCTCATAATCCAATGAAGCGATCACGAGATATTGATCACGCAATTATGACACATAAACCCCCACAGGCGCACAGCTGCTAGCTAAAACTAAAATGTAGCTATCAAGTGGCATTTCAGCATATAACTTCAAGAAACAGGCATAGATTGTGGAAAATGGCACATCATTACTTACAGTGGATGCTCCCGATTGAATTGAGTCCAAGATTAACATAATCCCATGCGTGTATCACGAGCTACTCCACGTGAAAGTGTGACTTTAAAAATGCCCACTAGGGGGCGACGAGGGCTAAACAAAAAAGGCCACCTTGATTCCAAATGCTCCAACTTTTGAATACTTGATGGGATCACCACAAATTAGATATCCAGATACAGGTCTCATATAGAGGAACATCCCCAAAAAAGAATTTCCCCCTACCTCATTTCATTTCTCAGTTATTGCATATCAAATATGAAATGAGCAAACTTTAATTTTTTCTTTCAAGTGGTTTCTCTGCAAGACATTGTCCGAATTTTATTTTTATTTTTTTTAAAAGTAAAAAATTCTTTCAAATGATACCAACCTTTTGACTCTCCTTGTAAGAGATTTGGAGTTATGAGTCATTATTTCGGTGCATGTCAAAAATAAGATTACATTTTTTTTTTTTTTTTTTTTGTTCCAAATGCTGTAACTTTTGAAAACTTTATCCGATCACCACAAAATTTTAGCCAGATACAGCTCACATATAGAGGAACATCACAAAAAAAGAATGAACTCGCTACCACATTTTCTTCATTTTTAATTCCTTTTTAAATTAGAAATATGAATTTTTTGTTGTTTATTTGCTGTTTCTCAGCATACGAATGTCCAAATTTATAATTTAAAAAGTTTCCTTTCAAATGATACCCACCTTTTGACTCTCCTCGCTATAGTTTTGGAGTTACGAGTCTTTACTTTTTTGTGTGTCACTCAGAAAAAAGAACTCTGAAAATACCCTTAGGGTTTAAACGGTTAACTGAGATCTTAGAACATACTTTGCACGCAGAAGAACAGCAGCTGGCCAGAAGAGAAAGAGGTAAAGTCAGAGACTGGCAGCTGACCCAAGTGTATTCCATGTTAAGACCCAAGGGTCAGTCTCCACCCCCACCTAAGCAGGCGAAGGCAAAAAAAGGAAGAGGACGCAGTGGAGGCTACTCGAAAGGAGTGAGGGAAACTGCGAAGGGGTGTAAATGCTGGATCTGTGGAACTGGTGACCATGCGACAAGAGAATGCACCAAATGCAGACTGTGTAAGAAGTGTTGGCTTGCTTAAGTTGGGGACACTTGCTTGATATTCAGCAGTGTTTTTGATATGCCTGCATTGGCGCCGTTGTATACAAACTGAGCTGAGCCGGACGATTACGTCACTGTTTTCTGCAGTGCTGATATACCTAAATTAAGTAGACTAATAACTACTGATATTTGCAACGGAATGAATCAATAATATATAGAATAAGCTGCACAATGACACCATTTTCTTATTAATGTAAAGCTGCTTTGCCACAATTTGCATTGTAAAAAGCGCTATATAAATAAAGATGACTTGACTTGACTTGATAGTCATTGGGCCCCGAGAATGCTGAGAAAACCAGCGAAAGAAAGACTGAAGTGAGGGAAGAGCGGAGAGCAGAGAGGAGGGGCCCTGGGCGAGCAGCCAACAGCCACTGAAAAGGGAAGTGAACATTTTTTTAACCACATACACAAACACATACGCTGATTTATATACTGCTCTAAACGCTTGCATTTCTTTTTGTGTCTCTGACAAAAAGTGTGATGTTTCTGATAAATGTTTACTGATGTATGAAAGTGAGGTGTTTTTAAGCATGCCAAGATACCCCTGTTAGTGGAGGGAACAAAAATTTCATTTTTAGTGGATTCTAGAGCAACCAGATCCTCTGTGTGACCATGTGACTTGCCATGTCAACCGTCAATGACAAACAGCACAAATGAGTCTATTTCTGCAGGAAAAAAAAATTTCAGGGCACCAAAGTTCTGAAAAGTTTACTGTACCCTTAACCTGCGAGACAGAAGGGGGTAGAAAATTAAAACACGAACTCATTTATTAATTTAAAATTTCCTGTACCCCTTATGGGTCGAGATTTAATGTGCAAACAAAATTTAACGCTGGTTGCAGACTCCTCTGGTGCAGTGGTGTATAAAGTACTTGAAAGCCATACTTGAGTAAAAGTACAGATATCTTACCAGAAAATGACTTTGGTAGAAGTTAAAGTCACTGTTTAGAATATTACTTGAGTAAAAGTTTTAAAGTATGTGATATTTTTTGTACTTAAGTATGAAAAGTATTTTTTTGATATTAAACATACTTAAGTATTGAAAGTAAAAGTAAAAGTAAATGCAAAATACGAAAGGAGCAGAAAATATTATTAAAAATTGTTCTATACACAGTTTGAGCAGGAAGATTGTTTTAACTCTATTTCTTACATTTTGTTTATTTGAATTTTAAAAAATGGCAAAAAATTATGCCTTGATCATTCATGTTAATTTATAGTGCATTATAATTAATGTAAGAGGCAACTTTAAAATGTTAAAATGTAAATGTTGAAATTAACAATGAACAACACTTTCATTAACCTTTAATGTTTCAAATGGTATTGTGAAGTGTTACCATTTCATTTAAATCCAACAATCATGCTTAAAATGCCCATCTTTACACGCAAAGGCATTTTATAGGCTATGTATACTTTCACCAGGGGCAGATTTAGAGATTGGAGGGCCCCAAGCAAAATACAGGAATGGGGACCTAATTGACCCTTGCAAACAGTTTGATTGACAGGCGATCTGACCAATCATAACCCCAAATCCGCCATTTTGTCCAACAAAGCAGGCAGGGGAGTTAGTAGATTAACGTTGGTGAACTTGAACTTGAACTCACGTCTTTCCGCGCTTGAAACAACGTTCCTTCTGATGTTCATTCATGTTTATTTGAAGTTATAAATGAACTAGTATGAAGAGATGATCGGTTCACGAGCCGCTTGAAGAAGCTACAGCGATCTGTCACGACACATTAAAGACACACTATACGCTATTTATTTGTTTAAACATTTAAAAATTACAATATTTGAAATATGAAACTGTTTCATTCGTTGTCAGTGTCCTCTTTGCTCCGCGATGTATTTTTCACTCCGTGAGAAGATGATGTGTGGCATGAGAGCGCATGGGTTGTTGAACATAGCAAGAGGGGGCGGGTTTTTGCAAACGGTCAATTGCACCTTGAGGTTTCTGTCACTGTTGTGATGCCGGACGGCTGCGTCCCATAGTTGTGTCTATTTTTTTTATATATATATAGATTTTTCTTGTACATGTTATAATGTCTTTCTTCATATTGTAGATTCCTTGTTCACATGTAAACGGGTTGTATTAGAGTAGGTTGGACACTAGGTGGTACTTTGGGGTAATTTTCACTTCACAATTGTTTACTCACTGCAGGGCTGTCTAATTATAAACTTTAAAGTATATATATATATATATATATATATATATATATATATATATATATATATATATATATATATATATATATATATATATATACTTTTATTTATTTCATTTTTAATGAAATCGTACATTTACAAGCTAAAGAATTATTTCAACCAAAACTGAAGTGTGCCTGTGTAGAAATGTATATTATTTGTTTTAAATGAAGAAATAAAACATTTATATTTTATTCCAATGTAAATTTCCACAAAAAAACAAAAAACATTTTTGTACATTCAAAGTGCTGCACAACAGAGGTTTACTGCTGAAATTAGACATACATTATACTGTTAAAGAGTATAACCAAACTTTTAATTTGACGGGTTGCCTTAAAGACCCTTTTTTCTGTGTGTGTGTGTTGTGTGTGTGTGTGTGTGTGTGTGTGTTGTGTGTGTGTGTTGTGTGTTGTGTGTGTTGTGATGTAGTTTCACACAGATGAAACAGTAAAATGTTGACTAAGGGCCCTGTGATTTCCGCAATGCAGTAAACGCGGACGGAATCGCGGAATTCATTCATAATAAAAGGAATTTATTGTTTTGGGGGGAATTTTTTCAAAGTTTGGATGAATACATCAAATGCAAGTTGATACACAATTAAATCACGATATGGAGTAGTATATGTTAACGGTAAAAAATACTATTCAAATATGAATCCTGCATGTTTTGTGTCTCTGAATGAATTGTTCAGCAGTAAACCGCGTGCTTGCACCATTAATCCTGACAATCCCAGTTACACAGTAAATTCCCTTTTTATGAATGGATTCTGTCCGCGTTTTCTGCATCGCGGAAATCATATCACTGCATTTTCTACAAAAAGCACGTTCAACACGGACACGCAGACACCCACTAATACAGCGTTTAGTCAACAAACTACTTTAGTGATATGAAAACATATACTGTAGTGTACTGTATAACATACCGCTTTGTTGTCTGTTTGAAGTGTCCAGTCCTGTGGAGCGCGCAGTCTCACGTACGAGGCTCGAGTGATATTTTTTATTTGGCCTCTAGAGGTCGCTCTCGTGCCGCACTGTTTTCAGCCGCTCCGGCAAGTGACGCAACCCGGAAAATGAAATCAAGCGCGGCAGTGCGAGCACTTGTTTGCACATGCTTGTTTACAGTCTGTATTCTTCCAACTTTATTTTGTAGTAAGTAACGAAGATGCTTTGTGGAAATGTATCGGAGTAAAAGTATACATTTTATTGAGGAAATGTAGTGGAGTAAAAGTAAAAATTGACAGAAAAATAAATACTCAAGAAAGTATACATTTTCCCAAAAAATACTTAAGTACTGTAACGAAGTATTATTACTTCGTTACATTACACCTCTGCTCTGGTGTCAAAGTGATAGAGGAGGAGCAAATGTGTTGTTTGCAATCAGAGCCGCAGCGGGCATATGAGTGGCACATAACAAATGGTGAGTGGGCTAAAAAAATGTGAAATTGCTAAGATTCGAAGTTTCGAACTAAGCCATTCAATACAGAAGTTATGCTGCCTGACAATTTACATTGCACGTCACATGTCGCAATTGAAAGAGGGCTAAGCACAAATATGATGTGGGATTAATTAAAGGGTGTGAGCCGCTTGTAATCACGGCAAAATCAGATTACAGACCATGTCAAGAGCAGTGTCCTCTGAAAACAGAGGTAATACTGGGTATCACACCAGTTTTTGAGTAGGGTGTCATAAGGCCATGCAATAACTCTGCTGTCAGGACTCTAATTTTTCCTGTGAAAAAGATAAGGGACAAAGGCCAACCTACGGAGTGGCGGTTTGTCCAAGATTTACAAGCTGTGAATACAACTGTCAGGCAACAGGCTCCGACTGTTCCAAATTCATATACAATCTTGTCAAAAATATACAAGATTAAATATTTTATTCAGTGATAGAGTTGGGTAATGCATTTTTCAGTGAGCCAATGGATGAAGAGTGAATTTGGGTTTGCATTGAATTTTAATGGGAAAAGTTATACATTTACAAGATTGTGCCAGGGATATATTACGAATCTCCAACAATTTATAATGAGGCACTGAGAAAGAGTCTGAAGCCTTTGACCCTGACAGCTGGAACAGCTTTGCTTCTGTATGTTGATGATTTGTTGGTGGGTTTGTGTTTTGGTGTGTGTAACAGACACTGTGACTCTCCTGAAGCACTTGGCTCAGGAGAGGGTTACAAGGTCAGCTTGTCAAAACTGCAGTTTGTGAAACAACAAGTTAAATTTTTGGGTAAGGCCATAATCAGTAATAATAAGTGTCTGTCTGACAAAAGGGTCCAAACTATAAATAATGTACCAAAACCATAAAAAAAAAAAAAAGCAAATGTTGAAATTTTTGGGAATGTGCTCGTACTGTTGCATATTTCTTCTGAATTATGCAATTCTTGAGCAGCATCTGAGAGCCGTCTCTGTGGGGAAGGGGTTGAAGTCAAGTGACAAAATTGAATGGACAGGGGAGGCGGAGGAGGCATTTGTGAATATAAAAATTCAACTGTATCTGGCTCTGACCCGTGGTACCAACAGAGCCTTTTGTTCATATGATAGATGAGAAAAATAGGTTTATGACTTCTGTGTTGTTGCAACATCATGGTGACAGACTGCAACCTATGGCTTATTTTTCAAGTAAATTAGACTCAGTAGCAGCAGGCCTGCCACGTTGTCTGAGGGCAGTGGCGTCTGCTGAACAGGCCGTAATGATACATAAGGAATTTGGAGGGGACTCTGACCTGACATTGATGGTTCCACACGCAGTGTCCATGATGTTGCAAGAACAGAAAATATTGAATTTATCGACAGCTCGATGGCTACGAAGCCACTATATCTTGCTTGATACATCGAATATTATTGTTTAGCGTTGTATAGTCTTGAAAGATTATGTGAATTTTGACAGTGCCTCAGACACAATCAACTCTGTCCTTGATGCAATCAACAGTCTGTCTGTAAAGGTGTCAACCAAATGGCCTACAGAAACTGAATAACAAAGAAACGGTTTGGTCAGAGTAGATTGCAAGGTAGAGCAACCTCCTCTAGGAGGTCCTAGCAGATTTCTATTGTTTGTAGCCCTTTTGTCTTCATGTATAAAGTTCTGTCTCACAGACAGAACTTTTGGGTTAAGTTATTTTGAAGGCTGACGCGCTGACATCGCTGCTGAAGAACTGTGCTACAAGAAGAAGCAGACCAGAACTCTGGTCAAGCTTACTCATTTTATGTATTAGAGAAATCTAATACATTGGCGAGCCACCCAAAAAGACTGCCCAGCCAAATACAGCAAAATCGAACAGTCTTGAATCCTGCCACCTTCCTTCTGAAGGGGGAGGATGGGGAAGGAACATCATTGTTGTTTGACCGAATTTGAACAAGTCTGTACACTGCGACCTTATCTTTTAGATACGCTGCTGTGAGAAGGCCGTCTTTGTGGATGGTTTGGCTTTCAGAGATCCACAAACAGGCCAAAACAAGGTCAGTTATGCTGTGACGACCGAATTTGAAGTTGTGACTTCTGGCTCATTGCCGTCAAATTATTAAGCATATAAATTTTTAATGATGTTTAATTAAAATTCGGTAGGATCAGGTGCAGATAATTAACCATATCAGCACAAGTGGAGAGCTTTCAGTTAATCAACTCAATCGATGACAAGAGGTATAAATACAGCAGACTTACCTCTGTTCGTCTGAGAGTTTACCAGCATTTGGCTTTGACCTTGCAACATGTCTCAAATCCTACTTTTCCCTTCTGATGAAGAATCCAACTCCTCTCCGCATCCTCCGCCGCAATCTGTCGGTCCCAGGACTACTCCTTCTCCGCCTGACACAGCCACAGAGCCCCAGGCTTCACCACGCGGACGTCGGCCGGCCCGCGCAGCTACTCGTTCGCCAAGACGCCGAGGCCTACCCTCGCCACCACCAGCGAAGTTTCCAGTTTCCTCCCCGGCGTCCTCTTATCGTTCGGCCATGCCAACAATTCTGATCATTGAAAAGTGGACCGTTCTAAGTTTAAGGCAAGCATTGATTAATTCCAACGTTCAGCCTCCGCGCAGGATGAATAAAGCGGATTTATACAAGCTTTATATTACCTTGCATTTGGCAAACCCCACTCCTAAGTTCACTCCAGCCTCCAAGGGGGTTAATAGGCAGACCAAATCCCACGGGGCCGCGATTTTTCCTCACCCAACACCACCAACTTCCTCCCGCACAAGATCCGGTGCCTTAAGAGCATTAGGCCGCAGGGAAGACCTTCAGCGAGCCTTGGCCACACCCCAGATTCCCCTGCCACAGGGCCACACGTGCCTCCTGCTTCGGCCTAGCCTTTTACTGCGGCTTCTCCTGCTACTCTTAACTCCATAGTTTTTCCTGCCATTGTTTCTAACCCCTTTCTTTCGCAGTGGCCTCCAGCTCCCGCAGCAGATGCTAGCGCGAGGATGCCTGCGCTGGCGTCTCAGGCATTGCCTGAGTACAGCTAATTCCGACTACAGCTAATTCCTCTCCTTTTCAGTGGCCTGCAGCTCCAGCAGCGCAAGCAAGCGTGAGGCTGCCTCCGCATGCAACACAACCTTGCTCTTTTCAGTCCTTTCCTTCTTTTCCCTCTTTTATGTCTGCCAATCTCCCTCCTCAAGCCCCACGAGCCGACTTAAGCGCGAGGCTGCCTCCGCCGACAGTCGTGGCTTCGGCTTATCTTCCTTACAGCTCTTTTTTTGAATGCAAAGTCACCATATTCTCTGTTCACAGAAATTGCGATGCCCATCCCATCAAACGCAGTCGCCTCGGAACCACCCCTGGTGGCCCACAAACATCAGGGTGCAAGAAAACAAAACAAAAAAAAAACTATAGATAGATAAAATAAAGCCACTCATTCGTCACGCTTACTTTCTTTTTCTGAATTCACATATGCGGTCAGCCATTACACAGAAATTATCTACGCGGCCTTACCCCATAGGCGACACGAGCTGAACGATTATCTCACACTCGTGGCTGAGCTCGCGCTGTCTTACGGGGGAAGACATTTTTACACGTACCACAAGCTTTTCTCTGCTAAATGCACCGTCAGAGTTGCTCAGTGGAACCAGTGCCCATATTGGGGTGCACTCGACCCTGACTTGCACAACAGGGTTTTCCTAGGCTGCAGGAATATTTCATGCGCAGTCTGCAGGTCTGTAACACACTCCACTGTAGCGTGCCCACAAATGAACTCCTCCACCGCCCCCTGCTCGGACACCACATCTATTAAAACAACCAGCTGCGTACCAATACCAGCAACTATCAAATTCAAATCCTCAAAATACCGACTTCAGATGCAGAGCTTCTTCCTTTGTTGACAGACAGGCTTGCAATAATTTTAACATTGGCACCGGTACCAGAAAGCGGTGCAGATATTTGCACATATCTTTTGCATTTTTACATCTTTACACATTTTGCGGCGGTGCTCATGCCCGTCCTGTATGCCCTGTATTCAACGCCGTTAACCCTTTCGCACGTAAGTTTAAAATATTCTGGCTGAGCGCCCAACGTGAGTTTTTCAAGGTGACCTTTATTTAAAATGTGTCACTTTACTGTTTCCATGGTGACACGTCATTGCTTGTCACAAGACATACAACAGCCCTCAATCTTTACTATTACTTTTTTATTCAAAATATTAACAAATTTGATGACTACAGCATGAACTATCACATTCCGATTGTCAAATATGTTGCAAGTGGACGTGTTTGGCTGTTTAAACACCTTTGTAATGATCGCGTCGTTAGTTGAGATATATGCGCGATGGGCTCCGCCATGTTAGTTTGCACAGCACAGAGATGAATACGTGAATTCATCAACTTCTCCCGAAATACATGAAAGTAAGTGACCCGGTGAACTGAGAGAAGTAAACTTTATAGTTACTTTCACAATGTGTATCTGATATGAGTAAAACCTGCAGTCTAATTATTGTGGAAATTATTGTTATTGCTGCTTCCACAAACATCAGTGTGTATTTTACAAACTCTAAATGCATTGATTTGTTTGTACTTATGTGCATTTAAATGTCTGAAACCTATTATAAACATTATGTGGTTGAAACCACTGCATATTTGTGATATACTGACAGCGCTGAGAGTGTATGTCACTGGCTCAGCGCCAGAGAATGCGCGCAGGCACTTTTGAATAAAAAAAAAAAAAATACAAAATTATTTATCGACTGCTGTGAATATTTCTCGTCTTTCTTTGGAACTGGCTCACCACCCGGACATCGATTTCACTGATTATTTACTGTCTGGCCTCAATCACTGTTTTAGACCCGGCGTGGAATGCCTGCTCTCCGAAAACATCATCCGTAATTATCTCCAATCTGCTCTCGCTGAGCCCGACGTCGTAAATAACCTGATTACCAAAGAAGTTGAGTCAGGTTTCATGATTGGCCCGTTTGACGACCCCCCCCATTCAAAGTTTTTCGCATCAGCCCCATTGGAGTGGCTACAAGAAAATTCTCCTCATAATTGATCTGTCAGCTCCGTATAATTCCCTGTTCCCAAGCATAAACAGCTTGATTCCACTCGACGAATTCTCTCTCAAATACCACGACATAGATCAGGCATTCGAAATGATTAAAATCGTGGGGCGGGGTTCATGGCTTGCCAAAGTTGACATTCAAAGTGATGCCCATTCACCCAGGTTCTTGGCACCTGTTCGGGGTGCGCTAGTACGAAAAATTCTATTTTTGCTGTTCGTTTAATGCTCGGATGCAAAAGCAGCCCCAAATTTTTCGACATTTTATCAGAAGCCGTCTGCTAGATTTTGTCGAACAATTACGCTATTCCTCGTCTTTCACTTGCTAGACGATTTTCTAATCGTCAGGTAAAAGCCGCTCAGGGGAAAGCTGAACTCCTATTGGACGACATCAAACCAGGAGGTTTCGTGGTAGTACGAGATCTGGAAAAGATTCTGACAAGCAAAAAGATGGCTGGGATGTTCCAGGTGCTTCTGATTATTCACACGGCTGTGAAGATAACTGAAAGGGCCACTTGGATCCACGTCAGTCGCTGCAGAAAAGTCCCATCTACATCCCAGGAGGAGAGCAACGAGTTTTAATGTTTTTGTTTCAATATTCCAGATTGAAGTGAGAATATGCTCAAATGAGAAAGGCCGTAAAAGCGCCTGAAAGGGTTAACAACTAATGGATTGAAAGGTTAACAAATTTGTGGGGATATTGGTTGTGTAATAGTGTTTTACCAATTGAAGTAGTAGGATTACTGATGCTGATGTGTTTACTATGTATTTTTCAGTGTGTATGCAGTTCAGTACAGAGTCTGGTGAAGTCTATGAGTCACTTCAAATGTTTAAAACACCTACTTAAATTGATGTTATGTATTTGACTTGGATGAAGATAAGGTCTTAAATTTGAAGTCTTAAATAATTTCTTTTGAAGGAAAGATTAAGTAAGTTTTATAATGAAAGAAGAAATTCTGTGAGTTTCCATGCGAGTTACAGAAATATAAAAAGTATAGAGGATGATTTTTATAGAGATTTAAAGTAATTAGATGAATTATCATGGTATTACTTACTTTTTCGTTGTTTATACTGAGTTAGACCACAATTGTTTTGAATCATAAACAGGATCTAAAAGGAGTATAGTGAAAAGAGTGGATTTACAATCTCTCTTCTTGTATAATATGATGAATTGGAAAGGATATTTTTGTAAAAATCAGTGTATAGTGTACATTGTGGTATTTATGATTACGGGCAATGTCTGTATTTATCATCTGAGGGGTAACTAAGGGTCTGGGCCATGCCAGGAATGCAGTAACAGAGTTTACTCGTTTAGCCTGGCTTCCAGAGGATCGATATGTACTTGTTACTTGTTTGGTGATCAGTGAATTTGACGATAAGACGTTTTAGCCAAAATTGATATAGAAATGACCAGTAGTGGAAGTTACAGTGATGGGTGTAAGAAAATTACGAACAACAATATATTGTGTTTGAAATGAAGGGTTTTAGACCCTTCTAAGTCCGTCTATGTTTGTGTATCTTTTTGCTTGCTTATATTTGGGTCTTTCTCCATAAAAATTGCCTAAAAATGTATAAAAATGTAATCTTTCACAAATCTTTTTACAAATTTATATGGATGAAGAGTATAAATGTGATGTCATAACTTAAATTTGCCTTTTAAAATTTTATGAAGAAGATATACAGTTGACCATAGTGAATGATTAAGTATGGAGTTAATGATTGGTTATCAATGAATGATAAAAAGGGGGAATTGTGGAAGAAATTTTAGTATAAGGGTTTTTTCTATTAGCTTAATCATAGGTTTATGACCTGAGGCCTAAAAGGTCATCCTGTGTAGGCCTTATGTCATGGTACAGTGTGTTTTCTTTTTGTGTGGAAAAGAACTGATGTTTAGAGATGCAACCTTGAAGGATGCGGTGGGGGTTATAAAAGCTGAGGAAACCTGCCCTTCTTGGTCACACTCTGCAGTGTTTCTGTATGACTGTCTGACCTTTCTTGCAAGAAATAAATTCTTAATAAAGACAATTTTCACGTGTTTGTCTCTTATGCAGTATGAGTAAAATTTTTGCCACAACAAAGTTGCCTTGCCAAGGAAAACTTATTAACATTTGCATATCAGACATAGGAGAGAAGATTGTTCTATTGTCTTTAGGCCATCTTCATGTGCTTCTCTGAGGGGCAGTGTGTTGCATCAAGCTTATATACCATGACTAGGGATCTTGCAATTCCTTTCAAGGTGGAGAAAAACAAGTTGGTTTCTTTAAAATAGAACGTATAATTCATGCTTACACATTCTACCCTCCTTATAGGGAATACTGTACATCAGTAGATGTTTGCATCTATTGGAACAACTGCATCAGCTGAAAACATGTGCTATGTGCACCCTTCCATAATACATGTACACATACATTCCTGTGAAGCCAACAGTGGTGGACGAAGTACACAAACCAAGTACTTCAGTTAAAGTAGAGATACACTGGGTAAAATATTACTCCAGTAGAATTAAAAGTACTCCCTTTTAAATTTTACTTGAGTAAAAGTACAAAAGTATTTGCCTTTGAATGTACTTAAGTATTCAAAGTACTATAATTTATTAAGGCTATAATGTCCTAAATTTTGGTCACAAGTCTCTTGCTTAATCATCTCAGTTTATGTGAAAAGACTTTGTTACTCTTAGCACACGCATCTATTAATAGAATATTGTTATTCAGACACTGATTAACTCTATTAAAATGACCATGAGCCCAAAACCTGGAAGCTAAACAATTTCCTTTAGAACAAAATAAAATAACAGGATTTGAGAGCAGGCAGATTTAATTTAAGGTTTATTTGTGACAGATGCAAGTTTAAGTTTAAATATAGCTGCAAGCAACGATGAAGGGCCCAAGCCCGGTGGCACCGCCAACCTGGTGGCTTCAAGGCAACTGGGCACGGTGGGCAAAATGAATTTAAACGGTGTCTCCAGTTGAGTCAGATTATTCAATAACATTTTAAACAATAAGAATGAAATCTATACTGTGACAGAAATTAATCTTTGACGTTGTCTTAATATATACTTTCAAATATAAAAGAAACAAAAGGAGACAGCAGACAAAAGGAGACAGCAATGAAAGGGTTAAACCTGCAAGACTCTGAGAGTGAGAGAGAGAGAGAGAGAGATTTGTATAGAATTTTGTAATGTACAAGTAATAAAATTGTAATGTACCAGTTCATTTCATTTGTATTTGAAAGTGAAAGTCGTGACATATTGTCAGGTATGGTGACCCATACTTGAAATTTGTGCTCTGCATTTATCCCATCCAAGTACACACACACACACACACACACACACACACACAGCAATGGGCAGCTATTGCTACAGCGCCCAGGGAGCAATTAGGGGTTAGGTGCCTTGCTCAAGGGCACTTTAGTCATGGTATCAAAGGTGGAGAGAGTGTTGTTTATTCACAATCTCCACCTTCAATTCCTGCCGGCATGGGAATCAAACCAGCAACCTTCTGATTACAAGCCCAACTCCCTCACCATTAGGCCACGACTACCCGGTTTGGTTTTATATAATTAGTTTAATAATAAAATAAGATAAATTCAGCTGAACATATAACATTTTGAAATGTTAATGATAATGTTAGTATTAAATTTGAATGTATATATTAAGAAATTCTCAAAGATTAATTTATGTCACAGTATAGACTATTCGTATTGTTTAAAATGTTATTGAATAATCTGACTCAACTAACTGGTCAGTTTCTAACTGGTTCTGAGATCTCCCTCGCCTGTGTGTGTGTGTCAGTGACACTTTTAATGGTTTAGAAAAATATATTAAAAAACCTAAAAAATACTGGACTTAGATTTACACTGGACTTAAAATTTGAGCTCCAAAAGATAACTATTTATAAATTATACTAATTATACTAACTATAAATATTCTAAAACTTATTATAAATATTCTCATGGAAATAGCTGTTGTGGTTCACGGTCACAGTGGCTGCAGTAAATGTGGCGTATTCAAACAATTTTGACATGGTTTTTTCTATTTAAACGGTATAAATTCATTTTGCCCGCCGTGCTCAGTTGTCCTTAAACCACCGAGGTGGCGGTACCACCGGCTTGGGCCCGTCATCACTGCTTGCAGATATATTTTTATCTGGAATTCATGGTGGGATCTCACTTAATTAAACTCTAGTTAATCTAGTTCTTAAACTCTTAATCTCTAGTTTGCACCACTGCTTTCCAATCACACTTGTTTCCTTTTCATTAGGTTCAGAGATGGCTTAAAGTCTCTGGGTGTCCTAGATGCTCTTCAAAGATACCCTTTTCAGTTGAAGAGCCTTTTAGTAAAGTCTGAAAAAGCCGTAACAGCGAATGATGTGGAGAATCACTCATTCCGAAAGAGGGAGTAATACATTTCAGCATGAGTGCTGGACCCTGGCTTTCTGGCAAGACTATTTTCAGGATGCTGAATGTAAGTTTGTTATTTCACACAGTATTTATATAAATCCTCAGATCCAGCCCTGTTTTACTTCAAAGTGAAAGAAGATTCAACTAGTCTTGTCAAAGGTCAAGTCTTTTACAAAATAACATTTTTTTTTATTATTATTCATAGACACGACAATAACTTCAATGTGAAAAAAATTATTAGCAGATTAAGTATTGATTTGAAGCAGGTTACATGCATTGAAAAAAGTTCTATTGCATGATTTCCATCATCTGTCAAGGGATTAACAGCCCTTAACTCAGGAGGACATTGGTAGTGATTGTGAGGCCTTTGCACGTATGCACATGATTGAGTGTTGTTGAGTGATGTTCAGGAAGTAGGAGCATTCCAACTGCCCAAAGTTGCAGTGGGGAATTACTTTCTATTGTCCTTAAACTATGGTGGTTCCACTGGCTTACAAACTCATCCAAAGATCTGTTTATTCTTGGAAGGTAAACATGGTGAAGAGCCCTAATGTGAGTGGGTTGTTGCTATCTAACATTCCAACATTTTCCATGAAAAGGAAAAGGTCCTTAAGTAAGCTGACACCACCCTGTTTAATTCTGCTCACAATCGTTCAATTCTTTGATTATGAACACTATATTCAACCCCAAAGATTCCTCGATTCTCGATCATAAACCTTGCAATATTAATATTCTCACTACCTGCATCACCACTGACATGGTGTGGGAGTCCAAAAAGATCAACAGCACCCTGGAAAAGGCAGTTGTTGCTGTTGTCTGTGCAACATCTCAGATAGGTGATACAACGACTATAGCCATCAACTCCTTCATGAAACGCAAATCCCCATAGATTTAACTTGTGGTTTGTGTCAATATGCCTGCAATAGGAAATTAGCATTATTATTAATGTAAACCATTATTGGATGTACATCAAAGTTTAACTTCTTTGTCTTAGTGGACTCACTTTTTCTATCAAATAAGCAATTTTTACTTAGTGATATAAAATAATAATAAAAAGAAATTACAACCCCATAGAGATTTCTGATAGAAGTGGTCAAAATTAAGCCAAAAAATATAAATAATTATGAAAAAAGACAAAAATGTTTCACTTCAATATTGTTAGATGTTCTTTCATCCTATTTGTACTGTTTTAAATTATCTCTTAATATTTTGCATTATATCACATTTCCATCTTGATTTTTATTATTATATAATTTTTAATATCATGACGTTATTTAGCATAGTTTTTGTCTTCCTAAATCCTTACATCAATCTAGTTTCATTGACCAGCTAGGGAGTAAACTTTTTTTCAAAATTTACAAAACACATACTACAGTTGATTTGGGACAGACATTTTAGACCCTCCGTTGAATAGCCCTTAGTCCTCTTAAGGCTCTTCCCATTGGATCTACTATTTTTAAACGCTCTTGTATTCGCCATCGCTGAACTCTGATCCCTCTTCCTTTCAAAAGGTCTCTCCTGAGCCAGGGGTTTGTTGAAGAACCTTAATAATTAGACGATCAAGATCATCATTTATGTTGGTGAGACTCCCATAGTCCACTAAACCATGGTGTCTCCAGTGTTCTAATGTTTACAGACAATATTCCTGATATGTCAATCCAGCTAAATCCTAAGTCCCGCATGTGAATAAACAGAGCAGCTGGTATATTGTACGTTAAAGGAGTTATTTTGTTTGCAACTTGCAAAAAGATTAGATACAGTATTCTTGCATCATCCTCCATAAACATGCACTTCCATTATCATCACTTACCTCAGCCTTCCACTCTGTAATGCAAAATGTGCAGCCATACCATGAACTAGTATATCATCATCTACCTGAGAGATTCGCAGATTCCTTCCAGAATGTTACACAATGTTCTTTCAGCAACATTTTATTGAACTTGATTATTCATAAGAACTAAGCATGTTGCAATAATGGAAAAGTGATCCTCAAGATGATGGGATGTTGACTCCAGACTGTTTGTATTGTTTGGAGTACGCAGCAGTTGCAAAAACGTTTTCTAGTTCAAGAAAATATTGAAAAATCATCATGTCATCAAGATGATCATCAAAGGTTGTGTCTGAACAAGGATACAGCTGCATCATTAAATATCAAATTTGCACTTTCATTCCATATATTCAGATTTTAATTCCATATTCAACTTATTATATATATATATTATATATATATATATATATATATATATATATATATATATATATATATATATATATATATATATAAAAGTTTAATTTATTTAAACATCTATCCATTTTTAAAATTTTATTTTCTTTCGAATTTGATTAACTTAATTTGGATGTTTAATGTTTATTGCGAAAACAAAATCTCAAATTGGGGTATTTGATTTATTTAGACAGGTTCACAAAGACAGGACACAGATGTCATTCCAGAAATAATTTATTTCACTTCCATTTTATTTTTTTTGTTTTTCTATAATGTGGAAAGTACAACCGAAAACAAACAAACAAACAAAAAAAAACACCTTTGAGAGCAGGAACTGAGATGACAGTAATAAAGTGAGGGAACAGTCCTCTCCCCTTTAACCATGATAACCAGGGACACACCAAAAGCTTGATCAGCTTCTCTGCCACTGCATCAAAACGTGTATACATGCATGTGTGTGAACTCAAGCATCTGTCTCAGTGTTACTGGCTTTATCTTATTAGGGCTTCACTGTTTCTAGAGTGCCTTCTAGACCATCAAGAACAACCATTCACACCAGGGTGGCACAATCCTCCTTCTGCCCTTCAGTCAGTTGTGGCTAAAAGGCCAGGAGCGGTCAAGTGTGTGCTACCTTCCATTCTCAAAATCATCTTGCCTGCCTCCCACCAGAAAGTACGGTGGACTGCTTGGGAAAGAGATGTTAAAATTTTGAAAATCATCAACACTCTGATCCTGCCAGTTAATTTACGTCTCTCTCTAGTTCTGTTTGGAAAGGCTGACAAAAATTTGCCTTAAAAGAAAAAAATAAATAAATAGTACCACAGACTCATCTGTCAATCACTTGTGAGAGGCTCCGCCTTCAAGCGATTACCTCTCCGCTAGCTCCACCCTCTTTTAGCTAACATCGTTTCAGAGACACATCTATTTGGGAGCGTTTTCACAGTCCCACACCAGTGTGTACAAACAAAAACAAATAATGATGACAGCAACAACAACAACAAAAAAACTGAAATAAAACCCCAAAAGTCACGTCCTGTTTTCTGCGTTATGTCAGAAATTCATGTCTCATCCATGAGCTCATTTTTGGCAAGCTTGTCTTAAATATGCTCTAAGTACTGATAGATAGGATAAACATACACAGTTATGTGTGGTTTAAAGTAGATGTATTTGTCTTTTTTTGTATCATTTTCTTCTCGCATACTTGTATGAAATCAAGGATTTTAGTCGATTTTCATTTGTCAGTTTAAAGGTTTACGTGAATGCAAGCAGGGACAGAGTTTGCCATGGTGTCCTCCTTTGGACGTGGGTCTTGAGGGTGAGAGATGACTTTTACGAGATGCCATTCACCAGGGCTACAGCCTCCCCAGGTGATGCCACGCTGTGCCTAGGGGAGTGCTTGAATGGAGTGCACTCTTCCTTACTCGTGCTAGTCCCATTTTCCTGATGAAGAGAAAATGAAATGCAGTTGAAAACTTTGTTCTGTTCCTCATCCTCATGAAAATGTCCTTTTACTTAAAGGAAAGACTAACCATTTTATGATGGTGGTACAGCTGCTATACACACAAAAGAATGTTGTCACAGTAACAAAATTATGACTTTGATATGATACTCGACTAAAATATCTCTGTACCAATATTGAATCGATATCAAAAAAACAAACTACAGTAGATATAATTTAATAGTATGACAGAGCTTAAAATGTATTGTTTTATAAATTAATATAACAGTTTTTTTAATATTAGTCACCTTTTTAATTTTTTTTATTTTATATCACAATATAGTTATTGCATAGTCTTCAGTATAAATTAACTATACAATAACTTAGTTGTCATTTTATTAACTTTATATCACAGGTTTATTAGGTTGCCGTCCCTAAGACCTTATAAAACTAGAAGTTTTTCGTATTTCATGGAGAGTGAAAATGATAGAGTACAGAAAGGCCTTAAAACTGCTAGATCTGCTTATTTTTCAAATCTTTTAGAAGAAAATAAACACAACCCTAAGTACTTATTTAATACAGTGGCTAAATTAACGAGAAATATAGCCTCAACTTCTAATGTTTCCAAACAGCACAGCAGTAATGACTTTATGAACTTCTTTACTTGCAAGACTGACAAAATTAGAGAGAAAATTATAGCCAAGCAACTGTCTACTAAAGTATCACATCAGACAGTGGATTGTTGTATCCCTGAGGAAAAATTACATTCATTTGCTACTATAGGAAAGGAAGAATTGTCTAAACTTGTTAAATCATCGAAATCAACAACATGTATGTTAGACCCTATACCGACTAAGCTATTGAAAGAGATGCTTCCAGAGGTCATAGATCCTCTTCTTAAGATCATTAATTCATCTTTAACACTAGGTTACGTACCGAAAAATTAAGCAGGCTATTATCAAACCTCTTATTAAAAAAACACAACTTGATCCTAGAGAATTAGTCAATTACAGGGCGATCTCCAATCTACCTTTTCTGTCAAAAGTACTAGAAAAGGCAATTTCATCGCAACTGTGTTCCTACTTGGAAATAAATGGTATCTGTGAGGATTTCCAGTCAGGATTTAGACCGTACCATAGTCCTGAGACAACTATCAGAGTTACAAATGATTTGCTCTTATCATCAGATCGTGGTTGTGTTTATTATTATTAGTTATTAGTGTTACTAGACCTCAGTGCTGCTTTTGACACTATCGACCACAATATTCTTTTGATTAGACTAGAAAACTATGTTGGCATTAGTGGAATTGCATTGGCATGGTTCAAATCATACTTATCTGACTGTTATCAGTTTGTAGTAGTAAACGAAGAGATGTCATTTCGATCACAAGCTAAATATGGAGTACCACAAGGCTCAGTACTAGGACCGTTGCTTTTCACTCTGTACATGCTACTCTTGGGAGACGTCATTAGGAAGCATGGCATTAGTTTTCACTGTTAGGCTGATGATACTCAGCTCTATATTGCTTTGCACCCAGACGAAACCGACCAATTCTCAAAATTAACGGAATGCGTAGCTGATATAAAAAATTGGATGACTAGTAATTTCCTGCTACTAAATTCAGAAAAAAACAGATTCTAATTATTGGACCAAAACTTCTGCACATAATAACCTAGAATACTGTCTAACACTTGATGGCTGCTCTGTTAAGTCATCTTCATCAGCTAAACCTGAGTGTGCTCTTCGAAACCAGTCTTTCATTCTAAAGCCACATTTCTAGCCTACGTAAAACCGTATTCTTCTTATAAATATTTATAAACTACGACATATGCTCTCAATGACAAATGCAGAACAATTAGTTCATGCGTTCATGACCTCGAGACTAGATCACTGTAACTCTCTACTGGGTGGTTGCCCTGCTCGCTTGATAAACTACAAGAGGTCCAAAACGCAGCTGCTAGAGTCCTTACTAGAATCAGGAAGTATGACCATATTAGCCCGTTCTGTCAAAACTGCACTGGCTCCCTTTTAAACATCCTATAGATTTTAAAATCTTGCTAATTGCTTAGTTCCCCAGTACCCCAGTATTTGGCACCTAAACTCTGGAACGATCCTTCTAGCATTGTTCGGGAAGCAGACACACTCTGTCAGTTTAAATCTAGACTAAAAACGCATCTATTTAACCTTGCATACACATGACCCACTATAAACTTTTGTCTTCATATCCGTTAAAGGATTGTTAGGCTGCATAGATCAGATCAGCCAGAACCGGGAACACTTCCTATAACACCGGATATACTCGTTACATCAAAAGAAGAATGGCGTCTATGCTAATTTTTGTCTCTTTGCTTATCCTGAGGTTTGCCATTTAACGTGATTGGCTGGATCCGGGCCTTGTCCGGGTCGGATGGGGAATCAGCAGCAGCATGGTCCTGGGGTGTCAGCGGAGACTGTGTGAACTAGACCATCCATTGTGAGGGCCTTACCGACACATTAGCCAGTGGCACAGATCCCCAACAAACTGTCCCATTCTGGTGTGATGAAAAAGATCTTAAACTAGATGGAATTGGATTAAATATTTTGACTGTGGCGATTCCAAATCGGACTTATGACCTGTAACTCTGCCTGAGTATCGGACAAGTGTTCACTGTTGGCCAGAAGATAACTGGCCCTCCCACTAAGCCTGGTTTCTCCCAAGGTTTTTTTTCTCCATTTTGTTGGAATTTTGGTTCCTTGCCGCTGTTGCCTTTGGCTTGCTTAAGTTGGGGACCCTAGCTTGATATTCAACAATGTTTTTGATATGCCTGCATTGGCACCGTTGTATGTAGAGTTGTTCCGATTCAAACTCTGCGTGGATGACAGACGCAGATGCATGACACTCACTCGCTGTCTTTGTAGCTTCTGCCATTTGTCAATATATGAGGACACGAACGCATAAACCGTCCGTCACTCATGAGAATTTACCGTTTCATTTGAGAAAACTGTCATATTATGAACACAAACACTTAAAGGTCTACAAAACAAAAGTTTGATTTAACGTGAATATTTTGACAAAATATTAGGCTACTGTTGTAGCCTACAGTAGATTGAGCTACATCTCTATGTAATAATAATATGTCTCTACCAATAATTATGCCTAGATTTCTGCTTATTTTTTACTTGTTTTTTTGTAAATAGATTATTTTGAGATTAATTTATCATTTTTTATATTCCTAGATTTGTTGCACCGTATTTCATACAGTTACACTGTAAAACAAAAATACCTTTTTCAGTTTGCTGTGTTAGATTTATGGCTGCATTTGAAGTTCTTTTTCGCTTAAGAAAGATAAGTAATATTAATGTCAGATAATAAAAATACTGTAATAAATACAGCAGTTCACTGTATGTATTTGTTCATGTTTTATTAAGGGATAAGTCTGAATCACACCATAAAATAATTCTAGCAATTCATCCTGAACCCCATAGAGAATTTAACTAAGCAGTAGTTGTTTTGGTTTATTTGGTGTCCTAGGCAAAATCAGACGTGCGCTCTCGACATTTAAAAACTGCCTCAAATGAACTATAAAGAAGAGAAGAAAGTCATGTCTGAAAGCTGTTCGCTATGCGTGGGAAATGCCCCATGCCGCCCTTTTGCCACTGTCTGTAAGGCACACAAAATAACTTTAGAAATTGTGGTTAACACCTTTAAGATAATATCACAGATCTTGCATTCTCATATCTGCAGAGATGGAAACAAACATATTTTGATACCAAAGTACATCACGTAATCATTTTAGCAACATTGTGCAGGCCTACAATCAAACACAGCAATCCTAGAACTTTTCTCTTTAAATAATAATAGTAAGAACAATAATAAATATTAAAAAAAATATTTTTCCCCTATTTGTGAGGGGTGTGTTTAGTGTTATAGCTTTTGCAGACCTTGGGATGTGACACGTGCTGCGTTGCCTCCTTCCCTGGGAGAGTCTGTCTGCTCTGGGAATCGGCACGAGAGATGAAGTCAGCAACAGTAACTATAACACAGAGAGGGGGTGGGGGGTGTAGCAGCAAGAGATCAAACAAGCGGAATAATCTGATTTTATGGTTACAATCATATATTATACTCTCTGTAGACTATGACTGTGGAAATAACATTAACCAAATCAGCAAAAAACAACAATCTACAATCTAAAGATTAGCATACTGATGCAGTGAGATCCAGGTAGACGAGCAATGATTACATCAGATCAAATTTGAATAAGGAATAATGGTGACACTTTATTTTAAGGTCTTTTAACAAGTTTCTTATTAGCATGCATATTACTAGAATATTGGCTATTTATTTGCACTTAAGTACATATTAATGCCTCATTCTCCAATGTTATTTTACATTCTTAATCCTACCCAATACCTAAACTTAACTTCCTTACTGACTATTAAGAAGTACTAAATTGAGTTTATTGAGGGAAAAGTCATAGTTAATAGTTTATATGTGTTCTCTATACTAAAGCGTAATATTAAAATGGCAAATAAGTTGAGATACGACAGAAAATAAGGTAACAGTTTACAATAAGGTTCATTAGTTAACATTAAGTAATAATGAACTGCACTTACACACCATTCATTCATCTTTGTTAATGTTAACTTCAACATTTACGAATACATTATTAATATCTTGTTAACATTAGTTAATGCACTAAGAACTAACATGAACAAACAATGAATAACTGTACTTTCATTAACCAACGTTAACGATGATTAGCACATACAGTAACAAATGTATTGCTCATGGTTAGTTCATGTTAGTTAATACATTAACTAATGTTTAACTAATGAACATTATTGTAAAGTGTTGCCGAAAATAAATCCAAGTATAATATCTAAAGCAGTGTTCACAAACCTGTCCTGTAGGACCCCCAGCTCTGCACATTTTGGATGGCTCCCTCATCTAACAGACCTGATTCAACTCATCAGCCCATTAGTAGAGACTGCAAGACCTGAAGTAGGTGTCAGATAAGGGCAACATTAAAAATGTGCAGTGCTGGGGGTCCTTCAGGACAGGTTTGGGAACCACTGATCTAAAGTATTGTTTCCAACAGATTAGTTCAGTTTGTGAAGATCAGAGTATAGAGAAAGGCCTATATAAAGACATATGAAGAATGCAAGGAGGGCAAGAAGAAAAAAAGAAGCCAAGTCTTTTGAAACTACACATTTTATATGCTGTGCATACGTAACTGGAAGAGACTATGGAAAGTACCCACTTAAGTTCTTGTATTTCTGCTTCACCCATTTAATGATGCACTCAAGACAAAGTGTGGAATTATTCACCACCTCGCTAGTTGGCTGCTCAACTGTTTTTTTTTTGAAGAAGAAGAAGAATAATGTCAGATGATATTTTAAGTTTTTTGAATAAAATTTATATTTTAGCTTGATTTCAAATAATAGGAATGTTTAATATTTTTAGTTTCAGTTAATAACCATTACATAGTGATAGTTTGTGATAGTTGTCTCGCGAGACTTGATCGATTGCTTCTGTCTGCCTCGCTGCTGAATTGTTTGAGTCTGTTGCTCCATAGCTTTATTTGAATCTATTTATTGTTATTGTTTGCTGTCTACTTTATCTTCACTATATATCTGATATTGTCTTATATTGCCTATCACATTAATTTGACATCGCTAGTTTTTAATCTTTTAATCTAAATCACCATCACAACGCGTTAGCATTACGCTAGTTTGTGTTATCCGTGCCCACCGTCATTTCTGTCGCGCTCTCGTTTTCTTCAAATTCATCAAACATCTGGTAAGTCGGATCGGTCTACAAACACGGTAAGCTATGTCATCTTCTCCTTTCATTGTTACTTGCACTGCCTGTCACATGCATAGTTTAGCTTTTTCTGTCAGCGATGAAGGATTCACATGTCATAAATGTAGGGAAATAGTCAGGCTGACAGAGAAAATCTTAGAATTAGAGACACGCATCCAAACTTTAATTGAGGATAGTAAGAATGCAAGCGCTTCAGATACTGTTTTGGATGCGACTAGTCTAGTGAACTCCGTACATTGTTCGGTTTCGGCTGTAGAGCCCGTGCAGCAGGGCAACTGGGTGACCGTGAGGCGGCCTAGTCGTGTTAAAAAACACCACTCTTCCGTTCCGATTAGAACATCAAACAGGTTCTCCCCACTCAGTGACGCACCCACTGAGAATCCTGTTGAAAGTGCCCTAGTTATTGGCGATTCTATTACACGGAACGTGAAAATAGAGACACCAGCCACCATAGTCACATGTTTGCCGGGAGCCAGAGCGCCTGACATCAAAGCAAATTTAAAAGTGCTGGCTAATGCTAATCGTCAATACTCTAAGATTGTTATTCACGTCGGCGCTAATGATGTCCGACTTCGCCAGTCGGAGATCACCAAAATTAACATTAAAGAGGTGTGTGAAATCGCACGTATGATGTCAGACACTGTAATTTTTTCTGGACCCCTTCCTGCTCGTAGGAGTGATGAGATAATTAGCAGACTATCATCACTCAATGGCTGGCTGTCTAAGTGGTGTTCACAGAATGATATAGGTTTCATAGACAATTGGAAAAGTTTTTGGGGCAGACCTGACCTGTTGAAAAGAGATGGTATTCATCCCTCCTGGGGTGGTGCCGCTCTTCTCTCTAGTAATATGGCACATAGTCTTAGAGCTCAACCTTGACTAACTGGGGCCCAGGTCAGGAAGCAGACAGACTGGCTAAACCGACCGTCTGCTAGCTGTCTCACGTCACAGAATTCAGATAAATCCCAACACATAGAGACTCTTTCACCTAGATATCGTCAGATAGAGACTGTGTCTGTACCCCGAACTAATAAATACAGAAAACTTCCAAACCCATTTACGGGTGATAATTTAATTGATGTTCAACAAGTAGTAAACAGAGATTATAAAGATAACATAATGATAAAGCTTGGGTTGCTGAATATTCGATCCCTTTCTTCAAAAGCACTTATTGTAAATGATATTATCACAGAAAATAACCTAGATGTGCTGTGTTTGACAGAAACCTGGCTAAAACCAGACGATTACATTACTTTAAATGAGTCTAGCCCTCAAGGTTACTATTATCGACACGAACCTCGTCAGAAAGGTAAAGGGGGAGGTGTTGCTGTAATCTATAGTAATATCTTCAGTATTACTCAAAAGTCTTTCAAATATATCTCTTTTGAAGTGATGGTGCTCTATGTAACGTTATATAATGTAAGTGACAAATCTCATCTGAAATTTGTGTTGGCTACTGTATACAGGCCACCAGGGCACCATACAGATTTTATCAAAGAATTTGCTGATTTTCTATCGGAGTTAGTACTGGCTGTGGATAAAGTCCTTATTGTTGGTGATTTTAATATACATGTAGATAATGAAAAAGACGCATTGGGATTGGCACTAACAGATATTCTAAGCTCTATTGGAGTTAGACAACACGTGTCAGGACCAACTCATTGTCGTAATCATACTCTAGATCTAATATTGTCACATGGAATCGATATTGATGCCGTTGAAATTCTGCAGCAGAGCGATGACGTCTCAGATCATTATCTAGTCTCATGCGTGCTACATTTATCCAAGGCTGGAAAACCGCCTGTCTGCCATAAATATGTTAGAACCATCACTTCTACCACTAAAAATTGCTTTATAAATAATCTTCCTGATCAGTTTCATCAACTTAGCAAACCAGACAGCTTAGAAGAACTCGATGTTGCAACAGAAACTATTGACGCTCTCTTTTCGAACACTCTAGACTCTGTCGCTCCTTTGCGCTTAAAAAAGATTAAGGATATTAGTCCAACGCCATGGTATAACGAGCACACTCGGGCCCTTAAGAGAGCAGCCAGAAAACTGGAGCGCAGCTGGAAGAATTCAAAACTAGAAGTTTTTCGGATTTCATGGAGAGAGAAAATGATGGAGTACAGAAAGGCTGTAAAAACCGCTAGATCTGCTTATTTTTCAAATCTTTTAGAAGAAAATAAACACAACCCTAAGTATTTATTTAATACAGTGGCTAAATTAACAAGAAATACAGCCTCAACTTCTGATGTTTCCAAACAGCACAGCAGTAATGACTTTATGAACTTCTTTACTTGCAAGATTGACAACATTAGAGAGAAAATTATAGCCATGCAACTGTCTACTACAGTATCACATCAGACAGTGGGTTGTTGTATCCCTGAGGAAAAATTCCATTCATTCGCTGCTATAGGAAAGGAAGAATTGTCTAAACTTGTTAAATCATCAAAATCTACAACATGTATGTTAGACCCTATACCGACTAAGCTATTGAAAGAGATGCTTCCAGAGGTCATAGATCCTCTTCTTAAGATCATTAATTCATCTTTATCACTAGGTTACGTACCAAAAAATTTTAAGCAGGCTATTATCAAACCTCTTATTAAAAAACCACAACTTGATCCTGGTGAATTAGTCAATTACAGACCGATTTCCAATCTACCTTTTCTGTCAAAAATACTAGAAAAGGCAGTATCATCTCAGCTTAGTTCCTACTTGGAAAGAAATGGTATCTGTGAGGATTTCCAGTCAGGATTTAGACCGTACCATAGTACTGAGACTGCTCTCATTAGAGTTACAAATGATTTGCTCTTATCATTAGATCATGGTTGTATCTCTCTATTAGTGTTACTAGACCTCAGTGCTGCTTTTGACACAATCGACCACAATATTCTTTTGAATAGACTAGAAAATTATGCTGGAATTAGTGGAATTGCATTGGCATGGTTCAAATCATACTTATCCGACCGTTATCAGTTTGTAGTAGTAAACGAAGAGATGTCATTTCGATCACAAGTTAAATATGGAGTACCACAAGGCTCAGTTCTAGGACCGTTGCTTTTCACTCTGTACATGTTACCCTTGGGAGATGTCATTAGGAAGCATGGCATTAGCTTTCACTGTTACGCTGATGATACTCAGCTCTATATTTCCTCACGCCCTGACGAAACCTACCAATTCTCAAAATTAACAGAATGCGTAGCTGATATAAAAAATTGGATGACTTGTAATTTCCTACTACTAAACTCAGAAAAAACAGAGATTCTAATTATTGGACCAAAAACTTCACATAAAAACCTAGAATACTGTCTAACACTTGATGGCTGCTCTGTTAAGTCATCTTCGTCAGTTAGGAACCTGGGTGTGCTCTTTGATACCAATCTTTCATTTGAAAGCCACATTTCTAGCATATGTAAAACCGCATTCTTCCATCTTAAAAATATATCTAAATTGCGACATATGCTCTCAATGACAAATGCGGAACAGCTAGTTCATGCGTTTATGACCTCGAGACTAGATTACTGTAACGCTCTATTGGGTGGTTGCCCTGCTCGCGTGATAAACAAATTACAGCTGGTCCAAAACGCAGCTGCTAGAGTCCTTACTAGAACCAGGAAATATGAACATATTAGCCCTGTTCTGTCAAAACTGCACTGGCTCCCTATTAAACATCGTATAGATTTTAAAATCTTGCTAATTACTTACAAAGCACTAAATGGCTTAGCTCCCCAGTACCTGAGTGAGCTCTTAATGCATTATAGTCCTTCGCGTCTATTACGATCTCAGAATTCTGGCCAGTTGTTAATACCTAGAATATCAAAATCAACCGCAGGCGGTAGATCCTTTTCCTATTTGGCACCTAAACTCTGGAACAATCTTCCTAGCATTGTTCGGGAAGCAGACACACTCTGTCAGTTTAAATCTAGACAAAAAACGCATCTATTTAACTTGGCATACACATGACGCACTATAAACTTTTGTCTTCATATCCGTTAAAGGATTGTTAGGCTGCATAGATCAGGTCAGCCAGAACCGGGATCACTTCCTATAACACCAGATGTACTCGGTACATCAGAAGAAGAATGGCGTCTACGCTAATTTTTTGTCTCTCTGCTTATCCCGAGGTTTACCAATTAACGTGATTGGCTGGATCTGGGCCGTGTCCGGGTCGGACGGGGAACCTGTGCCTGTGTGCGGCAGCAATGTGGCCCTGTGGTGTCGGCGGAGACTGTGTTAACTAGCTCATCCTCTGTTAAGACCTTACCGACTCATCAGCCAGTGGCACATATCCCAACAAACCGTCCCATACCGGCGTGATCAAAAAGATCTTAAACTAGATTAAATATTTTGACTGTTGCGATTCCAAAACGGTTTAATGACCTGTAACTCTGCCTGAGTATCGGACAAGTGTTCACTGTTGGCCAGAGGAGAACTGGCCCCCCGACTAAGCCTGGTTTCTCCCGAGGTTTTTTTCTCCATTTGTTGGAGTTTTGGTTCCTTGCCGCTGTTGCCTTTGGCTTGCTTAAGTTGGGGACACTTGCTTGATATTCAGGAGTGTTTTTGATATGCCTGCACTGGCGCCGTTGTATACAAACTGAGCTGAGCCGGACGATCATGTCACTGTTCTCTACAGTGCTGATATACATAAATTAACTAGACTAATAACTATTGATATTTGCAACGGAATGAATCAATAATATATAGAATAAGCTGCACAATGACACCATTTTCTTATTAATGTAAAGCTGCTTTGCCACAATTTGCATTGTAAAAAGCGCTATATAAATAAAGATGACTTGACTTGACTTGACTTGACAATAACCATAATTATTTTTATAATTTATAGTCATACTGATATATAATCAAAGCCACATTTTATAATCATTTTAGCAACATGGTGCAGCCCTACAAACAAGCACATCAATCCTAGAACTTTTTTCTTTAAATAATAATAGTAAAAACAATAATAAATATTTTTAAAAATATTACCCTCCTCATTCTTTGTACTAAATTCCTTACATTTATATAGTGCTTTTCTGGGTACTCAAAGCGCTTTTACATATGGAAGGGGGAATCTCCTCCACCACCGATGTGCACCTGGATGATGCGACGGCAGCCATATTGCGCCAGAACACCCACCACACACCAGCTTATTGGTGGAGAGGAGACAGAGTGATGAAGCCAATCAGTATATGGGGATTATTAGGAGGCCATGATGGACAGAGGCCAGTGGGCAAAAATGACCAGGATGCCAGGGTTATACCCCTAGTCTTTCGAAAGCCATCCTGGAATTTTTAATGACCACAGAGTCAGTACCTTGGTTTAACGTCTCGTCTGAAGGACGGTGCTTTTTGACAGCATAGTGTCCCCATCACTTATACTGGGGCATTAGAACCACATGGACCACAGGGTGAGCACCCCCTGCTGGCCTCACTAACACCTCTTCCAGCAGCAACCTAGTTTCCCCAGGAAGTCTCCCATGCAGGTACAAACCAGGCTCAGCCCTGCTTAGCTTCAGTGGGCAACCAGTCTTGGGCTACAGGGTGATGTGGCTACTTATAGACACTTGTTGAGTAATAACAGGCACTTACTTATGGTAAGTGAAGGAATATATGTATTCTTTATTTGATGTATGTGTATGTGTCGAATTGTTTCTGCACATTCTGTTCTGCTGTCAGGCTGCAGGAGGAAACTGGTGTGTTTCCTGTTTCTATGCTGAGTATGTGCAAAGCTGCCTGCACACATCCGGATGTCTCCTCTCTGCAGAACATGCCGTTATTGCTATCTGCTGCCTTAAACAAAATGTGTGTTAACTGATTACCATATATAGAGTTGTTCTTCTGTTCCTAAGAAGGGTGCGCCCAGCCGTTAGGGGCGTGGGATACTAGTATATATATACGTACTTTCGTGACTGTTCTTTGAGAGCTGCATTCTGAATAAACCACATTGATTCTACTCGTGTGTTTCATTGACTTGCACTCTCCCAGGATCCTGAAGCTGAGCAAACATTGAGACACACAAAGACACTAGGACCAAATTTCCTACAGTAAGAAGTAGGACACATTACTGTACTTACTAATGATATTTACACTGTAACCATGTAGTACTTATGTGTACCAGGGCATACTTTATTTTACAGTCCTATTACCATACTACAGAATATACCAGTTAGTTAATGTGCAAGTTACACCTGGTAAGAGCTGGTAATTCCTATGTAATGTTTATGTACAAGAGTGCACTTTATTTTAGAGTCCTATTTCCTTGCACTTTACTATGAACCTAACAGTGAATATGATCACTTACGTTAGTTAATGTGAAAGTTACACATTACTTAGGTTGGGGGAGGGGGTATAAGGATGGTACAAGATACTTCTTGAGTACTGTATGGTATACTATTGCGGTTCAAGTTGGCTAATCTTTAGTGGATAATGATTCACTTAAGCAGTTGAGCCAATAGGGGTATTCTGATGACATTCATACCCTAATAATTATGTGTGTGTTGACAGATCAGTAACACTCCAATAAGCTACCAGACTCTTATTTGTACTTGGCATACTCCGTTCTCATGTGTCAAAAGCATTACAATAAGTCATTTAGCAGACGCTTTTATCCAAAGCGACTTACAAGTGAGGAATACAAACAAGTGATTCTTCATGAAGTGGCAAATAGACACAGGAAGTGCTCACAATACAAGTTTCATATATTGCTCAGTACCCTAAGCTAGAGTAGGAAGGGAAAAAGGAAAGGATAGATTTTTTTTTATGAAGGGATTAAGTGTTCACAGAAAAGATGAGTAATCAGCTGTCTCTTGAATATTGCCAGGGATTCTGCGTTCTTGATGAAAGTAGGGAGATCATTCCACCAGCAGGGAACAGTGAACGAGAATGTCCTGGAGAGTGATTTTGTGCCTGTCCAGTTAGGGCAGAGAGATGAAGAGGGGCGTGACGTGGGCTCTCTTAGGCTTGTTGAAGACAAGACGTGCAGCAGCGTTCTGGATCATTTGAAGAGGTTTGATTGCACTTGACTGCAGTCCAGCCAGAAGAGCATTGCAGTAATCAAGCCTTGAAAAGACCAGGGCTTGGACAAGAAGTTGTGTTGCATGCTCAGTCAGAAAGGGCCGGATTCTCCTGATATTGTGAAGTGCAAATCTGCTTGACCGAGCCGTATTTGAGATGTGGTCTCTGAAGGTCAGTTGGTCATCGCAGATAACTTCAAGATTTCTGGCTGACTTTGAAAGTGAAAGTGAAAGTCGTGACGTGTTGTCAAGTATGGTGACCCATACTCGAAATTGGTGCTCTGCATTTAACCCATCCCAAGTGCACACACACAGCAGTGAGTAGTGAACACACACATACACACACAGTGAACACACACCCGGAGCAGTGGGCAGCTATTGCGACAGCGCCCGGGGAGCAATTGGGGGTTAGGTGCCTTGCTCAAGGGCACTTTAGTCGTGGTATTGAAGGTGGAGAGAGTGTTGTTTATTCACAATTCCCACCTTCAATTCCTGCCGGCGTGGGAATCGAACCCGCAACCTTCTGATTACAAGCCCAACTCCCTCACCATTAGGCCACGACTATTCAACCCATTAACCCATTCATCATGATGGGTTAACCGTGGTTGTACTAAGCTTTATGTTGACGTTGTGCTGTAGAGTTGGAGTGGCAGGGAAGACTAAAAGCTCAGTCTTTGCCAGGTTGAGCTGCAGGTGGTGTTCTTCCATCCACGTCGAGATGTCCGCCAGACAGCTTGAGATCCGTGCAGCTACTGTGGAATCATCTGGTTGGAAGGACAGGTAGAGTTGTGTGTCATCAGCATAGCAGTGGTAGGAGAAACCATGGGCCTGTATGATGGGACCCAGTGATGTAGTATAAATGGAGAATAGGAGGGGACCAAGAACTGAACCCTGAGGAACCCCAGTGATCAGTTCATGAGGTTTGGATACCTCCCCTCCCTAGGCGACTCTAAAAGACCTACCTGGGAGATAGGACTTAAACCTTTCAAGTGCAGTACTTGAGATGCCAAGTGACGAGAGGGTGGACAAAAGAATTTGATGGTTTACAGTGTCGAAGGCAGCAGATAGATCCAGTAGAATGAGAACAGATGATTTGGAACCAGCCTTTGCAATCCTCAGTGATTCTTTGACAGACAGTAGCGCATTCTCGGTGGAATGGCTGCTCTTGAATCCAGATAGAGTGACGTCCAGATGGTTGTTCTGTGTGAAGAAGGATGACACCTGGTTGAACAACTCGTTCAAGTGTTTTCGATATGACTGGTAGGAGAAAGACAGGTCTGTAATTGCGTACGATTAACGTGTGGTTTTTTAGCAGTGGGGTTACCCGAGCCTGCTTGAATGTGGTAGGGAAAGTGGCTGTGTGGAGAGACAAGTTAATAATGTGTGTAAGTGCTGGTAAAAGATTGGGAGAGATGGCTTGTAGAAGGTGTGAGGGGATGGGATCTAGAGGGCAGGTGGTGGGATGACTGGAGAGGAGAAGTTTTGATACTTCAGTCTCCGCCTTCGTGGGAAGAGAGAAGATTAGTGGATGAGGAGGGGCTGAGTTCCTGTGTGGGTGGTGTAGAGAACTGGCTACTGATGGAAGATGTCCTGTCAGTGAAGAAATTGGCAAATTGATCAGCAGTTAAAGATGTGGTAGGTGGTGGTGGAGGGGGACAGAGGAGTGCGTTGAATGTCTTGAAGAGTGACCGTGTGTTTGTAGCGCTGTTGATCTTGTCGTGGAAATATGAGGAGTATGAGCTGCATGGAATCCACCAGAAAAAGATGATAGCAGGTCTTGAGACGAACCTAGGTCAAATGGGTCTTTTGATTTGTGCCATTTCCTTTCCGGTGCTCAGAATTTGGTCCGGTCTTCATGAAGTGCATCGGATATCCAGGGGTTTGAAGGAGTTGCATGTGCTGGTCTGGATGACAGAGGACAGATACTGTCTAGGGAAAAAGAAATGGAGCATAAAGTGTGTGTAGCAGTATTTACATCCATAGATGAGAATTGTGTGTGTGAGGGAAGGGAGGATGACACAACAGAGGAAAGATGAGAAGGGGAAAGAGAGCACAGGTTTCTTCTGAAGGAAACATGGTTGGTGGTGCACAAATAAGTTGCAGATTAAAAGTAATGAAGGAATAGTCAGAGACGTGCAGAGGTTTTACCAGAATGTGGTCAGTGATCCAGTTACGTGTGTAGATCAGGTCCAATTGGTTGCCAGATTTGTGGGTGTTTGTGATGATGAGTCGGTTGAAATCAAGTGAGGCTAGAAGAGAGAGGAAGTCAGAAGCCTAAGGTTTATCAAGATGAATGTTGAAATAGCCCAGTAGTACAAGTGGACTGCCATTGTCAGCAGCATGCATGCAACAGCAGCATGTCAAATTCCTCGACAAAGGTACCCAATTGACCTGGGGAGCAATAGATGAGTACAAGATGAATTTTTACAGGGTTTGTAATTGTAATGGCATGAAATTCAAACGAATAGCTGTTGCAGAGAGAAGAGTGAGTTAAGTATTTCCAATTGTTAGAAATGAGGAAAGCTGTGCCCCCTCCTTTTCCAAACTGATGAGGGGTATGAGTAAAACTGAAGTTGTTAGAGAGAGCAGCGGGGGTTGCGGAATCCTCTGGACAAATCCATGTCTCAGTCAAGCCTAAGATATTGAGAGTAGAGTCAGTGTCAAAGGCTGGAATGAAGTCAGCTTTGTTAACAGCTGACTGACAATTCCATAGACCTACCGAAACAGAGAGAGGTTTGTTAGAAGAGGAGGAAATAAGACGAGGTTAGTAGTGTTGCGCTGCCTTCTACGGGTGATAGTGGTGCGTAGGCGAGTGACAACAGGAATGTATTGAAAGCACATGTTGAGTTTGAGAGCAAAGAAGAAGGGGGCAAAGGAGATACTTGAGTGTCCCATCGATGTCCTTGCTCGGAGGAGTCGCGCAGGCAGAGTCGCAGGTCTTTACCTGAGTCCGTCTTCACACGACAGCTGAACGCTTCCAGCGCACACTCACTAAATAAATATCTTTCTTACCAACATATGAGTGAAAACAGCTGTGTCCGCCCTAACAATTAGCTCAGGAAAAGAGTATAATAAAGCTTTGCTTAAAAGGCCTACTTGATAAGTATTAACACTATGAAGTACTGTATAGTTACTGCAATGTATAATTTTGGTAAGCACATTTGTTTTACAGAAGTTAACATGTACAGTCGTGGCCAAAAGTTTTGAGAATTACATAAATATTGGAAATTGGAAAAGTTGCTGCTTAAGTTTTTATAATGGCAATTTGCATATACTCCAGAATGTTATGAAGAGCGATCAGATGAATTGCATAGTCCTTCTTTGCCATGAAAATTAACTTAATCCCAAAAAACCTTTCCACTGCATTTCATTGCTGTCATTAAAGGACATGCTGAGATCATTTCAGGAATCGTCTTGTTAACTCAGGTGAGAATGTTGACGAGCACAAGGCTGGAGATCATCATGTCAGGCTGATTGGGTTAGAATGGCAGACTTAACATGTTAAAAGGAGGGTGATGCTTGAAATCATTGTTCTTCCATTGTTAACCATGGTGACCTGCAAAGAAACGCGTGCAGCCATCATTGTGTTGCATAAAAATGGCTTCACAGGCAAGGATATTGTGGCTACTAAGATTGCACCTAAATCAACAATTTATAGGATCATCAGCAACTTCAAGGAAAGAGGTTCATTTCTTGTAAAGAAGGCTTCAGGGTGTCCAAGAAAGTCCAGCAAGTTCCAGGATCGTCTCCTAAAGAGGATTCAGCTGCGGGATCGGAGTGCCACCAGTGCAGAGCTTGCTCAGGAATGGCAGCAGGCAGGTGTGAGCGCATCTGCACGCACAGTGAGGTGAAGAATTTTGGAAGATGGCCTGGTGTCAAGAAGGGCAGCAAAGAAGGCACTTCTCTCCAAAAAAAACATCAGGGACAGATTGATCTTCTGCAGAAAGTATCGTGAATGGACTGCTTAGGACTGGGGCAAAGTCATATTCTCAGATGAAGCCCCTTTCCGATTGTTTGGGGCATCTGGAAAAAGGCTTTTCAGGAGAAGAAAAGGTGAGCGCTACCATCAGTCCTGTGTCATGCCAACAGTAAAGCATCCTGAGACCATTCATGTGTGGGGTTGCCTCTCATCCAAGGGAGTGGGCTCACTCACAATTCTGCCCAAAAACACAGCCATGAATAAAGAATGGTACCAAAACACCCTCCAACAGCAACTTCTTCCAACAATCCAACAACAGTTTGGTGAAGAACAATGCATTTTCCAGCACGATGGAGCAACGTGCCATAAGGCAAAAGTGATAACTAAGTGGCTCGGGGACCAGAATGTTGAAATTTTGGGTCCATGGCCTGGAAACTCCCCAGATCTTAATCCCATTAAGAACTTGTGGTCAATCCTCAAGAGGCAGGTGGACAAACAAAAACCCACTAATTCTGACAAACTCCAAGAAGTGATTATGAAAGAATGGGTTGCTTCAGTCAGGATTTGGCCCAGAAGTTGATTGAGAGCATGCCCAGTCGAATTGCAGAGGTCCTGAAAAAGAACGGCCAGCACTGCAAATACTGACTCTTTGCATAAATGTCATGTAATTGTCGATAAAAGCCTTTGAAACGTATGAAGTGCTTGCAATTATATTTCAGTACATCACAGAAACAACTGAAACAAAGATCTAAAAGCAGTTTAGTAGCAAACTTTGTGAAAACTAATATTTATGGAATTCTCAAAACTTTTGGCCACGACTGTACACACACTGTAAGTAAGTGTCCATTATTTGGAGAGGCTACTCACTGCAGAGCCATAACCTCCCGCTCCCACCTTCTGGAGCTCCAGCTCCTCTCTCTCTTGAGCTACTGTGGGCATGATGGGTGGAGCTGCATCCCCCAACCACACCCATGCCCTACTCATAACCCCATGTCTCCACCCATTAAACAGGTTAAGCTCCACCCTCGAGCTCCAGAGAGTTCTGCGGCTAGCACTACTTGATTATTTGTGTACACACTTGTCCGTGAGTACAGCATAGTAAACATGTATACACCATTTGTAAGCACACCAATGTGTCTTACTAGTTATTATAAATAAGTGCCTGTTACTACTTATACTTGTCTGTAAGTACCACACAGTTACTGTAAAAATACCATTTGTAAGTACAGTAACGTGTCTTATAAGTACTCGTTATTACCCAACACTTGTCTATAGGTACAAAGTGGTTACCATGTATGTACCACTGGAAAGAGTGTTTCTTATTAGTTTCCACGTACGTACATGTGTGTCAGGTAATTACCTTGTGTTACAACTTTTTTACCTGTATGTATAACAATTACTACATATGTACCAGGAAAGTACACGTACTAAAAAATAAAGTGCTACCAAAAGGTCAAACTAAATATATTTGAATATAAAAATTTCACATACACCACATTCTAGAGGCCTGCTATAATGCAGGTTTCGGGTTGGGTTAGGGTTAATGTATTATAAATAGCTTCAGGTTAGTAACTAAAGAAAAACTATATATACCAAAGCAGTGCATGAGTGTACAGTTTATATTTATATAGTGCTCCCATGCTCGATTGGTCACAACACAGCAGACGGCATGCAAACGCGACAATAGCGGGATCTCTTGGTTTGGTGGAAAAACAACAACTGTGTTTTCACATTACTGTCAACTAGGGTTGTGCGATATTGACAAAAAAATGATATCTCGATATTTTCTAAGATTTTCCGACAACGATAATCAGACAATATTATGCATCATTCAAAAATGTTTAATTTGGCAATGTAATTGGTGACAACAGAGAGAATTATAGGGCACCTGCTGTCAGATTGATTTATTACCCTCATAAAAATATCCCCCCCCCATCCCTCCCTCCCTCCGGACTGGACACCTGTTTTGGACACTTGTTTTGGCCACCTGTTTTATTGACCTCTCACTAACCTTGCTACCCCCATTCAAAGGAATTTATGGCATTGTTTTGGACTTTGTGTGTTTTGAAGTGAGGATGATCGAAGAGGATCAAAAGTGTTCAAGAACGATGTGCTTTAAACTTTAAAATGTGAAACAGTGTATTGTGTAACAGTGACAAACATTGGTAGGTTAAAGGTTGTTTTTTATTAAAGAAAGTTTTGTTTTTCACGTACATTTGAATAGTATTTTCTGAAACAGCGTTTTCAAACACACTAAGTATTGAGCATATCAAACAACAGTTTTAAAAACACATGTAAATAGTTTAAAGTCAGACATTTTAACGGTGCATTTCACCGTTAATGATTTGTTTTTAGGTAAAAAAAAAATGCTTACTCTGCTTTCCAGCATTCGTGAGGACATGTTTTCTCTTCGGACAGAAAAACCAGAATGAAGCCTAAGAACACACACACACACGCATAACCTCATACGCACACACACGCGCTCACATTCGCCACACACGCACACACAAGCGCGAGCGAACAGTTTTTTCTTATGACATCAGATAACGAGTTGTACCATGGGGCGTTAGGAGATTTGAATGGTGCCGTTTGATCGTGATGCATGAATATTATTTTGATGATGGGTTAAGTCATATATTGGATGGAAACTGTAAGTATCCTCTCCTCTCTTAAAAACTATGTTTAATAAATACACTATATTAAATATTGTATTTGTTCTTCATTCGACGAGTCTGTGCTCATGAGTGAAGCGTTACAAGATGTATCAGAAGGTAGGACTATTGCCCAAGTACAATCAGGTGATTGATTGTTATTGTGTTGAATGGTTTTCTAATGTATACCTATATTCATAAATTCTAGATGGGAACGAATCTCCCGCCACCATCGCCGGAAACCAGTCAGAGCGCGTCACTGAAAGGCCTACCTCCAGTGTAACACCCCCTGAAGAACTAACTTGCAATGTGTCATGTGTGGCTCTCCCTGGTCATTCACAAAGACCGGAGAAGGTGACACATACGTGAGCGGAGGAGAAAAACGCCTTGACCATGTGTATGAACTAGGGATGCACCAAATGTTCGGCAACCGAAATTATTCGGACGAAAATAGCCAAAAAAGCACTTTCGGTATTCGGCCGAATAAGTAAAAAGGCCGAATAAATTTTGCCGAACAATGACGTTTTTAATGATGTTTTAACGTTCACATATCGCGTCTTTTCCGCGTGCATATTCTTTATATCCTATGTGGGCGTGCGGTAACCGCGCGCAAAACGGAAGGTGCGTCGCATGCGGTGCGGCGCGCTTGTTTTTTCCGGGCGCGCCTGTGCCGCGGCGAGATGAAAACATCTCAACTTTTCAGAATGCCGCAAGTGCACCGCTGGTCATGTGACAAGAACCAACCGATCAGCTTCGACCTTTCCGTAACAAAACATGGAAATCTCAGCCGAACAGCTGATCATAGCTGTACAAGGGGGCTGTTATATCTCATTTACATAAATATATCTAGTAGTAAAGCTAAAGCAAGGGCTAAAAATCAATTTATCCCTTGCTGAAACTTTCTCATCGTCAGAAACCACAGTTCATGGTTGCATAGCAACGACAGACACGCTTTTTTAGGCGCGATATGTGAAGTAGGCTTATGTCTAGGACAGTTATTTATTTGTTGTAGGTTCATCCACATTTTTTGCACTATTCAATGCACATTTGTTGTTGTAGACATACAGAGTTACATTCTTTCAGCAGTCAGTTATAGGCCTAACATAGGCTATTCAAGAAGAACATAGGCTTCAAAGTTGGCCAAATAATTTTTATTTTTTTTAATTTTACTAATTTATTCATTTTAAGTTACATTGTGCTTTGTTTGTATAATATCTGCTGGAATGTTAAAAAAATGTTCAGTGTTAAATATTTTGAAATTATATTTTTGTTATTTGATTTATTTTTCTGAAAAGCAACACAAAATAGTAAAAAGCAAATTTTTACTATTTAATTATTGTAATGGTGAAAAAATTGGCAAAATAAATGGAAAAAATGCGAAACACCGCATTCGGTATTCGGCCTTCGGCCAAGCATTTCATTATTATTCGGCTTCGGCCAAGAATTTCATTTCGGTGCATCCCTAGTATGAACCGTCCGTACCACCAATCGACAATCCTTGTAAGACACCCTGTGAGGTCTACGGAGACTGCAATTTACCAAGCACACCACGCTTAAGAACATCAGGTATGATGTTATCTTATTAGTATCACTATCATTTTTATTATTATTATTATTATTATATAAGGGGAATACGTGTTTAATAAATAATCATTAAAATGTTATTTACAGAACTAGATTACGATGAGAGAGGCCTGGAGCTTTTTACGGAATCCCGGCTGAATGCGTGTCCCATTGAGGAGTCTGGCTCAGACACTGACTCGGACGATACAACACAAGCAGCAGATATTTATCCTCTTTTCAACGAACAAGACCTCTCACGACTCACTTATGGGATGATGAAAGAATATTAAGCCTTGTGGGTGCCCCTTTATCATGACAGGAGGCAGAAGACATTTCACGAGCAGCTCAAAGAGACATCATTTCTATCTTACAACATATTATAGAATGTCAACAGCAACACACTACAGCGCGTCGTCATGCCGCCGAAATCTGGAGAGACTGTAACGATTGATTTTGAGGAAAATCAACAACTGCGCCTGCTGCTGGCAGGAGTTCCGGATGGTATTCATGAAGTAAGAGCCGATATCCAAATGATGGTTGTCACGCTCGGTTTAATGTCCGAACGGATGAATATTAACCAGAGGATTTTGATGGAACTGCGGGACAGGCGGTGAGCTAACATAATATTGTTTTTCTTGTCATTTTTATATAACCTTTTAGACATATTCCTCATTGTAACTTTTTTTTGTGTACACAAAGCTGTATTGGTATAATTCTGTTCTTTGCGTTTGTATCCATTTTTTGTCGATGATATTGGGTCATATCTGTTAATATTGTTTCATGATTGTATTGAAGGCATAGCACACGTTTGTTCTACAAGAGAGAGATCTGGGTTTCAAAAATAAAATGAATTTTTTTTTAAAAACGATGGCTTCTAAAAGGTGTCACGCTTATTTACAGGAGTCAGATAGCGATGATAATGAACAAGTAACATTAAGACCTAGAACTAATTTTGATAACACGTCTCCGTTAAGGGCTTTAATAAACAATCAGTTACAGGCGATACTACCTGAAGGTATTAACACATCTGAGAGATTACAATGTCTCATAAATAATCAAAATGAATGGCTAGAAAATGTCAATATATGATAATGATACATTGCATAATAATATTGAGAATGAACAGATAGGCGGTGGTCCGGTCAACCAGACATCTTATGATTCATTAGTGGATAACTTTGGACTGACTCAAGAGGATAGTCTTAGGCTAACAACAGAGGGAGGCGATGTGGGACCTTTCACTGTTGTGGCACGTCCACAATTTCATGCTATAGAAATACACAGAAACATGAATCTCCAAGAAATAACTACTACCGATTTAACATCATTCAAATAGTTATTAAATGACTTGTTAAGCGGTATTGTGACATTATCCAGACTGATGGCTGAGTCGACTGGTTATATTAACATTTCGCTAATGAGTGACGAACTTCCAACTTCTATCAATACGGTTTTAACCCCTGATAATGACAAATCAATATATTCTTCGCCAGTTCCGGCGATGAAAATTTCTAACGGAGAGGTGTCTGTAATAGCAGACAGAGGAAGTATCTCCACATAGGTATTCTTTTCAATAGCCGTTTGTGTTAAGGGGACCGTAAACAGATCCAGCTACACATTCATCAGACCTACAGTGTATTAAAGACATGTTTTAGAAGATAGTATTCAGTCGTCTTTTAGTTTTAGTAGATTTTTTCACGCGTTTCACACGAGTCCTCCGTGTTCGTCTTGCAACTGAACGCGTCTTACTTGGGCGTCTGGCCTTTTTAATCCGGTTTCCCCTCCCCTCCTCATCCTAGCCCCTGGTGGTTTAAAACTGCTACGAGACATGACCATCAAGCCATGGCCAATCTGCCCGTTGTTATTATGGTCGTTATAGGACTTTGATAGAGCCGTGGTAACAACGTCGCTGACTATATTTTTCACTCCGTTTTTTTAGATGAGGTTTGGCTATGCTGGATTCTTTTTAAAAATGGTAATGCGCCTCTAAATAAATTTTTAAAAATTCCTCCGATCCCTGCACCGTACATAACTCCACCCCCCGCATAACCGGGGAGTCCATTAGGATCCGTTTTGTACAGAGTGAAATAAGCCATTTAAAACAGATGCTGCTTCACAGGTCTAAAGTGCAATTTCGCTACGACTTTTCTGTAAGTGAAGCGAATGTGTTGGTTCTGATCGTCTTTTACTTCAATGGTCACTTCTGTGATACTGCTCTTCACGCATACGTAATGAGCTTTGTCGTGTCTGACACTGATGATTTTGTTTGGCTCCCCTTCTATATGAATAGTACTTAATAACGGTACTTATGCGTCACCGACTGATTGGTAGTCTATAATATCTGTATAAATGAAGCATGTGTAGAACCCTCCTCTTATATCGGCTTGAAATGGGGCATAAACTACACTTAATGATCTTCTGTGTTGGTCTTCACGTTGTAGGTCTGCAGTTTCTATAGAAACACCAGGTTTCAACCCCAGAATAATAGCCAATTTCCCGT